>CM074736.1:34325067-34925067 GCA_037367245.1 Phrynocephalus guinanensis
TAGTAAAAACCGGAAAAGGATGAGCCTTTAAAATGAGAACAATGTGAAAAAAGTGGAGGTGGACTAAAAATTATGATGGAAGATTAGAGAACCTCATGGAATAAAAATAATTTTTACCTGTTGATTATCACAAGAAAAGGAAATGCCAGCCTGCGGGGGAGATGAGGGAAGTAGGGCTATGTGACTTCACAAATATCTCAGACTGTACTTCATACAGTCTAAGATTTCAAGTCTAATAGATGTCTGTGAAGATTCTCAGTCATCCAGGTGATTTTATTCGGAAGTTGAGTCATGGCTACTGGACTTCTTTTTTCTTGAGAGATAGAAAAGTTAGAAACGTTTTGCTGCTCATCCAAAATGTTTCTATCTCTCAAGAAAAAAGAAGTCCAGTAGCCATGACTCAATTTCCAGAAGTCTAATAGATGCACAATGCAAGGCCACTTCTCCAGGATAATCTATATTAGAGCCCAGTAGTCACTTATAATCTGTATTTGTATTGTGTGTGACATAAGTAATTCCACTGAAAAAAAATGCAAGTATATTTTCCCAGTGTTGTCTGAGCACACTTGTATGCCTGCTCTGAAACATTCCTCAGTCGCCATTATGTTTATTTCAGTAATTTCAGTTATTCAGTGTACCAGGCAAGTCCAACCATTTTACTTAATTGCTAAATTATTTTGCTCCACAGACACTCAGGCTTATCTCTATGGTGATCAGTTATTTTCAGGGTTATGAATGCTTTACATGCTGTGCAAGCTTCCCATGGAGGACTGCAATGTGTGGGGTTTTGTTTTGGATCATTCATACGTGTGCCGACATGAACGTCGATTTACTTCAATGTTTTCTACATCTGGTGGTGATATTTTGCATCATTTTGGAGACACTATGCCTAACTCTCTTGTATTGTTTGGATCACCAGATCAGTCCCAACTCATCTGGACCTAATTCAGCCTCAGTTTTGACAGGTTAGAACTGGTTTAGACTGAAATACTAAAGTTAGCCTTTATCCTGGAGGGGAGCATTCCCCTTTGGATGGCAAGTGGCAGAAGAGTAGGTTTAGAATGATGGAGCAGCCAGGGGGAATGGGCTAATACGCTGTAAAAAAAATTCTGCTTGTAATTTGAACAGAAGCAGATGTCTAGGGAAGGAGGGGGAACCATTGCTTGTAACATTCTATGACAGCTGGTGGGAGCCTGATGATGAAGGATGAGCCAGTTCTTGGCTATTTTGGCAACAGCTGTGGTTCTATATATAGCACAGTAGGAGATAAGGAAGTGAGAAATAAGCTTCCACAATGTTGATTTAAGTCACTCCCACTGAATTTACTCTTGTAGACCATTTCCCCATTGTCATTTGCTCCTGGCATTATTTTATTTTTTATTTTTTGGCCTCTGCTATCTGTTGACTAAACCTGTTTTCATTCGTAAAGTCAGATGACCACCTTTCTTTGTCAAGTCTTGCTCAGGCTCTACAGCAGTGGTTCTCAACCTGTGTTTCCCCAGATGTTCCTGGACTGCAACTCCCAGAAGCCTCCACGACTCGTTGTGCTGGAAGGGGTTTCTGGGAGTAGCAGTCCAGGGACATCTGAGGACCCACAGGTTGAGAACCACTGCTCTACAGGGTATGAAAAGCAGAAAGGCAAATGCTTTCTGTGGGTGTGGGTATAAAAAGACTTCAGTACAGTTTTCCTTATAACCCACAACAATCAGATTGGGGAATGTTCTGTAACCACTTGTACTAACTATATGGGGAAAAGAAGATGGACCATGGACTTTCTGGATTTGATGTAATATGAAATACATAAAACTAATACAGTTTGCTATGATATTACTTCTGCATCAAGATCTTTACATTTAACAGATTGTTTTCTTCTCTGTGGTTCAGTTTCATAACAGATCACAGATGAAACAAAAGAATGTCTGCATTCTACAAATAGTTGGTCTGCATTGCCTCACATAAGAATAAAAATAATAACAGTCCCAAGAATAACATGGGTTCACAATTACTCAGAATTTATTAGCTAGTCTTTCCTATTTTTAGTGCTGAGTCTGACAATTAAGCTAAGAAAAAAAGTAGTTTGATTATGACTGGGAAAAATATTACAAGAATAGAATGTTTCATTCTTCATCACTGAATAGCCATCCTCTAGTATGCAAAAAGAGGTAGAAGCTGGTAGAATGTGTGCATGGGAAAGGGACAGTGAGAAAGACCCCAATATTATATTACTGTAATATTTATTTATTATTTATTTATTTATTTATTTATTTATTTATTTATTTATTTATTGGATTTTTATACTGCCTATCTGGCAGCAAGGTCACTCTGGGTGGTTAACAACAAGTAATGAGTACAATACAGTGCAAATAAACTCAAATAGTTCGTACAATACTATAAACAAAAAATACTGGAATATAAGAAAAGTAAAAATAAAATTAACATTGAAGTGACATAGAATAGTGTATATGTATTGTTATTGGCAGGCAAATCAGTTAAAATCATGTTTTGATGGGTGAATACTGAAATTACATTATATTTGAGGGAATGCCTGCTTAAATAGCCAATAACCAAATTAAAAGACAGCCAAAAAGGGGGCTAGGGAGATGTCTGGTGGAAGGTTATTCCATAGGCAAGGGGCAATGGTGGAAAAGGCCCTATTTCTAGTTTTTTCCTTTCAGGTCTCTTGCGGTGTTAACTGCCTCAAACACCTATCCTGGGAAGATCAGGTATTATGGACAGTTTTAATTGAGAGAAGGCGCTCTAATATGTCAAATTTAAAACACATTGTTAACTTTGAGTGGGAGGGGAATGCTGAATCTGGGGAGATCTGTGACAGTGATCACCGTTATAGCCTTTATCATGCAACCACTCAGTCCTGTCACTGAATTGTCCTGTTTTGTGCTTTTAAATCGCTTCTAACATGATGACTCTTGTAGAGATTTTGACGGGAATGCCATGTTCAAGGAGTGGTTTACCATTGCTATTCCCCTGGTGACTTTCTATGGCCAAGAGGGAATTCTTTTGGGAAGAGCTGATTCAGGATCCTAATAGGAAAGGCTGTGAATACCTCTCCCAACAGCTACCTTACAATACCTTATCCTATCTGGACACAGCCGTCTCCAGATGTTTTGGATCCTCTTAGCATTTTGGTCACTAGTCATGCAGGTGAGTGGAAGTTAAAGTTCAAAACACGCAAAAGTCACACTATGGCAGAGGCAGTTCTGCAGGTGTATGCACACATGGCTCATCCAAACACCATTCTCTTTTCCTCTTTTTCGCAATCTATCAATACATGATAGAGTCATGAAGAGTTGGTCACAACTGTAACGACACAACACACACAAGCCTTAGTTTGGCTATATCTGAACAGCAGGGTGAGTTTCCCCATGGCAAGTGTTGCTGTTTATTTGTAGTTGAACAGAAAATTTGAAAATACAACCTTAGTTACATTTCTTTTTTTGCAATCTAGACAGTGCATCAGAAGGACAATGCAAAGTCAAGGCAAGAGGGGATTTTGACCTCCTCACTCACACAAAATATCTTTTGGAGATGACTGAATTCTGTGAGGAATTGTAAGGAATTTATGACTAATAATTTAATTTGCCTAGTCAAATTCTAAATTGGGTCAGTTCTTTCAGATGCAGATTCTGACACAGATTTCAAGAGCTTTCTCCTAAACTGGGACTCAATATATTCTAAAGTTCTGGTTGGGCTCTCCAGTCTGAATTTGAGCATTGTACTGTGCTTCCTCAGCTGTTAACCAGAGATAACAGTCTCTCACCCTCTTTCATGATCTCTTCTCGTTCCATTAGCATTTAAAGACCTTTAAAAATGAGCCATTATTTTCCAGGTTTGCATATACAACTTAATATAATGGCTCCCTGAACTAAGCGCTGATGCAATTAAACTAACAATGGTTGTAATCAGTGTCTAGAAAACAACACAGAACTTGAGCTGGGGTGGATGGTGGAAATAACATCTAGTAATACGAATTAACAAATGGTATAAGAAATGCTTGAGGAGAAAGATATTCATTCACATGGGAAATGAGGGTTCATAATGTGTGTGTGTTTAAGTCAGAAAGACCTTTCCTATAATGGAATGGTAATGCTGGTTAGTTTAGAGCAGTGGTTCTCAACCTGTGCGTCCCCAGATGTTCCTGGACGGCAACTCTCAGAAACTCCTTCCAGCACAGTGGTGGAGTGGTGGAGGCTTCTGGGAGTTGCAGTCCAGGAACATCTGGGTACCCACAGGTTGAGAACCACTGGTTTAGAATGTACTGAAGAGAATCTGACAATATACAGCACTAGATACAGCATAAGGCAGTGGTGGCGAACCTTTTAGAGACCGAGTGCCCAAACTGCGATTCAAAAGCCACTAATTTTTCGCTAAGTGTCAATACAGCAATTTAACCTTGAATACAGCGGGCTGTGAAGGGGCAATGTTGGGTGCCCAGAGAAAGGGCTCCGAGTGCCACCGTTGGCACCCGTGCCATAGGTTCGCCAACACTGGCATAGGATCTGAATTAGAGATGGGCACAAACTGAGAAAATGGCAATTTGTTTCATTTCAGTTCATTTTCCGGTCCTGTTTGGTTTGTTAATTATGAAACAAATTTTTAGAAAAAAAATTCATTTCGTAATTCATTTTAGTTCGGGTTCGGGTTTTTATTTTCTTTTTTCTTTTTGAACCCCACCAGTGAGGTTTTTTTAAATTATTTTTTTAATTATTTTTATTATTTTTTTAATCCTGTCGAATAATGAAATGAACCAAAAGTTAGTTTCGTACCCATCTCTAGTCTGAATGGTATCTCTGTTCCCTTCCTTGTCCTCAGAACCTGAAATATATTCCACAGCCTGGTTTACTCCATGGAAAACATTTCTTTATTAATGTCAGTAGACAGGATCTTTAAACTGCAGAGAGCAGGACCCTATAAATCAATGAGTCTTGCTCTGATTTATGTGAGTTTTTTTAAAAAATTGCACTGATGTTGTCAAAGCATAAGAACACTGGATTCCAAATTCACTCAGCACAATAGTTTTGATTAGATACATGCAGGCATGAACTGGAGTGGTTCACACACTTCAAAAAGATGTTGTCTTCAAAATGTGTGGAAGATCACAAGAAAGGGCCTTGTTGGTTGCTGCACCCAAACTCTGAAACTCTCCCACTGCCTCATCCCTGCTGTCTTTCGGGAAACAGCCAAAGACCTTTGTTTTCTGGCAAGCTTTCCCTGAATGAGGGACTACCTATTATGTGTCTTTTATATGAATCTGCCATACATGATCACATAGACTTTGTGTTTATAACTACTTATAACCTTGTATAATTGCATTGTCACTATGTTCTCAATGTTAGTTTCCATCATTCATAATATTTACATGGAATTTCCACTCAACTGCTCATGCTCTCTTGTAGCTTTAATGTAATGTTGTCTTTTAATGCTGTAATATCCCTCAATTCCCTGTTCTCAATACTTGAATATGTCTTAATTGTACTGGACTGTATATTGCCCCTCATTACTGTAAGCTGCTTTGGGTCCTTTTCCAAGGAAAAAAGCAGGGTAAAATCTCTACATGGAACCATACCTTTTCTGTGGTGTGTCCCATTTGATGGAACCAGTTTCCCAGCGATATTAGGACTGTGGAGCCCCTCTCAGCCTTTAGGAAGTGATTAAAAACTTGGCTCTTCCAGGCTGCTTTTGGCGACTGATAGCTTGAAATTCCTAGCTCCTTTTCATTCAAGACAATGATCACTTCACCTTATTTTATTCATTAACCACCCCCCCACAAGACCTAAAGAAATTGTACTGAAAATTGTTGCATGTTACATTTATGGCAATTACACAGAAAAGTTTCCACTATCTCCAAGGCTCATTTATATTCTGTTATGAATCTAACTATGTGTGCGTGCATGCATGTGTGCATGCATGCACACACACACATGCACACACACACACATACACACGCGCACACACACACACACACGAGTGATACCTGCCAATTGACTTCAATTTTTAAATAAACAGTTCTGATTTAAGGAATATTTCATTGATAATTTTTATTCTGTTGCTAACATTTATGTTTCACATTCCCTTCCCCCACTTCTTCATTTCCCCTTACACCAAACACAGATTCATTACAAATAGCAGGGCACAGTTTGTCCCTGAATAACAGAGGAACCTGAGTAGTGTATGTGAAACATCTTAGCTCTTAAGCCTTTGGGGAAAATGCTTATTCCTCTCACTGCTGTGGCTAAATCTTTCAATATTTCATGACTTCTGCCATAAAGTGTTTAGATTTTACATGAGCTTTACAAACACTAGTTATAAAACATAAATATAAAGGGGGGACTAAATGAATCAGAGAGAAAATGTGCAAATCAGAGCATGAAGCAGAGGTAACTTAGTGAAAACTGACACAAAGAAAAAGAGAGATGTAAATGTATAGTCGTTGTTATTTCTTAGACCAATGAAACTAAATGGCACCTTGCAGTTAAATGCCCAAGTGAAAAGGCCTTTCAAAAACCTTTTTCAAAGGTTTGCAACTGAATGAACCACCCACAAATCAGAAGCCCTATTCAATCTTTACAGAAATGTATGAATCTTACTACCCCTGTCCAGAGATACGTGCTAGCCCAACCTGCTTCATCATTGCGTCCAACACAGAACTGTGAATGTCTGAAGAGAAGGAAACCACTTGGGTCCAGGATCCTTCCTTTCCTCAAACAATTGCAGTTCTACATGTTCGAAAAAGATTTGGTTTTGTGTGCTTCTTTTGCGGCAAGTGATATTTCATTGTCAACGTTGAGAGTGCATAATTTTAATGAGATGTTGCTGTTATATTTTTATCTTGTGGTATCCAACTTACAGTGTTCAGACAGTTGAAATTAGAGATGGGCACGACTCAAAACAATGGTGTTTCGTTTGTCGTTTGTCATTTAGGGGGTCCGTTTCGGTTCATTTTCATTTTTCGTGAATTTTTTGCAAAAAAATTCATTTGTTTCATTACGTAACGAAATGAAAAAACAAAAACAAAAACGAAAAATTACTGTTTCATTAGCATCATTACAGTTCAATGTATTTGCCGCAATGAAAACGAAACACACAACAAAATTTCTGTTGTTTCGTTTCGTTTTGTTTCATTTTGGAGACAAAATTCATTTTTCGTTTTGTTACGTAATGAAACGAAAAAACAAAAATGAAAACGAAAAATTGCTCGTTTCGTGCCCATCTCTAGTTGAAATATAAAATCCTTGTTCTCACACTTATTTTCCTTGGCTCATGTGCAAAGCTTTATTTATTTATTTATTTATTTATTTATTTATTTATTTATTTATTTATTTATATCCCACCTATCTTCCAAAAAGGAACTCTGGGCAGCTAACAATAAAACGAGAAAAAACACAAAAATTCAATGAGAGAAAAGAGGCAAAACCCAGAAGGGATGACGCAGGCGGGGGAAAAAAAAACTTAAGCAGAAGAAAGGTCGCCAAATGACTCCTTAAAAATGTAGGTTTTCAAAGCCTTTTTGAAGGCAGGCAGGGACTCTGCAAGGCGCAGCTCACTGGGGAGATGGTTCCACAGCGTGGGGCCCACCACAGAGAAGGTGCGGTCACGCGTACGCGATTTCCGCGCCTCTCTGGGGGTGGCCACCCTCAGTGAGCGCGCCTGCACCAATCTCGTGGGTCTGGTCCCAGTTGATCTCTGAGAGATACGCTCCGCCAAGTACTCTGGTCCCAAGCCGTGGAGGACTTTGAAAATCAAAACCAGGATTTTCTCTACTCCTTCCCAACTTAAGGCATCCACCACACTCTGCCTAATGGTGTGACTGGTTCTTATTGGTAGCCCTTACTGTGCTGCAAAAAACAACTCTGAAATAGCTGAAGGAGAATGAATGAGCTAAATGTATAATTACAACGGTTTTGTATCATTAATTTGCCTGAGGGTGACACAGAAGAGGCTTCTAGAATGAAGAGGAGGGTTAGGAAACCATTGAGGGCTGTGATGGCATCCTGGTATGTGATAATACCTTATCAGTTAATCTACCACTCTGGAAGCACCTTTGTATTGCTTCTGACATGAATGAGGAAGAACTGTCTGTGAGTGTTAAAACAAAGAGGCCACGTGAAGTGCTAGTGTTTCTAAAACTTGTGGGGCATGGTGGATCTCTGGATACCCTACACCAGATTTCAATCAGCTACACAGTCACAAGAAGTTCTGGACTGAACACGGGTGTCATAGTGCAGACAGAGAGAGTTGGCAACAGTGACGTGAGATACTTTGCACCACATGCAACTCTCCGGCTTTCAAACATATAAGCTAAAAGAAGCACAAGAAAGCTTCTAATTAGAGATGGGCACGACTTAGCGGTATTCCCGTTTCCGTTTCCGTTACTCGTATCCGTTACTCTACGGAAATGGTAACGGGAATTACTCCGCCAGAATTCGAGCTCAAACCGACGAACGAACAATTTGGTCTGATTTGTCGTGCTCGTTACTTGCATCGCAGCGATCGCGCAATGCCAAGCGGCACAGAAAAAAAGTTTTTAAAAGTTAAAAAAAAAAAAACGATTCCCACCCTAAAAGTAGGCGAAAACTGTCTGAGGGCACCTACCATGCCAGAAGGGTGTTTTATTTGGGGGGGGTTCCCCGCCCCCCTCTCCTTGGCTATTGCTACTGAAGAGGCTGCTGCTGGTACCAGGCTGGGAGGGCGCATCCATTTGCCATGCAGTGCGGGGGATCCAAAATGTGCGATACCGCAATATTTTTTTTTGAAATCGTTGGAAAAACCCCACCAAAGCACCACAGAAACATGCGAAAATTAGCTATTCTTAAATGCTTGAATTTTTACAGTAGCAGCGGGAAGTGGGTTTTTCTAAAAAAAAAAAGTCTCCGTTGGTTTTATTTTATTTTATTTTATTTTATTTTATTTTTTTACACCTGCACATTCGCAATGATGGGCTCGCCCATGGGGTGTGGACCATGCAAATTTTCCACCAATCGCATGGCCACTTGGCCAGGTTGACCACAGAGACTTCTGGGATGTCAAAATTGGGCGTAAACAGCCCACTAATCGTAGCCCAATTCCCGAACCCGAACCCTAAGCCTAACCCATACGCCAGTACACTGTCCTTCTAAGGGGTCAGAGAGGCACCCAGAGGTGCACCCCAATACTCACCCTAACCTCACCCGCAACTAGCCTAACCCTAGCCGTTGTGCTAACCCGTCTTAACCCTAAGCCAGACCTCTACTTGCATTGCACTACATGCAAGTACGTGAGACACAGCGGGTGCAAGGAGTCTGCCAGTCCGTCACTTGTGGCTCTGGCTGACTCCTGCAGCTGGCCCTCCAGGAGCCCGCTTCCCCCCCCAAACCAGGCTAACGACAACGAAAAGTTACACAATGAAAAAAAACGAACCGACTAATTTTTGCGAAATTTCGCAAAAAACGGAAACGAGCCGAAGTGGACTGCCTCGAGACACACGTTTCAAAAACGTCATTTTCCCTAGTAGTGCCCATCTCTACTTCTAATTCAGCAATGGAATGTGAGCCCATGTGAGTAATTTCTCTGGGCCTCCATAGCACCCCTAGAAACATGCCACACAGTTTTATTTATTTATTTATTTATTTATTTATTTATTTATTTATTTATTTTGGGGGAAGGTGGTGGAACCAAGAGAAGGACCTGCCCAGAAGATATTAAAAGCCTAGTATGTTCATATGGGGTATTAGGATCTTTCAAGCAGCCTGGGCCCAAGCCATATAGAGCTTTATGGATAGTAACTGGCACTCTGAATGGAGCTTGGAAACAGCCTGGCACCCCAATGTAGCTGTTGCAATGAGTTACATGCTCCCTATAACCAGTGGCAGTTTGCAATCTGGCGGCAGCATTTTCAGCCCAGTGAAATGTCAGAACATGTTTCAAAGGCAACTCCACACAACGCATGTTGCGGCTGCAGGAAATCAAACAGGATGTAACTAAGGTATGTGTCACTGTCACCTGATTGGACATCTCAAGGGACAGGCACAGCTGGGACACCAGCTTTCAATGTGCAAATGCTCTTCTGGCTATCACGGTGATTCACTGAGCTTGCACACCTAGAAACAAATGTTCCACCACAAAGCATCCTCTCTTAAAAGAAATCAGTGTCTGGGTGAGAATAACAGGAAGAAGAACCCATGAATCTTGAGGTTAGAAATTCTTGAGGTTGGGGACTTGCGAGGCTGGTGGCAAAGGAACCACATTTTTCTTCAAACGAAAACATTCATTCTTCAGCTTAACAGAGGCAAGCAATGTTAGGCCTACACAAGAATTGGCTGCCAGCTGGCCACCCCCCCCATCCCTTTAACCAAAAAAAAGGCTAGCTTAGAATGTCTCATAATTTCTAAAGCACTGTGGAAACAAATGGGAAGGGCATTTTTAATTTTAATTCAGTCCCACTGCTGCTTTTCTTATAAACCTGCCTGCTCACTAAAAATGTTGAGGATTTCTCCTGCTCCTAAAAAATATCACCACAAAATCAATCCCACAACATACGTAACTTGAGTATAGGGAAGGCAGTTTGAGATTTATTTTATTTTTCAGATTTATTTTAAGCCTCATGGAATGGGGGAAAGCAGCCAATATATGAAAAGCAGAAAGCAGAGAAAGGGTTAAGATTAAGAATCCCCTTTTCTGCTCCCTAGAAAAAGCAGCTGTCAGGCTTTGTTAAATATGACATGCATGTAATACCATTAGCTCCTGTAGCAAAACATTTTAAATAGTAGCAAACTAGCAGTGGAAGTATGCACAAATCATCCAAAGTTAAAATCCCAGTAAAATCGGAGTACTGAAAGATGAAGTATTCATTCTGAAGGCTATTAGAAGACAGCTAAAGAAATAGGGGAAGCAGGCTTGCTGTACTCCTGCAAGTACAAAACAATAATAATTATGTCGAAACCCATATGAATTGTCTTAAGGATACACCGTCTCTGAAAGAACACAGCTTTGGGTTCTTATTAGTCTGTTACAAATGCCATATAAGACAAATAAAGGAGTAAAAACAATAGGATGCATGTGAAAAGCCAATTAAGATTTGAAATAGAACACAAAGCACAATCTGTGAAGTATCTGGAATTGAGGCGGGTGGAGGAAAGCCATCATAATCGTACGTTGAGACTAATTTAGGAGTTTGCTCTATTATAGTGAACATTGTGAGGTTATTTCCTCCTGCTCAAAAATAACTACTACTCTCTCAGATGTATTTCGAGTTAAAAGACTGTTCCTGATGTTGGACAGGGTAGATAATAGCCCTGAAACCTAGACTCTAGGGGAGCTGCGAAGCTACTGTAATTACTATATTAGAGGCCAAGCAGATAGTTTATGGCATTATAGCTTGCTGAGATTACATTTTTGTGGGGACGACTGTTTCCAGAATTCTCAATCAGTTTGGCAATTTTCCAATGAGGAGCAAGGGACCTGTCACAATCAGAAATGACACCTTCCACCTCTATGCTTAGAGGCAGCTGTCATTATATTCTGGGCTGAACTCTAGGTGAAAAAGCAGCTTCCACATTAAATTGCCACCCAAACTGGCATCCCTGTGGGAGGTTTCTCATGCATACCATAACAAGCTCCTTCCATCTAAAATCAAGATCACTCTGGGGTTTTTTTTCTCCTCCCTCTTAAAAACGGCATTAAAATTTTACATTTAGTTTCACACAGTTTCCCCTGACCTAAGCATTTTCCCCCATCCTTTCGTGAGTAACCATTTCTATGCACAGCTTTTTCCTGATATACATATTTTAATGGATTTTTGAGCCAAGAAGGATGTTCACGAATACATTAAAATGTGGAATCAGGGGGACATGGGTGTTCTGGTTTATCTTTGTCCAGGAAGTACAAATTATGTCAGTTAAAGTAAAAAATGCAGAAAAAGACTAAGATGTGCAGCTTCCCATCACCAAATATGGTCAGCATAAAGGCTTGGGGAGGGCATGGGGCATTTCAGTGTGGCGAATGCACATGCAAAATTTGTCAGCTATAGAGTATCTTTCTTACATCACCAGGATGCATTATTTCAGCATAAACAACCAGAGCAGTCAAACTTCCTGCTGAAATTCACAGGCCTTTTTCTTTTTAATATAGATCTCACCCCCCAGTACACACACACACACACACACACACACACACACACACACACACGTTACCTTCTCATCCTAGAATGTAAGTGTGCATGACAGTAATATAAAACTGGCAGAATCAGGAATGCAGCCTTAAAAAAACGCCCAAGCTGCTTGCTTATCCCTCAATATTGAACTCAGCAGGAGACCATTAAAAGTATGACAGAAATCTATGAAAAGCAACGCCTCCTCTTGACATCTCTCATGGCCTTAAAATGCCTTTAGACTGATAGTTTCACAGTCTAATATCAGGCAATATTCCAACTGAACAATACATTTGTTTGATGTGCTTCTTTATATTATGTACCTCACACCATTTTGGGATTAGGTAAAATCTAGAATAACAGAATCCAGAGGAAGCACTTGATAGTAAACTGGGAGTTGAGTCATGGCTACTGGACTTCTTTTTTTGAGAGATAGAAACGTTTCGCTGTTCATCCAAACAGCTTCATCGGTCTGAATACAGCTAGTGCAAGAGACCTTCTTATAGTCAGCTTGACCTCTTGTCCCCTGGTCTGATTGGCTCATAAGATGAACAAAGCCTGAATAGGCTCGTTAGGGAGACATTAGTGTCCATGGCCTTAAGGTAAACAATGGCCTAAGGTGCTGAAACCCATCAAGAATGGGTCGTTAGCTGTGACCTGGTGGTGAAGGCTCCTTGATTTGCTTGGGTACTTTGGAAAGTACAGCCTGATAAGTAGCCGATAGACTATGCCGGAGCCCACCACCTCTGTTGAGGGAGAGATTTTCAATGCTAACATGAATGGCTTCCCTTACTCCTCTCTCAAACCACCTCTCTTCTTTGTCTAATATGTGTACATCCTCATCTTTGAAAGAGTGGCCTTTTTCCTTCAAATGGAGGTGTACTGCTGATTCTGGTCCTGAGCTGTTACCTCTCCTATGTTGGGCCATTCTTCTGTTTAATGGCTGTTTAGTTTCTCCAATGTAGAGGTCTGAACATTCTTCACTGCATTGGACTGCATATACTATACTGCTCCTTTTATGGTTTGGTATCGGATCACTTGATAGTTAAAATGTATGCCAAACCTATTGGGATGTGGTGGATACACCTCAGTACAATGTTTTTAGAAATCAAATCCATCAAATATTGTTTGTTTGTTAATACTTTAATGTTTCCATGCCAGCTGGAACAGAACAGGATTAAACAGAACAGAATCAAAATGAAATGTGTAGGTGATTAACTAGCAAGCCAATGTCAACACTAGAGATGGGCACGACTTAGCGGTATTCCCGTTTCCGTTTCCGTTACTCGTATCCGTTACTCTACGGAAACGGAAACGGGAATTACTCCATCAGAATTCAAGCTCGAACCGACGAACGAACAATTTGGTCTGATGTGGTCGTGCTGTGACTTGTTACTTGCATCGCGCAATGCCAAGCGGCACAGAAAAAAAGTTTTTAAAGGTTAAAAAAAACCCGATTCCCGGCCCTAAAAGTAGGCGAAAACTGTCTGAGGGCACCTACCAGGCCAGAAGGGTGTTTTATTTGGGGGGGGGGTTCCCCGCCCCCCTCTCCTTGGCTATTGCTACTGCTGCGCTGCTGGTACCAGGCTGGGAGGGCGCATTCCATTTGCCATGCAGTGCGGGGGATCCAAAATGGCGACCGCAATATTTTTTTGAAATCGTTGCCCAAAACCCCACCAAAGCACCACAGAAACATGCGAAAATTAGCTATTTAAATGCTTGAATTTTTACAGTAGCAGCAGTGCGTTTTTCTTGCAAAAAAAGTCTCCGTTGATTTTATTGGCTTTTTATTTTATTTTTTTACACCTGCGCATTCGCAATGATGGGCTCGCCCATGGGAGTGGACCATGCAAAGTTTTGGAGCCATATCACCAATCGCATGGCCAGGTTTTGCTGACTGTACCAGGCTGGGAGGGCGCATCCATTTGCCATGCGGTGGGGGGGGATCCAAAATGGCGACTGCAATATTTTTTTTGAAATCGTTGCCCAAACCCCACCAAAGCACCACAGAAACATGCGAAATTTGCCTTTTAAATGCTTGAATTTTTACAGTAGCAGCAGTGGGTTTTTCTTGCAAAAAAAAGTCTCCGTTGATTTTATTTTTATTTTATTTTTTTACACCTGCACATTTGCAATGATGGGCTCGCCCATGGGAGTAGACCATGCAAAATTTTCCACCAATCGCATGGCCACTTGGCCAGGTTGACCAACCACAGTGACTTCTGGGATGTACCAATCGGGCATAAACAGCCCACTAATCGTAGCCCAAACCCGAACCCTAAGCCTAACCCATACGCCAGTACACTGTCCTTCTAAGTGGGTCAGAGAGGCACCCAGAGGTGCACCCCAATACTCACCCTAACCTCACCCGTAACTAGCCTAACCCTAGCCGTTGTGCTAACCCGTCTTAACCCTAAGCCAGATCTACTTGCATTGCACTACATGCAAGTACGTGAGACACAGCGGGTGCAAAGAGTATGCCAGTCCGTCACTTTTGGCTCTGGCTGACTCCTGCAGCTCCCTCCAGGAGACCGCTACCCCCTCCCCAAACCAGTACTAACGACAACGAAAAAACGAAAAAAAAACGAACCGACTAATTATTTTTTGCAAATTTTCGCGAAAAGGGGGAAACGAGCCGAAACGGAACCGGCCCGACTAACGACAACTCGAAAAAATTTTTTTTCAAGTCGTGCCCATCTCTAGTCAACACCATTCAGTTAAAGCTCTCTGTCCTAATCATTAAACAAACTATATTAATGTTTGGCAAACCTACCAGTCATAAAGCACATAGCATCAAGCTATGTTTTTGTATGGGGGGAATATGGTTCCTGTGGAGGTCTGTGACTTGATTCCTTGCTCCCATCTTGTCATGAGTGGCTGGTGAATTGGTTGTTTCACCAACTCAGAAGTTTCTGTTTTAGGTCCTTTTGCAAAACATGGACTTTTACCTTGGAACAGGCACTGGGAGTTTAGATGTGGATGTTTTGCAGCTTTGTGGTGGATCTCTGAAATGTAGGTGAACGTAGAGTTCGTCAGGGCCAATTGTTGGGTTCATTAAGCCAACTCGCCATGTATCTCTGGTGAATAAAATTGGCTTGACCAACTTGGAAGTTGTCATTCCATCGTATTTTCTACAATATGTCCTGGCATGGGAAATTGAAATATTTTCCTTTGGAATACTTGTGGCTCCCATCTGATTAATGAATATGCTTGGCTTGCATGATCCAAAAGGTCCCATTCCATCCATTATATGGGATTCTTTTGACCCAGAATTGGTATTTGAAAGTGGCTCCTCCGGAGCTATTATGGCTTGTTGTGTCACACCCATCAAGCTCAGTTTGACGGATAACATTTGCTTTTTCTTTGTGGAAGAGATCATTCCAAACATTGGATGGGGGGCACTAGAATAGGTACTGTAATGTAGTCCCTGTGGTGTGTTACACCACTGTCCTCTGGTTTCATGTGGCAGCTTGATTGGATAAGGCTTTGTGCCCTTAAGAAACATCACTTCCTGCACAATACAGGGATATTTCAGGAGGAAGGAATGAAGAATAAACGGTCTTCGAATACCTTGTGTGTTTGCCTTTCAAGTTTTGCCAGCCTTCCTCAATGTTCCAATCCAGTTCTGTCTTTCCAAATATGTCTTTATTCTGCCTTTCCATTTTCCACCATTCTAACATTGTCATTTAAATTACCTGTTTCTACTGTCATTCATTTCAATAGTCACTTCAGTAGTCAAGAAGTGAATAGTGGAGGTAGCCAACATTTAGCTTCACTGGATGACCTTTAATATTATGAGACAGGTGAATGTGTCAAGGAATATAGTTTTGACAAAATGTCTGTAATATATACTTAACAGATTAAAAATGGATTCTGTATAAAAATGCCATGTCATGAGCTAGATAAGGATGTGTCTTCGGTTTAGGACACAGGTGCAAGGAATAATTAGTAGAGAAGGGCACGGAACGAACATTTTTTTGTTTCCGTTACCGTTTGTCGTTTCCATTACGTAACGAAATGACAAACGAAAATTGTGATGAAAATGCAACGAAATGAACAGAACCGCGAAAATTGTGGTCGCTACGTTTCGTTTCCGTTAATGGCAACGCGCAATGAAATGAGCTGTTTTAAAAATTTAAAAAAAACACCCTGGACATCCGTAAAAAGCGCAGCGATAATTATTTATATTGTCTGATAATACCTACCAGGGGGGGTTGGGGTCCTTAAAACGTTTGTTTTTGTCTTCTCCCATCGTGATGTATTTTTCTTTTCCCTTTAAAATGGATGTCACCACCAGCCACAAAATGGAGGCAAACCATGTGATGTGGGATCATGTTCAACCAATAGCATGCCCAGGTTGCAGACTGGGTGGGCAGGTCTGGCAGCCACAGAGGGCATAAAAAGCTCCTGCAGTCCCCGTCCTCCTTGCAGTCTCTGGTGGGAGTTAGGGTGGGATTGCTGTCTCTGTGACTCTAGCTTCAGTCCTGCAGCCTCCCTGTGTGCGTGCGTGCTGCTGCGTACCTCTTGGTGAGCACCCTCCCCTGCTCCGCAGTGCAGTCACTCTGCGGCTGCCTTGCACCCTGGGCAACGCCCGCCACTGCCTTTGCAGCCTCCCTGCATACCTAGTCTATACTGTGTCTCTGCCAGCATCCTTTTTTTAGTGTTTTCCCTCTGGTATGGGGCGTTGGGGGATGCCTGTGCACGGAAATGCTTTAAAAATCACGCAAAAGGCGGGTATAAAAAGAAACAACAACCCGAAAAAAATGAAAAATGGTAACGAAATTTTTCAAAAATTTCACGACAAACGGAAACGAACCGAAACAGACCTCTCAACGACAAACGAAAAACCGAAACGCCATTTTTCTGTTTCGTACCCATCTCTAATAATTAGTACTGGAAGGTCAGGGTGATTAGGCACAGATGATATAGCATGATCACCTCACCTCATGTAATATGTAGTTGGTCCACATCATATTGCTTTATGTATAAAAGTATCAGGCAAACCAATGTTTAACTGGGACTGCCTAATGTGAGAGGCAGCTTCCCACATGCTCGGTTATTTTCTCTCTGTATATATGCTGTGCTTTGTGTGTTGTTATTGTTTACTTTTTCTCTTGCCATGTGTACATATGTAATATATACGTTTTATACTAAGCTCTATTGTCTTATTTGTCTCCTAGCTCCATAATCACTAAGTGCATTTATTTTTCCACACCGCTGCTAGTTCATTTCCCCCTGAACACAATTAATCCGTATCAGTTATAAATAGGGCTATGTCTTAACAGAATGCATCTCGTTGTTACCTTTCTTCAACCCATAAATAATTCTGTATTATTTTTTTGAAACCGTCAAGCCTGAAACACTGAAACATTTCCTCAGAGGGATGTCCTGAAGCTTCCCTTACTCTCTGAGGAAGACAGAAAAAAGTTCCCCTTCCTTCTCATCCCAAGAGGTGGTCTTGTGGGAGAAAACTTGTGGAAAAATTCAGTTGTCTTGCAGCATTGCCCACGCAAGAAAGAAACCTTTTTGTTGTTGTTCTCTTTAGAGTTCAGAGCTTCACAGCGAGCTGCAAGTTCCAGCCCTTGACAGCAAAGACAGCAAATGTCTATACATAGGGCCAAGAAGGAGTCGATGGCCAGCCCAGTCAAACATTGAATAGTCAAGAGCTGAATTTCAAGGAGCGTGCAAGAGCAGAGTCAGAGATGAGAGCCAGTACTCAGGTCATAAATCATGTACCTGCCAACCCACCACCAGCAAACAGGAGCCAATCTAGAACAGTCCAGACTGGCAGGCAGAAATTCAGAAATACATTCTAGCAAGAAGGGATAAAATAGAATAAAATTTAAAAACATTGCTTCCGGGAGTCTGAGTTTGGATGGGACAGTAATATTTATTCACCTTGCATTGGGAATGATGTCCCTCTTTGCATCCTTTAGATTAAATGACAGACAGATAGATAGATAGATAGATAGATAGATAGATAGATAGATAGATAGATATAGATAGATAGATATTCTTTGGATTGTCTGAAGTGCTGACTGAGAAAATGCCTGCAGCTGAAACTCCTGCATATATCTATCTATATTTAAAAGGTATTTGCTGTATTTCAAAGAGGACCTAATTATTTGTATTCATTTAGCAATGAAGTCATTCTGGCAACTGGAAAATCGGTCTCAGCTAAATTATACAAATTAAGGTAATCCTACAAGTCATGTCCCCACACGCCTCATTTAGTTCAGATTCAAGTGCTCACAGGTGGGTTACTTCAGTGTCTAGTCATCAAGTACTACAAGCCATCTGCCATTTTATAATGAGCAGCACCCATGAAATGCAGAAAGCTGATTAGTGCAGTGTTTTTAATGCATGGTTCTCCCTTGCTAAACACACAAGTCACATGCAACTAGAAGAAGTTTTTAAAAATTAACTATCACTCAGAACAATTAATTGTGATTCCCTAGAGTAACAGCTGCACAAAATACATACTAAACTGGACTTCATAGATGGGGAAAAGGCAGATGTTCAAAGTTAATATATTTGGGTTTAAATATGCATTTACAATTGTGCACTGAAAGCCAGAAATCTCAAAGTGCCTGCTATAAAGCAGCCATTTTCAGTGCGGGTCTTATAGCCCCTTGGGATATTTGAAGTGAGGGCTACAGGTCGGAAACCATTATTTGCATACCACTTTAAAAATTTGTTAAACATTTGGACTTTATTTTTTCAGATTGTGTTTATGGGCATGGCCAAAAAAAAAAAAGACTTAAGTAGGATTCAACACTGATTATCAGTTTGCATGTTCTCATCCCTGGCAGATACTCTGATAGCAGTTTCATTAATTTTAGAGGAAATCAGAGCAGTTTCCTTGATTTTAGGTGGGAAATGGACATAGCAAACCCTCACGTCTGCAGAAAGAACTTCAGGAGCTGCACATTTATGGAAGTTACTCTGTAAAATCAAATAACTGCTTTTCTCTCTCTCTCTCTCTCTCTCTCTCTCTCTCTGTAGATAGATATATAGATATATATAGATAGATAGAGAGAGAGAGAGAGATAGATAGTTTCTGTATTTGTGATGGAATCTTTAATACAGGGGCAAGAAAGTGCAAATGTTGGGAACACTTGCGTCAAAGAGATAAAGACATTGTTATAACTGCTGTTTATCAATCATAATATTAGAACTGATAAAGGATATTAGATGTTTACTTCACCTCCATATTGCATTTTATGTCCTACAAAAAGACATCTTAACCCTAAACTTGTTATCACTTGAAACCTGTCCCTTTGAAGTCAGTGGAACATCTCCATTTAGTATAATTTGTATTTATTCATTTCCCCCCCAACTAGTCAAGACACAAAGTTGTCACGTTTGACCCAGAACATAAACTTATCCAATGATTAGATCAAGTAACAATTTGGTTTGGAAAAGTAGTGAAAATTTGAAATGTTGCAAAAATTGTTTCAGTTCTCTGTTACTATCTTGCATACTTTTACGTAATCATCTGTTAAGGGGGGGTTTGAGTTTATGGATAATGTTCTGTTTGTGCAGCATATGTAGGCACATCTGGGTTGCTGGAGATGTGTAGCATGCAAAGAAAGTCATGCATACCTGCAAATATTCCAAATGAAATTGGTGTCATTTGAGATATTTGGTAGCTCTATGCTTTTATTCTAGTGTAAACCAGGAGCCCTGGTGGTAGAACTCCATTCATGGAGGGAGTGTAAAGGATTGTTGAACATATCCTGTGAGCCATGTAGTAACCAAAGCTGCATGTTTTGTGACAATGAACAGCACAACCATTACTCCTGATTTAAAGCCACATATATCTACTCATGTGGGCAGAATAACACACATGCCAATGGATTTACACACACTGCACACCAACTTCAATGAGTAAGACTGTATTCCAAAATGGGGGGGGGGTGTCTTTGGATGTTTACCTCTTATGCTGCCTTGTGCTTCTAGTCAGTAGATCTCTTGAATTTACTGCTAAACGTGTATGCAAACTGCTAAAGTTAATTGTGTATGTAGTGGTCTTTAGTGTTTCAAACTAGGAGATCAATATTCAGTAGGAAAGCTATGTCAAAGGACTAATCACAAGTAAGGAAAATCAATTAAATGAAAGATAAAATGTCTATCTATGTAATTATATACTAGGTACATAATTAATATATTTTATTACTCTGTTGAGAATGGACTAAAAAAGGAGAAAATATAGGAATCCTATTCTACCTATGCAGATATATATACCAATGTAAAACGACAGTCATTTTACATCATCAATTTCCTCACCTACATAGATGCCACAACTAAATGACAATTGTTCAAATGATAATTCTAACTTAGTTTAAACTACAATGACCTGCAGTAGCTTTCCATGGTTTTCAGAATCTTTAACAGGCTTACCTAGAAGTACCATAGAATGGAATAACAGAATAATGGAATTGGAAGGGATCTATAAAGCCATTGACTCCAGCCCAATGGTCAATAAGGAATCCACATCAGTGAGATTCCCACATTGAATCTCACTGATTCAATGCAGGGATTCCATTGGAGCCTTCTGCATGAAAACAGTACATACTATCAAGGATTTGTCATCCTTCTATTAAAAATGTCTGATTCACTGCATTGTAATTTACACATTGTATGGGTCTGCTGTAATGTGCACACTCAGATGGCAGATTCACCCATGGTCAGCCACTTCTGTATTCATCCTGCTAGTTCAGGTGTTTGCCCAGACCTTTCATATGTATTTTGGGTTAGCCCTTTTAAGTGTGCCACCCTGCCAGTGCCCAAAATCTCTTGATAAAACCTCTGGCTGCTGCTGCTTTACCTGCAGGCCTCTGGGTGTTATGCTCTATATCACTTCACTGCTGAATATACTTTGTTTAAAGTGATACTTCAAATAAATATTTTGCAGAGGTTTATTTCGGAATAAACCAAATAAATGTATTAGGGCTGACACATAAAGGGGAAGGTAATTGACTAGGAATTCAAACTGAAGGGAAAAGGCACTGCGAGTTTATAGTCATCTACATTCCTTAGACACCACCACAGGCAACTCTTCCATTTCCACACTCAAGGCCAAGTGCTCACATAGAGGCCTTAAACAGACTCCTTACTGTTGTGTACCCCACAACAGACTAATTCACACTCCATATAAGATTTATTCATTTTCCAAACTGATCAGCAGCCAACTCTGCACCAAACTTCTATCACCTCTGTGCAAAGCTATTTAGCACTTTGACAAACCCTGCGTACCAAACATGCATTCACAACTATATCCCACTGTTATTTGTTATTTGCAATAATATATACAGTGGTACCTCTTAAGACAAACGCCTCGTGAGACAAAAAAACACGTAGGAAGAAAAAAATTCTGGGAATAGGCATGCTTTGCACGACAAAAAATTCCCTATGGGATCCTTCGCAAGACAAAAAACTGTTCCGGATCTATCCAGGAAAAAATACCAGTTATTTTTGTCTTTATTCTAGCACCCGGAACAGATTAATCTGTTTCCAATACATTCCTATGGGAAACCGCACTACGTAAGACAAAATTTTCTTAAAACAAATTGACCTATAGAATTAATTAGATTTGTTTTAAGAGGTACCAATACCACTGTATATCTCCACAAAATGATGGGTGATGATTAGATACATTTTAATTTATGTTTTTCAGTCTACCAATAACTTAAATTTTCTGATAGCTATGTATGAAGTTTTCTGGTTGCTATCATGCTATTAAAATTTTTAATAAAGGTTTCCTTTAAGAACAATGATTTAGTAATAGAATATTGGCTTTGAAATCAATGGAACTATAGTTAAGCTGTGACTAATTTTATTCCCCTTAGTTCAAATAAATCTACCTGATTTCTGTATTTCTGTGCAACTAAAATGGCCACTCAGCATATGATCATATACTAAAGCCAATTATCAAAAACACTGATTCCGGCCTTCTCCTTCCAGTGGGACACCTGAAATAATGGTTCTCCATTTTGTAGGTATTAATTGTATCCATGGAATGGGAGCTGATAGTGAAAGATTGATTGTAATTGAGCCATAAATTTAGTAGAGAGAACACCATCCATTTGGCTGGACAGGTCTGAGATGAAATACATTTCCCAAGCATGGATAGCTGGCAGAGTGTCTAAGATACTAAATGATAAATGCCTTATATCCATGGCTACAGTGAGGCAATCATCAATAAAAAAGAAAATCTCAGAAGCACTGAGAGCACTCCCATAAGTTATTTCTCAGAGATAGGGCATCAAAGCAAATTCTTAAACTTAGAATACTATTTATCGCTCAGTGCTTTCGTCTATTGAAAGCAGCAGGCTAAAGATACTCACTTTTTAAAAAAATACAAAACCTTTCTGTTATCTACCACTGTGTCATATCACTTCCCTGTACAAAGGGGGGGGGGAGAGAGATAAATTAGATTGCTGGCATTGAAATAAATATAGCTAATGACTGAGAAGCCTAGCAAAGACATATTATATAGATATGATATACTGAAGAGGATTTAGCGCATCAGGAATGCATTGAGCTCTTTGGTGTAAGAAAAAGGAAGAAAGGCCAATCTCGCAACAAAAGTCCAGCCACTTTCTCCCAGAGAAAATTCCACAATGGCTGGGATCTAGAATCTGTCGTCGGACAATAGAAAGGCTCTATCTGCAGAAGGTGTTCGACCTGATTGTTAGAAGTCCCTGTGACTCCCTACACCCGGGCTGACTTCATTCATCAGGAGAGTTCCCTGTTATGGGACGGGGGGGGTGGGGGTGGACTTGTTGCCTAAGGAAGATGCCTAACACCTGGGCTTCCAGAAGCCCAGCTGCACAAGCCTAAATCTGAATTCAGTCCATTGCCTTCAATTCCTCATCAGTTGCAAATGTGTAATTTTTAATTATTAGTACATCTTAAATTCTCTTATCTGGTTTATCATGCTAGAGTTTTAGAGTAAAAGAGATGAATACACCTGATACATTAAGCAAAAAATATTCATTTTAAATATCAGCCTAATAATATGAAGGAAATATTTCAATAACTTCTATTTTTCATCCCAGTATGTGACTATCAGATCTGGCCTGGAGAAAGCTTCCAAATGCTTTTCATATTCTTGAGAATCTGACCCTAGCATAGGCCTTGTGAGACTAGGATGGCAAACCAGTTCAGTTCAAATGGATAATTCTGGGCCAGACCAAGATAAACTAGGATACTGTCATCTATCATTCTTCGTGTGGGTTTCTCTCATTCTTTCAATAGGCTTAGGGTTGAGGAACTGCCTGGATAACTCCATGGTTGAGGTCTCTGGCTGCAAAGCCAGAGTTGGGAGCATGATTCCCCACTGCACCTCCTTGAAAGAGTTTCACCATGATGATCCATGTGGTCCATCAAGTTCTGCAGTTAAAAGATTATAAGCTTTCTTTAATTTCATATCAGTTGTATTAGGTAGGAGCAAAAAAAAATTCACATACAAGACTATTTTTGTGTGTTAAATTCTTAGGATAAAAAATTGAGGGTGGTCTTACATCAAGATGTAAGCCCAGGAGAGAACCGCACAGTTGCGAAACTGTAATTTTTGAGCTGGAAAAGCTGGGGCCATCTTATAATTGGAGGCATCTTAGAGATGAAAAAAATATGGTAGTTCTCATTTTATAAATGTTAATTTGAGGTAGAGAAATTATAAAAGACTCAAAGAAAGTTTGTTGCTTTTGATGCTGTGATAGCAGAATATCTACCTCCAGAAATGTTTTTAATAGAACACTAGGGATGTATGTTTTTTTGAGAACTCCTTGTATTCTTTTTTCATATTCATAATTAATTTACTTAAATTTCCATCACTCCTCCCCCTCCCCCCCAACCTCCGGAACCGAGGAACAGCCAACTTTTCAACCTTCCATACAAACACATGTCATATCATATGGGCCGCCTATACATCTATGGCTTCTTTTAAACTCTTTACTTGGGATTATATATGGAACCAATCCATCATTTTTTTACATTTATCCCATATTTCTTTAGGTACCTTTTCTTTTTTCACCCATTTGAAATAATCATACGCTTGTTCTCCCCATGGTTTCCAAATCTTCCCTTTCTTAAAGTCTCCAGTATATCTGATTGAATTATTTCAAAAGAATATAAATTCCAATTATTTTCAGTCCATTTAGAGGAATCCTTCTGTCCCCAAGCAATTACTGTATGTGCCACTAGTAACATTGCTTTCAATAAATATTGATCAGCTTCCCTTAATTTTTCACAACCTAAAGTTCCCATAAATAAAAAGCTTCCATTAATTTACAATCTACATTTAAACCAATTTTCTATTTCCCTAAGTATCTTATCCCCAAACAATTTAACTTTAGCCTAGTCACACCATAGGTGGGAATACCACCCTGATTTATCATTACAACGCCAACAATTTGGTTTTAAACCTTTTACCATATATGCCAGTTGTGCAGGTGTTCCATACAACTTAAACACTACTTTCCTTAAATATTACTTTCCTCCAATTTCATTTCTGACACCTTTCATTACTCTGCTTATAACATCTTCCGATAGTACCATATCTTTACTCCATTTGTTTTGCAATGATTTAAACATAAACTCCTTATCTGTAACCATAAGTTTATATATTTCACCTGTTTCTCCTCTTCCCTTCACCGCTAAAATATTCTGCATTTTCTCTATCCTCTTATCTTCTTGTGGAAATCCTTCAGCTTTCAGATATAACTTTTCCCTATTGTGTAGCCCTAACAAATTTAACCAATAATTTCCCCCACTTCTTTAACTAATTCCTGATGCGGAATTAGTTTGCCATTCTTATACAGATTCTTTACACAATAATATCCTTTCCCCCATACTTTTTTCCATAACCCTTCTTCAAACATCAGACACTTTTGAGGGAAATCATTGATGGCACACATGGTTTGTATGCAGAAGGTTCCAGTGAGATTCCTGCATTCCTGCTAATCCAGCTGTGCTGAGATCTGGAAATGTGTCCACCTTTCTGTGCCCACCATTATATCCTCTATAGGACAATGTTTTCCCAACCTTGGCTCTCCAGATGTTCTTGGACATCAGGCAACCTGACCAGCATGGCTAGGGGAGAAAGCCTCTGGGAGTTTTAGTCCTGGGACCCAAGTCTGAAAATCACTGATATTCAATAACATTGATGGGATTATAACAGAGGGTTGACATGACAGCCCTCTATTTGGTGTGTAGGTTAACTTCTCAACCCCCCCCCAAAAGGTTATAATTCCATTAAACTTGGAACTTCACAAGGGACTGTGTTACTTCTTTTGTAACACGGTTTTAACTCCATTCAGTCAACCTAAAGGAGGCTGAACCAACTTGCAAAGAAGGGAGTGCTTTAGCTTCATTCCTACCATTATTTATTTATTTATTTATTTATTTATTTATTTATTTATTTATTTATTTACTGCCCATCTTCCGAAGGAACTCCAGGCGGTGAACAACATCAGAAAGTCAACAATTTAAAAAATTAGTAATAATAACAATAATGTATGTATGTATGTATGTATGTATGTATGTATGTATGTATGTATGTATGTATGTAGCAAGATGGTGGGATAAGATAGGAAGGGGGAAAATTAAATTAGATTAAGGGTCGCCATAGGCCTCGCAGAAGAGCCAGGTCTTCAAGCCTTTTTAAAAGGCTGGCAGGGACTGTGCAAGGTGCAGCTCACTCAGGAGATGGTTCTGTGTTGTACTGAAAAGTGACAGCTCTGAAGCCCCTGTGGATTTTGAGTTGACTGACTTCTCACCATTTTTCATATGTGAATTGAGGATGGGCTCTGAATAGGGCCTTTAACATGTGGGTGAGCTTTGTAGCTATAGGA
This sequence comes from Phrynocephalus guinanensis, assembly GCA_037367245.1. Taxonomy (NCBI): domain Eukaryota; kingdom Metazoa; phylum Chordata; class Lepidosauria; order Squamata; family Agamidae; genus Phrynocephalus; species Phrynocephalus guinanensis. Next base: position 34,351,069 of record CM074736.1, read on the forward strand.
CTATATCCTCCCTAAGTGGTAGAAGGGTAAAATCGCATGGTTCATATGCTGGCTCTGGCTAGTCTTATAGGCAATGAGGCAAAAATAAGCGGAAGAGTTTGAGTTTTGTGCCACAAGACCATCCAACTGCACCATTCAGGTTTTTTATTTTAAAGTTAACTAAAAGTTGTTAGTTATTTTGAAAAATGGATAAATACTTTTAAATTACTGTACCTGAAGGTCTTGGAGCTTGCTCATGCTCTGTCCTTACAGAAATTGGCCAATCATACTGGGGAAAATGACACACATAAGGGTGATGATCACACAGTCCTTTTTAAAACTCTCTTTGCTTGCTGTCCATGCAGGCACTAACAAGAGGGGGAGGGCAAGGTGTTGATCTGCACGAAACTCATTTATATGGACAAAACTAGAATTTGTTAACATTGAAACAGAATTTCGATGCATTTTATTTCAGCAGGGAAGGCTATTACCAGGGCATTTGGATGCCTGCTGAGTCTGCTGCCCAGGCCTTGATGAGCCATTTCAAGGTCCTTGATAGTTACCTTCCTTTACATCAGACAAATGGAGAACTCTTTCAATGACAGGATTGTTTTGTGGCAGCCCTTCAAAGGGAAAACGGTTTCCCCTCAAAGACACGGTGGGCACTTTGAGAATGGATGGATGGACAGAGACACCCTTCCACGTAAGAGAGGACTGAGCCCAACTGAGGGCTGCCCTCCATCTTGTGGCACCAGTTAGACCTATATAAAGCTCCCAATGGCAGCTGTCACTCAAATTAACTGTTCTTAAAATAGGACAGGATTGGCACAGACATCCCCAAGACTCTTGGGTTTGGCAGGAAATCTCCAGCATCACCATGAACTTGGCCAGCCTAGAGTTCAGGCAACTAATTTTTGCCCTCCACTGAAATATAAAAAGATTGGATGGTTAAAAAGTGAACTATCCTAGAGGGTCAGAAGTAAGTTCCCTCTTCTTCCCCCCAACATCCCACACAGTTCTTTGTCCTAGAAGCCTTCTGGAAATTGGAAATAACACACTAAAATTAATGCATTAACATTACATTTATTAGGACCAATCTCCTAAAAGACCTTGCTTTTATTTATTCCAAATAATGTTATGCACTGTCAAGTCAGAACCCACTTATAGCGACCCTAATGGGGTTTTCAAAGTAGATGAGGAATTTAAGAACTGGTATTACTGGTTCAATCACCCAAGTTACTTTCTATAGTAGAGATCAGAAACTGAACCTAGATCTTCTGGATCCTAATCTACTACTCTGTTCCTTATACCACAATGAGTACCCAGAATAGACCCTACATACGTCTCCATTTAAAATATTCTGTATGGGGATATAAACACATACTTCAAATTTATTAAATTCATTTTATCCTGTAGAGAAAAATCTCAGAATTGCAATTATACTCGGGATTGTACAACAGCCAGATTTAGAGTACTCCAAATCCCACATGTATTTTAAATTAATTTTTTGATAATACTCTCCAAAAGTAGAGCAACACTACTACAATTTCATATAATAAACTTTGTACTATAAAAAGCTAAACAACCTTATTTCCTGTATCTTTCCTATACAAAACCCGAAAACAAAACAAAAAACAAAACAAGAGCAGCCAAACACATAACACAAGTCCTCTCAGAGGTTTGGCTTATCTGATCAAAGACTGGTAGTGCCCTTGTATTGACCCCATTCCTCCTGCAGTCAAACCAGGTCATCAGCACCACCCCACTTTTTTTTTAAAAAAAGAACCAAATAAAATAGCTCCAAGTCTCCCATGACTAATGTTTGACAAATGATGTTACTTGGAACAAAGTCATCACCCAGTGGTCTCTATGCAAGACAAGGATCACATGATTTTTCACACTCTTCCTCCTCCTCAAGGTCTTTTGATGCAGGCAAAGAAAACTGCTGAAGGCCTGGGTGCACTGTAGCTCTCTCTCACATGTGCCTGCAAAGTGACCTGTTTGGATGAAAAACAGAATGACGTAAAGTCTTCTAATGGACGTGAGAAAATTAAAATAACGAAACTGTTTTGGATGCTCGGCACATTGTCACTTGCATCAAAAGTGAGTTGCCACTGACAGACAGACAGACAGACAGATAGATGATGATGATGATGATGATGATGATGATGATGATGATGATGATGATGATGATGATGATGATGATGATGGATGGATAGATAGATAGATAGATAGATAGATAGATAGATAGATAGATCCTCCCATGTGTGTGAAGTGCAGCAGCTAAGTTACCTGCATTTGCTAGTCCAACAGTGGAGCCTTACAATTGGGAAGGGTGCTTTATACAAAGCACAAAGCACTGCTTGCCTGGTGTTGAAAATCAGCCTCCTCCCTAGCCACCTGGACCATGGTGGTGGTGGGAAGGACAATCATTGCTGCAGCTGAGATGGCTTCTTCCACCTCCACTGACCACTCCACAGAGAGGGTCTCCCTGCACAGGTGACAAAAGGTCAGGAGAAGGCAGAGATGCTGCCAGGCACTTGGGTGGTGCTGGTGATTTTTAACACCTGGCCAGCTGTGCTTCATACAAAGCATGAAGTGCCCATCTCTAAAAGAGATCAAATTTATAATATCAAGGTTGGATAGCTTTTTGTAAGCCTAGGTTTTAAATAGACAGTATATAGGCCTTTTCCCTGGATGGCACAGTATGTGAGCTGACACATACTAATGTTTTCACAAATAAAGTTGTCAAAGTGGTAGCTCTGTTCATCTGTGCAAGAATATCAGACAACAATTAAAACAAATGAAAAACAAAGGAGACAAAAATGTGGCATTTTAAAGACTAACTACTATATTTTCATGTGAGCCTTTGTGAATCTAGTCAGCACTGTACTGATTCACACAATTTGGAATTTGTGTCTACCAGACAACCACTGTCTCTTTATATTGGGATCATGTATAAGTGATTACCACATAGTCTTACTCTTCTATCTGAAAAAGTGGATTTGATCCAAGAAACCTCACATTAAAATATAGCTGTATGTCTTTAAAGTGATACAACATCTTTGTCTTCTTTATACTGATAAAACTAATTTAAGTGACACAAATGAGCTAATTTCCCCGTGTTTAAGTTTTAGCGCCTTAATTTGTGGACCTAATGTGCAAAGTTCTGGCACCTACATAGCTTTGGAAGAGGCAGAGTAGGATCCAACCTTTGCCAGATCTTTCTACCCCATTTAGGGTTGGACTTCAAATTCTATTCTCCATCTAGTGGCAGGAGTGCAAAGTGCCATTCGCCAGTACATTCACATATTCATGGGATATGTGAAACCCTTCTCACATATCTTCCCCTGAGAATGAGGTGGATAAGCAGAAAAGAGAAGTCCCATATATGAAATGCAAGTCTTGGGTTCTAGCAGGCCCTTTGATTGCAGATATTTAAATGAGCTCTAAGAATCCATCTGTTCTCAGTAGTTTGGTTGTTATTGTTGTTTTTCCATATATGGGTTTATTGAGTTTCTGGCCTGCAATTGTTTCAGCTGTAGAGTTAAAGACATGCTAATATTTATACTGTATTGCAGTTTAATCCTCAACTCTTAGTATTCTATTCTTTGTGTTGAAATTTTGTACAGATATTTTTGAACTATTGGAAACTGTCTTAGGGAGGTTTTACAACTGAACGCTGCTTAAACATTTCTTTAAACACACCAAAAGATCAGCCAGACAAAATTAACTTCCGTGTTTCATGTTCAACTGTTGAAGTAAGACATGGTATCCTCACCCACCTCCTGTCATCAATTAATTCTTTCATTAATTTGGCAACTCTAGACAACAAGTGCTGACATTTAATATATGCAATAGGTGTACTTGGCTGGTGACTATGGCTGATACTTCACATCCATCTCATTGCTGTTCGCGGTTCCGCTGGGGACCGGTACGAAGAAATCTAACCGCACGTCCATTGCGGGAAAAGGGGAGTTCCTCCCGACCACGCCCCCTGAACTGTGATCTAAGCAGGATGAGAGATTCCCCTCCCTGGCCTTGGGAATCTCCTCATCTTGCTTCTCATTCTGATATGAGTGCCCGTGAGGTAAGGCTCGTCACGGAACGAGCCATTCTCCATCTAGTGGCAGGAGTGCAAAGTGCCATTCGCCAGTACATTCCCTATGGAGTCAGCAACGCAGTTCAGAGAGATTAAAAGACAAATGCCTCAAACTTAGCTCCGTAATGCATTGAAGGCAAGGCTTCGGAGAATCGAAACATCAAAAAAAGGAAGGTTGGGCCGGGAAAAAATACGGAGAACAAAGGCATCGAATTTCACATCTCGTCACGGAATGAGGATGTGCAGAAACAGTCATGCTGGTTTCATCAATCACGCCCGTGCATATACAGAACCACAAGAAGACCATGTGACTGTGACCGACATCAACACGCAACAACACACAACTTTTTCCTGGGACGAGAGTGGACGTGAAGTAACCGTCTATGTTCTTTTGTTCTGAGAGCCTTGTAGTAGAGACTACTTGAAGTAGAGACTACTTGTAGTGGTATGGGGCGGTATATAAGCAGAACACACTTTGCTTTGTGGCACAGTGGTTTAACTGCTGTTCTGCAACCAAACACACAACCTGGGCTCAAAACTGATTCAGCTTTCCATCCTTCCAAGGTCATTAAAAGTAGAAAGCTGTTGGGAGATGGGGAAAAGCAATGTGTAGCCTGCATAATTACCTTGTACTGTAAACTGCCCAGAGGGTGCTTTAGGTGCTATGGGGCTGTTTATAAACAGCACACTTTTTTACTCTAAGTTACCTCCGCCTGGCGCAGTCCATCGGCAGGGGTGCTTTGCCTCCCGCCCCCTCGGGAGGCGTCATGAGGCAACGTAGGAGCACGTGGGCCAGGGAGTATATAAGCCCTGGCTCCTCGTCCCCAGCCTCTTTCCGGCGCTGCTGCTCAACCCCACCCTCCCGCCCTTGTTTGATGACGAGATTAGCTGGTTGCTTCGGGGCCAGATGGGAATTTTTGACTGCTTCCCAGATTGGCCATGGGGAAGCAGTGTGTTTTCGCCCATCCCGTCATCAACATAACGGGCTGCGTAGGTTGTCACCTTGGTCACGACAGCGGGTAGTGAATAGGTCGGTTAGGTTGTGGAGATCCCGATGGCATCCGATGGGTGCTTGGTAGCCCTCTTGCTATAAATAGGACATGCCCAATCTTTACAATCATAAAGTCAAACAGTTAGGGGGCAGAGGGCTGCCCAGAAGTAACTTTATATGGGGTTGGAGGCGACCTGATCAGATGGACAGTGCGCTTCCAACCGGGATCCCACAAAGGATTTTGGGAACATAGAACTCCATTGGGTTCTGGTTCACAACCTATTCACTACGTAGGCCTCCTGTTGGTTCCTTAAAGTTATGTTAAGGTTAGTAAAGTTGTGGCCCTATTTAACCCAATGCCGTTGTGCGCCTCGTTATTCCTGGGGTGGGAGGGCAAAGGACTTTCACCTGTTTGCCTTAGGACTTTGATATTTTTGGAGAGAGAGATTTCATATAGGAACCTATGCATACAGACATAGAGGTTAGATGATGTGACTGATAATTACTCATATACCTTGTTAGACTTACAAAGCATGCAGTTATTGTTAGCCACATAGCTATGTAACAGAAAAGATGAACCCCGTCCTATATGACTGACAATGAAGCCACAGAATATTCCATGACATTTCATAAAGCAATTTTACCATTCCTTCCCAGAATCACTTTGAGATTTCTGAGGTTTTGTAACTTTTTTTCACTAATAGCATCGTTGTGTTCTTTTGAGCGGAGGACAGCCTTCACGCTTGCCTTCTATTTCATTCTGCTTTGCTGAACAAAATGATGATAGACCTGAGTACACTTGTCTGGATTTACATAGTTCCAGATCTCCATCAGAAAATAAAGTCCCAACAGATGTCTTTTACTTACTTGTATGTCCTCTGGTCAGTGGGCAAATGAGCAGCAGTCAACAAGTTAAGTAGACACACACAGAACTCCTGCCCATATGGTTATGAAACAATATACAGTGGACCCTCATATAACAAACTGTTTGAATGACAGAAAATCTGTACAACATAAAAAATTCCGGAGATAGGGGAAATTTGCTTAACAGAAATATGGTCGCGATTAGGGATTACCCTGCTTTCAATGCATTCCTATGGGAAATTTGTATAAAAGAAAATTTACTTAACATAATTTCATTTGGAACGAATTAATGCCTTTATACAAGGTACCACTGTATTTTGGACTCATAGAACATCCTCTGAAAAGAGCCAACTCCATGATTAGAATGATATGGTAGGGTCTCTGTGGGAACATCTTCTTTCATTGTGTGCTTAGTTGGGGGCATGGTTGAATGTTCTCTGCTCATGAAACTCCACCATATTCCTACATGCGTGCTAGTCATGACTGTCTCTAGGGGCAGTGCTCATCTTCGTATTGAAGCCGAAGAGCCAGTGTTGTGCAAGTCCATGGCCACATGGATGGCATGGCTGCAAGGAAACACTGCTTTACCTTCCCCCCTTTTACAGTGGTAGCTATTTATCTACTTGCATTTACATGCTTTTGAACTGCTAGGTTGGCAGGAGCTGGAGTTATCAGCAGGAGCTCACTCCGCTGTGTGGCACCCGGGATTGGAACCGCTGAGCTGCTGACTTTGCAGTCAACAGTCTTGGAGCCTTAGTCCGCTGCACCACTGTAAAATGTAATAGCAGCATTTTACGACAGCCATAATAAGTGACAACATACTGTATTTTGCCAATGTCTTACAAAAGATAGTGTGTGGATGATCCCAAAGCTAATTTTCTAACATTGGATTGCAGTGTTGGGTACCAAAAAGGGTGTTTTCTGAGACAGTAGTTCTAGACCTGGATGTATAACATTCTGCATCTTGGTCCATATGATAAGAAGTGGCTACAGAAGTATGGGTGAGTCCGAACTATGTAGAGTTTCAATCAACAATCTTTGGTAGGCAATGCTGTCTGTCAGTGGCAGCACTATTCAGCCATTTCTCCTAAGTTCCCATTCCCATCTGTTGCAGGATGGAACTGTGTGCCATATGGTCTTTCTAGCACTTCATATGTGCTATGCCTGCTGCTCTCCCAGTTAAGGAGATGGTTCCATGGAATTAGTTGACATACTGCTAAAGTTTTAATACAACAACAACAACAACAACAACAACAACAACAATAATAATAATAATAATAATAATAATAATAATAATAATAATAATAATAATAATAATAATAATAATAATAATAATAATAATAATAATAATAATAATAATTTAATTTATACATTAATGGCCTAGTTGGTAACTTAACTAACCCACATTTTCACCAGCCTATGCTTCCCACCCGCCCAATCTCAATACTCTTATATGCTGACAACACTGTTTTATTGTCAACAACATGTGTAGGCTTCAGAAGACTTCTGAGATCCTTTTCCTCCTACTGCAATAAAGAACAACTAACAATCAACTATGACAAAACTAAGGTTATCATTGTTAGCAGAAGGGGAATAAAGCATAAATGGACTCTAAATGGCCGACTTATTGAGCAAGTGCCGTATTATAAATATCTTGGCATAATTTTCCACTCTTCTGGCTCTTGGCTTACACATGTAAACCATACAGCAATGAGTGCTCAAAATAATGTTGTAGCACTTACTAGATTCTTCCACACCAATGGGGAAAAACACGTTCCATCAGCAATACAAGTTTTTAAGGCCAGAATAATCTCCCAAATGCTTCATGGCTCTCAAGCGTTTGGTTATGCTGATTTACGACCTCTGGAGATTGTTCAGACCAAATTTGTGAGAACTATCCTTGGAGTACCACCTTGTACTTCCAATGTAGCTATTCATCTAGAGGTTGGGTTATTACCCATTGTAGCACGAGCCAAAATTCTTATGATTAAATATTGGCTTAAACTCATTTTTTCAACAGAAGTTGAAAGGCCTGGCCCCATTGCTGTTAATAGACACTTTTCAGTCAGAATGGAAGAAGCATATAATTGCAGATATATCTAAATTAGGTTACTCTCCTAGTACACTCATAGCAATGGGTCTTACAGAGGCTATGAATGCAGTGGAACTAAGCGTCTGGGATATAGAATTACAAAATCATGTTGCCCAGTTGGGGAAATACAACTACCTTATGAAATCTGCTTTTACCATCTCTCCATACTTAGCCAGTCTTATTTCATCTGATGCCAGAAGGGCTTTTACACTGGCTAGATTCAAGGTATTACCTTCTAAGCTTTTGGAGGGAAGGTTTCAAGGTGTGCTTCCATCAGACTATATTTGCCCATACAATAGTGACCAAGTTGAAACAGTTTGAACATGTGCTCTTATATTGTTCTTTCTATCGGGACATCCGCATGGAGCTCCTATCTCCTATTATCTGCAAATTTCCAGGAAGAACAGAGGGATTTTATGTATAACTGCTACTTTCTGGTGACACTCATGATATTACAAGAAAAGTGGCTAAATTCTGTGCGGCAGCAATAGTAGCTCGCAAACAGACGTTTGGGTTGCGTCCAAGATAGATAATAATACCTCTATACCACAAACCTGGCCATGGTTTTATCTTATTTTAAGGATACAGACAGCTTAGTGAGTATGTAATTTATCATTCTGTAAACAAGGGTTTATTTATTAATATTTTAATGGAAGACTGTATAATTTTGTACTTATTTCAACATTTGAATTGTATGTGACTATTGTGGATTGTTTGGTGTTTTTGGTCTTTGACCGTAATAAAGCTATTATTATTATTATTATTATTATTATTATTATTATTATTATTATTATTATTATTATTATTATTATTATTATTATTATTATTAAAGGATAGCATTCCACTTTAAACCAAGCATTTTTGAATGTGCCATGATTTCTAGACTTCTGGGGTCAGAAGTGTTGCTTTATATTACTCAGCTTTTGCCCAGTTTGCTAATTAATATTGACTGTGAAACTGTTATAGAAAGGTAGCTTCTGCTCTGTCTTTTTCCTGTCAAGCAGGGGTAGGGAATTTTAGTCTTATATTTCACCAATAATAATCTGAAATCAAAGAATAACCACGAGTTGGGGAAGAAAAGGAGGCCTCCCAGGAATGCTTTTGTCAAAGCTCGCCGTCCTTTTCTTCGGCGTAGACGAGGCAGCTTCACAAAACCTGTGGGTTGCATTTGCTGTAGAGATCCGCTGCTCCTGAGGCGATAATAGCAAGAATAAAAACATGGCTGGTGCATTTCGTTCTCTTTCACAAGATACGGCTTGAAATTTCTTATTAGAGCTCGACATAGCTCCCTCCCACTCCCTCATTCTCACTTGAAAAATAGATAGAAAACACAAATGACACCTTAGCTTTTCCGCAGAAAGGACAGGAGAAGAAAAGAGAAACCTTGCTGCAGATTAATTATCCAAAAATAAAATACTCATTCCCTGAACCCCAACCAACTTTGAATAGAAAAGATGAAAACCATAAACCACTCCATTCCCGTGTGGATTGAGTCTGGAGCGCAAAGCCAAGCCTAAAGCTTATTGTAACCTGATGTTTCTCAAATCTCAATACTTATGGTTACAACAGGAATTTTCCCTCCAGCCCCTGTGAAGGCCATATCAAAAATTTAAAACATCTCAAACATTTCAATTAGGGCTTTATATTGTGAAGAAGACAAGGGAATAAGAGCAACAACACACTTCTTTCTCTGCAACCTTTTCAGGAACAAATATTCAGATAAGATACAAACAAACACATAAGTCTAACATTATATTTAAGACTAACAAATTCATTATGCCTTTCCATGACTACAGGGTACACCATCACTTGCATCAGAAATGAGTTACCACTGATAGATAGATAGATAGATAGATAGATAGATAGATAGATAGATAGATAGATAGATAGATAGATAGATAGATAGATAGATAGATAGATAGATAGAGCTTGTTGGGAACGCTAGAGCTTGTTTGGGCTTTTTAAAAAAGCCCTGATCAGCTGTAGCGTGGGCCCCCTGCTGGGCACTTGCAGCAAAATAAATAAATAAATAAATAAATAAATAAATAAATAAATAAATAAATAAATAAATAAATAAGCGCAGAAGGCCAGGGAAGTTAAAAAAAAGAAAGAAGCAAAAAACAAAACGAAATGAAATGAAACAAATTATGAAAATAATTTTGTAATAAACGAAACAAAATGGGGGGGAAAACAAAAAATGCAAAAATGGCATTTCATGCCCATCTCTATTGATCATTAGTTGTGTGGAGTATTTAGTTACAAACAAGCTACAACTAAATTATGATAAATAAAAGATTTTGGTCTGCTTCAGATCATGGAGGAAAATGCAATGGAAGATTAAAGGACAAACTATTGAACAGGTCAGACAATTTAAATACTGTACCTGGGGGTCCTATTTCATTAAAAACATTCTTGGATCCCACAACATAAAGCTGCTGTAAACACTGCTAGAGTTACAGCGCAGTCCACTCTTTGATCCTACCATACTAAAGGCCCTCAGTTTGTACCAGCTGCCTTGCAGGTATGGAAGACAAAGATTATTCCACAGATCTTACACGGCACTCCGATTTGGCAGAACACCATAGACCATTCTGTAGAGCAAATACAATTGCAGTTCCTTCGAAAAGTCTTGGGGCTTCCTACATGTGTCCTATATGCTGTGCTTTGTATTGAGACTGGTATCTCTTTGTTAGATACTACTGCTTGGTTGTTAACAATTCAATTTTGGTTAGAGATTTATTATAATACAGACAGACCCACACACTTTGTTATACCATCTTAAAAGGGATAGTTATCCACCATTTGATCATCTACTTGGGTCAGAAAGCTAAAAGGTTTGGGATTAGACATAGAACAAATTGGATCATTACATCAGGAACAAGCTTTTGGGGTTATCAAAAGACGGCTTCTGGACATAGAGCAACAAAACACTTGGCCCACAGGGTCTGTTCCCCATGGCATTTTTACATAACTTTCACACCCGGCCAACAGGCAGGATATTTATCATTTCTCAAATCCCCTCAAGAACGTAGAGCCTTGCATTGTCTAGATGTAATGTTATGCCTTCAGCAATTTTGTTCGGCAGATTTAATGGTATCCCAAATAACAAGTGATGCTGCTCTTGTAAACTGGGCAGGGTGGAAACTCTTGCCCATATGGTTCTGTATTGTCCCTTACATAAGGAGTGATGCAAAAATTCTTGATCCAGTTTTATTAAAGTTAAATGCAAGATCAGATTCGGATAAAGTTGGTTGTATGCTCTCTTCCACATTGGATGATACAATTGAAAGAGTAGCAGCCTTTTTATGCATGATTGTCAAGAAGTGAGGCTCTGATTGGCTTTAACCTTATTTAAAAGGCACACTTTGTGGCTCTTAATGCATGCTGTGAAATGTCTGTGTTTTCTCCTATTATGCCAATAAAGGTTATCTTATCTTATCATAAATTAAATCTATACAGCCTGATGGTAATTTCAGAATAACGTTTTCCCCCCAGAATTTGTACTGTGGTGTTTTCATTAAGATTCAAATTCAGTCATCCATTTATTAAATAAAAAGTGGCAAATTTGCAAAGCTAACAATGACTTATTATCTGTCTGTTCCCAAGTCCTCCCACTGCAGCCACTGTTTGACTAAGGATTTTGTGATTTTTGGAAGGCACTTGATGAACTACTCATAGACTGCTTAATATTAATCACAATGGTCTTGGTAGCTCTGAAATACTCCCATTACAATGCAAGCGCCTGGTTTTATGGTGCCCAACATGTTCCACTAGCAGAATGGCTCGTTCCGTGACAATCCTTTCGCTACTTTGGTCCTGAAGACCTTAAGGTTTTATTTTTAAGGTTTCTCTTTTATCATTTTTATCTGCAATAGGAGAAGAAGGAAAGGGGAAAGGTGCGTATTCACATCACATGGTGGGTTGAAAGGCAACATTTAGACAGAGGTGTATAAAAAATTCTGTCCCACCAGAACACTGCCCCACTGGATTTAGTCATTCAAAACCCTATTCGAAATGAATGCATGCCCTTGTGTTCCACTTGCAGAACTCCAGGATTATCATACATTACTAAATGACACCTTTAACCAAGTATGTGTTACTGTGTAGGTGTTATGTAGTGTCGATATATTGGCATAATGACAGAAAAATGGAAATTTATCTGACTTTGTAGAGACAAACAAAATCTATTTGTTGATTCCCTTAAAGATATTCATTTGCGGCATAGCATTCAGCCTGATTTACAGGGAAAATACCTCTTGGTAACATTTAGAGAAGAGCCGAAACATCTAAATTGCACAGGCAATAGCCATGCAATGATGAAGCAGAATTCAGTAGCAATTCAGCATTGCTAATTCCATCTTGTTTTATTTGGTAACCTATTGTTATCTGAACTGACTGAGGAGGATGAACTAGAGAGGCCTTTCCACTGGGTAAAAAAATTATAATATTTTATTTTGTCTGTTCTTACTCTCCCAACCCTCAATTTGAGTAGGTGTCACCTAGTTCTGGTATTTTGTGAGAGGGAGATAAGTGTCCATCTATCCACTTTACTCATGCCCTGCATAATTTAGTACGTCTCAATCATATCCCTCTCAGGCACTTTTTTCCAGACTAAAGAGCCCCAAATGCTGTAGCCTTTCCCCATAAGGGAGGTAATCATTTTAGTCACTCTCTTCTGCACCTTTTCCAGTCCCACGATGTCTTTTTTGAGATGTGGTGACCAGAACTGTATGCAATATTCCAGGTGTGGACTTATTATCATTTTGTACAATGGCATTATAATGTTGGCAGTTTTATTTTCAAACCCCTTTTTGATGATCCCTAGCATGGAATTGGCCGTCTTCACTGTTGCCACACACTGGGCAGACACCTTCACTGAACTGTCCACCAGCACATCAAGATCTCTTTCCTGATTGGTCATGAATAGCTTGAAGCCCATGAGATGATAGATAAAGTTTGGATTTTTTGCCCCATATACATTACTATACATTTTCCTACATTGAAACACATTTGCCATTTGGCAGCCCATTCACCCAGTTTGGGGAGATCCTTCTGGAGCTCTTCACAATCTTCTCTGGTTTTTACCACACAGAAAAGTTTCATGTCATCTGCAAACTTGGCCACCTCACTGCTTATCCCTGTCTCCAGATAATTTATTAACAGATTGAAAAGCACCAGTCCCAGGACAGATCCCTGGGGCACACCACTTTTCACCTCATTCCATTTTTAACATTGCCCATTGACACCTACTCTTTGTTTCCTGGATCTCAACCAGTTCTCAATCCATAGGATGACCTGCCCTCTTATCTGTGCAATTTTCTCAGCAGCCTTTGGGGAGGGACTGTGTCAAAAGCCTTCTGAAAATCAAGATAGACAATAATATCCACTGGTTTACTCAAATCCACATGCGTGTTGACCTTTTCAAACAATTCTAAAAGGTTTGTCAAGCAAGACTTACCCTTACAGAAGCCATGCTGATTTTCTCTCAGCAAGGCTTGTTCTTCAATGTGTTTTAAGATTTTATCTTGGATAAGGCTTTCCACCATCTTCCCTGGGTCCCCTTCCTTCCTTTTTAAAAAAATGGTGTGACATCCACTATCCTCCAGTCCTCTGGCACTATGGTCATTTTAAGAGACAAGTTGCATATTACCGTTGAGAGATGTGCAATTTCATTTTTCAGTTCCTTAATAACCCTTGGGTGAATGCCATTTGGGCCCAGTGACTTCTTGATCTTCACTTTGTCTATTAAACCTAAAACGTTCTCTTTTAACCTGTGTTTGATTTAATTCTTTAGTCAAGAGGCAGTGGAATCTGCCCGAGGTCTACTATCGTGAAGACCAATGCAAAGAAATTATTTCATTTAATTTCTCTGCAACTTCCAATTTCTCCTTTTCCTCCCCTTTTCCTCCCTCACCATCCAGAGGGCCAACTGGTTTTCTGGCAGATTTTCTGTTTCTAACATACTTAAAGAAGCTTTTATTATTTCCCTTTACAGTATATTGCCAGCCATACGTTCCTCAAAGTCTTTCTTTGCCTCTCTTATCTTACATTTCTTTTGCCAGAGTTTGTGTTCCTTTTTATTTTCCCCATTTGGGGAGTATTTCCATTTATGGAAAGACCTCTCCTTGTGCTTTAGAGCCTCTCTAATGCCACTCGTTAACCACGCCGGTGCCCTCTTAGACTTAGATGAGCTCTTTCCTTGTGGTATGCACTTGTGCTGGTCTTTTACTTCTGTTGTTTTAAACAGGCAACTAGAGTTGGGCAACTTCCAACATATGGCAACTAGAGATGGGCATAAAATCCTTATGCTTTAATGCCGCTCGTTAACCATGTGTGTGCCCTCTTGCACTTAGTAATTTATATCTAACAGCTTACATAAAGTACCATAGTACAACACAGTTGTACAACACAGTTTTGGTTCTGGAGCTTGGTAAATCAGTACAGCATAATACACACTCAAAATAATGGAAGAACAGAAAAGCACACCTACCTGAAGTAGGTACCTTTCATATATAATTTTGGAAACTAAGTTGAGTTGGGCCTTGTTAGAGTTGGATGGGAGACAACAGTAAACAATGGGGATTTCAATGTTGGGCTGGGAAGGGATCCAGCCTGTAATCCTGGAGATCTACTCCCAGCCAAAACTGACAATACCAGGCTAGATGGAACAGTTATACTAAGTGGAAGGTACCTTCCTCTGTCTCTGTGTTGTTTATTTACTTTATTTCCATCCCACCTTTCTTCCTCCTCACCCCCCAATTTTGGTTCTAATATGTGGGGGCATAGATGTCACATGCTCCTTAAAACTGGCAAAATTATCCCCAGATGACCCTCCAAGGAGACTTTTTGAGGGGGGGAAAGGGTGATGGAAATTCTAGGGGTGCTGTATATTCAACAAGCTGCATGTTGCTTAGTCCTGGAACAGGAGTTTTGTACTATATATTGGAGTCTGGGTCTAATCCAGCATGACCACAAAGCAATTTGCTAAAACATAAATTGTAAAGTATTCTGCTTATATACCGCCCCATACCACTTCAATTAGTCTCTAGGGGCGCTTTTACACGACCTCTAAAATCTGGTGGCAACTTAAATTCAGACCAGAGATCGTGGGGGTTTGTTGCTCTTCCTGTGTTCCCACCCCTCTGCACTTCATTGTTCCTGTCTGCATGAGGGGAGGGAGAAAAAAAGGGAGAAAAAAATGCAGGCTCATCTCCATCTGCTGGTCGAAGCAGCCCCGAGCAGCCCCGTAGTGATTCCTGTCTCTTAAAGGGGCGGCGGAGACAAAAAAAACAAAAAAACAAACAGAAGGCGAGGGAGCCCGGCATTCATAACTTTACAATCCGCATCGGAAATTTTTTTACCTCCTGGAGGCCAGGTACTTGAAAAGTGCACTGGGACACGCTTAGGTGGGTGTGGTTGTACTTAATTTTTTTAAAAGTCCGGAGCTGGTGGGAAAACATTTTTAAGCTCTGGATCTGGGAGCCCTTTGCCTCAGATTGTAGGGGTTGTGTAAATGTGCCCTAGGTGGTTTACAGTTTAATTACAGTATGCAGGCTACATATCCCCCCACAGCAAGCTGGGTACTCATTTGACCAACCTTGGAAGGATGGAAGGCTGAGTCAACCATGAGCCTGCTACCTGGGATTGAACCCCAGGTCATGAACACAGTTTTACCTGCAGTACAGGCATTTAACCACTGCACCACGAGGCTTCTCAAATTGTAGACAAAATATACTTCATTCTTTTAGTATGCTCCTGCTAAGCCAGCTACACACTGACATCCAGAGGCAATTAATACACAAGCCTCTGGGGCTATTAATACACAAATATGTGTGAAATATAGTTTGATTGTAACAAATATCCTTTGTAATTTCTTTGAAATGATACACCTACCAGATTTTCAGGGCTGGTGTCTCTATTAGGTAGAATGAGTAGGCTATCTCAGACTTCATACCAGAGGTGTTATGAAAGAGCTACAAAAGGTTATGTTACTTAATTTTTCACAGTTGTATTTTTACTGCCAGAAAAGGGTTCAAGGACTGTAAAGTCTTTTAAGGCCTTAGGTCCCAAAACAACTTGCCTGGTTTAGGATGCTATGCACATCATCTTGGGCAGTAGATGCTATGTGCTGTTTTGCCTCAGGCAAAATTTTTTTAGGAAACTCCTCCATTTTACCATTATGTCAGTCACTCCAGTCCTTAACATTTGCCATTCTCTAAAAGATGCTTATTTCAAACAGAATGCTTAATGATACACCGTTCATCTTTGCCATCTGTTTCCATGGAAAGCTGTCTCCAAAGTGAATATTATAGGGTTGAGCTGACTTCAGGCTTTTATTTGTTTGCTTTACTCAAACTAGGTATTTGTGGTTTTTCAACAGCACCCTGAGGTGTCCTGGAAACTTCAGGAAATAGGTGAAAAGTACTACTGACTAAGTGGTGGGGTGATAGACTATAAGAATTAAGAAGCAGGGTGTTTCTTAATTCAGGACTAATTCAGCCAATGAACACTGGATATGAGACTGAATTGATTCTGCTGACCAGAATCTGAACAGGATATTCACTGTATCCACACTGCAGTGTTATAATCTTTTTTAAAAAAAAATTATCTCCATCCTAGCAGTTTCAATCTAATTTGATCATCTTGGTCTGGTTTCTTCCAAGCATTGTCTCTTAGAACCTGTCCAGCCCCAGTGATCACACTGCAATTGGGAATAGATTAGCCTGGGAGGCTTCTCTGTCTCTTTTGACTCTCTGACTTCGATTTCCCCCGACACGTTTGATAGACTAATACTTAGGAGCTCATTTATCAGCCTCATTTTCTTCCCTGCTTCTCTAAGCAGCAGGCACACGGCTATTTGTCTCCCTTGTGTCTGTCTAGTTGGGGTCTTGTATCTTTAATGCAACTTTCTTAATAAAGGCTAATTGTTTGTTTTTAACTGCTTCTCCTACTTTATTGTGGCACAAACAGCCCAGATGTCTATGCAATGCCTGCCCTGCTACTGAGAAAAAACTTTGCCGTTTCTTTTCTCCCATCCTGTAAATATTTGTAACAGATTGACATTCAGACCACATGGATTGAAAATGGCAGTGGTCCTGTAACTTTAATCTGCTAGTCTAGCCCATGGATACACAACACACTTTTCATATGACTCTCATATCAACAAATAATACTGACAACAGCTCATCCTTTCCTGATAGTCTGGCAAGCCCCAGTAATGCCCTATGATTGTCTGAGGTATTTTATTCTTACAACATGCCTAAATTTTTTATATATCTAGAGAAAGGGTTTAAACCTTCCTCGAGCTTAAATCAATGGCTGATGGTCCAAAAAAACACTGTTCGGAAGTGAACAGGACCAAAAACATTTGTGTTGATTTCTGTCAGGCAAGCATAGCTGCACCTCAAAGTTAATAGCTTGCACTATCTATAATTACTGTCATCATGATCATCTTTCTTTACACCATCTGGAGTTGTTATTTGAATTAAATCCAAAAATAAATCCCAAAATTCATTCATTCATTCATTCATTCATTCATTCATTCATTCAATTTCTATACTGAACATCTGATGACAAGGTCACTCTGGGAGGAACTGCAGATCTAAAAAGACCATTCAATAAGGCCCAGAGGTGTAAACATTCTTGAAATTTTGAAGCCATTGGGGGGAGAGGTGTTTCAGAAAAAAACCCTGAAAAATTGTGGAAAAAAACAAGCCCACCCAGTTTCCCCAAATGTTGTTGGAAGTTTTACATCTTTATCTCATGTCCCTTTCCAGGAGGCACAGTGGGGAACAGAAATCCCAGCATCTGTCTCTGCAGCCAGAGACATAAACCATTGACTGTGCATGTGTCCAAGATAGACTGCCAGTAGATGGCTTACAGCATTCAGATGAACATCATTGGTCTTCTTCATCAGTGGAATATTTTATCCACCCCAATGGAGGTGTCTTTCTATTTGTGAAGACTGTGTCTTACTGTCCTTTAGCCCTCCAGTTCTTTCTTTTCCTATCTACTGATACCTTCCCTTTTAACCTTCTAATCAATTATCAAAATGCTGATCTTCACTTTTAAGGCACACATAAAGAAAGCAGAAATCTAAATGCAGATAGAAAGCTACAGGTGTTGAGGACTCTGTGGTTCTCTCCCCAACCCAAGGAAAATATAGAAAGAATCAGGAGTCTGGAACAAATAACAAATAAGCAGGCGTTTTGCTGTCTCCTGGCTGAAGCTCATTTAAAAAGAGCAAAGAGGCATGGAGTTGAGACTCAAGCTCCTTCAAGCAGAATAGGAGATGAAGTGGAGTAGAAGCAGACTAGGAGATGAAGCAGAATAGGAAATGTAAACTGGGAATAACCTCTACTGAATGCAGGAAATGATGATCTGTGCACCAGTCCTAGTACTGTTGATGGTAAAGGAGGGGCTGCTGCTCATTGGCAAAGGACATTCTTTGCAGGCAAAGAAGCCCTCTGGAGTTCTGGTCTGACACCCTGGAGTGCCACTGCCAGTCAATGCAAATAATACTGGGTCAAATGGATCATTGGTCCAACTCAGTAGGGGGCAGTTACCTAATTTCCTGTGACATAACAAAAGAGGTTTGGGGTTGTGCAGCCATTAAAACAAAAGCAAAACTTGACTATGGGTGATACCTTCATAGGCCGCTAGAATAATAATAATAATAATAATAATAATAATAATAATAATAATAATAATAATAATAATAATAATAATAATAATAATAATAATAATAATAAAGGTTGCTGAGATTTCGAGAGCAAGCTCTTTATTCAAAGCAGGTATCGAAGTCCAAACATGGCAAAGGATGTAATTTGCCAGGAGAGCATTCTTAAAAGTTCACTTGGCAAGATGGATGCCAGGTTTCTTCTTGGAAGGCACAGGGCGAAAGAAACATCTACAGCAACAGGACATTAACACTAGGTACTGTGATATCATTTCCCCTTCATTTGGGTCTTAATTGGATCTACCTGGTGGAACATTTTTTTAAATTCTCCCTGTGAGGGGCCTTCCCCAGGAGAAGACCCAATCCAGAGTGCGCTGTCTGCCACATTCAGCAAGGGAGAAGAAGAGGGGTGGCACGTGACCGTGCAGAAGGCACATCCAGTCGGGCAGGAGGGAGCGACCTGCAGGAACCTAATGCTGGAAGTGTGGGCGATGCAGGAGATGGTAGAAAGATTGGCTGTGGAGGGCTTTTGGGTGATGGAGGAAGGGAAGGTGTCAGAAAGCACGGGAGATAAAAAGGAGAACAAAGAGCGGGGGGCAAGTTGTTGGCGGGAATGGGAAAAAGAGGGTGAGGTGGACGAATGGAGGGTGTTAGTTTTCTGCAACCCCAAGGCTCCCTGGAAGTGGGACCCTTCCATGGCCGGCAGACAGGCCAATTCCTTGGAGTGGGTGGCAGAGTGGGTTCACCACCCGTGTTGTGGGACCCTCTGCACTGGATGTGGACCAGCCCTAAGGAACCCACATGACTGGGAGAGATTCCAGAAATTCCCCTACCCACAGGACCCATGAACTGGAATTGGACCTATTGGGATTATCCAATGGATATTAAGGTGGTAGAGGGTACAGGTGATCTCACAGAAGTTGTCTTCCATTCACCATTGTCTGTTGAAAATAAAAGTTCTCATTTTGAAATACCATCTCCATCTCTTCCTGGACCTGAGGGGCCGGAATCGCCTAAGACCGAATCGGACCTTACTCACACTCCCCCAAAAAACTTTCTTTCCCACCCCCTAGTGGAGAGCTTTTTTGTTTTGTTTTGTTTTGTTTTTGTTTTTGCATTAACCTCCTGCTTCTACCCTACCTCTAGCCAATCAGGAGCTCTAGGCTTCGAAGAGCCAATAGAGATATGATGGTTGTAAACAAGAGGGAGGTGCCCATACCATGCAGCTCTTTGTTTCAACTGGCTTGTAAAGTCCAGCCCCATTGGATCCTGCTGCCCTGTGCCTTCCAAGAAGAAGCCTGGCATCCATCTTGCCAAGTTAACTTTTAAGAACTCTCTCTTGGCAAATTACATCCCTTGCCATGTTTGGATTTCTATACTTGCTTTGAAAAAGAGAGCTTGCTCTCGAAAGCTCAGCAACCTTTTTTGATATAAAAAAATCTTAAATCTTGAAATAGGGATTTTGGAAAGTTTCAAAATTACACTGTATAAGTAGGACAATTTGTCTTTAAATTTTAAAATAATATTCAGTAGATTCATTCTCTGAAGTCTACACATGTAATTCTGCATGCTATTTTTCTTATTATGCCTTACAATTCCATGACCTTTTCTATATTAAAATACGTACCCATGTGTCATCAGTATTTTATCTAGAAATCTACACATCTAGAAATCTGACTTGTGAGCCCCCACATGCTTCTGTTGAGTAAAAGATGGACTTACTATCAAAGCTCAAGCAGATATGCTTAATTCCCAATTCTCTATCATCATCCCAGAAACAAGGCAGTCACCATGATACAAACCTTTTCCTTTGCCTGTTACTTTAATTTCTACTACTATGGGGGTGCCAGTCTACACACTGCAAAACAGAGCACCCTGTGCTTTGCAAGGCTAATTGCCCTATTTAGCCTCATTTGTTATTATCAGCCAGTTCTTCTATCAGAAAAGTCCCATTATCCTGTGTTGGAAGCATTTTGCAGAAAAGGGAAATAGTGCTCTGAGACACTAATAGCCTCTCTTAGCTATTAATTATACCTCACTGTTGCAAATCTGCATCAGCATAAGGAACTAATGAATTCATCTTTATTGTGAATGAAAATAGCTAATGAACATGATCTTCAAAGAACTTAAGGTCACAATTATTTATCATGTGAAAGAAGCGATAATTGTCATGGAAAGGCTGCATTCTTTTTTCTTTTTGGACCATTTAATCATCGCTGGCATAAAGATAGAGAGCAGATAGATTCCATTTATTATTGCCAGTTTGTATGGTGAGCTTACTATGATTATGGTCTGGGACACAAGCCTTGTTCAAAGAATCCAGGATTGTGTTTGAGACATTGACAACAGTAAGAGCTACACCTGCCCTGGCATCTTCTCTCAGAAGTAAATAAAATGCTTAAAGGCTTAATCAAGAATAATTGATCTGAGAGATGAATTCATGGGCATTTCCACTTGTAAAAACTCTCTCATGAAGGTTAATCACATTTTCTGAGCCGCAAGAAGCAAAGGTTTTTGTTTTGTTTTGTTTTGTTTTGGAGAAAAAGCAAAACCACATCTTCCTGTTGGGATCAGAAGGAATGTTATTCTCATTGTCATTAGATCTGCGGTGAAGTTGCACCTGAGAAGTCAGGTCTCCCCTGGCTTAATTTGCTTCTGCTGACTACCCAGGAGCCAGCCAAGAGAAGCTCAGATGTCAGCCAAAATGCAGAAGCCCCAGGGGCAGAGGAAAGAACTACAGGTTAGGGTAGCAGTAGAGATAAGGAACACTGGCCTGAATCACATTGACTTTTACATCAGCTAATCAGTGAAAGATGATGCAAATCTGACTGTTCTCAATGTACTTGCACCCTTAATTTGGGATTGCCATTTAACTTGCAACAGGGACACCTCCCCCTTGAACATCCCTTTTACCAAACCAATCAAACAAACAGCCAGTGTGCCCTTTCCACTTTGGCTGCTTAGACACTGCCAAGAATAAGGGAGGAATTGCCTTTTTTTTTAAAAAAAAAAAAAGCAGTTTTGGATGAAACACACAGCCTGTGTTATTTTGGTGACAAATCTTGACTGTATACTTCCACTTTTGCCATCAGTCTGTGTGTGGTGCACTATGTTGTGACTCCTTTCCCCCTCAAAAATAGTAACCGGTGTTTGGAAGTTAAAAACAAAACAAAAGAAAAAAAGGATTTTATATAAAAACAACAACAAAAGAAGCAAAGGATGTATTATTGCACGCTGTTAAGCTCTTCTCAGGCAGCTGAAATCTCTTGTACTTCACTCTTCCTTTACAGCTTTTGTCTGTCTGTAGGGGTGCATGGTTTGAAATATTTTCCAATGAAAAACATGCTATGTTTGTTTCCACACCTTCTTGCCCAAAAAGAGACACCTTCTCTCAGCACAGCTCACAGCTTTCACTCTTTTCTCTCGCTACTTCCAATCACTTTCAGATTCTGATTGTAACAGCTTCAGATCTGAGTTCCCACTGTAGCTCTTTCTGTCTCTATCTTAAATTAAACCTCTTTTTTCCTCACATTCCTGCCAGAAGCTTTCCCAAAAAATGATTTACACCCAGAATGTGTCTTGGAATTGGTTCTTTTTATGGTTTCAGCGGGATTTTCTGAGCAATGACCTACGACAACAACAATGACAACAACTGTAACAACTGTATTGTTTTTTGACCAAAGGTCTTCACCATATACTACATGCTGTAAAAGAAAATTTCCAATTTAAAAAAAACAGGTAACTATAATGGCTCGTTCCTGATTCAAAACAAAACTCATTCAAAACAAACAGCCAGACTCAAAGATGATACCTGTGGAAGTTATTTAACAACACTGTGATCCTTAACAAAATAAGAACACAGCTTCTTGGATGCCAGTGCAAATAGTACTACTGGTGATCTGAGAAATATCTGATTATTTATGAGCAATCCCTATACTGCTTCCTCAGAAGTACAGTTAGCAAACGACTGTAGGATAGGTGACAAAAAATCTTTCTCTAGGGTTCATATAAAGGGGGCTGAACAAGGAACAGTGAATTATAACTTCAATGTGATTGCAGCCAAATTCTCATTTATATTCTGTGACTGGAATTCCCCAGTATTGCCATTCATGGTATGCAGAGGGTAGCCAAAAAGAAGGAGCAGGAGGAGGAGGAGGAGGAAGAAGAAAGAAAGAAAGAAAAAGAAAAGAAAGGGGCAACCCTCTGTGAACTTTAGTTAGACCATTTATGAGATTTATTTTATAATGTTCTAAGTAACTGTTTAGTCTTTATTTGTGTACTGTACTTCCTTTGTTTTAATGCCATTAAACGTTTATGGGATGGAATGGATTGTGTCTGTTGGAATCCACACTCTGTAAAACCTCTATGGAGCTGTGGGAAGGTCAGTGCCTCTCAAAATGGTATGGCCTTGCATGATTAACTTGAAATTGAGGATATGAAACAGAGAAATTGTGAACTGACCATGGCAGACCTATTTGGGCTAGAAAAAGACTCAGGGCGTTTATACACGACCCCTAAACTCTGGGGTAAATGGCTCCCAGCTCCGGAGATTAAAAATGTTTACCCACCAGCTCCGGAGTTAACAGGAAATTAAGTGCGACCCCGCCCACTTTAGCGCGTCCCAGCGCAGCTTTCAGGTACCTGCTTTTTGGCTGTGAAAAATATTTGATCCGGTGTAAGGATAGTGAGTGCGGGGCTCTCCTGGCTTCTGTTTGTTCTTTTTTGCGCCCCGCCCCTTTAAGAGATCTGAATGCTGCCGGGAACAGAACGGAGGTAAACCGGCATTCTTTTCTTTCTTTTTTCTCCCTCCCCTCACGCAGCCAGCAACCAGGAAGTGCGGAGGGGGTGGGGACAGAGGAAGAGCGACGAACCCCTAAGATATCTGGTCTGAATTTAAGTGGCCAGCGGATCTTAGGGGTCGTGTAAAAAGGCCCTCAAAGATCCAACTCCTAAGAGCATGAGAACTGAAAAAGAGGAATCTTTCCATAGAAACACTGTAGTCAAGAGTCAGAGGAAGCTTCACAGCAGATTTGTTGTCTCTAGGTACCTGGGAGAATCTTTCCTGGTGGTCCCTCTTTGGTGGTGCATAACTCAAAGAACCCCTACAATTCCTCTAAGTTTGGCAAAGACCGGATTTTGTCAAGCCAATTGTTCAAAGGTACTTTTCTGGGGGGCCTTCTTTGGGGGGTTCTCATCTGATCGTTCTAATGGTGAACTATTAGAGTTATAACAGCTGGGTTACTCAGATGTCCTCTCTACATCAACCAGAGTTTCTAGCAGTAGGTTGCAACTAGAGATGGGCATGAACCGAAACCCCCAACAAATTCGAATTGATGAATTTTTTGTGATTTTGTAACCCAACAAAGCCAAAATCACAACAAATTCATCAATTCGAATTTGTTGTGGGTTTCAATTCATACAAATACAAATAGATGAATCAGCAGTTTTCGACCTAATTTTGCGATTCAGTTTTCATTTCATGCCCATCTCTAGTTGCAACCTACTGCTAGATTTCAGCCCAAGGTGCATTCAACCCTCTGCAATCAGTTACTAAGTAACTGTGATTTTTCTATGGGAAAATACTTGTTAATTTAGTTAACACATTTATTGGGATTTTACCCTATCTTTATCTTGAAAAGAAGACTTAACCCAATTCCTGATGAGAATGAATAAACACATAAGAAAAACACAAATATTGCATTTTATTAGATACTAAAGCACAATTAAAATATATATCTGAAACATGCAAAATAAAATGTTCAAGACCCTTTTCCCCTGTGAGCCAAAATCGCACCTACCATCTTTGCCTGCCAATGGAAGGAGAAAGAGGAGCAATTCCCGGTACTTTGGGATATTCACTCCTTGAATACCCAAGTACAACTTTCCTGTATCACATCTGCTTTGGACCTAAGTTCAAAGTTTTTTTGAAAAAACTTTTTGCATGAAAGTAGAAGAGTTTCCAAGTCAGACATGATTCTCAGAACATGTTCTCTTTACAATATTGCACTAGAGTTTTTAATGGTTCCTTTAATCTTAAATTGCATGCAAAATGCTGTCGGCTTTATTCTTTTCTTTTCTGGCAGAAAGACCTCATAAACATGGGCAGAGAAGTAATTCAAAACACAACGAAAGAGCATTTCATGTCATCTAAATTCATATGAAGCTGGAGAGATAACTGTTTCAACCACATCCATAAACAATTCTGAAAGGAGGCTCACTTATCAGACTGACCTGTCGACACATGGGGAAATTAACAAACCTTGCTCTACGATGCTTCCTTTGTTCTGATCATAGAATGCCCAGCATTCTTGCTAGCAAACCTCCTATAGCCTATGATAAATTGCTTCAGGCATATTTTGGCTCAATAAGATTTTTTCACAGAGATACATGGGTCCCTGTAGCCCCAGACACCTGGGGTATAGTACAGCATTCGACAACGGATTCATACATCCTTCTACTAGGCTCCATTATGTTCCCGCTTGCCCCACTACTGACACATTTATAGCATATATAGATCTTTACAATTCATGCGAAGAATATTAACTGGCCTTTTCACATTAAAGATGGAAGCTTCTGGCTCTCTCGAGCAAAGGATGAGATCTCAAAAGGGAATTTTATTCAGATATTTTCTATTGCAAAGGTTCCTTCTGTCCACATTCTTGACACTCATGTGTTGTATGAGTTTAGTGCCGATATGATAAACTGCTGTCTTGATCTCAGAGATAGAAGAACGGCAGGATAGAAATAACTGTATAAACAAGAAAACCAACAGACGACACTCATGGGATTGTGAGGAATAGGTCGGTTCAGGCTTATATATCCATGTGTTTTGATTCCGATCATCCCCATCTGCCATGGCTGAAGATAGGAAATGCTGGGGATTGTAGTCTAAAGTTTCTGGAGCAGTGGTTCCCACCTTTAGGTCCCCATATGTACTTGGACTAAAATCCACATAAACCCTCATCACTTGCTGTGCTGGGCAGGGTTACTCGGAGTTGTGGTTCAAGATTATCTGGGGACCCAAGGTTAGAAGCCACAGCTCAAGATGATACCCAAGTTAGGAAAGACAGATGGGGGGAAATAGAGAAGGTTATCCTTTCAACCACTGGAAGAAGAAAGCAGCTTGGGGCAGCAGCTGACTTCAGATAATTGTGCTATATTCCTTTCTACACTGCCATCTCCCATGGCTGTTTTGATTTAAAGGGGAATAAATGAAAAAAAAAAGTAAAATGACCAATACCTCAAGAAGTTTGATCTACAAAATAAGAGTTATAATTCTTAAAACACAAATGTAGACACCAACTATACAGTGGTCCCCTGCCATTTCGCGGTTCATATACTGCAGTCTCAGTATATTGCAGGACCACAGTATATGAAAGGCAAGGCCCCCTAGGGTGAGATGCATGGGCCTGTTTGAGGCCTCCTGCACTTACCCAAGGCCTGGAGCTTGCCCAAACGAGCTACCGACGGGCTTCCTGGGCCTATCGGAGGCCCCACAAATGGTTTCCAGTGAACCAGAAGTCACTTCCGAAAAACCAAAAGTGACTTCCGGATTGCTGCAAACCATTTATGGTGCCTCTGACAGGCTTCCCAGGCCTGTCAGAGGCCCAGAAGTGGTTTCATGTGAACCGGAAGTGACTTCTGCATTACCGGAAACCACTTTTGGGGCCTCCAACAGGCCTGTGAAGCCTGTTGGAGGCCCGTTCGGAACAGCACCATGCCTCAGATAAGTGTAGGAGGCCCCACATAGCACCCACATTCCCAACCCAACCCAGCACTCACATATTGCAGATTTTACATTATTGCGGGTTGGGTTGGGTCAGGTCGCTAACCCCCAAAATAGGCGGGGGTTACTGTATCTTCCTGAGTTGATGGGGAAGGCATGAAAAGCCAAAGAATACCATGAATAATGTATTAATGAAAAAAATCATGAATCAACCAAGGCAGATAATGACAGTGAAGCTCCATATATGAAGGTACACATATAATTAACCGTATTGATTATAGAAAAGTATACTGTTGGTGGAGGGAAGTGGCTATACAGCTTACATGTCTATATCACTCATAATAGCCACAATCCTGCTGGCAAGGAAATAATGTAAGTCTTGGCAATCAATTGCGTCTCACTAATGAGGTTCTGGTTGCATTTCCTGGCATGTGTCTAACGGCACAATCAGGTGCTTGCCAAGGAATTAAAAATGCTGTCCTGTTAATGACTGGCAATGTGCTTCCAAGGCTTATACATTTTCTCTTATGCCAGTAGGATTATAGCCAAAATCAGTAGGGCAGAGCTGCTCTTTAAAGAAGCATCACCAAGAAACATTTGTTTTGTACTGCGGTATGTATATAGTTATACAGTATTGTCAATTTACATCTTCCGTGTGCCCAGGACCCTTGAGAAATTGGAATACCTTTTCTCCTGTTATTAGAAAGTAATTAACAATGTAATAACAGTCTTGTCCTAAAATTAATTGTGATAAATATCTCACCAGTTAGCACCAGGAAAAACTTCAGAGGTAAAGTTATTTGATCTTTGCTTGGGGGGTATGTTCAGTCATTTCCACCTCACACTTCAGTTTCTGTTTACATTATATACAGAATGGATAGACTGATAATATAGGACCGTAAAGAGGACACAACAGGCAGAAAGCTGATGGATGCAACCATTAAGTTTTAAACCCAGTGTGGATGAAAGTATTCTTGATGTGTTAGTTGATGCCTTATTAGACATTTCACCTGCAGTATAGATATTGTAGGTAATTTCTATTGTATACTTCAATCGTGTCTGAAGGATATATACAGTAAGACCTCCATATCCACTGATTCATTAACCACTGATTCAGTTATCCACAGTTTGCAGAGGAAAAAAATTAAATAAATAATTTAGCAGCCGTAAAGTAAGCTACTGCCGCAAAACAGCAGCCATAAAGTAAGCTACTGTCACAAAACAGCAGTTCTGGGGGGCATTCTCTTTTATCCATGGTTTTTATTATCCACAGGAGGGCCTGGAACCAACCCACACTGGATACCTGGGTCCTACTGTATAAAGATCCATAATGATACCAATAGCCCAATAGCCTAAAATGCTGCAAATTTTCTGGAAAGGTAACCCACATGAATTATTTTCTTTCTCTTGTTTTATCACTGCAAACCTAGTGCCTTTGCTTGATGCAGAAGTCTAAAAACTACAGTAATTTCACAGAATTGAGTCAAGACCCTTCTTTCTGAATAATTAATTCAGTAGCATCTGGCTGTCTTCTGGAGACTTTTTTCTTACTTTGTTTTTTTGAGTAACTTCCAAACCTGATTTGCTTTGAACATATCTGCATTTCCTTTGATGAGTAATATGATGGACAGATTTCACACTGGGCTGTGCCAATGCAAGGTAGCTGTGTCAAATGGAATTTATTCAAACATTTCTAATGTTATATGAGCTACATGTTCTCTTCCACCAGAGGTATTATTTTCCTTGTCATTGAACCTGAGAATGTAAACAAATCTGATATGAATAAAGCAGCTGGGCTGATTTACCATAATGTGCTTTAAGCTATGGGAGGTAGTATCTTTTTAGAATTTCAAAAGTTTGTTTTTAGTAGAGAACATATAATTTTATTGCTTTTGTATGGCAGCAGAATCAGATTGTTGTTCAATTTTTTTAAACCGAGAAAAGTACTACTGGGTATATTCTGGGTGTATTATAGCTGCATGGGAATGCAGCAATAGTTATTGTGTAACAGCAAAATTCAGCATTCCAGAAGCTAATTCAAAAACAGAAGGACCATAAACAAAACATAACTTTGGACTGGACCTCTGATGACTACTTAATTTGGCACAGATGTAGCCGTCTGCTCTTCTTTTGTGCCAGATTTGGGCAAATGGGTTTCAAGTTATGATTTTCTTAAAAATTAAAGTTGTCAGCTGCCCACCACTTTTGCCCACTACAATTCACAACTGTTGGAAAACAGCCTTGACAAATACTTTGTTTTTGGTTGAGAAGTAGTTAGTTGAAAAGAGAACCATATTCTGGGATTTTCCCTTGAGTTGAGGTCACTTTATAATGGCAGTGAGAACGAGAGGCTATTCTGTAAACCATCTTGACTGCTGCCATTGGAGTTGTCAATACTCAGAGTTCCTTCCATCTTTCTCAAGAAAAATATTGGGTCAACTCTCATTTTATATGTTGTCCTAGTTGCACTTAATAGTACTTTAACATTCACAGTTTGATATATGCTGCTTGGAAATTAAAATCCAACAATCCATCCTTTGTAACTCTCTGCCATACTTAAGAATATTTTCCAAATATATCTTCCAGCAGTTTGCATGAATATTGATTGCATAATAAAAAGAAATGCAATATGCATAGAGTAGCAGATGAAGATAATTAAAAAGTTGACAGGTAAATGCTAGGTGTTAATATGGAAATTATAATAAATATTAAATTTGGCATTTGCATTCCCTGACCAATTAAAGGATATGGCATTCCCAGCACTTCATCCTAACATAATTGTTACATAATCACCATGACCTCGATTGTGACAATCCTCTAAAGCTAGACATGAAAGCCAATTATTTGGAAGGATACTTGAATCACTTTAATCTGTTTGTCAGATGTGTAGTTCCAATGGCCCTAAACAGTAAAGCTGCGGAGAGTCATTTTCATACACATCTGATCAGACGGCAGAATACTCCAAACATCCACATTTCATTTGGTGCAAAAGAGATGAGGGTGGATTTGCAGAAATTAATTTTCTTCTTCCCCACATTGAGAGGACAGAACATGGACAAAAACTATGGACAGTTATTTAGGGCACAATGTCTACAAACCATGGGTGGCTCATGGATCAAATGATAATCTTCTTCAACCATTTCAAGGTGTACCTCCCACATTCAGTCTATGAGCCATTCACTCACACCCAAGTTTACAAGGGATGTGAAAGGGGGGTTTAATCTTTACCTAGAAACGTTATGTCTGTGAGATGTTTTGGAATGCAGTTCCCACAATCCACTGGGATGCTGGCTGAGACTGGGGAGAGTTGTAAACCAAAAGTCCTGGAAGGTCCCCACCCTACATTAAACCTCCAGGGGTCTGTACCTGTCTCCCCCTACCCCCACATCTGAAGCTGGTGTTTGGGACAGGAGGGAAAATTCAAGGCACACATACATTGAAATGCATTGCTTAGTTGACATGTGAGAGATGTTACCTCACCTGCTAACATATTCCAGGTTTTTCATTTCTCCTCTAGTCTCTTTTGGTGACCAATCTTGGGGGGAGCTTCCTTCTTCATAGCAGCTTGAGATGAAGGAGATTTTGGTTGGGACCACAGTCAAAGCTGGCTACCAGGAAGCAATCAACTTGCCCCGGTGTCTTACAAAGCAAGGTCCCTTCCCATCTGCTAGTGTTCCTTGGTCTTTGAGTTAGTCCTGCCACATGGTCAGAAAGAGAGACCAAGCCAATTCAAATGTCCTTGTTAAGTTCCAGAAACAAAGCCTCCAAATTCATAGAGGCTTGATCATGGTGGTCTACAGAAGAAGAATTAAATTTCAGTTGTCTCTCACTACTCCATCTGGAATCTCTGTTTGCCAGCAGACAACCCTGTAACTTGCTTCTGTTCCTGTGTGAAGAGCTTAGACACATAAATACCATAAATAATACCCCTACCCATTTTGTTATGGAAAGTCAAGCCCATGGGCATAAATTGTTACCACTTATGAGATTTTCTATCAGGGCGAAAAGGCGTGATCCAATTGATTCATTAAGTAATGTAAGAATCAAAGTCTCAGTGTGCACCGATTAAATGAGAAGAGCTAGCCTGATTGAGAGTGTCTTCTACTCTGCACACTTTTATGATCTCCTATAAATAGCAGAATTAAGAAAGTGCAGACAAAGAGGTTGAACCATCCATTTCCAAAATGAACTTTGACAGCATCAGATGAGAAATGAAGCCGAGCGAGGGAGAAGGAAAAAGCTGTCCAGCTTTACAAGAGTTGGAGCCATTAATTATGTCTAACTGGGATGTACACAGTGGAGAAACCTCAGGTGTTGACAAATAGAGATGGGCACGACTCAAAAAAATGGTGTTTCGTTTGTCGTTTGGCCGTTTAGGGGTCCATTTCAGTTCGTTTTCGTTTTCGTGACTTTTTCACACACAAAAATGTTTTCGTTTCATTAGGTGACGAAACGAAAAATGAAAACGAAAACAAAAAATTGCTGTTTCGTTAGCATTCTTTTTAGTTCAATGCATTACCGAGCACCCAACAGGCATCTCTGTGAATTGATGATGATGATGACGCCGACGCCGATGCCGATGATATCGACGCTGCCGACGTCAACAACAACAACGACGATGACAACCACCATCACCACTACAACAATAACAGTGCACTGTTGTGAACAGACTGAAGATTTGGGAGACATAAAAACTGTACTGCAATTGCTGAACGTCTCTGTCCCTGTAAATACATGGGAATGTAACCCATGTAGGAAAACAGTCATCTGGAGATAGCTTGTTGCTTCTTTTTCTTGACCTCCTGTCCTGTATTCCTGACAAAGGGCAGCTTTAAAGAAGGACTTAGATCAAGAGGGGTTCAAAACTGGAGTAGATCACATATCTTAAATATATGTGAGCAGTCACATTTTTTTTGTATTTTGGGGATTACTTCATGTCCGCTTTGTCTCTGTAAGTGTTGTGCTTCGGACCGGTAAAAAAAAAAATCTTATTTCACATCCGTCGTGCAACAGCTGAAATTTGTCTTGACCACGCCTCCGGAGCGGGATCAGAGCATGACAATACTGTACCTGGTGCTGGGTTGGGGTATTCTCTTGTCACGGTTTGTTGCCAGTTACTGTTCTGAGACAAGGGACCGTGTGGTAACAACGGTCATACAACAACCAGTGTCCATCTAGTGGCCAGCAGCTGAAGTGGCATTCGACATTAGTTTCCCTATGGGAAACACCATGTAGCGCAAATGTTTATTAAAGAAAGTACTGAAAATTCTGTAGCATTGACATGTAAATCCCAGAAGTCCAGTAAATCAAAATATTGAAAAAGTTGTATTTACAATATTTTTAAAAAGGGTTAAGAAAGCAAGGGAAATTCAGAATTTGTCACAGAACAAGGCCATGGAGTAACAGTTGTCACGAGACAAGTTATCACGACCATGAGAAAACGGATGTAGGGACTAAACAGGGACAGAACCACGTGATCACAACCAACGCTGTCACGGTACAAATCTAGTCTGCTAAGACTGTGCTTTGCTTTGCAGTGGCAGTGTGACTCATGAGGAGACCTCTGCATGCCATGCACAAAGAAACCAGGGGGACATGTGGAGTGCCCCCTACTCTACTCATCACTCTACTTACGTATGAAAAAGAAAGGGCAAATTTGTAAACCGCCCAGAGTGGCCTTGTTGATAAGATGGCATGGTATAAAAAGAAAGAAAGAAAGAAAGAAAGAAAGAAAGAAAGAAAGTTGTTGTTGTTATGTGTGTGTGTGTGTGTGTGTGTGTGTGTGTGTGTGTGTGTGTGTGTGTGTGTGTGTGTCCCACACAACTGAAATCCAATTTAGGACAGAATTTAGCAGGGTGTTGTAGGCAAATAGAAAGGGAAGACGGCAGTTGTGAGAGATCGCAGGAACTGAGTCACATTTAACCTATTTCTTAAGCAAAACCTGCCATCATGTTACACAAAATGGGCCACTTTGGATGAGTCCGAAGGCCTATCAAATTCAGTATTTTGTTTCCAGCAGTGACCGTGCAACATCCTATGAGCAACACTGAGTGTGATGACATCCTTCTGCTTGCATTTACCATGTATTTATAGTTAATCATTGGCAGGTAGCCAATTAATGAAGAAAATGGCCAGTGACCTTCAGAAACAAAATCACAACTCTGAAGGAAAGGGATATTATTCCACCATCGACACAAAGAGTACCACAAATCTGATTGTTTTCAGTTTGCAAACCACATCCATTTAATATTTCTGCTCTTTTCTTAACTCACAGAGAAAACCTTGTGTTGCAGGGACAATTTTTTTATGGATTACTGTATGGCAAATAATTGTGCAAGTGTCACTGACTGAAGGCTTGCTCCATTAAGACGTAAAGGCTGAAGAACTTTAACAGTTTTCCAAATATTTTTTTACAAAACCAGAAAGAACTTTACCTCTGTGCATGTTTTAGACTCAGAAGGGCAGCCATTGAGGGAATTAGAAAATAATCATCAAGGGTAAGGAAGTGTCCCTGGAGGCCAAGGCCAGGAACATTGTATTCTTAATTAGAGATGGGCACAAATTGCCAATTCACCAGTTCAACACAGTTCATTTAGAGCTGCAGCAGGGGGGTGGCCCTGCCCCTTCCAACAGGCACCCACTTGGAATAAGCACCTCATCTGGGCATTGTTTCCGATTGCATGGCCCAGTGGAGATGTCAGGTCTCCGAACCACTGCTCACCTGTTGCAGTGGCAGACTAACTTGAAGGGCCCATCTCTAGTCTCGATTACTTTGTGCAGGTATGTGATAAGCTAGACAGTGAAGAAAGATAGCGGGGGGAAATGATTTGTATAAAAGATGGTGCTAGGATGAAAGCTGTGCAGGTACGTTGGACCACCAGAAGGACAAGCACATGGATTAAATGGCTTCAAGCAGTTTGATGAGGCATAGGAGCAAGATGGTTTCACTTCTCTGACCAGCAAATTCTACTTTGGTTCACTAGACTTTTTTTTTACAGAAAGGCATTGGTCCTTGTAGCCCCAGAGACTTGGGGTATGGTACAGCATTCAACAATGGATTCATACATCCTTCTACTAGGCTCCATTATGTTCCCGCTTGCCCTGCTCCTGACGCATTTATAGCATATAGATCTTTACCATTCGTGCGAAGAATATTAACTGGCCTTTTCACATTAAAGATGGAAGCGTCTGGCTCTCTTGAGATAAGGATGAGATCTCAAAAGAGAATTTCATTCAGATATTTTCTATTGAAAACATTCCTTCTGTCCACATTCTTTGTATGGGTTTAGTGCTGATATGATAAACTTCCATCCTGATCTCAGAGTTAGAAGAACGACAAGATAGAAACAACTGTAAAAAATAAAAATCAACAGAGGACACTCATGGGATTGTGAGAAACAATTCCAATCAGGCTTCTATATCCTAGGGCCCTCCATGTATTTTGGACTTTGACTCTGTCCAAAACATATGGACATGGGAATGGGGAGGAGAAAGATGGTTTGACTTCTTTAACCAGCAAACAACAGTAAATACTAGACTCCTATAAATTAATGAGTGTGATTATTCAGTCATTATTTGTGATAAATGCGAATGTTGCTTAGTGGTTTATTTAGAATTCTCTACCATCATATAATACACTCCACAAGCATCTCAAAAATTATATTTCCCCTCTCCCCCACAAAAAAGCTAATTATAAAGTAAGTCACAATTGGAACAGTCCTATTTGGACAAATAGAACATACAGAGAGGTGGCTCACTAAATCCCACAATTGACTTACATTTATTTATCCATCCACCTTATCATTGATTCAACAACACCCAAGCCACAACATGAGACAGCAGCATGAGGCATGGTGTGGACTAGCGACTGAAACACGGAACATTGGTTCTTCACATTACAGTGCCCCAAACACTAAGCCTTTCATTATAAACTTCAGCCCTTTTATGGTAGAAATGTAATTTTAATTTTAAAGTAACTTTAAATTTGCAGTCATGCCACAAAGGCAAGATGTTGTACCCATTAAATTATAACTGTAATGCAGTGTAATCTGAACCTTTTTTTTCTTTTGTGGAAATGGAATGTAATTTGTGCAATTTCTGACTGGATTTGGTATTTCTAACTGGGTGCTTCCACACTTTATTTAAATAAAAGGAATGAAACATAGCTGAATGGTACAGTAGTTGAACTTTAGCTTTTTAGATTACCCTGCCATGGAATTCAGAAAGGATTCCTGAAGTCACCCTCATAATAGCAGATGAGCTGAGCATTGCTATCCACCATATGAAGTGAAGGTAGAAGTCATATGTGATGGCTAATGAGCCTAGCAAGCCATATGTCTCATTAAATAATTTAAACCTATCTCCTGGCAATGTGTTTACCACTAAATGGCTTTTTTCTTTGACAGCTTTTGGGGGAAAATATCAAGCCATGCATTAATTAAATTCCCTCTTGTGAAAATATATGACATTTAAAGTAAAGTGTTGTTTTTTTGTACCTGTGCTGTATTTTGTCACTGATGTTCATCTGGATATTTTGGCAGCACACTTTATTTAATGAATTAACCTTCTCAAAAGAAATTTACATTGCGAATTAAATGTGTGCCAGTGGGACTGGAGACAACAACATCCTTGTAATTTGTT
Organism: Phrynocephalus guinanensis; assembly: GCA_037367245.1. NCBI lineage: Eukaryota > Metazoa > Chordata > Lepidosauria > Squamata > Agamidae > Phrynocephalus > Phrynocephalus guinanensis. The sequence continues at coordinate 34,386,141 of CM074736.1, forward strand.
TCTCTCCTTTCTGGGGTTGGGGTTGGGGTTGGGGGTTCCTTGTACCAGGCTGGCTTGATGATTCTGGAAGTTCTAATTCAAAATGTAACATTGGCAGAACTGCTGGATAGCTTCTGTGGTTTAGGTATCTGGCTGCAGAGCCAGAGGTTGGGAGTTCAATTCCCCGCTGGGGAATTGACGGGGACTGGACTAGATGATCCCTAAAGTCCCTCCCAGCTCTGCGGGTCTAAGATTATGATGCAGAACTCAGGCCATGCATTTACCTGTTTTGAAATTTTCTAGTTTCCTCACAGGAACAATGCTTGATGGACTTTAACTGACCCTTTTAAAAAAATTATTTAAATTACTTAGGTATTTATTACTTAAAATATTTTCACCCGGCCTTTTTTGTTGTTAAAAAGGACCCAAGGAAGCTTACATCATTTAAAAAAAACAATAATTTTAAAAGCTAAAAACAAAAAATATACAAAAATAATAATTCAAATCCATAGTTTGAAGGGCAACAACTTAGTGTTTTAATAAAATAATTGTGCAAATTATTATTTTAATCCATTTTAAATGCTCTTCTTAGAAACTTTATGTATGTATGTATGTATGTATGTATGTATGTATGTATGTATGTATGTATGTATGTATGTATGTATGTATGTATGGATAGATAGATAGATAGATAGATAGATAGATAGATAGAAAGCTGCCATATATGTATAATGCAGCTATGACTGAATGAGCCTTTGGCCCATGAGGTATATTAGCTGAGCTCAATCTTCCATGTAGCACATTGTGGTTTGTGCTGCAAGACACACTGGGGATCCTTTAAAGGGCCTGATGAGGCCCCTGGGCCTTATGTTTGCTGTCTTTGCCTAAATTAATTTGTAATTCAAGCCAAGTTGATCCATGTTATTTTCAGCCTTTTCACGTGCCACTGATTTGCATAAATGGCATTTCCAACTGGCAACAACAGATGTCACCTGCAACCCCCCCCCCGCAGGTCCTCTCTAAGATGTCATGTGCACACATATGCTATTAAGTTATCACTCAAAACAATCTAGCACTTCCTTCTGAATTGCACTGAAGTCTTTAATTTTTTTCCTGGAGTTTTCAGTTCGCGACAGTTCTGGGTTGCTGCATAATATACATTATTTGTGTAGAGGCGCTCCGTAGCAACTAATGAGCTCCTGAGGGTGCAAAGGCAGTAAAGCTCAGCTTTGCAGGGAAAGGAGGAGAAAAGAGGAGGCATTTTCTCTCCTTGGTGATGAGTACGCATTGACTTCAAGATATAGCATAAGTTGTAAGAAAAACAAGTGTTTGCTGGAAGATTTATTTCTTTGAATTTCCACATGCATTTCAAATGTCACACAATACACATTCTTCCTTCCCATGAAGTTGGTATGCTGTAATCAATACTGGGAAGCACATCAGCTGAACAATGTTATGAAAGGCAAATCAATCCCACTTTTTTTTTTAAAAAAGTGAGAGTTGTTCACTTTGATCTTTGCTACATCTTTTCATTGCATCTTCCTTTTGCACATAATCCCTTTTACAAAAAACAAAATGCTATGATCTGACTAGTAAAGCAAAGTGAAGCAGTATCATACACTGTACATATACGTTAAGTGATGCTGGGAAAGGGAAGAACATGTGAAGGAGGACATGCACAAACACTTTAATTAAGGTGAAACGTAGACCTTTGTGTTGGTTATAGTTGATATTCCGTGACAATACATAGGGATATGGACCAAAAGTATCTTAGCCCCCCACCCCACCCTACTGATCAGAGAAACTCCTCCTCCCCCCCATGTGCAGCTGAGAGAGGCAATGATAAGATGACCAAATGAGGAGTCCGACATAGATATGAGCTACTGCTGGGTGCCTCTGACAGTGAGATGGTCATGATCTTGAAGTCTTTACAGCAAAGACCCCTTAAAGCAATGGTTCTCAACCTGTGGGTCCCCTGATGTTCCTGGACTGCCACTCCCAGAAGTCTTCATCACTAGCCGAGCTGGCCAGGATTTCTGGGAGTGGCAGTCCAGGAACATCTGAGGACCCACAGGTTGAGAACCACTGCCTTACAGGGATCCCAAAAACAGGAGGAAACAAGCCCAGATTTCTGTCAGGGGAATCAAGCAGCAGGTCACACCTATGCCGGACTCCTCATTTTCTTGTCCTATTGTCTCCCCTCTGTCCTGCATGGGGGGACATGTGTTTCATTCATCAATTGGGGGGGTGTCTTGTATGCTTTGACACCTCACCCTATGCTATACCAAGACAAATATCTACCAAACAGTTTGGGAAGCAAACAATTCCGTTTGCCTCCCAAACTATATCTGACCCAGTTACCCAATTACCAACAAGGGGGGCTGTAATATGTTTGAATGGGACAAAGAACACATACCAGAAATGTGGGGCACCAACCCATACAGCAAAAAAATAAATGCACAGTAGAGAGAGGTGAGCTCAGGAAGACTGAATAAAAAGAACCGTATTCTAGGGGGCGGGGTGGGATCCATACGTTTCCCCAATGGGCTGAAGAGAAGGCAGTTGCCTTTCCTGGTCTGCTCTCAGAACTTTGCCTCCTCAACTTCATGGCACACTGATGAGCCAAAACAGAGGATACAATTCAGTTGCTAGTGCAAGCAGTGCTGGCCATTGAGAGAGCCACACATTATCTCCGGTGAGGGAAATAAGAACATATCAGCCAGGAGATTTATGCTATTTAAAATTTGAGGCATGGGCAAAAAAGACTGTCTTTCTACCAGTCTTTGATATCCATAAAACAATCCTCCAACATTTTCAATGAATTGATTTCTCCCCGTAGTCTTTCTTTTCCATCCAGATTTCACAGTCATACATGGTAATTTGGAATACCATAACATAGATGGTCTCCAACAACATATCTTTCCTTGGGGGTTTTTATTTGTATCTTCCATAGCTGCTCCAGAAGCTTACTGTAGCCTTCTTCGCAGCTTCCTCTAACCACTGAGAGGCCACCATGTGGTAATGTGTACTAGTAATTAGAGATGGGCACGACTCAAAAAATGGTGTTTTGTTTGTCGTTTGTCATTTAGGGGGTCTATTTCGGTTTGTTTTCGTTTTTTGTGATTTTTTTTGCAAGAAATTTCATTTTTGTTTCGTGACGTAATGAAACGAAAAAACGAAAACAAAAATGAAAAATTGCTGTTTCGTTAGCATTCATTACAGTTCAATGTATTTGCCGCAACGAAAACGAAACGCACGACAAAATTTCTGTTGTTTCGGTTCGTTTCGTTTCATTTTGGAGACAAAAAATGTTTTTCATTTCGTTATGTAACGAAACGAAAAATGAAAACGAAAATGAAAAATAGCTCGTTTCGTACCCATCTCTACTAGTAATATCATTTTATACCTTTCTCTGTTGTGAGTTCTATTGTTTCTTTATGCACTGTTTGCATTACAGGAAGGTTCTGACAGTTTTTCTGGGGATTAGTCACAGATGCTGATGGTATGACTACACACACACACACACACACACACACACACACACACACAGAGAGAGAGAGAGAGAGAGAGAGAGAGAGAGAGAGAGAGAGAGACCAGCTTGTAAAGTAGTTAATTACCTAGCTAATTACCATTACTTTACACACAGAGAGAGATAAATTGCTTCTTCTTTAACTGGCATGTTTTGCCTCCAAATCCTTTGCATCCACATGTTCTCCTGGACCAATGGTTCCCAACCTTGAGTAAACTGGATGCTCTTGGACTGCAACTCCCAGAAAGCCTGGTCAGCACAGGTAGTGATGAAGGCTTCTGGGAGTGGCAGCCCAAAACACCTGGGTTATCCAAGGTTGGGCACCACTTCCCTAGACTACCCTTATGAACATTTGGACCCTTCTTCCCTTAAAATGACCAAGGCCACAGATAATTTATGGAGAATGAGAGGTGGATCCAAGGTCAAATCTCTCATTTTAGTTGCAGAGCTTTCTCTTTGCCTCTGGAAGATGGCCAACGCACTCTAGAGCTCTCAGGAAACCCTTTCACAATCACACGACTGTAGCATAAAAGTGTTTAAGCCATTTAAGAGCAGGAATTTAATACTTCCCTAGTATTTACACACAGACGTTGGTAAGTATTTGGTTCAGATTAACAAAAAGAAGAAGAAAAAGCCTGAGCTTTGTAAGTGGTAAACAGATTTCATCCTGTACAGAAAAACCTGTCAGTGTTGTTTCCGATTTACTTTTAAGAATAATTTAAAAATTAATCTGGTGCCACGCAAATTTTCTCTCTCTCTCTCTCTCTCTCTCTCTCTCTCTCTCTCTCTCTCTCACACACACACACACACACACACACACACACACACACACACACACACACACACACACACACACACACACACACACTTACTCATGCATGCGCACACACATCCAATCACATCCCCACCACAAGTGTTGCTCAGAAACATAAAAAAATCTGAAAGAAGAGCAGCAAAAAATACAACCGAGATGACAGTTTTTCATTGCTGCTTCTAATTAAAAGCATCCTCCTGACTCAAACCGAACTTCTTCCCTAAGGCTCTGAAAGATGGTAAACACCATTTCCCTCTATCTCTCCCTCTCCATCTTTCAGGGTCTTCAAAGGAAAGTGACTGCATGTCATCTTATCAGATACCTGAGATGAAAAATCTTTGACATTTTCTTCCTCAGCTTTTGGCAAGGGCAGAGCGAAGGAGGGAAAACAACAGCCCAGTTCTTTATGTACAACGATATTTTGCAAAAGGAAGAAAGGCAATTGGGGGGGGGGGAGAGAAAGCTCAGGAAGAGAGAGAGTGTGTGTTGATAGATTTTTCAGTGTTAAGAAGTGGAGATGCTTTAACATCAATGATGCTCCATTTATTAACAATGACTTATTATTAGATTTTTCCTGATAAGAACGCTTAAAAAACAAAAGAAAAGAAAAATATATTTCTTAAACTAAGGACAGAACAATCTAATCAGTGGGCATTATCATCTTACCAATGATCATATTACCAATATTACTAGGACCTTTGAGCTGCTTTCATTTTGACTTGGGGAAGTCACTTTTAATTTGATTTATCTCAATATTTTCCTTGTGCACCTCAGGAAGAACAGAGAAACTGGGGACCAACACCAAAGTTCGGGTGGGGTGGGTGGAGGAGAAATAGTGCCAGGGACAAGGGTTATGATGAGTAGAGATGGACACAACATGAAAAACAACACACTGTTTTGTCATATCGTAAGGTTACAAAATGTTTTGTAGCGTAATGAAACGGCAAACAGCGTTTCGTTATGAAATAAAACACCAGTTTTTACTGTTGAAATGAAACAATTCATAATTTTCCCCTCCTCCACTCTCTTGTTCTGGCTGCCGCCACACAGCTGGTTTTGATAGCTTGAGCTGTGAAAACCAGCTGGGTGGCGGTGGCCAGAACAGGAGAGCAGAGCAGTGCTTATTTGTTAAAATTCCCCTATCTCTCGTTTGATACCCAGCTAGAGTTCCATTCAGGCATTTGCTTGCATACAAGAAAGGCAAAAGAGTGGAGGGAAGGTGACCATACACACCCCACACACACTGCTCCAGTACTTCTCTGGCTATGTTGCGGTATGTGTGTTTAGCAAGAAGGTCTACATGATATTCTTTAAGCACGTGAAAGACTATGCTACTGTAGCTATATGCTTCTGATTTATGGTCATTGTCTGAGTGAGTGACCCCCCCTCCCCCAATGTCTGATCACTTAATAGCCCTGCTCAGCTCTTGCAAATGGTTTCCTTAGCGCGGTTAATTCACCTGATACTTGATGCTGCCTTCAGCTACTCCAAGCATTACTGTGTTTTCCAACAAGTCTTGTCTTCTCCTGATACAGTATGACCAAGTACAGCAGTCTCAGTTTTAACATTTTTGTCTCTGGAAAGAATTCAGGCTTGACTTGATTTAGGATCCACTTGTATATCTGTTTTTTCAGGAGGGGAGGCTGCCTGAAGTGTCCCCAAAGCTCTTGTCCTGCACCATGTTTCAAATAAATCAACATTTTCCCTGTTGGCTTTCTTCACTGTCTAGTTCTCACATAGTAATAAAAAATACAGATGGCTTGATGATCTTGGACTTGGTCTCCAGTGATACATTTTTACACTTGATGGTCTTCTCTAGTTCCTTCATAGCTGTCCTTCTGAGTCTCAATCTTCTTCTGGTTTTTGTCTCTGTTTGGTCTGCTGGTTGAATTGAAGGATACAAAATCTTTCACAGTTTCCGTGTCTTCACTGCCAACATGCCATCCAAGCATATAGTCAAATTCATGGCGACAGGGTGTAATGAGGACTGCCAATATGAGTGCTTTTCAAAGCAAGTTGGAGCTTTACTCAGGATGCTGCCTTATCAGAAGTAGCATACCTCTGTTTATATGTTACTGGTGTCCGACATAGGCAAATGGTACTTTTGGCAGGTCATTGGCTCCACCCCAATCAAATCACTGAGTCTGAGGAAGGTGTGGAGCAGGATTGATTTTCCCATGACTGGGGTGGAGGCCATGCCTGATGGAAGATACTATTGGAAGAGCAGGGAGACACCTTGAAGAAAGAGGGTGCCTGAGGAGACACTCAAGAGGAGCTAGAGAAGACACTGAGTGCAGAGGAGCCCCGAGAAGTCCTGGGACTATGCACAATGGGAGTATGCTTGGACTGAGATTCTTGTACAGTTCTCTGTGTCTGATGGAGAAGGTAGTGGGCCAGGGATTCCCAGCACTTGCCTGGAGCTTCCATAGAAGGCCAGCTCAGCTCCACACTCAGCCAGAGGCAGTACTGGAACCACCTTAGCCAAAAGGAGCAGCAGCAATGCTTCCCTCCAGATGTCGCCACAGCAACAGCCATACTGGTAAGTAGAGATGGGCACGACTTAGCGGTATTCCCGTTTCCGTTTCCGTTACTCGGTTCCGTTACTCTACGGAAACGGTAACAGGAATTACTCCTCCAGACTTCGAGCTCGAACCGACGAACGAACAATTTTGGTTTGATTTGTCATGCTCGTTCCTTGCATTGCGCGATCGCGCGATGCCACGCGGCACAGAAAAAAAGGTTTTTAAAAGTTAAAAAAAACCGGTTCCCGGCCAAAATGCAGGCGGAAAAATGCCTGCCCTGCCTCAGGGCACCTACCAGAGGGGTTGTTTCTGGAGGTCCCCGGCCTCCCCCCCCCCATCCCCCATCCTGGGCTGCTCTGGTGGGACTCGCCGCAGGCTCGCAGCCAGCAAAAAGCCCAGTCTCGCCGCCGGCCGCCGCAATTAAAGCGCAAGCAAGCGGCACGGACGGCACAGGAAAAAACTTTTAAACTCTCCCCCCACCCATTCCCGGGCCAAAAAAGCAGGCAGAAAAATGCCTGCTTGACTAAGGGCGCAGGGCACCTACCGGAGGGGTGGTTTCTGGAGGGGGGGTCCTACTCCCCCCCGTCCTGGGCAGCTGGACTCGCCATGCCATGCGGTGTGGGCGGGGGATCCAAAATGGGGCGGCGAACGCAATATTGTTTTTGAAATCATGGTCCAAAAACACACAAGCACAACAGAAACACGCGAAAATTTATAAACTGCCAGATTTTTCACAGTAGCAGTGGGTTTTTTCTTGCAACAAAATCTCTCTCCTCTCCTCCTCTGTCCTCCATTGATTTTATTTTTTTATTTTTTACACCTGCGCAATGATGGGCTGGCCGAGTGGCCAGCCATGTGGGAGTGGACGACCATGCAAATTTTTGGAGCCATCCCACCAATCGCATGGCCACTTGGCCATGGAGACTTCTGGGATGTGCCAAAAAGCCCCCTAAAACCTGCCCTAGACCCCTAACCCTAACCCTAATCCTTGACTCCAGTCCTTACCCATACGTCACAGACTGTCTTCTTAGTGGGTCAGAGAGGCACCCAGAGGTGCAACCCACTAGCCCACCGTAACCTTACCCGTCACTAGCCTAACCCTAGCCCTTGCACTAACCCACCTTAACCCTAAGCCAGATCTACTTGCATTGCACTACACGCAAGTACAATTCCCTTCTGTGTGAGACATGGTGGTGCGAGAGCCTTAGGCATCACCTATGGCTCTGGGTTCACTGCCATCACTAGTCTCACTGTCTGCAACTGGTATGCATATCCATATGGCTATTGCATACCATTTTGCAGCAGCAGCATGTGAGGAGGGGAGACCCCATGTTGAGGGGTCTCTTGGAGCCTGCTTCCCTTTCCTAGTGGGTGAGGATAGGAGGCACCCACGGGTGCCTCCAGGAGCCCGCTTTCCCTTTATAGCGGGCCAGAGGAGGCACCCACCCCACAGAGGTGCCTCCAGGAGCCCGCTACCCCCCCAAAAAACCAGTACTAACAAAAATGAAAAAACGAACCGACTAATTTTGCGAATTTTCGCGAAAAACGGAAACGACCCGAAACGGAACCGGCCCGACTAACGACAACTCGAAAAAATTTTTTCAAGTCGTGCCCATCTCTACTTGCCAGTCATGGAATCAAGGGGCAGGTCTTGTCCTGGACCAGCAACTGGCTAAGGGACAGTAAACAGAGTGTAGCACTAAACAGATACTTTTTCAAGTGGCGGGAGGTAAAGAGTTGGGTTCCCCAAGGTTCAGATCCTTGCTTTTCAACCTCTTCATAAATGATCTAGAAGCAGGAGTAAATAGCAAAGTAGACAAATTTGCCGACGACACTACATTATACAATTTCCCATAGGAATGCATTGGAAATGGATTAATTTGTTCCAAGTGGGAAATAACCCCCCATCCAAGAATGAAAAAAGCACAGTAACAGACATGCAAATGACAGAAACTAAGCTCCCTACCTTTCTACTAAAGATGGGCATTTCATTTCAGAAAGGGTCTGGTTCAGAAAATGAAAGATGGCAGCACAGCTGCCATTTGGAACTGGGATCCAGCCTCCGGAAGGAAATCAGCCATTGACTTAACTTCCTTTGGGTCACGCAGGGTGAAATTCCAATCAGGAAGCAGGCTCTGATGCATCCTTTCCTTCTCCTGGCACTAGCCAAACAGACAGGGAGGCGGGGTGATGCATGTCCTTGCACAGCTCCTGATTGTTCAGCGCCAGGGAGAAGGAAAGATGACACTCCAGAGCCTGCTTCCTGATTGTGGTTTTGCCCCATATGATCCATACCTGTGAATTTCCTTTTGCAATCCAAGTTTTTTTGTTGTTGTTGTTGTTCAAGGCATTCGTAATTCAAGGCATTACTGTATTTCATTTATTTAACTGGAAAAGGCAGCAGTGTGGAGGAGAAATGGATGTATAAATTAGCCTTCTAGTCCAGTGCTGGGCTTTTAGTTGCCATTTAGTTCTTCGCATGTTTAGTGCAAAGATCAAAAAGGTAAGGGCATTCAGTTAAGGGCATTCAGGTGAGCAGAAGTAAAGAGCTCCCATGAACTAAGTCTCTTCTTATCAGTTTTTCCAACCAGAGGAGTCTCTACTTTTGTGTTTAGCTCAAGGTTAGAACAGAAGGGTGGTGCTGGCTCACAGACAGTGGTAGCTAGTCCATGATGGCAACTGGCATGCTGCACCCACTGCCATCCAACTCCTGCCTCCCTCTTTACCAGAGGCAGAAGGCATATCTCTGTGAATACCTGCCCTAGACCCCTAACCCTAACCCTAATCCTTGACTCCAGTCCTTACCCATACGTCACAGACTGTCTTCTTAGTGGGTCAGAGAGGCACCCAGAGGTGCAACCCACTAGCCCACCGTAACCTTACCCGTCACTAGCCTAACCCTAGCCCTTGCACTAACCCACCTTAACCCTAAGCCAGATCTACTTGCATTGCACTACACGCAAGTACAATTCCCTTCTGTGTGAGACATGGTGGTACGAGAGCCTTAGGCATCACCTATGGCTCTGGGTTCACTGCCATCACTAGTCTCACTGTCTGCAACTGGTATGCATATCCATATGGCTATTGCATACCATTTTGCAGCAGCAGCATGTGAGGAGGGGAGACCCCATGTTGAGGGGTCTCTTGGAGCCTGCTTCCCTTTCCTAGTGGGTGAGGATAGGAGGCACCCACGGGTGCCTCCAGGAGCCCGCTTTCCCTTTATAGCGGGCCAGAGGAGGCACCCACCCCACAGAGGTGCCTCCAGGAGCCCGCTACCCCCCCAAAAAACCAGTACTAACAAAAATGAAAAAACGAACCGACTAATTTTTGCGAATTTTCGCGAAAAACGGAAACGACCCGAAACGGAACCGGCCCGACTAACGACAACTCGAAAAAATTTTTTCAAGTCGTGCCCATCTCTACTTGCCAGTCATGGAATCAAGGGGCAGGTCTTGTCCTGGACCAGCAACTGGCTAAGGGACAGTAAACAGAGTGTAGCACTAAACAGATACTTTTTCAAGTGGCGGGAGGTAAAGAGTTGGGTTCCCCAAGGTTCAGATCCTTGCTTTTCAACCTCTTCATAAATGATCTAGAAGCAGGAGTAAATAGCAAAGTAGACAAATTTGCCGACGACACTACATTATACAATTTCCCATAGGAATGCATTGGAAATGGATTAATTTGTTCCAAGTGGGAAATAACCCCCCATCCAAGAATGAAAAAAGCACAGTAACAGACATGCAAATGACAGAAACTAAGCTCCCTACCTTTCTACTAAAGATGGGCATTTCATTTCAGAAAGGGTCTGGTTCAGAAAATGAAAGATGGCAGCACAGCTGCCATTTGGAACTGGGATCCAGCCTCCGGAAGGAAATCAGCCATTGACTTAACTTCCTTTGGGTCACGCAGGGTGAAATTCCAATCAGGAAGCAGGCTCTGATGCATCCTTTCCTTCTCCTGGCACTAGCCAAACAGACAGGGAGGCGGGGTGATGCATGTCCTTGCACAGCTCCTGATTGTTCAGCGCCAGGGAGAAGGAAAGATGACACTCCAGAGCCTGCTTCCTGATTGTGGTTTTGCCCCATATGATCCATACCTGTGAATTTCCTTTTGCAATCCAAGTTTTTGTTGTTGTTGTTGTTCAAGGCATTCGTAATTCAAGGCATTACTGTATTTCATTTATTTAACTGGAAAAGGCAGCAGTGTGGAGGAGAAATGGATGTATAAATTAGCCTTCTAGTCCAGTGCTGGGCTTTTAGTTGCCATTTAGTTCTTCGCATGTTTAGTGCAAAGATCAAAAAGGTAAGGGCATTCAGTTAAGGGCATTCAGGTGAGCAGAAGTAAAGAGCTCCCATGAACTAAGTCTCTTCTTATCAGTTTTTCCAACCAGAGGAGTCTCTACTTTTGTGTTTAGCTCAAGGTTAGAACAGAAGGGTGGTGCTGGCTCACAGACAGTAGTAGCTAGTCCATGATGGCAACTGGCATGCTGCACCCACTGCCATCCAACTCCTGCCTCCCTCTTTACCAGAGGCAGAAGGCATATCTCTGTGAATACCTGTAAATGTTGGTTTATTGTTTGGGTGAATGAGGTAACTGACACCAGCTGTGACTGTTCACAATCAAATTCTACCTAGTTCAACCCAGTGGCCAATCAGTTGCTGTAAACTCTGACAACCAACACCCTGTACAGAGGCAGTGGACAAGCCCTCCTTCATTCCCAGGCAGCTTTGCTTTTCAACAACAGGATTTATTAATGTAGAAGAATTGGGTACAGCAGGGAGTTATCTCCACTTCTGGAAGCTCCTTAGACTTGCACTCAATCCGGTCCAGGTCCTGAATTAATTCCACTGGAACCCCTTCATTTCTGTTGGGAGGTAGGTGATCACAGGAGGGAAGGCTTGTAGGTCTTTACACCAATCATTGCCAAAGCCTCAACAGTAGAGATGGGCACGATTTGAAAAAAAAATTTTCGAGTTGTCGTTAGTCGGGCCGGTTCCGTTTCGGGTCGTTTCCGTTTTTCGCGAAAATTCGCAAAAATTAGTCGGTTTGTTTTTTCGTTTTCGTTAGTACTGTTTTTTGGGGGGGGTAGCGGGCTCCTGGAGCCACCTCTGTGGGGTGGGTGCCTCCTCTGGCCCGCTATAAAGGGAAAGCGGGCTCCTGGAGGCACCCGTGGGTGCCTCCTATCCTCACCCACTAGGAAAGGGAAGCAGGCTCCAAGAGACCCCTCAACATGGGGTCTCCCCTCCTCACATGCTGCTGCTGCAAAATGGTATGCAATAGCCATATGGATATGCATACCAGTTGCAGACAGTGAGACTAGTGATGGCAGTGAACCCAGAGCCATAGGTGATGCCTAAGGCTCTCGCACCACCATGTCTCACACAGAAGGGAATTGTACTTGCGTGTAGTGCAATGCAAGTAGATCTGGCTTAGGGTTAAGGTGGGTTAGTGCAAGGCTAGGGTTAGGCTAGTGACGGGTAAGGTTACGGTGGGCTAGTGGGTTGCACCTCTGGGTGCCTCTCTGACCCACTAAGAAGACAGTCTGTGACGTATGGGTAAGGACTGGAGTCAAGGATTAGGGTTAGGGTTAGGGGTCTAGGGCAGGTTTTAGGGGGCTTTTTGGCACATCCCAGAAGTCTCCATGGCCAAGTGGCCATGCGATTGGTGGGATGGCTCCAAAAATTTGCATGGTCGTCCACTCCCACATGGCTGGCCACTCGGCCAGCCCATCATTGCGCAGGTGTAAATAAAATAAAATAAAATAAAATCAATGGAGGACAGAGGAGGAGAGGAGAGAGATTTTGTTGCAAGAAAAAACCCACTGCTACTGTGAAAAATCTGGCAGTTTATAAATTTTCGCGTGTTTCTGTTGTGCTTGTGTGTTTTTGGACCACGATTTCAAAAACAATATTGCGTTCGCCACCCCATTTTGGATCCCCCGCCTACACCGCATGGCATGGCGAGTCCGGCTGCCCAGGATGGGGGGGGAGGCGGGACCCCCCCTCCAGAAACCACCCCTCCGGTAGGTGCCCTGCGCCCTTAGTCAAGCAGGTATTTTTCCGCCTGCTTTTTTGGCCCGGGAATGGGTGGGGGGGAGTTTAAAAGTTTTTTCCTGTGCCGTCCGTGCCGCTTGCTTGCGCTTTAATTGCGGCAGCCGGCGGCAAGACTGGGCTTTTTGCTGGCTGCGAGCCTGCGGCGAGTCCCACCAGAGCAGCCCAGGACGGGGGATGGGGGGGAGGCCGGGGACCTCCAGAAACAACCCCTCTGGTAGGTGCCCTGAGGCACGGCAGGCATTTTTCCGCCTGCTTTTCGGCCGGGAACCAGGTTTTTTTAACTTTTAAAAACCTTTTTTCTGTGCCGCGTGGCATCGCGCGATCGCGCGATGCAAGGAACAAGCACAACAAATCAGACCAAAATTGTTCGTTCGTCGGTTCGAGCTCGAAGTCTGGCGGAGTAATTCCCGTTACCGTTTCTGTAGAGTAACGGAACCGAGTAACGGAAACGGAAACGGGAATACCGCTAAGTCGTGCCCATCTCTACTGGCAAGTTTATTCAAGAGCCTTTGGTGCGAGACCTTGTCACAAGCCTTCACAGTTAAAGCTTGACCTAAAGATTGCACTTCCAATGCATAAATCCCATATGAAGGTCTTGAGCAACTCTTCCACCCCACAGAAGAGGAAATGCATTTGTCCAGGTTGCATCAGGTTCTCATAACAAGGCTATGAAGGACATGTTCATACATAGAGGTGGAAAGCTGCTCTACAAATACTGAAGAAATGTACTGACTTCATTCCTTTTTGAAAAAAGCATTAAAATAATATTACTGCATAGTGTGTAATTTGACCAGCAACACACCCAGATGGAAAAAGGCCTTGTTGCTCTACGTGCTAGTGAACCACAATTTTTTGAGGAGAGATCCAGTGCCTATTGGCAGTGGAAATAGAAACATTGACAGCTCTGCCTGTTATCACAACACTTCTCTGTCATGTTTTAATAATCAGTGCTTGGTTTAAAGAAGAGAAAGCCTTCTCATCCTCCTACACATCGCAGCACAGGGAGCAAACGCTGTTATTAAATACTGCATCGCTCTTTTCTACCACAAGCATAAAACATGCTTGCTTCCCAAAACAGGGGAGCAGAGGCAGAGACAAAACAGATCAGACACCAAAAAAATTAAGAGCTTTCTTTCTTATTTAAATTATTTTTATGGTCTCAGATAAACAAGTATCTGAAGGTGCAAATTCCTTATGCAGCACTCCTTGGGCTGCATTGCATTTAGAAACTATGGACTCAATAGGATGTAAGCCTTGACTTACCATCCAGCAATAGCTCCAGTGAGTTTACTCTAATGGAAACTATAAGATCCTAGCCAATAATTTATTTTACTTTATTTTATTTTATTTATATGCTGTCTTTCTTCCTGTAGGGGAAGCACCAAATTTGGCACAGATATTGCAGACAGGCTGCTCTTGGGGGGAAACAGTTTTCGAGTTATGATTTTTGAAAAGTAAAACTGCTTAACCCCCTGTGCAGAAACAACTAGCCTTAAATATCTCCCAGTTTAAAACAGACCAAATAAATTGAAAATTCCAGTCTTGCTTATCTTGACCTCACACACATTTTTTGGAAGAAATCCAGTCTGCAGGGCTGAAATATTGGGCCTCCAAAACTACCTTTCAAAAGGGTGAAACTGTGACTTTCTTAGAAACTGAGCATGTGTTGACCAGGCTTACCGGCAAGAGCATTGTAAAGTAGATTTACTGTTGCAGCTTCTTGGCTTCAGAAGGGAGATGTTTAATGGGCAAGGTTACACCCCACCCTCCACCCAAAAAAAAAAAAAAAAACCCAGGTCTGCTTTAAAGAAAACGGTACAGTGACACTCTTCCAGAAAGAGACGTTTTGCCATGCAGCTGCAAGGAAGTATCATAAAATGTTGGAAAGCATATTTAAAGTATTTCTACATTTAAAAAGTACATAGTAGATGTGGTTGTCCAACACTGAATACTTTCAGTAACAGTATCTAATACCAGGCCCCTGACACCAGTCTTCAAAGGGGAAATAAGCTCCAGGTGTGGGGAGATCAGAACTTTTGACCCTCTCAGTCAGGACCCACTTAGCTGTCTCTTGGGGAAGGAATTTTTTTAACTCCTTACAGGCTTAACAGGCATTGGTGCAGAGAAAGGGATTCTGTATTCAGTTGCAAAAATATTTTAAACAATAATGTTAAAAAGAATGCAAAACAGATATTCACAAGCTCACTTGTTTAAGCTGTAAAATCATTGGTTTTTGCTTGTGCCTGGGGATGGTTTTAGTCAATGTAAACAGAGCTTTCATGCCTATCATTTCACCCATTTTGTCCCTCTATAATTGTGTGGGCATTACGAAAATACATTCCAAAGATGCTGTGTGCCTTTAAGTCACTTCTGATGACTTGATGGACCTCCAAAATGTTCTGTTGTTAACAACTCAGCTCATGTTAGAGTGTTCTCTCTTCCTACCACCCTCCCTTTCTAGGAGTATTGTATTTTCTAGTAAGTTCTGCTCAGGCCTTGCAAATTAATAGCTTTGGCTTCCTTTGCTGAGACGATCTACCTTATATTAGCTATTCCTTTCTTCCTCTTGTGCGCTCTACCCCCACACACTTTCCATTGTCTTTCCCAGTTCCGTTTATGGTCTTTTGTTGTTGTTGTTGTGGGATTTTTGTTTGGCCAGTTTGCTATAGTGAAATTTCAGAATTGACTTGATTGGGCACCACTTTACTTATTTTCTGACTGGCTGTGGTATCTGTAAGGTTCTCCTCCAATACCACATTTCAAATGAGTTGCTTTCTGTCCCTGTCTTTCTTCACTCTTTTTCTTTCACAAAGCATGAGTAATTTTGACCTTGGTGTCCAGTAACAATCACTGCCATTCAATACTACTACACTTGTCAAAAAAAGTCCTGACAATTGTTTTGTGTTTGGGTAATTATGGTAATTAAAAATAGGAATTGGCTTCTGGCATTTTCCCTTGCCTGGTGTCAGTTGGTGAATGGCATGGAGCACAAGAGGGTATCCTGTAGACCAGTGGTTCTCAACCTGTGGGTCCCCAGATGTTCCTGGACTGCAACTCCCAGAAGTCTTCATCACTAGCTGAGCTGGCCAGGACTTCTGGGAGTTGCAGTCCAGGAACATCTGGGGACCCACAGGTTGACAACCGCTGCTATAGACCATACTGTCTGCTGCCATTGGTGATGTCAACATTCAGGCTGCCCCTTTTTTATGTAAAGTTTGGCATCCTTTTTCTTGCACAGGCACAATATTATGCCACCATTTAATGGTTTTTGAATTGTGGGCCCAGAAGCACAATATCCCACATTCACAAACTGGAGGTTTTTTGAAGAACCAATTCTAGTGGCCACTACTGTTGTTTCTAAGCCTGTAATACTAGAACTTGGTTTTTAGGTTTCAGATGCTTGGTATTCTGCTTGCACAGTGGCTGAAAAGAATTTGTCATTGATTGGTACAGCAGAAAACTTGTCAGCTATTACTGTGGATAAAGTATTGTGTTATCATCAACTATTGACTTATTATAGGATTTTTCTCCTCTTAAAAGGTCCAACATTCATTTTCATAAGTGGATGGAGGTAGGAATTTACAATGCAGGAATATACTACACTGGAAGCAAAGCCTTAGTGGAAATATCACAATTTCTCTTTTTTCAGTCATGGCCCTTTGGTGCTGTGGTTTACTTGCACTCAAGCTTGGACTCATGACCTGAGTTTGACCTCAGTTCATTCAGGTAGCTGGCTCAAGGTTTGACTCAGCCTTCCATCCTTCCAGGGTCAGTAAATCTGAGTACCCACCTCACTTTGCGGGGGCAAGGTTTATAAGTCAAACAACAACAATAACAGCAGCAACAACAACACACTGTGTTGGAATATATTAATTTCTTTTAAGTTGGGTCCTTTTTGAGAGAAAGGCAGGGTAAAAATATATGAATGGATGGATGGATGGATGGATGGATGGATGGATGGATGAATGAATGAATGAATGAATGAATGATTACAATTATATTTACATCTCCTAAGAAAGATGGTAATCTATTTATGCAATTGTTACACAATTATAAAAGATAGAAACCAACTTCTGCAGAAACTGGGGGGCAGGAGAACTTAAGGAACTTAGATCATATTGAACTAGCTACTGAACAACCATATGAGAAGCCTCTCATCAGAATACAAGTACAAAGAGGAAACTGGAAAATTAATAAAGCACCGGCAGCCTGAAGGCCAGGTGGTCACTGCTGGGGGGGGGGGGAGAATAAAAATAAATAAAAATAAATAAAAATAAATAAAAATTTAAAAGCGCCGACCAGCCCCACGACAAGGGGGTCAGCACTAGGGGGGGGGGGGGGGGAAACAGCGCTGACAGCCCGAAGGCCAGCTGCTCAGCGCTGGGGGAGAGGGGAAATTTTAATTTTTTTTAAAGTGCCAAACAGCCCCAGGACAACCTGGTCAGCGCTGGTGATGGGGAGCAGAAAACTGGGTCATATGTGAGCTCCCACAGACTTCTGGCTCACATTTTTTACTGGAGCAAAACATTCCCAACTTCTCCAGTAGTTCTTGCTAAAGGTGGCATAAATGGATTTCTTTTAAAGCCCGGTGGCCGTGGGGACAAGATTTTTGGAAACACTTTATCTTGAAATTTAATCAGCATTTTAAAGGACATGTGATAGAGCCCACAATGTCTCCTCTGCAACGCAGAGAGAGAAACTTTAATGCTTTCCTTCTCTCTTGTATTGTGAATATCACCAACAATAAACATAGATTTTTCTGCCCTTCTTGCATTAGGGGATCTAGCAAGTGTACCAAAATTGTTTCTGTGCTAAATTATACCCTGAAGCTGGACTCTCTCACTGGGATGTTCTCTCCTATACAGGGGTTTTGCATTAGCATAGCAGTGTTCATCTGCTATGGGCCTGTGACCGTACATTTCTGCTCTAGGTTTGTATAATCTTGTTCAGATAATAAGGCAAAAAATGTTTTGATCTTTCTTTTCATAGTCAAAGCAGAAGTTGGAACTGATTGATTTGCTTCACAATTTAATGAGTGTTTTCATTTCATTACAAATACATACTCTGCCAGATCAGGATCTGACGTGTCACACTTAACACAACACATACCTCTTCATAATTTGTGACAATCTGACTGATTTTGCCTGTCTTGGAGATGTAATTTGCTTCAGACTCTCAAGTTCCCACCCACCCCCACATCCCTTTTGCTTTGATAGGACAGTGCTGAGAACAATTTTGTAATCACACAGTCAGTTGTTCGCACCAAGCTAACGGAATTATGTTCAAGGGAAATTTTTCAAAATGCAGAATTCATCTTGGCTATGGGTCTTTCGGGCCTGGCAACAAACAGCATTTGCAAACCCTGGCAAAGAGAAAAGAATACCACATGTCTCCAAATGTGACAGGAAGCATTCAAAAAAACCCAGACGGAAGCAAGCTTAATATGAACAGCGAGTTTAGAATCCACTTCCCTCATCCGTTCCATTGTGGTAGACCACAGATAGTGATTGCAGGAGGGGTGATTCACAGAGATGTATGTTGCATATTGCTTGTTTTTTATTTTTTATTTGGTTCTCTGTTGGGTTGTGTTTCTGGGAAATTGTTTGTTGGTAATCTTTTGCACACCGCCCAGAGTTCCTGAGGGAAAATTGGGCAGTTAACAAATACAAAAATAAAATAAAAAAATAAAATAAATGGCCAGGAAACACAGGCACATTTTCTGAGGCTCAAGGCATTGGATCAGGTTTGCCACCCAGATGCTATCCAGTTAATATAATTGTCAGAAACTGGGAAATCAGCGAGTGGGGTGATACAGCTCCCTATGCAGCATTGCTAGTGGCCAAATTAACTGTGTGAGATTATGAGAGTCTACTTCTAGAAAAGCAACTCTTCTCAGTGCTGCTAGGGGGGAAATGTCCCACTGGCTCAATTAGTCCCAGCTGCAACTGCAGCAAGTACCACACATCCAGCCCTGTCATGTTACTCAGCAGAGCATGGTGTCTGCATTGGTCCCTATAGGGGTCCATGGAAGGGACAGAGTTTGCAAAAGTTATTTTGGCCTACATCTCAGATTTCCCATGCTGACTAAGAGTTGTTGGCAAAACAAGCTTTGCCATAAATTTGGCTGCAAGCTCGCTCTAGTTGGCAGCTGCCCACAGGTAAATCCGCAGGTAGAGTCACTTTGGTTAACAGCGGTAAGGCTTGCTTTGCAGACAGGTTATCCACCAGATCTGTTAGATAAGTGGAAGAAAGGGGGGAGCTCTTCATATCCCCCTCCTGTCTCTCCCTGCTTCTGGGAGGAAGCTTTCTACCCCCCCCCTTTGTAATTGTTCATAAGTGGTGCAGCATATCTGCACTGCAATAATAGAATCTTTTAAAAAATCAGTTCCCTTGCCTCCCCCTGGGGAAGAGCAAAGGGAGTAGTTAATCTGCCAATATTCTGAAGGCCCTCTCTTCTTAATCCACTTCACAATATGGCAAACTGGCAACCAAACCAAATAGGGCTGCTTGACATCCAATATGCCATTTGGATCTGTGGGTTGCACCAAATGGCATATCATGCCTCCACCTCACCTCAAGCGACTCTGCATAGCCCAGCACCAACCCACTCTAAAGTTGCCCATGTCAACAAGCCCTTACTGTCTGAAATGGCTGAGGGCAAACCAACCTCCAGCTGAAAAAAGAGAAGATGATCCATTCTTACAGGAATTGTTGCTGCTCCCATTATGGAAACTCTTGAGCCCGAAGGTTCTCCTGAATGCTGTTAGTCCTAGAGAAAGGAGGATCTCCAAGAACCAGTTGTACATTTTATAACCTACGTTCACTTGCTTAAGCTTTGACCCTGTCTTGCAGCAAACGGGGATCGTGCAGCAAGAGCTTACAAACTTTGTAAGCACAAAGACTGACCATGGGGCTGCCGTTGAATATAACTTGGAAGTTGTAGCAAATGAAAAATGACAGTGAGCAGAGGGAAAGGTGCATGAGGTCCATACACGCTGCATTTCTATGAGCATTTTGGCTCCTCATATTGTGCTTTATTTTGCCCATCCTTCTATGTAAGCAGGGCCGGCGCGTCCATTAAGGCGAACTAGGCAGTTGCCTAGGGTGCCAAAATGGAGAGGGAGCACCAAAATGGAGAGGGGCCGCCGCCCGCCCGCCCGCGCCCGCCCCCCCCCCACCACCACCGGCCCGCCCGCCGCTGCCGCCCGTCCGCCCCCCCCACCGCCTAGGGCGCAAAAAAAAAAACTAGCGCCAGCCCTGTATGTAAGAAGAAACCATTGCCATCATCAGCTAGGAGAAGAGCATTTACTACAGTTTTCCCAGATTCTCGGGATCAGCCCTCCTTTCCAAGGGTTGCTAGTCTGACCTTTTAGGAT
This sequence comes from Phrynocephalus guinanensis, assembly GCA_037367245.1. NCBI lineage: Eukaryota > Metazoa > Chordata > Lepidosauria > Squamata > Agamidae > Phrynocephalus > Phrynocephalus guinanensis. Next base: position 34,406,414 of record CM074736.1, read on the forward strand.
CCAGATGTTGCTTTGGATTGCTTTAAAAGCTGTATTTTTATGGCACACTCTATATTTGATTGTTTTTCTCTTAATGTCATTTACATTGCTTCATAGAATTCCACTACAAATCGTTTCAAATTTACGGCAAGTGTAATTTTAAATAATTAGGACTGCAATCTCCAGTTATCTGATGATGATAATAATTAATAATAATAATAATAATGATGATGATGATGATGATGATGATGATGATGATGATGATGATGATGATGATGATGCAATCTTGGATTAAGCTGCTACACCAGACATTGTTATGTTGAGTACCACAAAACTGTAATAATCCTGAAAACATGTAAGCATTTATCTGGAGGTAAAGCCCCCCTATTGTGAGTTTTTTGGGCTGTTTGTTCCCTGAGCCCCAAACCTTTCTAAATTTCAAGGTGTTCCCTAAAATTGTTTGCAGAAGGTACTCCTGCCATTCACATGCCTCGGATCAGTAATTTTCCATTGACTATTTTAAAATTGCTTTTAAAAAACCGAAATGAAACGAAACACTGTTTTTCCGTTTTGTGCCCATCCCTAGTTTCCACCCCTCCAAGGGAAGCAGCACCCTCTCCTTGTCTTAAAAAAAAACTTCCATGCTTTGGATTCAATCTCTCCAAAAGTATGACTTCTCCCTTATCTTTTATATGAGGACTAGAGATGGGCACGAAACGAGCAATTTTTCGTTTTCATTTTCATTTTTTCATTTCGTTACGCAATGAAAACGAAATGAAATTTTTTAAAAAACAAAACGAAAACGAAACGACCAAATTTGCTGTGTTTTTCGTTTTCGTTGCAGCAGATGCATTGAACTAAAAGAATGCTAATGAAACAGCAATTTTTTGTTTTCATTTTCATTTTTTCATTTCGTTACCTAATGAAACGAAAATGAAATTTTTTGCAAAAAACGTCACAAAAATGAAAACAAACCGAAACGGACCCCTAAACGACCAAACGACAAACGAAACACCATTTTTTTAAGTCGTGCTCATCTCTAATGAGGACCAAAACTGCTTGAGTGCCATTCAGAAGGTGGGAGTATAAATCCAGTACAAACATACATAGATTGCATGATTGCCTTGCTTGGGATGGATATGTGGAAATGAGAACAAAATAACAAAAAGATAAGGGCATAAAAATTGAAAGGGGGGTATTATATGATAGAAAAAAATAAATTATATACAAATCTGACCCAGTGAAGCATGCGTTTTCAGCTAGTCTTCTCATCCCAAAGGTTTGGGATGAGCAAGAGTAGCAGAAAACCTCACCTCTTACTCCTACAGTTGTGTCTTTCATGATTTTGCTTCATCTGAACGTGGGTTCAGGGATTAGGAGTCAAACCACAGGATTTTTGGGAAGAGGTAGACCCGGAATAGGAATAATTTCTTGCAACATCACTGTGCAACGTCCACCAATGGTATTTAAACTATAAATGTACGATCCCTCGTTACTTTTCCAAAATACATTGTCTAAATACACGGCCTTATTTCCATTAACCAGCAAGGTATCTGGGTGAATGTTATTCTGAGCACATGAAACCTCTTAAACTTACTTTGGCCTCCTGCATCAGATGGATCAATAAGGTAACAAGGTCACCATATTTCGATTTGCTCACCATGAGCGGACAGTAAAGAACTCGGTCCTTTCATCTTTTCTTTTACCCCCCCCCACTTTTTTTTCACATGACCTGGTTTCATGCACTGCAAATGAAGACCTCTGAGGATTACAACAGCTTAAAGCTTGGTAGGATGTGGTGGGGGTGGGGGCATCACATTTTATTTTGCTCTAATGGTTCTCCATAATCTCTCCATTGCACACCAGTGACCTTTAAGTAATGCTTAATAATTATCCAAGCAGAGTCTTGTCAAATTTTCTCCCTCTTTGGTGCACGGCGTAATTGCTGCAAGTGGATGCTTGCCATCTCTGTTTTCACCTTTCAGGGAGCAGCAGCTTCCAAGAGGCGCTTTTTCAGAACAGTTTTTAAAGTGCCGCATAAGCCTTAGCAAGATGTGGGAGGCCCGTGCCAGTGCTTCCCTTTGTGGGCAACAGGGGTGCTTGATATGGTGCTAGGTGGCTGAGTCTAGCTGCCATTTTACTTTCACACCATACCCTGGATATGCTGCCAACCGTAGGGCTTTATCTTGAATTGCTCAAAGATCTGCCATTTCACCGATGAGGGCAACCCCTCCACTAAAGAGGATCCCAACTATTCCAGGCCAGCATTGTATTAGTAACCAGTGTGGGCCATTCATCACATGGCAGCATGGCAGTCACTCTTCTGGTGATGAGACCTTCTGGACTCAACTAGGCTACTTCTCCCATTACCTCTATGAGATTGATGAAACCTATCTTTTTTTCACATTTCCAGCAAAGCTTAGAATATCTTGGATTTATTCTGTTCGGCCTATATTCATCTTTGGTGGGAATGTGAAATAGTTCAAAAGTTTTGGCAACAGAGTTTTAGTGAGATAAAAGAAATACTCCAAGTTGATACTGAATGTAAGCCAGAAATTGCACTGTTATCATGACCACTTACTAATAGATATGATATAAAAACAAAATAATTAATTGCAAATCTTATGGCAGCAGCAAGACTGATTATAGCTAAAAACTGTAAATTGAAGCTAGATTTTAAAATTGTGGACTGGTATAATGAAGTGTGGGATATAGCTTTAAATGATAAATTGTCTTGCAGTTTAAAAGTTCAGCAAGGAGAAATGAGGAAGGATGTTTTTTATGATATTTGGGGGAAATTTATAGATTATGTACTAGTAAAAGGGAAAGCAAAACAACCGACTTACAATCCAACACAGTTCTGGAGAAAAGGACTCTAAGAAGCCAGCTAGAAAAAGAGAAGATGAAGAAGGAAAAGAAACCAAAGGAACAACTGGATGGTCCCAGGGGAGTGGGGGTGCACTTTTATTGTTTGTATTGCTTGTTTGTTAGTATTATTATAAAATGAAAAATATTAAAAAAGAGATTGATGAAACAAACAAACAAACAACAATCCCCACCCTCATTAACCTCCTCCTCCTCCTCCTCCTCCTCCTCCTCTTCTTCTTCTTCTTCTTCTTCTTCTTCTTCTTCTTCTTCTTCTTCTTCTTCTTCTTTATCATCATCATCATCATGTGCCATCACATCAATTCTGACCTATGACAACCCTTTTCAGAGTTCTCCAGATGGAAAGTGCTGTATTCAGAACTGGTCTATATTCTCTTCTCCTGGGACTGTGCAGCTTGCCCAAGGCCACACAAGCGGGCTCTACTTGCGGGAGGCATCATGAGGAACCAGAACCAACCTTGGGCTTTTCAGACAGCTATTCCAAACTATTGAGCTATCCAGCCCAGCGACCAGCTCAATAGTATGTGCAAAAGCTTGTGTGCTAGTGGTTTAGCCTTTAAGAACCCAGGGTCCCCACAATTCCCCAATGAGAAAGGCTGGACCCTGTTGTAGGTTTGGACAAGGATGAGATGAGGGTGGAACAAATGAAGAATTGCAAGACAGTTTTTAAAAACACCCCAATCTAGAAGTAAATCTAGTAATGAGTACAATATTGGGAAAACTAATGTCAACACCTTCCAGTCACACATGCCAAGCACAGGCTCTGTGCATTTAGCTATTATGGATATTTCCACAGGAACCACAATTGATCACCCTATCTATGTGAAAGGAGATATATTGCCTCCATTAGAAAGTAACAGCACCTACTTTGCTTGGATGTGTCCACCACCATCTGTTGAGGATGGTGTCCTTACCAGGATTTTCATGAATTTCATTGCCACAGACATGACACTTCTCAATAGGGTTTCGGTGGTGAGGTTAATGCACAATGTATGTTCAGATCCTCTGCAATCTTTATTAGTGTTTAACTTACTGTAGACTGAACTTTACCTAACAGCTCCTGAAACGAGCCCCAGCGTTACACCCAGATTTTCATTTCATAGAAAACAATTCCTGTGTAAACAGACAACACAACTTAGATGTGCTTAAACTCAGCATAAACTATGGAAATTGCAGGTAATGAGAAATTACAGGTGGTGTGGACCGTTCTGCGTGCTTTTGCCTTCAGGTGCAAAGAACTCAGCCAAAAACAAGATACACCGGAGCAAGAGAATCCATCTGTATTCATCAGTATTACAAGTGTGCTTACCTTTCAGTCTAAATGTGTTCTCCCAATAGCACACAATCACCTAATCAGCACTTTCCTAGCAGCGAAACTTTGAAGAGCTGCATTCTGCAAAAATTAGCATCTTCCTCCAAGTAAATTGTTGCTGAGGAAATAAAATCAATGGGTGCGTTATCAGCTGCTGACAGGAAGTAGCTGCAAGCAGAATGGTGTGCTAGATTCTGGGTGTATGACCTCTGAAAATACAAAGCTTCTGTGGATCACTTGGGATATTGTATATCAGCTACATGGCAATTGTTTTGCATATTCAGCAGAGCTCTCCAGAGGGTTAACATCCGGTGTCCATGTACTTCTCATAGTGCACTGGAAAGCAACTGAGCATAAGTATAAGCATATAGTAGGGGGCCAGTATAAATAAGTTTGATTGTCTGATATGTTTTAAAAATGTGATTTCAGCCATCCTGTGAAAAACAGAAAGAATGCCGCTTTTTTTAAAAGAACCTGGCACTTTGTTGTCCTCTATGGATGGTCGTGATGGCCTCCAAATGTCAGCATTCTTGGTTGGCTGCCACAATAGCTTCAGAGAGAAAGAAAACTTTCTTTTATGAACAGGAAGTGGATTTGAAGATCAGTGTCAGAGAAGCACTTTGTGAATACATACTGCCAGCAAAGAAGTTCATCTGTTTCTTGGTTCCCTTCGAGTTCCCAGGGGGCATAACTACTAACTACACTGTGAATTTATATTGGTTATATAGCAATTACAGTAATTGTTCTTATTAGAAAATCCTGGAAATCGTTGCTTGGAGAATTTTATTAGAGATTCTAGTTGGTACCCAGTGTATTCATGGGAATGGGTGTTTTGGGCAATTAATCCATTTTCCTTCTTACAGTGGGATTTCTCAGCCATACTTGCTTTTGTTTGTTTGTTTGTTTGTTTGTTTGTTTGTTTGTTTGTTTGATTTATACCCCACCCATCTTGCCATCTGACCACTCTATACAAAATACAGTTAAATATAAATAAGACCAAATGAATACAGTAAAACAACATTAACAACAAATCTGTAAACAAAATGAAACCAGTAAATAACTTAAAAATTCTTTATATGAGATTAAAAGGCAAAGAGATAATTTAAGAAGAAACAAAGTCAAAAAGAGTAAAAACTGAGTAAACATTGAGATGTCAAGACTGTAAGTAAGGTGGTATAACTAAGAGCTTGGGAAGACCAAAAATAAATTTATTTATTTTTGAATATTTTTACCCCACCTTTTTCCTTGGAAAAGGGCCCAAGGTGGCTTACAACAATGAGGGGCAATATACAGCACAGAACATTTAGACATATTCCAGTTAAGAACAGGGAATTAAAAGAGGCCTCTTAGAACATTAAAAGGTAACAGTAGAGCTACAAAGAGCACACAAAAGAAAAGAAAAATCCATTTATGAAGGGTAACATGGAAAACACGGGTGTTCTTAGGAAATCAGTCAATGCAATCATGCATGGTAATCCGTCCAAAAGTCACATAATAGGTAGTCCCTCATTCAGGGAAAGCTTGCCTGAAGAGGAAGGTCTTTGCCTGCTTCTGGAAATATAGCAGAGACGGGGCAGATTTTGAAATATGTTGAAAGAGCCAGATTTTCAAGGCTCTTTTAAATGAAGCCAGGGAAGGGGCTAGAATGAATATCGGGTGGAAGCTCATTCTACAAAGATCACCAAAAAGGAACAATATCTTGTTTTTTTTCCTTACGTGCCTCTTTAGGGGTGACAGATCTTAGGTGTCTGGTCTGGGAAGAACATGTATCACAGGCAGTTCTTGCTGGAAACAGTCATTCTGAGAGGTAACAAGGTTCCAAATTGTTGATGGTCAGAATTCCACTAAGGTCAATATGGTTTACTTTCAAATGAGTGTACATCAGGTTATTGCTATAGTCTGGAAAGGACCAAATATCATATACAGTGGTACCTCAACTTACACATTTAATCCATTCCGAATGCATGCTCTTAAGTCGAACTACTCTTAAGTCGGGGTACCTATCTAAAAAATTGAAAAAATAAGGTGAGAGTCATCACCTTGAACCTGGTGCAGAAACATACAGGAAGCCAATGCAGCGTGGCCAGAGTACGGCAGATTTGGTTGTTACATCTCAACCCAGTTAAAGGTCTGGCCAGATTTTGTGCCTGCTGAAGTCTCTGCACCAGGCTCAAGGGTTGTCCCATGTAGAGGCTATTACAATTGTCAAGCCTTAAGATTACCAGTGCGTGAACCAGGGCAGTGAGGCTGATGGTGTCTACTGTCCAGGTATGGGTGTATTTGGGCGATACGCCTAAGATGGTAGAAGGCAGTCCAGGCCACAGATGCCACATAGAAATCCATGGATAGCGCTGAGTCCAGGACAACACCCCAACTGCTCCCCTGCTCCCCTGCAGAGAGGGGTGCAGCTCTGAAGGAAAGAGATGTTCCCAGCCTATAGACTGCCGGGTTGAGGGGGGGGCATGTGAAGGATCTTCATCTTGGCTGGATTCAGCCTCAGCCTGTTTTCCTTCATCCACTCCACCACAGCCCCAAGACAGCACTCAAGGCACAAGACGGCTTCATCTGCAGTAGGATGAAACAAGAAATAGAGCTGCATGTTTTCTGCAGATTGAGGGTACAAAGCTCCAAACCTCCAGATGGCTTGTCCCAGTGGGCTCATATAAACATTAAATAGCATTGGGAAGACAGTCGACCCCTGAGTAGCTCCACATTGTCAGGCTGCATCTTATCAGGTAATGGTCCAAGCATGACAAGGGGACCGTTATTAAATCACTCACACTTGGACCATTGTCTCTCAACCCCGTGGTGAAAACCATATCCAGAGTATGGCCACTGGCCAGCCATGTGCATGGATACAATGACATGTTGGGATAAGTTATTTTCTTTAAACAAGCCTACACTTGATGGCTATCCCACCATTCTGTCTAGGCATCTCAATGCATTCTTATTCCATACCTGATTTGGACTTGATCACTTGAACGTATGTTGAAATTATTTTAGGGGCTCTCTAAGGCTTTGCCTTAATTCTCTTCTTTTATATTGCGAAGCCCTTTTTTCCCAAATAGATGGGATGCTTCTTTGAACTTCTTTCCAAAAGCCCTCATCACTTCATGTGGCCTGACCAGCTCAGGAGAAATTCAAAAGCCACTGGTGAAGCAGCAGGAATGGACGCTCATCCAAAGAGCACCGGGCAGAAGCCACGGTTGCACAGGTTGTGAAATCAAAGGCGAGCGGGCCCTTTTGCTCCAGGAACACCGAATACATTTCACAACACTGAATACATTTCACTTTTCTGCATTCCAACTCCCCTATCCAGACATGACGTCCTCCATGCTGTGATGAAAAGGGAACAGAGGAACCATATGAAAGGCAAAAAGAGAGGGAATATTCTTATGGCTACTAACAGCATTCAAATAATCCTTCCATGTACAAAGCTAGGCGTTCGAGCTCATTTTTTAAGGATCTGTGTTGGACTGAATCCAAGTAGACTAATATGTCTGTCTTCATACTCATACTGCCTTTTACAAATTACAGTGTTGTGTTTGCAATATCAAATACATGACCCCCTCATTATTCTCCTAGCATCGGCATTGTTTGGTTATGAGTGTGTTTGAACTGATAAAGAGGGAATCACCCGTGATGAGACTTGTAGAAAGCTGAGAGCTCTGATAGGTTTGAGATATTCCTTTGAAGAGCCATTGACTCTGATCTTGAAAGGAAACTTAAGAAAAGTCAGTCTCGGAAAACCTCTGATAAGTCTTCTTTCATAGAAATATCCTGCAGTGCCGCAAAAAGTTTTCCATTCTAGCTGCAAGGTTTTGATTATAATTAGTCTTCCTTTGTACTCTCTCCCGCCCCCAAATGATTCTGTTTGCTAATTGGATATTCAAATGAGAGGACAAGAAAGCATTCCTATGTACCTTCCGTGTGCCTTTTATGTCTGTGGACAGGCATAGTAAACAGTGTAATAATAATATTAATGATCCTCAAAACACCAACACAGAAGCCATTTCTGCACTTCTCTCTCTCAATTTCTCCATCTCTGTGTGTGTTGGTAATCAACTGGTAATGAGGGTATAAGGACCTTCTTAGTTCTTACTCCCAGGAACTGAATGCTATTCTAGAGACTAGAGATGGGCACGACTTGAAAAAAAAATTTCGAGTTGTCGTTAGTCGGGCCGGTTCCGTTTCGGGTCGTCTCCGTTTTTCGCAAAAATTCGCAAAAATTAGTCGGTTTGTTTTTTCATTTTTTCGTTTTCATTAGTACTGGTTTTTTTGGGGGGAGCGGGCTCCTGGAGGCACCTCTGTGGGGTGGGTGCCTCCTCTGGCCCGCTATAAGGGAAAGTGGGCTCCTGGAGGCACCCGTGGGTGCCTCCTATCCTCACCCACTAGGAAAGGGGAAGCAGGCTCCAAGAGACCCCTCAACATGGGGGTCTCCCCTCCTCACCTGCTGCTGCTGCAAAATGCTATGCAATAGCCATATGGATATTGCATAACAGAATGTGCAGACAGTGACTGTGAAGACTAGTGGATGGCACTGAACCCAGAGCCATAGTGAGATGCCTAACTAAGGCTCTCGCACTACCATGTCTCACACAGAAGGGAATTGTACTTGCTGCGTGTTGTGCAATGCAAGCAAGTAGATCTGGCTTAGGGTTAAGGTGGGTTAGTGCAAGGGCTAGGGTTAGGCTAGTGACGGGTAAGGTTATGGTGGGCTAGTGGGTTGCACCCCTGGGTGCCTCTCTGACCCACTAAGGCCGTTACTTCACGAAGTACTTCTCTTCGCAGCGTGATTGCCTTCGCTGTGAATCCGAAGGCGGTCACGTGGTGGTCACGTGGTCTCCATTCGCCCCCACCCCTCTTTCCGTGTCCTCACGGGGCGAGGTTTTAGGATCGAATCCAGTACTACCTCACGTGTTCCCTTCGCATTGGGAAGCTTACTTGCAACCTCCGGTTTCTGCTTTCTTTAATATTTAAAAAAAACTACCACGGCGTATCGATGCATCAATACCCGGCTGTCATTTGCGGCAGAGCTGAATAACTGTATGTTCCTTTGTTTTCTACTCCCGATTTGTATTGCTTCGTCCATTGGCGACGTGAAAAAATTGCTGTTCTCCGTCAGGGTCACTAGGTGGACCAGCACACAACATTTGTTGTGTATACCATCGCTCCTCCAAGGAATATTGTAAGCACAGCAAGCAAGATCAAAAGAACGGGTTAACCAAAATATCGATGCATCGGCATTTCGGAGGAAAATTAACTAAAAAAAAAAATATTTACAAATAATCACTGGCCACACGTGACTTTGGATGCGAAGCGGGATGCGAAGCGAAAAAGATTCCCGGCCTCCGGCAGGGGAATCTCTCGCCCCGCTTGGAGCACGGTTTAGGGGTGGGGTCGGGGCGTGGTCGGGGTGGCGCCGCATGCAAAATGGAGGATCGTGCGGACAACACCGATCGATTCGCGCAGAAATCACGGCTCGCCGCGCAGCGAGAGGTTCGTGAAGTGACGGCCTAAGAAGACAGTCTGTGACGTATGGGTAAGGAGTCAAGGATTAGGGTTAGGGTTAGGGGGGCTAGGGCAGGTTTTAGGGGGCTTTTTGGCACATCCCAGAAGTCTCCATGGCCAAGTAGCCATGCGATTGGTGGGATGGCTCCAAAAATTTGCATGGTCGTCCACTCCCACATGGCTGGCCACTCGGCCAGCCCATCATTGCGCAGGTGTAAATAAAATAAAATAAAATAAAATCAATGGAGGACAGAGGAGGAGAGGAGAGACATTTTGTTGCAAGAAAAAACCCACTGCTACTGTGAAAAATCTGGCAGTTTATAAATTTTCGCGTGTTTCTGTTGTGCTTGTGTGTTTTTGGACCACGATTTCAAAAACAATATTGCGTTCGCCACCCCATTTTGGATCCCCCACCCGTACCGCATGGCATGACGACTCGAGTCCGGCTGCCCAGGACGGGGGGGGGGAGGCGGGACCCCCCCTCCAGAAACCACCCCTCCGGTAGGTGCCCTGCACCCTTAGTCAAGCAGGCATTTTTCCGCCTGCTTTTTTGGCCCGGGAATGGGTGGGGGGAGAGTTTAAAAGTTTTTTCCTGTGCCGTCCGTGCCGCTTGCTTGCGCTTTAATTGCGGCGGACGGCGGCGAGACTGGGCTTTTTGCTGGCTGCGAGCCTGCAGCGAGTCCCACAGAGCAGCCCACTAGGACGGGGGATGGGGGGGAGGCCGGGGACCTCCAGAAACAACCCCTCTGGTAGGTGCCCTGAGGCACGGCAGGCATTTTTCCGCCTGCTTTTCGGCCGGGAACCAGTTTTTTTTAAGTTTTAAAAACTTTTTTTCTGTGCCGCGTGGCATCGCGCGATCACGCGATGCAAGAAACAAGCACGACAAATCAGACCAAAATTGTTCGTTCGTCGGTTCGAGCTCGAAGTCTGGGGGAGTAATTCCCGTTACCGTTTCCGTAGAGTAACGGAACCGAGTAACGGAAACGGAAACGGGAATACCGCTAAGTCGTGCCCATCTCTACTAGAGACAGTTGGATGGCTCATTTCCTGTGGTCCTTTTGCCAGCAACTTGCTCATTTAAGGTTCTTTCAGATCCTCCCCCTGCTTTGTCAGAGATGGCCACTGTTGGGCTCAGAAGTATGACTTACCGGAATTCATCCTCGGACTGAAATCGGAAAAGCCATGATTCAAATAGAGCCTCTCACAGAGAGATCATTGAAACCTTCTAAAGATCCTTGTTGGTGAACCACAGCCCTACTGTAGCTTTGAATTGAAAGACCTGCATTTGGCACTCTTTTTATCAGAAGAAACACATGATAGCATGTGGGTGTCAAGTGCTAAACCAATTACTTTTATAGTAACAAATACTCCATTTGGACAAATCTTGCCTAGGGGCCCGAGGACAAGGCTTTTAAAGTTGTGCAATAATTTTCCATTTTTATCATTCTTAGTAATTTGTAATTACAGTATTATATTTTTGTCTAACTATATTTTTGTCTAAAATTAATCGACTAAAACTTGAGGGTCGTCTTATACATGGAAGTAAGCCAAAGAGGGTTGCATCTATCTATCTATCTATCTATCTATCTATCTATCTATCTATCTATCTATCTATCTATCTATCTATCTATCTATCTATCTATCTAATAAAGCAAAATCCAGGGCTTTCAGATACTAAGAGCTCTGTTTCTGTTTCAAGCTGGCCCCCTGACCAAAGGCCAACCAAACACCTAAGAGAAGCCCAGGAAAAGAGCAGGATCATGGCTGTGCTCATTCAGTCATGAAACTTAGCTCCCACTGCAGGCAATACAGTTATCCCACCCCTTTCGCAGGGGTTAGGAACCTGACTTGACCCACAATAACGGAAAATCCATGATATATGGGTGCTGGGTTGGGTACAGACTGGAGGCCTATCTGGGGCCTCCTACACTTACCTGAGGTATGGCACTGCCTGAAATGCAGCATTCCGGGCCTGTCAGAGGCTCAAGAAGTGGTTTCTGGTGACCCAGAAGTCACTTCTGCTTTTCCGGAAGTCACTTCTGGTTCACCAGAAACCACTTCTGGAGCCTCCGACAGGCCTGGAAAGCCTGTCGGAGGCCCCAGAAGTGGTTTTGGGCGATCCAGAAGGCACTTTTGGTTTCCCAGAAGTGACTTCTGGTTCGCCGGAAACCACTTCTGGAGCCTCCAAAAGCCCCTGGAAGCCCATTGAATGCCTGTTTGGGGCAGCACTAGGCCTGGGGTAAGTACAGGAGGCCTCAAATGGGCCTATGCAGCTTGCCCCAGGAGCCCTTTGTTTCATGTACTGTGGTCTCACAATATACCAGGACCACAGTATATGAAACATGAAATGGCGGGGGACGACTGTAGATCCTCTTCATGCCTAGTAGCCACTGATGGCTTTATCCCCAATGGATTTCTCTAACCTTCTTTTAAAGCCACCCAAGTTGGCAGCCATCCCTAGATCACATGGTGCCAATTTTGCAGGAGTTCCACCTAAGAGACTTAAATAGACATGTTCTCAAACGTAAACCCAGTGTCTCCGGTGATATGTGGATCACTACCTAACTCAATCATCGACACACAGAACTTGGCCTAACCTAATTAGCCATTAGTCCAAACATAAATGAGATCAGAAGGAAAAGAAAAAAGAAAAAGCCCACAGAGACTGTAATGGGAACTTCAATTAACTGACAACGGAAAACCCAGCTTTTCATCTACAGTCTGATTAGATCTCCACACTTGCTACCAATACTATAGTGACATCAGCCATTTGTGTTCACGGTATATGAAGCTGCATATTTTATTGCCAAACAAAGAAACAGGGGCAAGGCAGTCACATCACTCCTATCTCTGCCACTGCTTTTCCAATAGTGGTAATGGATAGGGCACAGTGACAATAATGAGAACAACACAGGGAATACATTGTTGAGGACAGGTGTGTCAGATGTTCTTCCTTTCCTGCATTTATTAAATGATCAAATAAGGACATTCAGATCAAATATTCAGAGAAGGTGGGGGCGAGCAAAAGCTGTACCATCTGGACACAGTCTTCAAGAGAAGAACAGAGGCTGCATAAACCTGAGCCACCAATCCCCAAATTCATAAGCCTGTCCAGAAGGATACCATGGTTGACGGTGCCAAAGGCTGCTGAAAGATCCAGGAGGACCAACAAGGTTACACTCTAGAGATGGGCATGGACCACCAAACCACACTTTGTGCTCATCTCTATTACATCCCCCTTCTCACCATCCCTTATCAGGTGATACAGCAGAGCAACCCAGTAACTTTCACAGTCTCATGACCCAGCCTGAACCCCAATAGAAATGGAATGAGACTGTTGGTGTCCTCGGAGAACATTTGCAGTTCATCTGCCACCACCCTCACCATCAGTTTCCTCATGAATGGTAAATTGGTAATAGGTCAAAAGTTGTCCAAATCATCTGTCACCCAGTTAAAGAGAATATATTTCAGGATATAATCAGAAAGACGGAAATCCATCCTAAATTACTGAATAGCTCTACAAGTCCCACAGTCAGATTTACTCAGAGAAGAATTATACAGGATTGTAGCTTTAACCCCTTACTGGCCCTGTTTGTTTCAGCGGGCAAAAGGTCATCACGCAGGCCGATCTTCCACTGAAGTTAATGAGGCATTATGTTTGGCTAAAGATCTGAACAAGCAGATCAATCAAAACAGTGCCTCTTTACATAATTTAGCTTTGGTGCTCTGAAGCTCAATGGTATTGAATTTATTGTAGGGTTAAGGGGAACTGACACTTATAATTCGGTTTCTTGCCAGAAACCTCCACATAGATGGAATCTTTGCCAACTCTATTTCTTGTCATCTATGCATTTCCAGTGGCTGAGTCTAACAATGACAAGAGTTAACTGGAGAAAAATGGGCTTCCTAAGAAATGGCATGCAATAACTACAGGTGTAGCTCATGTGTATATTTCACACATGCCTCCTAGTTCATAAACAGACTCTCAATAAAATCTCCATAGGATCACATAACCATAGAACTTTAGAACTGGATGGATCCCAAAGGTTATTTAGTCCAAACCCATTTCAAACTCAGAAATGCTCAGCTAAAACATTCCTCACAAAAAAAAAATCAATTGAAATGAGTTTGGTAACTGGCTATGGAGCCAGTGGTCAGAAGTTTGATTCTGCACTATGCCTTGTTGGGGGGGGGGGAGCTAACCTATATAGACTTGGGCCAACTGCAGATTCCCAGAAGAAAGGAGTGGTAAACCACTTTGGAGTAGCCTATAACTAGAAAACTCTGGAAAGAGTCACCGTAGGTCAGAATCAAATTTATCCCATGCAACGACTTTATTTACTTCATTTTAATGAAGGACAGTTCGGCACTTTCTAAGGCACGGCATTGCTTTTTCTGCCATGTACCTTGTCCTCAGATTTAGCTAAAATGTAAATTGAATCTATTGGTTCATTTTTTTGCCTTCTGGAACAACAGAAAAAAATGTTGTCTTCCATTTCATCATCTTTCAGACAACTTCAGATGACTGTCAACCTTTTCTTTCCAACGTTAAACTGCCTCAGCTGTTCCTCATAGGTTTTGGATTCCAGGTCCCCCCCCCACCTTGGTTGCCCTCCTCTGGATACTATACTGCTACCACAGTCTAGAACAGTGATGGCGAACCTATGGCATGGGTGCCAAAAGTGGCACTCGGAGCTGTTTCTGTGGGCACCCAACATCGCCCCTTGACAGCCACCTCTATTAAATTGCTTTATTGGCACTTGGCGAAAAATTTGTGGGTTTTGAATCACAGTTTGGGCACTCGTTCTCTAAAAGGCTCGCCATCACTGGTCTAGAAGTACAGTATCTTTTTCTGTGGCTGCACTGACTCAGATCTACCTAAATAAAAAAACAACAACTATTAAGACCCCTTGATCCTTTTAATAAGAGCTACTCCAAAGCAAACTATCACCCGTCCCGTATTTATGCACCTGACCCCCCACTCACCCCACCACCTAAACACAGAACTTTATTTTTATCCTAGCTGACATTGATTTCATCTGCTTTGGCTTAACTGTCCAATTTGCCAAGATAATCCCGTATCCAGATTCCATCTGTTAGTCACCCTCCCAGTGTGGCCCAGTATCCCTTCTACACATTTTATTAAAGTTGTTTATAACAATGCTGAACACCAGACTCAGGAAGAACTTATGGTGGGCTACTTGTCATTTGCTAAAAAATATTTTACTGACAAATTCTGAACTTTTATGCCAGGGCATGGCGGCTCAGCGGACTAAGGCTCCGAAACTGTTGACTGCAATGTCGGCAGCTCAGCGGTTCGAATCCCGGGTGCCACGCAGCGGAGTAAGCTCCCGCTGATAAAAAGCGGGAAAGTAAAACAGTGTTTCCTTGCAGTCATGCCAGCCACCTGGCCATGGACCATACGGAGATGAGCACCACCCCTAGAGTCGAACACAACTAGCACACATGCACAGGGGGAACCTTTACCTTATGTTGTATTATCAAGGTAATTGGTCAGTCACTATCCCCATGAAATGTAATGTTATTTCTGTAATACATCACACATTTCTTCAAATGTACAGCCATGTGGAAGGGGAAATGGTTTATAAAACCTTTTGCCCATTCTTACTTTCTGAATTTAGCCCTTTTGTGAATGGGAATCCTGCACATTATACAGGGTGGGGCGGACATAAGGTACCTGTTTGCTCATCCCCACCAAACATTTTTTAGGACAGTTCCGAGTTTTTCTGCCTGCGATCTCTATTACACCAGCTCCACATCAGGCATATACTGTACTCTGACATATATAATAAAGAAACTTTTAGCTTTGGCATAGTTGCTTCTTTTGGTAAAAGGTTTCCTTGAGTCTGATTCACCTGAATGCTATACTTTTGCTTGATTTTTGTGATGATCCACATTCATAGTAAGTGGGTCAGACAAAACCAAGAAGAAGGAAAAAAGTACAGCTCATAGGAATGCAGTTGACTCTGCAGATCGGAGGCTCAGTTCATTTGTCAGAAAGACCTTACTTAGACTATGGTGTAGGTAATCCAGTTCATAACCCATTGTCCCCCTGTTCTTACCATCATTTCACAGAAGCATCTTTTTCATTTTAATAAAAAATGCACTTTTCATTGGCGGGTTCTTGCAAAACCAAAATAGAAGCAAGCTGAATATCTCTCTCCCATCTTTTTTTAATATTATCCCACCAATCTGTTTCTTGGAGGGTGGGAAGGACTGTACACTTCAATAAGGCAAGGGATTAAGAATCTGGAAAAGTAATGGAAACAGATTACAGAATTCAAATCACCAGCATGCGGGTCACAGACAAGCCCTCCGAGCACATGGAAGCACTTTGGAAGGTAATCAAACGAGGTCAAAATATAAAATTACTTCCCACCATGTTCATCGTTTGCTGCCGTACAAGTAAGCATTAGAGAAACCCATTTTTCTGCTCCAGGCTGTAACGTTTTCCTCATTACAAAACCACCAAATGGAATTTCAGAGTACATTTGGCTTGATGCTGACTACATCAATGACTTCAGTGGGGTTAATCTTGAGGTTACATCTGTGCAAATCTGCTATAAGTGGGTTGAGAACCAAGGTCTATCCATGCTGGAAAGCTCAGTTGAAGATACATAGAGAGACTGTGCAATCATACAGTAATAGTTCACCGTTCATGATTTCTGCAATGAGAAAGCTCTACAAGGAAATAAAACTCAAAAGCCATTATTAGAGTAGTTGTTTGGTTGTTTACCAAAATTTTACAGTTTGGAGTTTGAAGATAAGGGTTACTGTGTTTTTGTTTGCAGCGTTTGTATTGTATACTGCAAAAGACAAAAATAGGCAATTTAACAGTGATTGCCTGGCCTTTACAATCTGCGCTGCTTCTGTCTGCTGAGCCCTGAGTATATTACTAGAAAATAAGACCAGGGAGATAAAAATACCCTAACAAGCTTCAGTGAGGTTTTCTTTCTTTGTTTCTTATTTTCTTTCTTTCTTTCTTTCTTTCTTTCTTTCTTTCTTTCTTTCTTTCTTTCTTTCTTTCTTTCTTTCTTTCTTTCTTTCTTTCTTTCTTTTTGGTAGAAAACAAACTATTATTTTCCCCATTTACTCTTGTTTTATCTGTTATGTACTCTGAATAAATCTACTTCTCCCCCTAAAACTGCACCAAGATGAGCAAAAAAACTCTAACACACCAATGTTGACTGTGTTATTCTAGAAACGGAACTGAATCAAACATATTTTGATACGCATCTGAACTCAGGCCTGCCCAGACCTAATCCCTAAGGTCTCCTCAGAGGAAGAGGTAAGAGAAGCAAGATCAGTCTAAGATCAGTCCCTGTGCTAGAGTCTCTTAAGGTTTCCATTCTTAAATTGGGGGGGGATTGATCCAAGGAACCCAAGTAAGAGAGGAAGGAAAGGGCTGAAATCCCTACAATGTTTACCTAAATGAAATCTGCTTTCAAAAAGAAAGAAAGAAAGAAAGAAAGAAAGAAAGAAAGAAAGAAAGAAAAAGAAAGAAAGAAAGAAAGAAAGAAAGAAAGAAAGAAAGAAAGAGTTAAAGCATTCAGGTGCCCATCTCTGGTGTGGAATCACACTCCTAGCGTGTGGCTCTGTGTCTATCTAGCCATCGTTAGCAATATATATATCCTGGAATGTTTGGGAAATACATACCAAATTACGATAGTTTTAGCCATAATAGTGTCATTATACTACACACTGTTAATAGGAGATTAAGACAGCTACACTCTATTTCTTTCAGTGGAATGTTGTAGGAAATAATTTTTGCCATACTCTTTATTTACAAAAACAGACAGATGGACAAAGGCACAGAATGTGAGTTTCAATGGCTCCCTTTCTGTATTTTCTCCATTTCCCAAGCATTATGAGTCCTACTGGACTAGCATTATATATCAGAAACCTAAATCCTAAAGCGTCTCGTTTCCACACATGAGAAACAACAAAAGCAAGATTTTGTGTGGGTTCTCTCAGTCAGATTTGTTTTATTTCTCAGGGTTATTTTTGTGGACATTGTGAAATCAGTTTGGGGCAAACTATGACAAACTTGATGCATGTGGTTTTACATAAAGGAACAAGCCCTGCATGACTTGTTTCCATCTTTTTCGACCTGTGCTTGTTCTGTATTTGTGCAAAGACAATATATACTAACAAGATCTTATAATAGAATTGCAGATCTGGAAGGGACACTATGAATCATCAAGTCCACCCCTGTCAAGGAGGCACGGAGGGGAATCAAATTCCCTACTTCAGATGCCCAAACCATTGAGCAGTTCTGCATAGCAAAATGCAGAAACCCAGACCAGGAGAACAAGCACATACGCACAGATCAACAAGACAACTCTATAGGTTGCCTTGACATCTCAGGAGGGTCTTTTCATTGAGAGCACAACAAAGATAACTGTAGATTCAAATAGCCACATAGAGATGGGCACGAAATGGAAAAAAACCTGTTCCATTATTTGTTATTCGTTTCATTCCGTAACGAAATGAATAATGAAAATTGTGATGAAATTGGAACGAACCGAACAGAACCATGAAAATTAGGTTCATTACATTTCGTTTTCAGTAATGGCAACGCGCAATGAAATGAGCTGTTTTTTAAATGTTAAAAAACGTCCTGAATATCCGTAAAAACCCAGTGATAATTATTTATTCTGCCTGATAATACCTTCCAGGGGGTTGGGGTCCTTAAAACGTGCATTTATGTTTTTTCTCAGGTCACTGTATTTTTTTCCTTTAAGGGGAGTTAGGGGACATCGACCCAAAATGGCTCGCAGATGACTAATATTGATTTCTTGGGTATTAAAACGCCCTGGACATCCGTAAAAATGCAGCAATAATTACTTGAAATTATTACCTACCAGGGGGTTGGGGTCCTTAAAACGTTTGTTTTTGTCTTTCTCCCATTGCAATGTATTTTTTCTTTTCCCTTTAAGGATGACACAAAATGGATCCCAGCCACAAGATGGATGCAAGCCATGTGACGGGATCATGTAAATTCTTGGACAATTTCAACCAATAGCATGCCCAGGTTGCAGACTGGGTAGATGTGGCAGCCACAGAGGGCATAAAAAGCTCTGGCAGCCCCTGTCCTCCTTGCAGTCTGCGGTGGGAGTTAGGGTGGGATTGCTGTCTCTGCAACTCATTACTTTAGGCCAGCCAGGCAGGTGTGTGTCTCTGTGTTCTTGCTGGCTGTAGCCTGGCTCTTAGGGGAGAGAAAGAAGAGATTTCTCTTGCAGCCTTCCTGTGTGCGTGCATACCTCTCGGTGAGTACCCTCCCCTGCCCCGCAGTGCAGTCACTCTGCGGCTGCACCCGCCGCTGCCTTTGCAGCCTCCCTGCATACCTAGTCTATACTGCGTCTCTGCCAGCAACATTTTTTTAGTGTTTTCTGGGGCATTGGGGGACACCCGCACGTGGAAATGCTTTAAATCGCGCAAAAAGCAAGTAAAAATGAAAAAATGAAAAAACAAAAAATTGAAACAATTTTTTTTCAAAAAATTCACGAAAAATGAAAATGAACCGAAATGGACCCAAAATGAAAAATGAAAAACCGAAACATCATTTTTTAGATTTGTGCCCATCTCTATAGCCACACTGACTTCTCATTGAGATTTCCTGCTTGTCAATCCAAAGACAGCTGTCATAGATGAATCGAGGACCACAGACGGGGAAATTAGAGCCTATCCAGACAGGTAAATAGCTCACTATTTGGATGGCTTTTTGTACGCTTTGGCTTAAATCAAATGTTGGCATTCACACGAGTTTTGACTTAGAGAGCTTCTTTCTGCCCCCTTTTAGAGCTGACTCACACCTTTCAGACATAACAGATGGACGTCTGGGTGGCTTGTTGTTGTTGTTGTTGTTGTTGTTGTTTTAGCATGATTTGGTGGGCTCGTAATTATCTTGCTGTGTAGCCTGTGCAGGTAGTTGGTCTGTACCCCAATAGAGCTGTGGTTAGTTTAATCTAAGGTGATACCCCTGTGATATATTTGATGGGTTGTGGCATTGAAACAGACAGTGGAGAATCCCCTTCCTCTGTTTTCTTCAATTTTCTTTTATTTTACTCTTTTAGACTTTTTAAAATATATTTTCCTCCTGATAAAACACTATTCTAGATAAACAAGATAGATTGGTAGTATTCTAAAGTGTATTTTCATCCTTTTTGCCAGATTTTACATGAACACATACACACACACACTCACAGAACAGTTAACTAAAATAATCCCCCTCTTCCCTGCCATGCCTCTTTTTTCTGTTGATTCCCCTGATTAGGGAACACAATTGATAGGCATTTTAGATTTATCTATTTGTATTTCGAGTCTCTACTAAGTTAGCTGGTCTGGTTGCTGCCTGCTGGGAAGCGTATATTTTGCCTGTCTCTCTTCCATACTCAGATTCTTAATGAATTCCCCCCCTTCCTACCCCCCTTGTTTTTTTAAAAAGGACCCTTCCTTCCTTTAAAATAACAACAATAAATGAGATGCATTGGCAGCGTTGTTGTTGTTGTTCAGTCGTTCAGTCGTGTCCGACTCTTCGTGACCCCATGGACCAGAGCTCGCCAGGCCTTCCTATCCTCCACTGCCTCCCGGAGTTTTGTCAAATTCATTTTGGTTGCATCGATGACACCGTCCAACCATCTCATTCTCTGTCGTCCTCTTTTCCTTTTGCCTTCGATTTTTCCCAGCATCAGGGCCTTTTCCAGGGAGTCCTCTCTTCTCATGAGGTGGCCAAAGTACTGGAGCCTCAGCTTCAAAATCTGTCCTTCCAGTGAGCATTCGGGGTTGATTTCTTTCAGAATGGATAGGTTTGATCTCTTTGCAGTCCAGGGGACTCTCAAGACTCTCCTCCAGCACCACAGCTCAAAAGCATCAATTCTGCGGCGATCAGCCTTCTTTATAGTCCAGCTCTCACTTCCATACATCACTACTGGAAAAACCATAGCTTTAACCATCCTGACCTTAGTTGGCAAAGTGATGTCTCTGCTCTTTAGGATGCTATCTAGGTTTGCCATTGCTTTCCTCCCAAGAAGCAGGCGTCTTTTTATTTCGTTGCTGCAGTCGCCATCTGCAGTGATCAAGGAGCCCAAGAAAATAAACTCTGTCATTGCCTCCATTTCTTCCCCTTCTATTTGCCAGGAGGTGATGGGACCAGTGGCCATGATCTTAGTTTTTTTGATGTTGAGCTTCAGCCCATTTTTTTCACTCTCCTCTTTCACCCTCATTAAGAGGTTCTTTTAATTCTTCCTCACTCTCTGCTATTAGAGTAGTATCATCTGCGTATCTGAGGTTGTTGATATTTCTTCCGGCAATCTTAATTCCGGCTTGAGATTCATCCAGACCGGCCTTTCTCATGATGTACTCTGCATATAAGTTAAATAGGCAAGGTGACAGTATACAGCCTTGTCGTACTCCTTTCCCGATTCTAAACCAGTCAGTTGTTCCATATCCAGTTCTGACGGTTGCTGCTTGTCCCACATATAGATTTCTTAGGAGACAGATAAGGTGTTCAGGCACTCCCATTCCTTTAAGGACTTGCCATAGTTTGTTGTGGTCTACACAGTCAAAGGCTTTGGTATAGTCAATGAAGCAGAAGTAGATGTTTTTCTGGAACTCTCTGGCTTTCTCCATAATCCAGCGCATGTTGGTGATTTGGTCTCTAGTTCCTCTGCCCCTTCGAAATCCAGCTTGTAGTTCTGGAAGTTCTCTTTCCACATACTGCTGAAGCCTGCCTTGTAGAATTTTGAGCATAACCTTGCTAGCATGTGAAATGAGTGCAATTGTGCGATAGTTGGAGCATTCTTTGGCGTTTCCTTTCTTTGGGATTGGAATGTAGACCGATCTTTTCCAGTCCTCTGGCCACTGCTGGGTTTTCCAAATTTGCTGGCATATCTTATGCAGCACCTTTACAGCATCCTCTTTTAAGATTTTAAAGAGTTCAATTGGAATGCCATCACCTCCACTGGCCTTGTTGTTTGCAATGCTTCCTAAGGCCCACTTGACTTCACTTTCCAGGATTGGCAGCGTTATGTATACCATTTTAGGTAGATGCATTGCTGTATCACTATGTCACTTGATTTATTTAACAAATAAAATGTTATAGCCCTCTGAATGATAGCTGCAAGAAAAGGTGGAGAAAGGGGAGGTTTATTAAGTAAAAAGGGGACAAATTGGAGCAATCCAAAGACCTGTTTGGCCCTTTCTCATGAGAGAAGAAACATTCACCATTGTGAATGGAAGAATTGCTCCAAATGAGAGATAAAGTCAGTCACATTAAATATAAGAACCTTTTAAGTGCAAACCAGACTGTTTCAGCTTCCCCGGCTTAGACAGACCCTCACCTACTGCTACCAAGTTCTAGAAAAACCAATTACATGATATACCTTTAAACAAACAAACACTCTCTTCTTAAAAAAATGCACATAGTCACGTGGTCCATAATCAAATTCACCAGGATTCCTGACATAGGGATTATCCTGTTTTTGTTATGTTTTAATAAGAGCCACATGCTTCAATCAAAGCCAAAGCAGAAATCACCCAGAGCCTGGTAGGACTTTTTTCTACAGATGGAGAAAGAGTTTTGATTCTACATAGATGGCTAGACAGGCTAAAATAGGCTCAAGGGAAAGGGAACCTATCTGAATCTTATAGGCTACAACAAGTTAAATCTAACCTGTTGACAATTTAGGTCTCAACACCCACAACAGTGCATGAGACATAACATGTTCTTCATCAACCACATTGTTGAGTCTAAACATGCCTGAAACTAACAAAGTAAAAAGTTACTGCTATACCAGAAAATTATTTCTGGGTAACTTAGTGCTTGTTTAGTTACTGCATTTTTTAAAATAATACAAAGAAAAGAAAAATCAGTGGTTAAGTTGCAGTACTACAGTCAAAACTCTGCTCACGACCTGGGCTCAGTTTCAGGTGGCAGGCTCAAGATTCACTCAGCCTTCCAGCCTTCCAAATTTGGTAAATTGAGTACCCATTTTGTGGGGGAGAGGCAATGTGTAGCCTGCATAATTAAACTGTAAATCACCCAGAAAGTCCTTCAAGCACTATGGGGGAATATATAGTTTGCATACTTTTGCTGCCTCCTCCTCCACCACCACCACCATTGTCTAATCCAACATCCAGGATTACACTTTTCTGCAGACAGTAAGAACACTAGAGCCAGCGAGTCCAAGTTGCTTGTGCCCAACACCAGTCAAAACCAAAAGCTATTTGGGAGGAGGGGGGCTCTTGTCCAGAAGCATTCAGTGGCCTGGCTGTGTGGGTCCATCTAGCACCTGAGAATACATTGCTGTCTGGAAAACATTGCAAAGGGTAATTCCAACAGCTCATCACATGGGGTCACTGCACATGGGGCTGACACTTCATGATTTCAGCCATGGCTGTTCTCTGCACAACGGCAGCCCTCCCCACTAGAGATGGGCACGACTAAAAAAAAATGGTGTTTCGTTTGTCGTTTGTCATTTAGGGGGTCCATTTCGGTTCGTTTTTCTTTTTTGTGAATTTTTTGCAAAAAAAATCGTTTTTGTTTCGTTACGTAATGAAACGAAAAAACAAAAAGGAAAATGAAAAATTGCTGTTTCGTTAGCATTCATTACAGTTCAGTGTATTTGCCGCAACAAAAATGAAACTCACGACAAAATTTCTGTTGTTTCAGTTTTGTTTCGTTTCATTTTGGAGACAAAATTCATTTTTCGTTTCATTACGTAATGAAATGAAAAAAACGAAAATGAAAATGAAAATGAAAAATTGCTTGTTTCGTGCCCATCTCTACTCCCCACCATGCCATCTTGACAAGCTCTCTTCCTCTGAATTAAGAAAGTGTTTTGAATAGGTTTCCAAGTCTTCCTAGAGAACTGGAAGGAGGAAAGAAAAAAAATGGGAGAGCCAACAAGCATACAAAGGACTCCAAAGATTGCAAAACTTGTGCTTCAGTGTTTTCATCAAGAGTTACTGAGGAAGAAATAAAGCAAAAGGAAATGATATATATTAAAAAGGCAGAGGCAACAGATTCAAGAGAACATATAATTCTATAAGCTGCAATGCAATTCTGCCTAGTTTCTCATGAATGCTTTTATTTGCTACAAAAAGATCTAGTTTAGGTATAAATTAGCTGGAACAGTAACACTATGCAAAGATTTTTCTGTTTGACAAATGTGTGCTTCCGAAAATATTCCTTCCTGCAAGGCCCAGGTTTATAAATTCCTTTTTAAATCATCTCCGTACATGTCATTAATTATTTTGTCTTCCAGACAAAGGCACAAGTCACTTAGCTGCTTCTACAAGTCATAACATGCCATTTGGCACTTTATAGGAAACTTCATTACTTAGCAATTTATAATTAGATTGGTTTGAATTGATAGTGATTGCGGTGACAGTCTTGGCAAGAAGGCAGACAGAATCAGATTAATCAGGCTAAATATAATTATGTATATAAATGTTTGTTCATAGATATTTTAAGCCAGAATTTGCTAGTCGGTGCTTCACAAGCCACATTAGAAATACTAGAGGAATAAAAGCATGAAAGAGTAATTACATAAGTTATCACCTTTGGCTTCATACACAAGTTGCAATGTGTAGAGAGTGGGAACACACTTTCAGGCCCAACTTTTTGTCCAGTCCACCCTTGACTAACTTATCTATGCTTCAGATGGGCTCACTGGCTTCAGGGGAACATTATTCAAGGAAAATTATGTATTATTCGATTCTATCTGGATCCAACCCATGATTTGTTAGGATCGTTGAATGAGCAGCATGCCACTCTTGGAGATTAAAGACCAAAACTTGAGACCAAGAGAGGCAGGCTAGGGTTAGGAGTGAGAAAACCTCTTTTTGACCAGATGACTATGGAAAGTCTTCCTCCAATCCTGCCCACCCTGAGATCCATCTCTCTACCTGGAGAGCTGGAGAGGCATTCAGCCCAAACTCTCCTGTTTTTGACCTTGGATACAGAGAGCTTGAGGAAAGCTTAGCTAATCTCATCCCACCCGCGTTCCATACTGTCATACCATACAAGCCACACTTGAAATTACTTGAAGAGAGAAGATAAGAGAATCCAATAGAATTGCTTGAAAATAATTTCTACAAAATTCTTTCTAAAATCATAGAATCATAGAGTTGGAAGAGACCTCGAGGGCCATCCAGTCCGACCCCCTGCCATGCAGGAACCCCCATCACTGTACCCCGACAGAGGGCCATCCAGCCTCTGCTTAAAAACCTCCAAAGGAGGAGACTTCACCACCCTCCGTGGCAGTTTATTCCACTGCCAAACAGCTCTAACTCATGAAGTACTTCCTAATGTTTAAATTGAATCTCTTTTCCTGTTTGAAACCATTGCCCTGAGTCCCAGTCTCTGAAGCCATGGAAAACAAACTAGTCCCCTCTTCAATATGACATCCTTTCAAATATTTAAACATGGCTGCGATGAACCCATATAGAGCCCCCAGTCGTTTCATGGACCATTGGCCTGTACATGCCTTCTTTTTACTCTCTCTGCCACCATTCAGGGTTACCCAGTTGCAATCACCAAGTCCCAGTCAAGTTGTAATATTAATAAAGTAAAATAACATTTATTGAATTAAATGTTAAATTAAATACTTTCCCTCTATCTTATTTATCAAATATAGTACAACTTTAGATGTCTCCTGGGAAATCATTTAAATGCTAGTATGCTAGATGAACTTTTGACACACACACACACACACACACACACACACACACACACACCATCCAAGTAAAAATGTCCACTGCAAAATGATCTACATAGTTTCTTTGTGGTTATTTGCAGCTCCTCTATTTTTCTTCTTAGCACTTTAGCTCTGTATATTGTTACTAGCTAGGGTAAAATATGTGAAAGAAAGATATAGGATATGCTGTGCAGCTGAATTAATGTTTGTGTTGGACTCACAATATGTTTCTTCTGCAAGAGTAAATGTATAAAATGGCATCCTGTAACTCGGCAAGCCTGTTCCTCAGGCACCTATGGTTATACCTCCTGAAGTCGGAGCCAAAGAAGACTTATTTTAATCCTCCCTTGTGCTGTAGCCGGGCAGGATTCTCATTCTGCTTCTGCATAATTAATAGAATTGTTTCTAAAAATGAAATTTGCTACCAACAACACAGTGATTAGCAATTGGACAGGTGGTTCTGAGGCATAATGAAAAGATGGCACTGGGGGTCCATTTTGCTGAAGTCCTGCTTTGCCATGCCAAGTCACCAGTAAACAAAAAGAATATTGCACATACAGTGATTTCTTTATTATCAAGGAAGAGGTACCTCACGGCTGTTCACTTGGTTCCTGTTTTCTTTTATGCTCTGTATAAGAAGACCCATCTACTTTCAGCAGTTTTTTCACAACTAGAGGCAGCAAACCTAAAGAAGACATCTGAGCAATGCTATAATATTCTTTTTTCTCAGCTTGAACCCAAGGAAGAGATGACCTGAGCCACCTTCAAGGCATATATTAGAATAGGCAGGTTTCCTCATTAGCAAACTCTGGTCTGCAGCACTTTAGTTTAAAAAAAAAACACCAATGTACCATGTAGAGGCCATTTGGAAGTACTATAGATTCATCTGCACAGACTCTCCTGCAAACAGCAGGAGAGCCAATAAATACCACTGACACAATCTATCAACTAATCCTCAGAGAAAAGAATAATTGGTTGAAATGCTATAAAATTGCTTTTTTGCATGTGAATTTGATTCAAACGTCGAGCACCTGAAAGAATAGTGCTGCTTTGTAAGTTACAGAGTCACGTAGGCTGCATATTGGATGTTTAAAAAATTAAGAGAACCAGGCACTTTGCAGTGAGAAAACATGTAGGAGTAAGTTTCTCGGGTGCCAGTGTAAACCTCGAACTGCAAACGTCTGTTTACTGCCCCACAGCAGGAGAAAACACGCTTGAAAGTGCTGGGGATGCAGGCACGAGTGAACCAGTTCCTTCCAGCTGGAACTAGGTTGTTACTATAGCAACACCCAAATGACAGATTTTTTTAAACGTGTAGAGGTCTACTGTGATAGCAGAGCTTCCAGGATTTTGCTGCCAAATGGTTTGAAAAACCTGTTAGAACGCAAATGGTACCAAATGCCACGCCGTTTTCAGAGCTGACTTTTTAAATATTTTCTCACTCCTTTGAATTGAAACCTTTCTCTTTCAGCTGCCATCCATGTTCAACAGACAGCTGCTTCAGTTCAAAAGCTTTTAGCCCCTCTTCTCACTGTTTGCAACATTCTGTGGGACG
Source organism: Phrynocephalus guinanensis (assembly GCA_037367245.1). Classification (NCBI taxonomy): domain Eukaryota; kingdom Metazoa; phylum Chordata; class Lepidosauria; order Squamata; family Agamidae; genus Phrynocephalus; species Phrynocephalus guinanensis. The sequence goes on from CM074736.1 coordinate 34,433,379, forward strand.
TTGACCAAGAGCCAAGGGAATGCAGCATAAACTGCTTCATCACTGGTCAAAGGTGTGTGTGTGTGTACACAAGTTCTTAAAGAATAGGGCAACCCCCCCCCCACAAAACCCTCTTCACAAAGTCTTGCTAGATGAGCAACCCTGATGGTTACTTCATGACCACTCTCATCCCGGGAGGAAGTTCGTTGCGTGTTGATGTCGATCGTGGTCACGTGGTCTTCTTGCAGTTCTGTCCCTGTTCCCATGTACACATGGGCATGATTGACGATACTGGCATGACTGTTTCTGCACGTCTTTGTTCCGTGATGAAATGTGAAATTCCATTCCTTTATTCTCCGGGTTTTTTTTTTCCAGCCTGACCTTCCGTTTTTCGATCTTTCGATTCTCCGAAGCCTTGCCTTCAATGCATTACAGAGCTAAGTTTGAGGCATTTGTCTTTTAATCTCTCTGCACTGCATTGCTGACTCCATAGGGAATGTACTGGCGAATGGCACTTCACACTCCTGCCACTAAATAGAGAATGGCACATTGCGTGATGAGCCTTACCTCACGGCCACTTGTTATCGGAACGAGAAGCGAGACGAAGAGATTTTCGAGGCCAGGGAGAGGAATCTCTCATCCCGCTTAGATCGCAGTTCAGGGGGCGTGGTCGGGATGAACTCCCCTCGTCCTGCAATGGACGTGTCGTTAGATATCTTTGTACCGGTCCCCAGCAGATCCGCGAACAGCGATGAGATGGACATGAAGTTTAAAAGAAACCTCTGCAGACTTTGGAGGAGAGAAAGTGATCAGCTTTATCAGGAACTGTCCAGATGGGTATAGAGATTGGTATTTGGATCATTGCTGGTACATTTTGGTTCAAACCAAACTGTGTTGTCCACATGTTTCTCTACTTCTTTGATTGACCCATCCTGTCCCTTTAAGAGCTGTCCCACTCCCTTCTGGCACAGCACTTGGAGCTTTTGTTTCATCATCATCATCATCATCATCATCATCATCATCATCATCATCATCATCATCATCATCATCATCGTTGTTGTTATTATTGTTGTTGTTGTTGTTGTTGTTGTTGTTGTTGTTGTTGTTGTTGTTGTGCTCCTAATTATACTGTTGTACAGCCTGTGTGGATGGTTAGTTCACATCCAAATGGTGCTGTTTGAAGCAACAAGTGAGGTCGATATCCTCAGGTGGTTTGTAATTTTAAAAAGGAGAGCAAAGAGAAACCTCCTCTACCTTTTGGGGCGGGGATCATTTCCTAAAAAAATAGAGATCCCTTGCTGATCCAGTGAAATTCTAAAACTTTCTAGGTTGTCCTATTCATTGCTCTTTTGATATGCCACCTACTCTATTTAACAACAAAACAACAAAAAGCTACCCTGCAAGTGGCTGGATGTGATAAACTTGATGCATGTGGGAAGGAGGCAATGTGGACTCCAAGAGCTCTGCCCTCGTAAAGCACTGCAGCCCCAGCAGAGCCCTGGCTGAGGATAAAGGCAGGGAAAAGTGGGGTTCCTCCTTTCCATCTCCTCAACCTTCACCCCAGCATTTCACCATGTACCAATACCCACTGCCACTGCCCTCTACTCCTGCTTTCTTACTCTCAAGTAACTGAGGTAAAACTTACTTGTGAGTAAACTGGTAATCTATTTATGAGGACCCTTTTAACAAGAGAATAAACATCTCCAGGTGAACATTAGAAGGATAAAATAGATCACATGGAAGTGTTCTGTCTCGACAAGCCCTGAGAGACCTCAGTTTCCAATGGACAGAGGATTTCTAACAGTTCTCTTGTTTGTGTGTTTGTTTGTTAACTTGCTTGCCCAGATTCCCCAGAGACAATGCCCAGTGTCAGAGTCTTTCTCAATAATCATAACCAATCCTTACAAAGAATATATTTTTCAATGAATAGCTGTCTTGGACCAACCAAGCAAATTAGCAAAAGTCTGATATTTTCTGGAATACAGAATTATGATCAAAACTTAAGGACGTTCCCAGGAAACAGTTTTTAACCGCTTCCACATCGTATTGCGCAGGTATAAAACTGATAACAGGAGGGGTGTCAGTTGTGATTTAGTTTGTCCTCACTCATTAAACAAGAGTGTACAATATAAGCATGGCTTAAGATAGTAAGACTTGTTTACTTAGTGATTGCTCATTTGCAAGAATGTTTTGTGTGCCTTTGTACAAAACATCAAACAACATTAGTTCTTCCCTCATTGATGCTTGAACTTCTGAAAATTTAAATAATTTTGTCTGCATCCATCCTATGTGCTAGCTGTGTAGGCGTGGAACATACCTCAGAAAGGGAAGGAAGGCTAGAGAGAGATGTTGCACAAACAACAACAACTTGGGTGCAGAGTTTGACATCTCCATCTGGTGTGAGAGGTGAGATATCCATGGGGTGGGTGGGATATCTGTCTGAATTCTTGACAAGATGTATCACCACACCAAGAGAGTGTGCCTTGATTATCAACAAGATACTGATGAAATGTCTTCATATCCCAAATTGGCAGCAAGCATAGTTGCCATGGTTTTTATTTTCCCCTCACAAAATGTGCAGAAATAAGGCCATTGTGTTAAGAGTTAAGAAAGAAAACTAGATGTGGCCCAGAATATATGTATTTGAGGAATCCTTCACTACAAGGAGCATAAAACATCCATCAAAGTCTTGGGTCTGCACTTCAAGAAAGAGAAAGAGGTATATTAAAATGTTTAAGCAGGTAGGAAACTGATTTCTAAAGCAAGTGGAGAAGGCAGATCACTTCTAAAAGCAGTGTCAAAACCCTGCAAGGGGGTTTTCCCATGCAAGAATGCTGAAAAGGACTCATGCATCTTGATAAGATTCAACAGGACAAGGAACTTGTAGTTATAGTATTTGGGAACCCATTTTATAAAGGAAGAAACAGGGAATTAATGTGATACACACAGGTGCTTGTTAAAAGACCATCTTAGAATGAGTCTCAGGGGCTTTTCTTTTTCTCATAGACCACTTTCCCTTTGAATTGATTTTGTTGAACTGGGGGGGGGGGGATTTTGATGACAGATAAGTCAAACTTTGGATGTGGTCAAGTCATGCGCGCCTCTGCTATCCTTTTCTCCCACGCCCTCCCTTTCCTTTGCTCAATGGGCTCCAGAGGAGAAACACATGGGTCTTATGAGGGGTGTGAACTGGTCTCTTGCAGAGAGCTCATATGAGAATCATGAACCCTGTTGAAGAGAGTTACTGTATAAAGCTAAAGCCCAGAAATATCACCGAATTCAGTAGCAGAGAGTTCCATAAATGACTCCCTGCTGAAGTTATTACCTATTTTATAGCTATCAATCTAAGTTCTAGTATTATGGAGAAACAATATTCTCTCTCTCTCTCTCTCTCTCTCCCCCTCCCTCCCTCCCTCCCTCCCTCCTTCCTTCTAGATATAATAGGTATATAGTGCCTAACTTTGTCAATTAAATCCTTTATTTCATTGTAATTTATCCCTTTTTAAAAGAACCTGCAATAAATACATTGAGATTCCTTCTGGACACATAATTTAAAATTATGTTTTAAACCTCCTTTCTTGTAGTTTGGTGACAGATGGTCACTGGAGTTATTTGAATTCATCTCTTGACTGTTCACGGGCTAGCACTGAACTGCTTCACAGTTTTAGCTCTGCACTGCTACTTCCCAGTGTCCAGCAAACCTCTGCTTCTACCAGGGAAGCCTCAGTGTCATGTATTTTGAGAAAGAATGATAAGAGATAAATGCCTGGGACTGAGTATGGTCAAAGGGGAGATGAGGCCAAAATACTGAAACAAGCCATACATTAGTTACAGTTCTTTGCTTACAGATGTGGCAGCATCTCTACACTGTGCCGCTAGGGATCTCAAATATGATTTCTCTTGTGGTGTCCATCTTCTCTTTTGTTGCTGACACTGAAAGAGAGAAAATGCATCCTCCAACCTTTTCCTTCTGCTCTTTCTTTTACCTCTTCCTTTTGACTTATTTTTTTATGGCAGCCATGACCTCCTTTCATACTTGGCACTTGTAGCTATAGTTGGTGACTGCCGAAGCCTTTCCTTTTGTTAGTGGTTGAGATCATTGGCCTAATGACCCTGAGCTGAGCCTTTGTCAAGCTTCAGGGTTGAAATGCTTCAGATGCTCCATAACACTAAATATTTTTCCTTCAGTGGAAAGTGGTATATAAAATAAACCTTGATTTTTGGGAAGGACAAAGAGGCGTGGGGCGCATAGGGGTGGGGGAAACACCTGGGAGAATATTGTCTGGATTATCTTTGAAGGAATTTCCAGTTAAGAGAAACATGCAAACATGTTCTTAAGGTGGAACAAATGCACACTCAGACGTATTTGTTACCATTTCCATCCAGTTGTCTCTTATGACCACCAGATTCCTTTCCTTATAATCACTGCCACTTGAGAACCTAGCTATGTATATTGCAGTGAGGTGGTTTCTACTTTTAGCCTGCTTTTCTGCTCCAACATAAACACTTCACATTTATTTGCACTGAACTTTACTTGGCATTTTGTTGCTATCCTTCTACATTTGAAGACCTTTTGACACACCATGGAGGAATGAAACAGTTCAGCCATTTTGACCTTCTTCTTGGCTACATAGCCATTGATTTCTGCTTAGATAAGTTGGCTGGAGTTCAGAAGCTGGTGTAATTTTTTTTTAAAAAATCACAGAATGTTAGACAGATCAACCATGGAAAAGGAAACCCAAGAGAGGGGGAGCACCTGATTTCTATGGGAACCAGAAATTTAGGAAACTCTTACCAGCTAAAAAATCTCTGAAGGTAAATTGGTACCGTATATATAAGAAGAGTTGGAAAGGAGAGAAGCAGATAATTCTCAGCTTATTATCTAGGGAAAAAAATGAAGCCAGGATTGGGGAGAGGGGAACCACAGGAAAAAACTATGCTATAAACTAGAGATGGGCACGACTTGAAAAAAAAAATTTTTCGAGTTGTCGTTAGTCGGGCCAGTCCCATTTCGGGTCGTTTCCGGTTTTCGCGAAAATTCGCAAAAATTAGTCAGTTCGTTTTTTCGTTTTTTCGTTGTCGTTAGTACTGGTTTTTTTGGGGGGGGAGCGGGCTCCTGGAGGCACCTCTGTGGGGTGGGTGCCTCCTCTGGCCCGCTATAAAGGGAAAGTGGGCTCCTGGAGGCACCCGTGGGTGCCTCCTGCCACTAGGAAGGGGAAGCAGGCTCCAAGAGAGACCCCTCTACATGGGGGTCTCCCTTCCTCACCTGCTGCTGCTGCAAAATGCTATGCAATAGCCATATGGATATTGCATAACATAATGTGCAGACGTGAGACCAGTGTGAGAGTGATAGGGTCATGCCCGCCCTGCACAAGGCTCCCGCACCACCATGTCTCACACAGAAGGGAATTGTACTTGCTGCGTGTAGTGCAATGCAAGCAAGTAGATCTGGCTTTAAGGTGGCTTAGTGCAAGAGCTAGGGTTAGGCTAGTGACGGGTAAGGTTACGGTGGGCTAGTGGGTTGCACCTCTGGGTGCCTCTCTGACCCACTAAGAAGACAGTCTGTGACGTATGGGTACGGAGTCAAGGGTTAGGGTTAGGGCTAGGGCAGGTTTTAGGGGGCTTTTTGGCACATCCCAGAAGTCTCCATGGCCAAGTGGCCATGCGACTGGTGGGATGGCTCCAAAAATTTGCATGGTTGTCCACTCCCACATGGCTGGCCACTTGGCCAGCCCATCATTGCACAGGTGTAAATAAAATAAAATAAAATAAAATCAATGGAGGACAGAGGAGGAGAGGAGAGACATTTTGTTGCAAGAAAAAAACCCACTGCTACTGTGAAAAATCTGGCAGTTTATAAATTTTTCGCGTGTTTCTGTTGTGCTTGTGTGTTTTTGGACCACGATTTCAAAAACAATATTGCGTTTGCCGCCCCATTTTGGATCCCCCGCCCGCACCGCATGGCATGGCGATGGCGACTCGCGAGTCCGGCTGCCCAGGACGGGGGGGAGGCGGGACCCCCCCCTCCAGAAACCACCCCTCCGGTAGGTGCCCTGCGCCCTTAGTCAAGCAGGCATTTTTTCCGCCTGCTTTTTTGGCCCGGGAATGGGTGGGGGGAGAGTTTAAAAGTTTTTTCCTGTGCCGTCCGTGCCGCTTGCTTGCGCTTTAATTGCGGCGGCCGGCGGCGAGACTGGGCTTTTTGCTGGCTGCGAGCCTGCGGCGAGTCCCACCAGAGCAGCCCAGGACGGGGGATGAGGGGGGAGGCCGGGGACCTCCAGAAACAACCCCTCTGGTAGGTGCCCTGAGGCACGGCAGGCATTTTCCCGCCTGCTTTTTGGCCGGGAACCGGGTTTTTTTTTAACTTTTAAAAACTTTTTTTCTGTGCCGCGTGTGGCATCGCGCGATCTCGTGATGCAAGGAACGAGCACGACAAATCAGACCAAAATTGTTCGTTCGTCGGTTCGAGCTCGAAGTCTGGGGGAGTAATTCCCGTTACCGTTTCCGTAGAGTAACGGAACCGAGTAACGGAAACGGAAACGGAAATACCGCTAAGTCGTGCCCATCTCTACTATAAACAAGTAGGCTTTACTCTATCCCATCAAAAAACAGGGGAGCTTCTTTATTACTAGGTGAAAGCAACAAAAGAAAAAGCTTCTTTATTACTAGATGAAAGCAACAAAAATTCCAGACAAGTTTTAGATGAATCCATTTTTTAAAATATTCTTTATTCCTTAAGATAGAACATATTCACAACTTGATCTTGGTTTTAACTGGAAAAACGTTTTTTACACTGGTTCTCTCCTTCAAATGCCACAATAAAAACTTCTTTTCAAAATTGTGAGTTGGTGGTTCAGCTTTGCCTTGATTTTCACCTGATGCTTCAATGGCTTCCTCCTCTACCCACTACTATTATTATTATTACTACTACTACTACTACTATTATTTATTATTATTATTGGCAAAGATGAGAGCTTGAGTTGTGAGACTGGCTGTCAAGTTAGACTTGAGTCACCCTGGCAACTTGACTTGGGCTTGACTTGTGGTTTTCTTTCGCTTGGTTTGTTTTTTTAGAGACTCAGATTTAACTCATGACTGAGAACCGACCTACCCTTCCCATTTTACTGGGGGGGAAACTTGTTTTTAATAGAGACTCTGATGCAGGGCTTGGAATTTGGGACTTGGTACCAATAACTTGGACTGAGATGGGGGTCTCAGACCCAAAGACATGCCAACATTCCTGTAGATTGAAAATAACATGGGGGGGGGTAGGAAATCATTGTTTTAGGCATGACAGCAAAATTGACAGCAGGGCGACGTACTGAAGTGATGGAAAGGACAAACAGCAATGCTAAATGTCTTTGTTTGCTGTGTGACAAGAGCTTTTTGCAGTCCACTTCAGTTTCATTATCCTGAATCATTCTGTGACATCCAGAGGGCTCTTCCCTGACTTGCTGTCTGAGGTCTGTCTGATAATATAACAGAGGCCAAGAACAAGCAGAATGAGGAGGCAGAATGTTGAGGAAATTCTCTTTTTCCAACACTCAAAGCAGACATGGGAGCTTGTGGAGGGAACAGAAGGCTAAAAATGGACCAGATCACATTTGTGTGGGACATCCGCTTCTACATTCTTTAATCATCCATTGCTGGTGTCATTCTGTGTCATTTGTGATCTTCAGAAGACATTTTTAAGTGAAAAAACCACAAAAATACTTCAAATAAAAATGAATAGGTTGCAGAGATTTCCTGTGGCAATCAAGAATGTGACTCTGCCTATAGAATGCAAGTAAGAATGACCTATATTTTCTGCCAGTGTGCCAAGAACCTTCAGGTACCCACTGCTGCTTCTGCAAATTTCAGCCTCCTCGTCACACTCCTTCTCTCATCAGCTCAAACCACTGTGGGAAATATGTCCTCTTTTGTAGCATATGCTTTGAAAGGGCCTCAGTTATGTCTTGTCAATGTCATTGCAACTCAGTTGCTGAAGGCAACATTAAAATCCTTGGGAAAATCCTGCCACCATTCTCTCTCTCTCTCTCTCTCTCTCTCCATTCAGAACTGTGTGTGTGTGTGTGTGTGTGTGTGTGTGTGTGTGTGTGTGTGTGTGTGTGTGTTTAGAGGAGCCCCCCCTAACTTTCCTTTGGAAGTGATTTCATTTTAATTTAAACTGACATGAAGTCCAGGAGGAAGAATTTGAAGGAATGAGACCAGTAATATCAACTAATAGGGCTCTTATTGGGCTCCTGGCTGAATTCCTCATCAGTAATAAACTCGGTAGCAATCCTGGATTAAAGCCACAATTTACGGGAATCAAGGAAGAGGCTAGTCATTCTCCCCGTAGTCCACTGGTGATACTGGGAAATATTATTTGCATGTAACATTCCAATAAGCACTTAAGAGAAAAAAATAGGCACCATTTGTCATATCATCATGAATGATCATTACCAGAACCATAAATGCACAGCAATTACCTACATTTTGAAAGAACTCCAAATCCTACTTGCTATTGGGAAACTGCATTTCCTCATCATTCAAATAGCTCTATGTTTTTTAAAAATATATATTTTATTTTATTTTCTGGGAAAACACAGTTCCCTCCCTCAGCTTAGGCGTCCATCCCATCACTACTATGGAATGTGTTTACAGTCCACAGCAACCAGAGTTACTGATTCTTAGATCAAGATTGTTCAGAAAAAGCTACACAAGGAACAGCAGAAGACCTGATGCAAGCACATTCCTGGAACAGAAGAAATCCGCAAGGCTGGCAGGGGGCAGGCCCCACCATTAGGCAAAATGAAGCAGGTGCCTCAAATTGCATATTCTGGAGGTCACAAAAGGGCAGCAAACTGTTAGCTATGTAATAGTTATCCTTTAGTTGGTTCCCCCCCCCTTCAAAACGAGAAAGAAATGGCTGTACGATTTGTTGTTCTTGTTCCTTATCCCAAAACAACTTGGTTGACTTACTTGCACCTTGAACGGTTGGGACCTCCATCATCTCTCACCAAATGAAGAGAAAGCTCTTATATACCTGAAAAGAAGGAAATCTCAAACCTCACCTTTACCACAGATTTTTAGAGACCAGAAGGAAAGGAGAGATAAAGCTTCTGGACTGAAGTCTAGGTGTTAGATCTCAAACAAATAAGAGAAAGTACTTTTTCACTCAGAGGATCACAGGTCTGTGGAACTCCCTGCCAGAAGAAATGGTGACAGCTGTCAGCCTTGACAGCTTTAAGAAAGGAATAGACAAGTTCATGGAGAACAAGGGTATCAATGGCTATCATTATGGATGCCTAAGGACTACCTCCAGGTTGGAGAGATAGGCAGGATATCTCTCAATGCAATTTGCAGGGAATCTTAAGCAGGTGAAGACATCTGCTTGTGAATACCCTGAAAGAAAAGGTTGACCCGCTGTGTGAGACAGAATGCTGGACTGGATGGGCTGTGGCCTGTTCCAGCAAGGCTGTTGTTATTTTCTGAAGAAGTGGACTTGTCCATGAAAGCTCGCATTAATATATAGCTGTTCGTCTTTAAGGTGCCTCTATGTTTTCATCTTCTTTATATATTTTTTGTATTTTGCTTCTCCTAGATATGCATCTGAAGTGCCCTTTCGCAGGCAGCAGCTCTCCTTCTCTCCTTAGTGGTGGGCAGCTCCTGATAGAATCACCAGAGAGAGCATTTCCTCCTGGAATATTAAGTGCTGTTCTGGCTGCTATCTAGGCTGAAGTTCTGTTTTGCAAATCCGAGACAGTGATGGCTCTCCTCTAAAAGTATGAGTAAAGAGAGGCAAGGTGATAAGTCATCTTGCCAGTGGTGCTTGCCACCACTAAGAGTCAAGCAGGAATTATAAGAAGTACAATATAACTTTATATGAGCAAGCTTCTTAACAACTCCTGAATCTGATTGTTTCTCTCTCTCTCAAGCTCTGTGTCTAAACTGTTGTTGCTGCATCACTCCTACTGGCTGCTGGCCTTCTCTTCAGGTGCAGGTGAAGCTCTTTGGGCTGCTCCTTGCATAGTATCTTCCTGCACCTCCCGCCATTTTCTGGCTGCAGAATTTATCTCACCTTGCTTAACAATAGGGTCAGCTGTGAGTCAATGGATGGAAATGAGGTAATAATAATAATAATAATAAATAATAATAATAATAATAATAATAATAATAATAAATAATAATAATAATAATAATAATAATAAAACTTTATTTTTATGCCGCCTTTCTCCCCGGAGGGACCCAAGGCGGTATTAACAAATAAGTTCAAAGGGCATTTTTATTTTCATCTATTAGACTCGTCTTTCAAACAGTCACAGGGCACTTTATCAAAAGCTTGGGATTTTATTTTATCTATTTTTTAAAGAAACTGAATCTGGTGTGTTACTGATTACTTTGCTCAGAAGTTTACACCATCATCATTAGCACTGCTGCGGTCCAGGGGGTTAATTTGTTGCATTGCTTGTAGAGGATGTGTTAGTGTTAGTGTTAGCATTGTAGCATTTGGGAGGCGGAGGGAGGGTGAATGCAAGAAAATGCATTCTAGATCTTCCAGGAAAATCCCTGAAGCCCTTTCTAGTCTCTAGCAGTGAAAAACTACGAACGGAATGCTCACATCATTAACAAATGAAATGACAAACAGCTTGTTGCCATGTCTTGCCACCTGCTTGGAGTGAGGAAGAAAGTTTACCTCCTTTCATGAGTGACTTTCAGTAGGATGCCATGGCTTATATACTGAGAAGTCAGGAAACCATGATATGGCTAGTTTTATTTATTTTTTAAAAAATAAATAGGTGTGCTGCTGCATTTTCAGGCTTCCTATCATTTACCAGTCCTTTAGGAATGGAAAATGGCAATCATGGAGAACTGAACACACTGAGACTCAGAGTGTGAATAGCTGAAAAATGTATGCATCGGTGGAGCAAAAGCTGAAGAGCTCATGCTGCCTTGCAGACATCAAGCAGGGCGAGAATGTAGTTCTAAGCAAGCACAGCAACTGTATTTATTCCTTACAGTCTTGTGCGCAGACATCCTACTACTAAGTCTACCCAGAAAGAGACTCCCGTGAAGTCCCACATCAGTGGGAGACTGACTAAACTCCTCCCACTCTGCATGATATGATTGATTAAACAACAACCCACTCCTCTCTGCCTGAACTTTGAAGGGTTGACAACTGGGGATTGTCCCTTGGTGGCTTTTCACCGGACATGCAGTTCAGGAGAGGAAAAGGAGGAAGATGGTAGACCGAGGCAAGGGTGAGAGATAAGGAGGAAATGAACACCCTTAAAACATCCTTCCTTCTCACTGTGGGAAAAAAAGATCTGCAATATATATATATAGCTCCCAGAGGAAAGCAAGGGCTCTTCTCCCCATGAACAGCCTCAACATACTCTTCCCTCCTCCCTTTCCCCTGCCCTTCTCTCTCCTTCACACAGAGTTTCTCAGTTGGTGGTTCAGGTATCTAGGTGAAGGACCAGAGGTTGGGAGTGGCATTCCCAGCTCTCCTTCCCTGACAGGAGCTGGACTCAGTGATCCATAGGTTCCTTCCAGCATTCTGAGATGGTGAAGAGAATCCCACCTCCCCACTCCTCACATTCTCTAGGACTGGTCAAACACCCCCTCCCCTTTTGCCCCTCCGGACATCTTGTCTTGTTCACTGCATGACACTTCATCCAGGAAGAAGGGCAGGTGAGGCAGCTGCACAAAACAACCCTCGTTTGTGATCCTTTTCTCTTTCCCCTACCACCCCTCAAGGCAAAACATCAGCTGACCCTGATCTCTCAAACTGATATTTCATACTTACAAGTACAGTGGTACCTTGTATAAAGGAATTAATTTGTTTTAAATGAAATTCTGTTAAGCAAATTTTCCTTTATACAAATTTCCCATAGGAATGCATTGAAAGTTGAGTAATCTCTAATTGCAACCATTTTTATGTTGTACAGATTCGCCCCATAGGTGATTCTCTTAAGCAAATTTCCCCTATATCCAGAATATTTTATGTTGTACAGATTTTATGTTATACAAACCCTTTGTTATACAAGCGTCCACTGTATGTCTGTGTCATGAGCTTTAGTGAACATTTTCTGGGTGGTATCTCTCATAATTTCATATATCTCGAGGTATGTGACCATCCCCTGTTCCAATCCAAACCCATTTCAAGAACATGTAAATAAATGAAATAAGATGTAGCATCTGTGATTTTGAGTGGAGAGCTGGGGGAAGGTGCTTTACCGTTCTTCGGCTAGCCCATCTTCTACTTGCAAGAGTGAAACGACAACAGCCACACAGCAAGCGAGCTGCAACAGCGATGTGGCCTCTGAGTGACAAAATAAGTCATTCACGCAGAGAAACGGGTGAATGTGTTCCTTGGCCCTTCCTCCTTCCCCGGAGCACACAGCGGTGCCAACTCCTATTTCCTTTCCAACGTTTTGTTTGGAAGTGGCAAATTTCCCATATAAGATAGATTTCTTTGTATCATTGGTGAAAACGATGGTGTAGTAGGCCTCCTGCAGACAGTTTCAAAGGGCTTTATTACAAAGTGGGATTTCTCTCATCTTCACTCCCTCCTTCCCTCTCTCTCTCATCACAATCCCAGCAAAAGAGCTCCTGCTCTTGGCTCTCCATCTGAATTACCTCTTATGCACAGTGGGCACCTTCAGCAGACAGAATTTCAAACACAATTTCATTAATGGTATTAAGTGCCACATTGCAACAGAGCTTACTATGTGCAAGATGGGAGGCCAGGCCAGGCAATATAGCATCCATTAATAGCTTTCAGGGCACAGGCTTGAAGGTGTGTGTGTGTGTGTGTGTGTGTGGGGGGGGGGGAGTTTGATCCTTCCTGAGATTAGAATGGGCTTTGGACAGCGTCCCGAGCTTATTCTAATGAACCTTTAAAACTCTCATTCTAAAGATCCTTTCAAATAAGAAGCCCAAATGAACATTTAATGTAGAAGATTGAAATAGATAAAGACATCATAAAAAGAGCAGAGGTATTTTACAAATCTCTCCGCCCAGCTGTTAATGCTGTGAATAATACTTATGGAAGGCATGTTGATTCAGACCTTTGTGTGTTGTTTAATACTCCATCTATCAAAATAGCTACTGAGAGTCATTCTGAGACACTCTTGACATAAGGGCTAAGATCCATTAGTGAGGTGCAACTAGAGATGGACACAAACTGAGTTGCCCTTCTGACAAACAGGTGTGCGGTGCTCCCCCAACCCAACACCACCTCCTCCAGCAAATGCCCATTCAGAGGCAGTGCCCTAGCTTCTCTGCCCCACCTCCTCTGGTCACTGTCTCTGAGTGGATGCCCACCAGAGGGGGCTAGGCTGGGAAGTGCTGAACACCAGTTTCTCCAAAGGAAGAATCAACACAAACCACCGAACTGACAGTTCGTGCCCATCTCTAGATGCAACTAAAAAGTTGGCCCACTGAGTGGGATTTGGTGAGTCAATACTTAGGTATGTTCCACTGATTCAATGGGTCTGCTCTAGTGGCAATGTACCACTAGATTTCAGCCATATTGTGCCACTATGTGTATGCTGTATGGTCTAGTAATGTTTTCTAAATGGATACACATTGTGGAATGTGGGGAGTAGAACTTGTAAAATCATCCCTTAAAATATCTCACTTATCTTGAAAGGCCTATTAGGGTCACTCACTATATGTTGGTTGCAACCTGATGGCACATAACAACATTTGTTGTTTAGATAAATAAAAATTTGTAAAATAAAGTAAAACTAACTAACTACACTAGGTAAGGTAAAAAGTAAAGTTTCCTTCTGCGCATGCATGCTAGTCATGTCCTATTCTAGAGGCAGAGCTCATCTCCATTTTCAAGCCAAAGAGCCAGTGTAATGCAAGACCGTGGCCATGTGGCCGGCATGGCTGAACACATTTCTGCACACAGAACATTGTTTAACTTCCCATTTTTTGCAGTGGCACCTATTTATCTGCTTAAATTTACATGCTTTCAAACTGCTAGGTTGGCAGGAGGTGGGGTACCAGCAGGAGCTCTCTCCACTGCATGTCACCTGGGATTTGAACTGCCGAGCTGCCGACTTTGCAGCCAACAGTTTCAGCGCTCTAGCTCACTGAGCCGCCACACTAGGAGCTGACTCTTAATTTGATAATTGTGATGAGACAGCATCCTGCACTACACCCATAATTTAGGGGTAAAGTGTAGGCTGTGAGAAATATACAAGCAGGAGATTGCCACTTGTGACCAACAAGGGTGCACAGCTAGGGGTCTCATGTCACTGCATCATCCACATCACCAAATATCTGTTGTATGCTGCTGAATGATAAGGTCAGATTATAAGTAGAATGTTATATTTAAATATCACATTAATATAGAATACTGTATTATATACCTGCATGGGATACCCCTTCATCAAGCAATGCCATATAATCTTCAAAAACTGCATGGCTTTGTTTGATAAGGAGTAGAAATGGACACGAAGCCCAAAATGAACCAAGAAAGCCATTCAAAATTGCTAATTTGTTGCTTTGGAATAGTTCAGGTTGAATTTTCCCAAAGCAGTGATTTTTGGGGTGATTTACAAAACCTTTGGTTTGTTGCCCCCCCCAATTCCCCCACCTGCTTCCCACTGCCCCGGTTGTCTCCCTACCTTATCCTGCCATGATCCCCATCCCCATCCCCTTCTTCTTCTTCTTCTTCTTCTTCTTCTTCTTCTTCTTCTTCTTCTTCTTCTTCTTCTTCTTCTTCTTCTTCTTCTTCTTCTTCTTGCTAGAAGCCAGCTCCTTGCACACAAGTGCCTGATTATCAGCTGAGAGATGAGTGCTTGTGTAAAGGGCACCCAGCAGCATAGCAAGGTTTTGGGACACGTGGGTACAAAGTTGTTTTTACGCACCTCCAGCCCTCCCCAACCCCATCATATCCCCCCAACAATGGGGGCAATCCTGTGGGCATGGGTTGTGCATGGGGTGCGTGGGTGCGTGGGCATGCACGTGGGCATGTGTGTGTGTGCGCGTACGATAACGTGTGCACATTACCTCTCCCGCAGTGGTGATGAAGAGTTGGAGGAGGAAGAGGAGTGTTCCTTTCAATGTGGGGGTGTTCCTTTCAACGCATAGCTGAACAGATGCGCAGGTGTGCAAGTGGGTGGGTGGGTGTGCGCACGCGTGTGTCAGGCCCCTGCCAGAACCTATTCCAGAGACTAAAGAGTTAATGCCTGAAGAACCCCATATGGGGTTTCAGGGCTGTCAGTTTCTCCGGCAGCTGCACAGGAGAGTGACTCAGCATCTTCAGGGGATTCTCCACCCCCACAGAAGGGCTGCTTGTCGAAGGTGGCGTAGACTTACAACCAGGAGAAGCAGAGACAAGCTTTATCTGAGCCACCAACGTCTACAGTTTTGTAGAGCCACTGACGTCCTGAGTTTTGACAGGGTTAGTTTCTGGGGAAGTTATGTTGCTCTCTGGAGACATAAATTAAGCATTCAGGACTGAGGCAAATTATGGGAGCAACACCTTGATACCACAACTTGCTACTGCTTTCCTGCTTGATCCTTGTTCCTGCCTGGTGTGACCCTGGACCTCGTCTCTCTTGGCTCTGGACTTTCCCAGTGGACCTGGCGTAAGCTATCATTGGCATTCTGACTTTGACCTCTGGACTGTTTATCTGGGACTCTGCTTTGCTCTCTGAATAGGTGTGACCTTGCTATAGGTTTCCTGGACTCTGATTTACTTCTGATTTGCTGTATTGGGGTTTGGCTCTGAGTTTCCAGTAAAAGTCTGAACTTACCTCTGTGTGTGAGTCTGTGGGTCGTGACAGCACATGCACACCGTACCTCTCCCATGGTGGCCGAAAAGAGTTGGAGGAGGAGGGTGCCATAGCCACCATGCTCACATCTGCCAACCTGCTTGCTTTGCCGCTCACCTGGCGCGTGGTGGTGGGAGGGTGCAGGGCTCCCTCCTCCTCCTCCCCCTTCAGGCACCCCCAGATTTCAGTGCCCAGAGCAGATGTACCCTTCTGCGCCCCCCTCCCGGATACACCCATGAAGGCACAGCCCAGAGCTGGCACCAGTAAAAAAATAAATTACATTACATCAAATGTTTAAAATAAATTTCAGTGCTCTAAGTACACAGAATGGAATACTTTTCCTTTAAACATTTATACCTCACCTTCTAGAAGCTACAGAAACCAGAAACACATTACTTGAAATACTGGGCTGCTCCAAGTTATTAGCCGGAACTCAGCTTTACATAAACCTAGCACCTAATTGTCATTCTTAAATATTGGCATCCCATGCTCCAAGTACAAAGATATTGTTCTCGATATTACCAAACAATGTCCCTCACCCACCATCCTAATAATGCTGCCTTTGGAAGTGTGATGAGAATTATAGTCTCTCCGGTGGCAAATCAATACACAAATATAAAAGATGTGTTGTTCATTTGCATTCTTCTGTGAAGTCTTCCACTGAAACATGTGTGGGAAGTGTCTGCTCCATCTATACACTGGCTACCTGATAATGCAATCTGAGATACTGAATTGATATATAAGAATCCTAAATACAAGCAAAGCTTCATAACAGTGTCCCTGGGAGATTGGGTGCAACCAGGTGTGAGCCCAAAAAATACAAAAAATTTTGAATTCTTCTTGGTGTGTGTGGTGGGGAGGTCCTAAGGAGAAAATATTGTCAATGAATTTCTCACTTACTGCAAATAAAAGAGTTGGATAGGGGATGTATGTGGATCCATACATTAAAACATCCACCTATAAATATCCCTGCATGGGCCTGCAGCCTCTGCGATTATCAACACCTTCAGTTCCTCCTCCTATGGCTGTTTCAGACCAGGAAAGCAGGGACGCTGCAGAATGACAAGAGGTTTGACATAAAGCTAAAATAAATGCTGGGGAAAGCTAAGGAACACCACAGAAAGAAAGCTGAAAGCAAGTGCTGTGATCAACTTTTTATGTCCTACATTTTAGCAACTGCTTTTTCAAATAACTTGCGTTCCACCATTATAGAAACAAAAAGGCCATCTTGTTATGTGCTGTCTATAGTATTGGACCTGCATATGTTTCCAGCATTCTGTCCCTATACTTATTTACAGCAAGTTGGTGGACAGGGACAATGGAGGAGGAGGAGGAAATGCTGATTACCCAAACTCTTTACTAAGATGCCAAGAGGTGGGCAGTCAAACATATATTCATAGGTAGGTAAGGGATGGTAGGAGGTGGCACATCACTATAAATTGTTTGGATGTATTAATTGTTGTAAACCACCCAGAGTGACCTCGTTGCCAGATGGGTGGTGTATAAAACTCCAATAAATAAATAAATAAATAAATAAATAAATAAATAAATAAATAAATAAATATGTATGAAGACATAAGGATTTGGGGAAATTGAATTTGAAGTAATTAAAAAACAGTGAGCAGATGCAGGAGAGTGGTATCAGGAGACAGAAATCTAGTCTCATGCACTCCCAAACGCATCTGGTGGGGCCACTGTGAGATACAGGAAGCTGGACTAGATGGGCCTTTGGCCTGATCCAGTATGGCTCTTCTTATGTTGATCTGTCCTAAATTAATTATCTGTGTCCCACCAGTAGTAAGTATGAGATATCCACAACACTGCTCCCGTTACAACCACTGCAGTGCTTGGGGTAAATGAATAGATGATAAGAACCAAGATGAGGGGGTCCACTGTGAGATACCCTGGGCACTGCAGAATGATAACTGGACTAGATGTGCTTGAGTCTGATCCAGTATCTCTCTCTCTCTCTCTCTCTCTCTCTCTCTCTCTCTCTCTCTCTCTCTCTCTCTGTGTGTGTGTGTGTGTGTGTGTAATTTTAAATTACAAAAAGATGGATTTTTTTATTAACAAAAAGTTCATTTTTCAAGGCATTTGGAGGGGAAGCCTGTCCTGACCCAGCAAAGCAGGGGAAGAGCTTCCCCTGCTTTGCTGGGTGGCCTGGAAACGCTCTCTGAGCTGTCAACATCAGCTGTATGGTGGTGGCCAGTGGTGGCCAGCAGCTTTAATCCTGCCATCTGATCTCACTGGACTAAAAACAGACACAAAAACTCAAGATATGAAAGGGAAGTCAGTCTGGAGCGCAATGCACCCTGGGAATGGAAAAGTTCTGCAAAAATTCAAAATATGAAAATTTCATATGAAAAGCCACGATGCAGAAGACTTCAATACCCAGGGTGCATTGTGTCCTATTCAGATCCATTATACAAACTTAAAACAAAGCACAAGAATCCATTTAAAACAACCCTCAGACCACCAGCCTTCATTTTTTGAACACTAGATTGTTTTGATCTATTCAACTGTGAGTAAACTGAACTTTTTATTCATTTTCTTACCAATGTCTCACTCAGGTTAGAGGTGTTAGCTGATGAAAAGAAAAGGAGTGGTCTCTTTTTCTCTGTGAATCCATGCATTTCTGCTGCACAGCTGGGGTTTTTTTTTTTTTAAAAAAAAATTCAATATTCTGCAATGTTTATTAGTAGAAAGAATAAAACCTATTTACTTTACTTATTGTCAGCAGATGACGCTGCATGCTAACAAGCATGACTGCTTGGAGCAACAGGCCTCAACAGACCCCTTGCTGACTCAAGAGAGGGGATAAGAGACCAAGCAGAGAGGCAGGGCTCTTTTTGAATTCAGAGGTAAAGAAGGAATGATAGGCTAGTTCTGTATAATTGACTGTCATCCCATCCCAAAAAGTCCCTCTTTGTCATACCTACTAGAGGCTGTGTGCTCTGGTTCTTTTACACCTGAACACCTTGCACTCTGCTCACCTCAATCTGATTTTGGAACTGCTGGCAGAATGTCACACTACAGCCAGCAACTACTCTCCACTGCTGCTGTTGTCATGATCACCTTCCTTTCGCCTTCACCTGGTTGTATTTGGGATCTCATAGCCTTCACTGTGGCTATAAATCTAGTAAAATAAATCAACCGAAACCATGAAAACTGTTATAGCAGTGAGTAAATGTTAAAATAATTAGGACCTAATTAAATTAAACCAATGTGTTAATGGTGTTAGGCCCTCATTAAGTTTAAAGTTATTAGGCTGGCTTAATTAATTTTTTTAAAAAAATTAGTTATTCCAATTTTTACCTCTAGCATATGTAGTTTTCCTCCCTCCTTCTGCTCCAGCTTTTTCAGATTTTTAAAAGTTTCTTAACCAGGACCATTTGTTTGTCATGCGAGTCATAGCAGTTGCTCATCAAAACTCAGGCGATATGTACATTTTGTTTTGGAACCCACAAAAATGCAAAAGCTGCTCCTGCACACAACTGATTACACCAGCAGGAAAACGTATTTGTTTATATTCCATGAGAAAGGCTACTCTGTATCTGAAAATCCTATCCAGTTCTGAACAGAAGTAAAAATATTCTCAGCCACTCACTTTCTGAAAAACACAAAAACTCCCCCTCCCCCCCAAAATAAAATTAGATTAAGACGACATAGATTAATACACCATTTTGTATGAAATTTTTACAACTTAATCCCGTCCTGAGGAACTAGTGAGAGCCAGTGTGGTGTAGTAGGTACACAGATTATCAGTCAGAAGACTAAGGTTCAATCTCACTCAGCCATGTGTACATACGCGGGAATGGCAATGGTCAACAACTCCTTGAGCATCTCATCTATCTTGAAAACCATATCATAGATGTGGAATATCAGAAGAAGCACATAACAACAAAAACAAGCTATTATGTTGGCATATTTAATCATATTCTGAGAAGAAGCACAAATTGCAGCTGTTTGTTTATTTGCAAGATGTGTTCAGCCAGTTAACTTTCCTTTGGCCTTTCTGCCCAAACTGAGACTTAAAGTGAGTAGCCAGCGAGAGTCAATGAATAGCTAGAGAATTTAGATTGTTAAATCAAGGTTCTTGCTTCAGGTTTGGATCTTGCCTTGATTTCAAATTGGGCGCCCTTGTTGGGCTGTTCTTTAAATCACTAAATTGAAATGATAGATTTTGGGTGCTCAACAGAAAGTCTAAATAGCTGGTGTGGCCATCCTTCTTTATTTGCGTTATTACCATTTATGTAAGGTATTTTATTATTTAATTGTGTTTGTTATATACATAATAGCTGTTTGTATGGTTGCCGATAAACCCTTCTGGGTATCTTTGGACAGAGAGAGAGAGAGAGAATATTGGATATCTGGGTGTCTTTTTCTCTGCTTATATAACAAGATAAAAACAAGGCATACTGCAAATCTTTCAGTCTCTTTCTGGGTGGGGTGATCATTACAAACCGAAGACTGTAACAATTAAATTCAGTAGTAACAATTGACTGTCTTTTATCCAGTTCAAATGCTAAAGGATAAAGAATGAGGAGACTACACATGTATGTGTGATGAAGGGTAAAATGTCAACTAGCACTAATTAATCCTCCTTGGGGAACTGAAAATTCTGAAACTGACAGTGTTTGCCCCCCCCCACACACACACACATACACACTCCTTTTATTGACTCAGTTACTTAACATAGCAAGAGGTGGGTACATACTAGGCAACCTTTCTTAGAACCATTAATGTTCAGCATCCACAGCAATCTGCTTCCCCTCAGCCCAATTCTTTTATAAATATTCAACCCACCACTGTATATCCACTAGACCTGGTAGCTATATAAGGTAGTAATAATAGCTCAGTGATTTAGATTAGAGATGGGCACGAATAAAAAAAATGATGTTTTGTTTGTCGTTTGTCATTTGGAGGGTCCCTTTCGGTTCGTTTCCATTTTTTGTGAATTTTTGCAAAAAAATAGTTTTCGTTCATTTGTTACCATTTCGTTACTATTTATTTCAAATTTTTGTGATTTTTTTTAGCATTTAAAGCAGTTCACTGTATTGCAGTAACGAAAACGAAGCGCACGACAAAATTTCTGGTGTTTCTGTTCATTTCGTTTCATTTTGGAGACAAAATTCGTTTGTCGTTTCATTGCGTAATGAAACGCAAAAATGAAAATGGAAACGAAAAATTGTTCATTTCGTGCCCATCTCTAATTTAAATATTTGGCTTCAGAGGCAAAAAGGTTGGGAGCTTGATTCCCCACTGTGCCGCCTAGGGGAAGAATCAGCCTGTGTGGCCTTGGGTGGTCCCGGAACAAGGGAACAGTAAATCGCTTCTGATTGTTCTCTCCCTAGAAAGCCCTGAAAAGGGTTGCCATTGCTTAGAACTGACCTGATGGCACATGATTATTCTTCATTAAGAAAATGTGGGCATTGAATATGTTTTTGTCTACAGTTTCTAGTCTCTTCCAACTGGCCAGTTCTGCGTATCAGAAGGATGGAGATTGACTGCCAGTGTCCTTTCTCTTTTAGTGATAAGAAGATGCCAATTGTGCTAAGAGCAGTTGGTGAAGCTGGAGATGAACCCAGCCATAAAAAGTCTGGGGAAAATTGAAAAAAGGGATTGTGGGGTCTATGTCCTACTGAAAACACTTACAGTGCAGTTCTCTAAACACTAGCCCTGATAGTTCAGGATTTAGCAGAGCGATAAATTTAAATTTTAGTGCAAAAATAAGCACTTTTACGCCTTGATGTCCGGAGCAAGTAAAGCTTTATTACAAAATACAAATAGAAAGCAAAAAGAATGCAAAAACAGTAAAACACTTGACAACACACACACACACACAAGAACTAAATGCATTTTGGGTCACAGAATCTGGGTGGAGCTAATAGTGGTCACAGAGATTCCGGACAACCCAAATGGTCCAGAATATTACGTTAAATACCTCTTAGCCTGCAACACCCACAGCCAGAATCTTCCACAGCAGTTTTGCTTTTACGGGAACTAGCTCAGACCAGTTTGCTGTTACACTAATAATTGTTCCTATTTCTTTACCTGACATGACCTGTGCATGTCTAAAATTATACTTCTAATGTGACACTTTGCTGATTCAACATCTTGCCCCACAAGCATTTCACATTAGCTCTAACATTTCTATAATTTCACAATTTTGCAGTTTTGCATCCTGGAAGATATTTCAGTCTTAGAGAATGCAGAAGTTGTCAGCAAGTCACTTCTGCTGGTTAATCCGTAATGCTCTGATGGTTAACCCATTGAGAAAAATACCTAAAAATTTCAGACTATCAAGAGTGACTGTGAATCCCTCAAAGGCCTTCTGGTTCAGCCTTCATAGTAACTGCCCTAACATCAAACCACACTACTAACAAGTACATTTCTTCATCAGAGATAATGTATCACTCATTGGCTTCTGGTACGTGATGGCTGAAATCCCGTAGCTTAGCACAGTAAGTAACAATGAGAATAGGCCCATTGAATCAGTGGGTATTTGGTGAATCAGTCTCTCTATAAGTCCCATTGATTCCAATGGGCCTATTCTCGTTGGGACCTATTAAAATAGGTTGATACTTGGAACTTTTATGAGTCATGGTGGCAGGACAACAACATGGCTGACACAGGAAAGCTTTCTATGTGTACCACATATGGGGACTGAATGACAGCAAGTGTGACTCTTCTCTCTCCAACTCACTGGGGAGGTTCCATATGCCTGGTGTTTCCGTATCTACCTTCCTTACATCACTGGCTGATTGGACCACAGGTTTTGGAAACAAAAAGGTCTAAGAAATGAAGCCTGGCAATTCAAGATGGGCCTAAAGAAAGAAGCAGCATTACCCAAATGTTTGGGAAAGCTTGGCACAAGTATCCAGCTGTTTCAGAAACAGCATGTACTGCAAAACATACCTATTGAATTAACAGCTCAACAACACCAAACAGCTGGAAGGACAGCCTTTCCTCGGTTTTTAAAGCAGCAGCCTGGGAGGTGCTCTGGTTTCTTAGCCAAACTGGGCTTCTTGACTGGTTTGTAAGTCAACTATTGTTCTCTAGTTAATAGCAGACAGTTCTGCTTTTGAAAGGGACTGAAATTTGTCCTACCTCTGTTTCAAAGACGAAGCATTGTCAGAGCAAGATGAGCAGAGATTTGAAATTGCCTGTCAATAATCCTCATCTGGGCAACAGCTGAAGGAGGTGCACTGGTTGTCTGCTGAGAATTGTCCCTACTATGGTCAAATATATTGAATGTTTACTTAAATTAAAATAATTATTTCTAAATTAACGTATTAAATGTATTATTTAGAAATAATAATTATTTCTAAATAATACATATAACTTAGCATGTACAATTTTTACTGCAGATCTACATGATCTTTTATTGTCTGTTGACATGCTTTAATGGCTATCCTGTCTCCAAGAAAAGGTTCATTGTGTGTATTTATCAGTCCATGGGTCTACACATGACCTAAATCTTCATTGATTCGATGGGGATACTGTAGTGTGATTTACTACGTGACAGAATATTGGTGGGTAGGGCAGTTAACTCCTGTGATAAACGGGGGAGTACTGTATTGCCACGGGCTTCAAAAACTCTTATTTTTTGTGATTATAGAAATATGTTTGTTCTTCTCTTCATCCCTGTTACTCAGTGAGTATGAATCCACTGGCTTGGTAATCTCTTGGTGTCAACTTGGGAATTTTCACTTTGTGGCTGCACTGTCATGTTACTAGTCAAAGGTCTAATTACCCTAATCAGTCTGAGGTACATGAAGTGTGAAATTAACTTCACATTGTGTTTATATTGTTCAAGAAGCCAGTATGATGGAATCTGTAGGAAACTGGGGAAAAGGTTCATCAAGTTTTCTAGTCTCTGCTTGGAAGAACTGCTTCTTTCTGTAGCTGGCCAGGGTATTCTGGGGAGTGTAGTCCAAAAACAAAATACTTTATTCCTAAACTCTAAATATGTGCGGGAGACGGATTAATTTATACTGTGGATAGAAAACCTCGGATAACCTAGTTAATTCATTCTGCGGGCTGTTTCACCAAGCAAATATTACACTTGGAGGCCTTAGGATTTTAGGATTTTAGGATCTTAGGAGGATATTATATTTGCTTTGTTTTAACCTGCTATACTTGTGATTTGTGTTCTGCTGTATCGTGATATTTGTTGTTAGCCGCTTAGAGTCCTATGTTGGAGATAAGCGGGATATAAATATAATAATAAAATAAATATAATAAAATATTAACCAAAATGTGGTTTCCCATTGAAATAAATGGGAAACTAATTAATTCATTCTGGAGGTCCGAAAAAAGGCAAAAAAAAAACCATCCCCCTGTACTTTAATGGCATGCAGAGCTGGAACACACCCACACACTGTAGTGCCATGCAAACATGGACAAAGGAAAGCAGCAAGACAGACCCCAGATTGTTCCTGCCAAAAGTGCATTGAAAAACAGTGCAAAGATGGTCAAAAGAAAGCAAGGAAAGCTCAGCTCCCTACCTTTCCAAGTTCAAAAGGTCCAAAACTCATTGCAAAAAAATGTTCAGAATGGCTCCAAAACATGATGAAAAAACTGCTCTAATTCCTCCCACCCCTCCACAAACTAGGGGGGGGGGAGTGTAATGCATCCTAGATACACATTTTTGCAATGTGTAATGGAAAATAAGTTATTTGAGGCAACCCATGGGAAAATTACATTAACTGAAACATCCCTATTCCCAGAAATTTTGTTACATTATCCGAGTTTTTCATTAACAGAAGCATTCATAATCCAAGCTATTACTGCACTTTACAGTCAGCAGCACACAAAAAAAAAATCAATGTTCTCCCTAACCAGGTACTGTGGTACGTTATATAAAGGAATTAATTCATTCCAAATGGAAATTCCGTTAAGCAAATTTTCCTTTATACAAATTTCCCATAGGAATGCATTGAAAACAGAATAATCCCTAATCGCGACCCTTTCTATGTTGTACTGATTCGCCCCATAGGCGATTCTGTAAAGCAAATTTCTCCTATCTCCGGAATTTTTTATGTTGTACAGATTTTATGTTCTACAAACCGTTTATTATACGAGGGTCCACTGTATTTGGTAAGAGAAACAATATAAACAATTGGCCCAATAAGACAAAGACACAAAAAAGGTCACTTTCATGAAGGAAAGCAGATTCCCCTCCACCATTCTCCATATTTATTTGAAATTATCAGTTACACCAGGGGTGTCCAAACTTTTTGCAAGGAGGGCCAGAATTGGTGATGTGAACATGTGTGTGTGTGTGTGGGGGGGCAACAGTTCAGCCACATTTGGCCCCCGGGCCGGACTTTGGACAAGTCTCTATAACATGCAAGGAGGAATGGAGGATGCTGCAGCAATGAAGCTGGGGGCGGGTAGGCTGGGAACGTGGCTGGGTGGTGATGGACAGAGGTAGGGAGGGCAGGCAAAACATAAAACTGCAAGCTGATGTTTCCATCCAGTACGGGGAAGGACCAGCTGGTGAGGATGCATAACAAGCTGAGCCGGTGGAGAGAAGAGGCCGTGGGCCACTAGAAATTTGTAAACAGGCCGCATTTGGCCCCTGGGCCTGATTTTGGACATGCCTGAGTTACACTGATTGTAGTCATTTGTGTCAGGGGACAGAGCAGAAGACATTTATCCCTGAAAACACAGGTGGGGGGGTCCCTAATTCAGTCCATAAGCCATCTGCTGTGGCCATGATGTATCCTGTTTAGGGCCCACTGGAAGATTTTCTATGTATTGCAATCTGTGTTTGAAAAAGTTTAATCATTTTGACTACAGCTCCCAGAAATGAGATTCTGGGACATGAAATCCAGAAAAGTAACTTGTTTGATCTCTGATCATACTTATGGCCAGCTAACAAGAGCTTCACAACAGAGCTATGGCACCATTGGGAGACAACCTGTGCTGAATTAGGTATTCATTCCACCCGCATGCCTAAGCAGGTTTTCATAATCCATTATGGGTATTATTTTTAAATAACTAGAATTAGCCTGAGATCTGCTTATCTTGAAACCTTTGTGGGGTATTTCATGCAGCTCATGTGTTGTAAAAACAAATTGATATTTAGGTTTGCAGTGCCAGAATTCTGAACTAGTCTCATTACCTGCTGATCCCCATCCTCCTGAGTGTTTACAAAATAAGAGTTGCATAAAATAACCGGTTGTGGGATGGCCCCTATTTTCAGTCTTGCCTGGAATCCGCTTCAGCCAGTGAAAATACAATAATTAACAGTTCTTTTGAGGTGTTAGCTTTTTCATGAATCAACACTGTGAGGGGAAGTCACTTTGGGATGACCTAGTAACCAGTGATAAATTAATTTGGAAGAGTGTTTGAAGGACATAAGAACAATCAAACACATAGCCAAAGTGTCTCTGTCTTGCTGTGAGCCTACTGTATGTAGCGTATTGAATTGATATTTAATGTGGGCCATCCAATAATGTTAAAGCAGCACTTCTTAGAACCCTTTTGCCAATATGGATTGGGCACAGTTTAAAGGAAAAGGCAAATATCAGATACATGTGGTACAGTTGGGGGGGCTGTTGGTCTGGATTTTATCTTGAAACCTTTGTGGGGTCTGAATCTACCACTGCAGAGGGAGGTCCAGATGTGGAAACCTCCCTCCTGTGGCAGCAGGAGCGCCACTGTTCTGCCTGTGGCTTTCTGCAGCTGGTGGAGATGAAAGATGGCTGTTCTGGGGGCACAGAGGGCATGGACCGTAGACTTTCCTAGTCTCCTGGCATGCTCCCCTCCCTCAAGCTCCACAACTATGAACCTCCTGGTATGGTATTGTTAATTTCCCTCTTCCCTGACTGCCTTGGGACACACTTTCTTTAACAGGAGGCCCAAAATAGTTCCCTATTTCCTCTCCTGACAAAAGGAGCTCCTTAGGATGATGGATTAGGAACGGCATGAAAAATGGGAGGTCCAGAAAAGAAAAATGAGTAAAATTATGCCACTTCTCCAGGGAGATATGAAGTGGTAGGTAGGTAGGTAGGTAGGTAGGTAGGTAGGTAGGTAGGTAGGTAGGTAGGTAGGTAGGTAGGTAGATAGATAGATAGATAGATAGATAGATAGATAGATAGATAGATAGATAGATAGAACATTTTTCATGAATAGCTTGGACAAACAATGGGTTGGCTGTGCTCAACCGACTGTTATGAAGTGACCATTTTGATAGAATACAAATCTATCTCCGCAGAAATAGCTTCTTATTTTTTAAAAATGCTAATTAATTGTTCTCATTTTCAAAAAAATTAAAAGAGTAACACAAGTGAAGGGCAGGTGGCATTCTCCATGATGTCCTTCCAGTTGGCAGGGAAAGTTGAGTTCTCAGCCACTCCTTTAGCATTTGACCTGGGCTGATGTTGAAGCTGGAGATTAACTGTTGGGTGCTGGAATTTCTTTTTATTAATATGTTTTAATTGCATTTTAAAATGCAATTAAAATCCATTTTTGTGCTTTGATTGTATTTCCATTGTATTTGGATTGGTTTTCTGCTAGCTACCAAATGCCTTCCATTTTGGCAGATACGTGGAATATAAACTGCATAGTAAAATGTACCAATTTAAATAAGCAAACAAGCAAACTGTACCTCATTTATAGATGATAATGGGAAAAGTCCAAGCACTACTGAATGTTTAATCTCTAGTCAGATATCCTCTTCCTCTTTCATTTGAGATAATGGCTGCTATTTGTTTAATATTCACACGGGGGAGTCAATTTTAATGAATATAAGCAGGAGAAGGCTCTGACATTTATAATTGTTTTTCTTCTTACTGTAGGGAAATATTGGTTTTAATGCCAGAGTGTACATGGGGTATTCAATACCAACGAATATGAAGGAAGATTTTGAAATACAATGGTAAATCTTCATAAATGGGATTGAAGCACGATTACTGTATTTGGACGACAGTGGTGGTTAGTCATGCATGTGCAGGGTTTGATCCTGCAATACAATGAAATCATTTAGCAGGGGGGATGTGTGAATGAATCCACTGAGAAATTTATTGTGACTGTGATAATGTTGGATGTTACAGAAGTTTTCATTCTCTGCAGTGTTGCTTGTGCGAAAGAGCCAACACAAATCTAATGCTTGGCTTGAACTGAAAGGGCGAATTATCTCGAGGCTGTATCACTATGGATGGACTGAAGAGCATTTCCCTCTGACATTGAGTTCTCTCTGCATATGTGTGTGAGAGAGTTTTCCACAGAAATGTAATGGGCCATATAATAATAACAAGCGCCGCCCAACACACTGTTTAGAATTATGTAAGCGCCTAGAAATGTGCTATCTAAGGAAAAACTAGACATTCCTCTCTACTTAATGCGACAGTGATTAAGCCCTTGTCACAAAGGCACCTCCACATGAAGGCTAAATACACTGCTGAGCTGTGAAACAGTTTGAAAGAATTACTTTCTTGATTGGTAACACCACACACTGCCTATCATGCAGGGTAGAGGCATTTTTCTGCTGTGTGTGTGTGTGTGTGTGTATATATATATATATATATATATATATATATATATATATATATATATATATATATATATATATATATATATATATATATATATATATATATATATATATAGATTTTATATAGGTATATATATGCATGTTAGGGTGGATTCGGGTTTCTTCCCGTGTAGAAATCTGGTTGTTTTGGCGACGTTTTTCGACGAGGTCTCACGGGAAGAAACCCGAATCCACCCTAACATGCATACCTATACCCGTGAAAATCTACGAAAACATATATAGAATATATATATATATATATATATATATATATATATATATATATATATATATATATATATATATATATATATATATATGCATGTTAGGGTGGATTCGGGTTTCTTCCCGTGTAGAAATCTGGTTGTTTTGGGCGACGTTTCGACGAGGTCTCACTCGTCATCTTCAGGCTGGTGTTCTGGCTTCTTTCTTCTTGAAGCAAAGCGTGATCTCAGTTGAAGTCCTTCTATAAATACTGCTGGGTGTGTGTGGTTTGCTTGCTCTGTTGCTGATTGTAGGTTCGTTTGTTCTTTTGTGATCTGCTGTGTGGCTGAGGCGATCGTTAAGGGCTTAACTGCTGGTGGGTTAGATGGCTGTTTAGAGACATCATGTGTGGGTGAGGTGCTGGATGTGTGTCTATTAGCCTTTTGTTTCTTAACGACCTTGGTGATGGGTGTTCTGGCAGCATCCTGGGCTTTGGTGGAGTGGGGTCCTGTGTCTTGTGAATTCATTTTGGTCTGGCTGCGTGTCTGTGGTCTCCCAATGTTTTTTTGGCGTGTGTAAGTGTGCTCCATGTGGTGGCTGGAGTGGGGAGTAGCGGTAGATGGTGCAGTCGTGGTTTTGTTATTGGATGGTGGTTTCGTTTCATCTGTGGGAAGGGTCTGGGTTTGTGTTTGGTGTGGATGGAAGGTGGTGGTATCTTGTATTTATAGAAGGACTTCAACTGAGATCACGCTTTGCTTCAAGAAGAAAGAAGCCAGAACACCAGCCTGAAGATGACGAGTGAGACCTCGTCGAAACGTCGCCAAAACAACCAGATTTCTACACGGGAAGAAACCCGAATCCACCCTAACATGCATACAAACTATACCCGTGAAAATCTACGAAAACATATATATACCGGAAAAAAACACATATACTTATATATATATATATATATATGAATTACACATATATATATATATATATATATACCTCACCCACACATGATGTCTCTAAACAGCCATCTAACCCACCAGCAGCCTTTTAAGCCCTTAACGATCGCCTCAGCCACACAGCAGATCACAAAAGAACAAACGAACCTACAATCAGCAACAGAGCAAGCAAACCACACCCCCCAGCAGTATTTATAGAAGGACTTCAACTGAGATCACGCTTTGCTTCAAGAAGAAAGAAGCCAGAACACCAGCCTGAAGATGACGAGTGAGACCTCGTCGAAACGTCGCCAAAACAACCAGATTTCTACACGGGAAGAAACCCGAATCCACCCTAACATGCATACATATACCCGTGAAAATCTACGAAAACATATATATATATATATATATATATATATATATATATATATATATATATATATATATATATATATATATATATATATATATATATATATATATATATATACACACACACAGTTGACCCTTGTATAACAAACAGCTTGTATAACATACAATTTGTACAACATAAAAAATTCCGGAGATAGGAGAAATTTGCTTAACATAATCGCCTATGGGGAAAATCCATACAACATAAAAATGGGATTACTCCGTTTTCAATGCATTCCTATGGGGATTTGTATAAAGGAAAATTTGCTTAACATAATTTCATTTGGACCGAATTAATTCCTTTATACAAGGTACCATTATATATATTATATATATATACTCTCTCTCTCTCTCTCTCTCTCTCTCTCTCTCTCTCTCTCTCTCTCTCTCTCTCTCTCTCTCTCTCTCTCTCTCTCTCTCTCTTTATATATATATATAATCTCTCTCTGTGTGTACTGGATGTTGTTCATTGTTCAGTCATTCAGTCATGTCCGACTCTTCATGACCCCATGGACCAGACCCTCCTGTCTTCCACTGCCTACAACCAAATCCATATTGGTTGCATCGATGACACCGTCCAACCATCTCATTCTCTGCAGTCCTCTTTTCCTTTTGCCTTCAATCTTTCCCAACATCAGGGACTTTTCTAAGCAGTCCTCTCTCCTCAGTAGGTGGCCAAAGTATTGGAGCCTCAGCTTCAAAATTTGCCCCTCCAGTGAACAATCAGGATTGATTTCTGTCAGGATAGATAGGTTTGATCTCCTTGCAGTCCAGGGGACTCTCAAGAGTCTCCTCCAGCACCACAGCTCAAAAGCATCGATTCTGCAGCGATCAGCCTTATTTATAGTAGTCCAGTTCTCACTTCCATACATCACTACTGGGGAAACCATAGCTTTGACTATCCGGACCTTTGTCAGCAAAGTGATGTTTCTGCTCTTTAAGATGCTGCTTAGGTTTGCCATTGCTTTTCTTCCAAGAAGCAGGTGTCTTTTACACCTGCTTTGTTTATATGTACTGGATACACACATATAAACCTATATACTGTACTGTATATACACACAATTGTATAGTACTCTCTCTCTCTCTCTCTCTCTCTCTCTCTCTGTGTGTGTGTGTGTGTGTGTGTGTGTGTGTGTGTGTGTGTGTGTGTGTGTAGGAATTGAGGGACATCTTACAGCATTAAAAGATGTTATGAGAGATGGAAACTAACATTGAAAACATATTGTCAATGGAAATATATACAGTATATGAGAAAACCTAACATGGCATGTAATGTTGAAAGCCAGGCCAGCAAATTCAGTTCTTACATCCATTATTCCTATGTGTCCTAATCATAAGAACTAGAAGTAGGACTGAATTTATATAGAGAGGTATATCTAGCAGAAATTTCAAAAAGAAACCTACATGTTATGTGTGTAGACTTAGTACATTTAGGAACCTTGAATAATAAAAAACATTGACAAGATATATAGATAATCGGTAGCTCCTGTGCCACATTGGAGAGGCATCCTGGCAGGGTCAGCCCTGCCGTGAATCTCAGTGAGATAGTTGCCTAATGTAGCTTTTTGAAGGTGACAACAGAACTGCACTGCTGCCCAGGGCTCCCCACCAGAACTGCTTGCCATCAGAACTTGAGGACCATTGTCTTGGCTGAGAGTGAAGGAGAAAAAGAACCATTAAATAAGATGATAAATACAACAACAACAACACTTGCAGAGAAAAGGGGCACACTGCCACCTGAGTAGCATCCTTGCTGCTTAGTACACTTCTCCAGGTTGGCTGTTTTTTAGACCCTATCCCAGATGGTAGGATAAGTGCTGTTGCTTCTAACCCTCAGAGCACCAGACTTCAGTCATCCTGGAACTGGAAGAGAGGTCTATACAATTACTATACAATTTCTATGGACACTAGTACAGTAAAAATAAAAATAAAAATAAATCAGTACTTCACAGTTATTTTCCTGCATATTAGAGCTGGGGAACATGCAGCCCTCAAAATTTTGCTGGACTCTGCTTCCCATCATCTCTCATGGTTTTGTTGAGAGATGATGGGTTGTTGGTCTGTTTGGCATTGTATTCAATCCATCAACGTTATTCCCTTGTGCTATATAGCTCTAGCATATTTTCTCCTCCAGTCTGATAGATAACTGTTGCTGGAAGGAAATGTTACCGAGACTCATGCCATTTCTCCCCCTCCAACCCTTTTTCTGCTGAGCTATCAATTCCTTTACTTTGTTAAAAAAAACATGATGGACATTAGGATTATTTGGAAAAATGAGATTATTTCAGCTAACTTTTTCAAAAAGAGAAATTGATATGGTAACTCATTAGTAATGAGTTCTGCTATATAACATTTCATGAGAATGGCTGAGTAAAATTAAACTGTGTACTATTCTCCTATAAAATTGTTTGACCAATATTAATCCCACAGAAGGGTATTTTCAAGATGCTGATTTGGAGACTTGGTTTATATATGACAGATGCCCAGCACCTCTGGCTGAGAGCCCAATTTGGCTTTTCCTTCAATAAATGTTTCAAGACATGTACTGGGGAAAAATTGTTCAGTATTTTTGTGGTAATCAATACCACTGAGCACAAGATGCATTATTTCTGAGTCAACAGTTGGGTTTCCTTCACACTTGGGAGTGAGTTGCCTGTAGGTTTTTTTTTCCCCTTCACTGGATCCTATTATAACCTTAATAACCTCGGAACAGCAGCGTTTGAAGGGACCCTATGGTTCATCATGTCCAGCTTCAGAGAAGGAGGCACAATGGGGAATCCAAGTCTCTGCAGTCCAGCAGCTCATCTGAATAAGATACAAAGACCAGGGTTTTCATAAACTTCATAACTTTTACAATCTAGCCAATAAAAGGGAATACCATTATCTTAAGAATTTCAGAAAATATTTGTAGGTGGGAGGAAAGTTTGAAATGAACTACAAAGAAAGTGAGGGTTCAGGGATTTCTGTCATGAAAGGTATCAAAAGATATTTATCCTGTCACATGTGACTCTCTTACGCTAAAAACTGGAGTGAGGCAACACAGCCCGAGCCGGAGATGAGTAGATAGAGACACTCTAGGCCATGGGTCCTCAACCTAAGGCCCCGGGTCCAGATGCGGCCCCCAAGGTCCTGAATCCGGCCCCTGGGACCAATTGCAACCCCCCCGCCCCCTGCTTTGCGAGCAAGCCAGCCTCCGCAGCTGCTTCTATTGCTGAGGCAGTTCAAAGCAGTGGGCTATGTTGCTTCTCCCACTCCCCCCAACTACTGCCCAGATGATCAGCATGCTGCCTAGTGGGGCTAGTAGGGCCCACTCCCTTCCCCCCTTTTCCCATGTCAGCCTTTTTTTTGGGGGGGGGGACTGTGGTCCGGCCCCCAGTGGTGTCAGGGGCGTGGTGGACCGGCCCGCTGTTAGAAAACTTTGAGGACCCCTGCTCTAGGCTAATTATCATGGTGATATCTTTGGTAGTGTAAGGTTCAAACTGACAATGGCAGCTTTTGGACATAAAGGTTCTCTGTCTTGTCTATCCCTTGACTTGGGTGATGAAATATATGCTGAGGCAAGAAGTATATCTGGAGAAATAGTTTGATTTAAATTCATTCAGAGGGGGTAAAAAGCTTAGTGAATTTCACTATTTCAGAGCACAAAACATTAAACACAGCAGGTGTGAATATTCCAAGTACCTTTTTTCAAGTCTTTCTCTATGAACTGTCAATAATCCAAGGCTTTATGCCAATAATAATGGCTTGCTAAAAGCTCAGTCTTTCTCAGAATGTGGAAATAGGTTTTCACTTTATTTTGGGACTATCTCATAGGCCTCTTCTACATCTTTTCTCACTCTGAAGAATGTTATCTGCCTAATTCCCTCTAATCCTTTTTCTAAAACAATATATCCTCATTTTTAGCTGTTTTTAACTGGAAACCGCCCTGAGTTCCTTTGGAAAAAGGAGCAGTATATAAATGCACCAAATAAATAAATAAATAAATAAATAAATATTTGACAGCTTAAACGTCACCTCAGATCATTCAATGCATTGTCTTAGAAAGTCTAAGAGGGGACTGAGACCTTCTCAGGTGCATTTCTCCAAACATGTCACAAAAGAAAATGTTAAGCCAGGAAGGGAAAATATATATTGGTCTCTCTGGAAAATAAGGATATTTGTGGAAGCTGCTCCCAATATTTAAATATCTACTGAGGTAACCAAGTGTCCACAATAGCCTATCATTCTGGCTATTGTGGGGGGAGCCCTGACTGAAAATGGAAGAAAAACAATGTGGACAAGAAGACCAGTGTGATTACATCTTTATTTTATTAAGTTATTTAAATTAATGATTCTGGTAGTAGTATAATGGTCAGAACTGATTTTGACAGCTTTAAAAATCTTAGGCTTCCCTGAAATGTATGCCCTTCGGCTTTCTTTATTCAAAAGAAAGCCTGATGCTATAGTTATAGTGCAAAGTAGTGGTTTTATTTTGTTTTGTTTAGAGATGTTAAAGGCTCTTCAGCTTCAGGACATAAAAACCTCAAGCCCATTGCTTGGAAGGATTCCAAAGAGCAAGGTCCACAAATTGTTTTTCATTTACTTGGACTCAATGTAGAAGATCTGAAGGTTGCCATTTTGAAGAAGAAAAATCACAGAAGAATCCGGAAAAAAACAGCTGAGATAAAATATATACATATGTTTAAAACTAATCTCAGCGAACTCAATGTAAGCCTTGGTTTCTTAGGCCATTATCAAATGTAAAATATGGTGTTGTATGTGCTCTAGATTTCATAGAATCATAGAGTTGGAAGAGACCTTGAGGGCTATCCAGTCCAGTCCCCTGCCATGCAGGAACCCCCATCACAGGACTCCCGACAGATGGCCATCCAGCCTCTGCTTAAAAACCTCCAAAGAAGGAGACTCGACCACCCTCCATGACAGCATATTCCGCTGCTGAACAGCCCTAACGATCATGAAGTTCTTCCTAATATTCAAATGGAATCTCTTTTCCTGTAGTTTGAAACCATTGTCTCTGAAACCATGGAAAACAAACCAGTCCCTTAACAGTATGAC
The DNA here is from genome assembly GCA_037367245.1 of Phrynocephalus guinanensis. Taxonomy (NCBI): domain Eukaryota; kingdom Metazoa; phylum Chordata; class Lepidosauria; order Squamata; family Agamidae; genus Phrynocephalus; species Phrynocephalus guinanensis. Next base: position 34,468,280 of record CM074736.1, read on the forward strand.
ATCCTTTCAAATATTTAAATATGCCTATGATGTCCCTTCTCAGCCTTCTTTTTATAAGGCTATATTTACAGCTATCTTTCCAGTGCCTCCCCACAAGCCCCATTTGTGACTAGAGATACTCATTGCTGTGCTCTTTACCAGATAGGTTGGGAAAAGCCAATTTTCACCAAACCATGAGAGATTGCAAAGGACAGTCAGAAGAAGCTTCATTGCAACTTTGCAGTTTCTAAGTGCCTGGGAAGAACTTTCCTGGGGAGGGGCTATTTGGGAGTGCATAACTCATGGACATGGGGGTCACGAAGGGTCGGTCACGACTGCAACGACACAACACACACACACACACACACACACACACACACACACACACACACACACACACACACAACTCAGGCATATAAAATCTGACCCCACCCAGACATGGCGAAATTGTACAGGAGAGTCAGGGGATACTTCCCTGCAATTTTGGTGTCTCTTGGTTCTTTGGAGGCCATTTTATAGCAGAATGAATTAATGAATTTAAAAAAACTAAGAAGTCATCAATTGGTATTTGTGAGGGACTTCATTTATGATGAATCTAAATCAATACATTTAGACAAATCAGCCAAGTTTGTCAGAAAACGTGGTTCATTTTTCAATCCGTGCCCATCTGTAAACATAGATGAATAACTTGTTGGATCATCAAAATTTTTAACAAATTTCATGGACACGCCTATAGTATTCTCCGAGAGTACCTTTTCCCTCCAAAGTATTTTTCTTTTAGTTTTCTGAACATAACATTCTTATTGTGTTTCTTCAGGCTTAATCGCTGGGTGAACATCTCATGTGAATCAATCCGGTTTTGAAATTTGGTGATTTGTAAGTCTTTCCTCTTTAAGATAGATTTTTATTTTTGTCTCCACTTCAAATAAATGTATGTTCAAACAATTGCTGCTCAATTTCTTTTCAGTAGACTATTGCTGTCCTTATATCTCTCATGCTACCATCTCACTTATGCATCTAAATCTTGTTCTGTATTCCTCAAAGCAAGCATATTTCATCATGGCATGTTTAAAGGGCAAGGATAATGCTTCCTTCAGAGATAAAGGTATCCCGATCAGGTTTCAGGAAAGTATATGAATAAAACTGATTTCCAATCTTTCCCAAACCAGGATATTAATCCCCTCTAAGCAGATTTACTTCCAGATGTAGACAAGTACAGTACGTAGTCAAGATCAATGCAAAACACCAATAATCATATCTATACCTGCTTCATCTCCTAACTGAATTGATCATCAATGGACATCATAATTAATCCTACATGTTATGTGTAGATTAGCATGAATGCTAGTTTGCAAGACTCCATCTCCACCAATCAATTCACTGTTTTTTGGATCATATCAGTATGACATATATAGCATTATACATTATAACACATATTAGCCCTTCTGTAGACCAATGGTTCCCAGATTTTGATAACCTGGGTATTCTTGGACTCCAGCTCCCAGAAACCATGGTGAAGGCTTCTGGGAACTGCAGTCTAAGTACAGCTGGGTTATCTAAGGTTGGAAACCAATGCTGTAGATTGACTGATACAGGATTGGTGTGTAATGCTTGGGTGTTTACATGACAACTATTTAACAAAATGATTTATTCCTTGCATCCGATGAAGAAGATTTTTGCCTAGGAAAGCCAAGTGACTTCTTAAATAATTTAATGAAAATCTATTCCATGTCACTTTGGGAACCATGCCGGGTGGGCTTTAAAAACTGATAAGTATTTTCAAACAATATTGGCAGAAATATTGTTGCCTTAACATACCATATAAGCTTGATGATGTCTTCAGCGACAATGATTTCACTCCCAAATCTCATGAGGCTCACAGGGCATCCATTTCATAAGCTGGAACCTGTAGAAGCCAAATAATAGAAGCGATAAGTCTTTAATTGCTGAAAATCAGGATGATTTCACTGGTGGCAGTGATTTTCAGTCTTTAAAAAACAAGTCCCTCACCTGCCCCATAACTTCTACAGATTCCTGACAATGAAAAAAGATTGCCTGGGAGCCTTGAGATAAAAGTTTAAAAATCCCCCTCAAAATCAGTGCTACTGATGATGTTGTTAGCTTTACACAGTGCGACAGCTACAGGATTTCAGCCAATAAATTTAAACCACATATAATTTTTATAAACTCTAAAAAACCTTAAACACAATGTAAAATACTTCTATTTTATTCTCAGAGACACAGATTGTTAACACTCTCGTTTTCCATATCATTTTCCAATCTTCTTCTACCTCCCTTTTAAAATCTTGTTCCCAGACTGACTTTAGTCCTTCTTGTTCTTCCCGTATGTAAATCTTGTTTACTGCTCCTTTCCGCGTATCATTCTTTTCCATATTCTCATGGGATAATAAAAATTGTTCATAGTTTGTATAATTTCTACATTCTAATCTCTATTATTCTTTAGCCATTCTTTAGTCCATCTTTCTAATTAGGCATAGTTGAACCATGATAAATTGTTACTTTGAAGTGTTTGTTTAATTTGTTCTTTCAGTTTCATTTTATTCATCCATTCTTTCAGTCTAGCCACTTTTCTTGCCTTAAATAGTCCTAAATGAACTTTCATGTTTGTAGGAATTCTCTACTTCACTGACTAGACTCAAAGGTGATCTAGGGGGACATATTAATTAACACATTTAAACCATGTATTTAATATAGTGCTCAAAAAAGGATTCTTGACCTCAGCTATCCTCTTGGTGGTCCTGAATAAGTAGTAATTAATATTATCATGTAACTCTTGTGAATCCATTTCCCAATTAAAAGGATTTTGGTCTTATTTGGAGTCCACTTGTAGGGATAGGAATTTGGGACTTAAACATTCCTATTTCCACACAATATGCCTGGATTCTACTTCCCATTAGATTCCCAGGCATGTCCAAACTTCAGCCCTCCAGATGTTTTGGACCGCAACTCCCACAGTCCTTTGTCATTGGTAGTCTAAGCTTAGAATTCTGAGAGCTGTGGTCCAAAACATCAGGAGGGCCAAAGTTTGGACATGCCTACCATAGAGAGTGACTTTCATGGACCTTCACTTCCCATGGAGCATTGGTTTGACTCTCTGAAAGCACTGGAACTCTGGGAAGCATTCCGTTCTTCAAAGCAGAAGCATGCGGAGGGAGGCAGAAAATGGTGGTAAGCAAGGCATATACTGTATCTATTTTGCCATCTGGTGTTTGCTCTCCTACTCCCATAATTCTTCCTGGGCAATTCTGTGTGTATTCTGGGGATGGGAGAATCAAAAATCTGAAACACCCATCGCTAACCATTTGAGGGCTTTTATAATGTATCCCAAATGGGTCCACAGCAGTTGGCAGCCCAGCAAATTCAATGGGTACCCCAGATCCAAGTCAATTTGTAAATCTGCAAAACACACAAATGAGAAACAGCTGCAATTGCAGGGGTTTCAGCTGATCTACATGAACTTCAGTCTCTAAAGTGGGCTGGTGTCTGGCCATATAAAGGGTGTGTTTAAAATTCACTTTTTCTGATGACAAGAGAAAGGCTGAAGCCACTTCCATCAGGATCTATTTGAGTTGTGCTCCCGGTACAAATCTGTCTGTAAATTCACTTCACTTCCTCCTGGAAACAAACCTGGCTAGCAGGCTTTGACCTGGCTTCATACAAATCAATTAAAATCAAGAAGATTTAGTTAGGAATATGGAGTTGTCCAAATTATTATGGACCACCCAACAAATAATCATTTTCTGCAAGTTGTGGCTGAATACTGACAACTTATATAAAGATGGTGATGATGTCTATGCAATACGCACCAATGAAAAATATCATAAAGAAGCAGAATCATGATGCCTATATGGGGTTGGAAGGGAGAGAGGAAAATAAATGAGCTTATAATTATAGAGGACAATCTCATCCCACGCAAGTCTCAGTATTTGCATGTAGCTTCTGTCCCATTTGTAATCAGTGTTTTTCAGCAAGTCCTCTGATCTCTGTTGATCCTCTCCTCTCACTCCAGTTTCCATTTTCTCCAAACATACATCCTACAGGTCTGCTGCAGATCTGCTGTAATTTTTGATACAGTGGCTTTATCGTTATTCATTCTTTTTTTCTGGTTATTAGAACTTGCTTTCAGGTTGCATTTGTCTGAGATATACAGTATACAGAAAGCAGATAGATGGCTTCTTTGCGCTACATGGCAAAATCTTCAATAACGTTTATGGGCAAAATATAAGCTGCTTCTTAAAAGCCTCTTTCATAGAGCACAAGCTTACCAGGAAGTGGGGGACGGGTATTATCTGGCATTTAGAGTAAAACTGATCCTTCTCAAATTTCCTCTTTTGTCAGCAAAATGCAATAAATAAAGTAAGTGGATTAAGAGAGAATTGTGATCTTTGTTTCCTTTGTGTATGGAGGTTTATCGCAACTGTTGAATTTTTCCATTTTAACTGATTTTTATGGTCATATTTCAAATTCACATTTTGCTTTGCAATTTCATTTCACCATCACCTCACCAGGCTACATCCTCTGTTGTTCAAATGTTTCATAGAGGAGCGTTTGTGTAAACATTTGTCTTAGATTTTTTTTACAACGATTTCACAGTCCCTGACTATAATCAACTTCTGAGTTTGTCCTACATAAATCAAATGAGCAATCAAGGGCTCAAATGACTTTTAAAAAACAAGAAAGCAGCCAAATGGCTCTAGAAGTGCCCCTAGAGGTTAAGAGCACTCGTCTCCTATGAATCTTAAATTTATTTATTATTTTCATGTACATGCAATGTGCTGTAGTGGCACACAATATTTACATTCAAATTATGCTAAAATATCACTATCTACCTTTACTTCTCTCAAAAAGAGATTCCTGCAGGAACGCCTGGGTACAGTTAAAATACTACGCCAAATGAAAACTAATTTCTCTAAATGGACTAGCTATAATAGACTTGATTTCATAATTGCTTGCATTGCTTAAAGTGTAGTTTCATTTTCCAAATATGCCTGACTCACCAAGAGTAAAAGAGAGACAACCTATAGAATTGTTCTAAGCAGGGCCAATAGCAACAAGAATCAGCATCTCTAGCCCCTTGCTCATGGTTTATAGAATCATACATGTTGCTATTAGTAGATGATGGGTGCAGTCAGCTTTGACAGTACCAACCACCCATCTGGGTAGGAAAAGGGGACTGACATGGTCACAGCAAACAACACAAGCCATCTGTTCAGTACTGTGAACCTAGTCCCAAGTCATTTATGTCAGCAATGTATAAAAGGCTCCAGTTGCTGAATAAAGGAAAGCACCAGTTAGCAAGTATCATTCAGGGTATAGAAGGGGGGATCTCAAACTGGTACACTACCTCTGTATGTGAAACAACTAAGGGCACTTGTACACGACCCCTAAAATCCGAGGCAAAGGGCTTCCAGATGCAGAGCTTAAAATTGTTTTCCCACCAGCTCCGGACTTTTAAAAAAAATTAAGTACGACCACGCCCACCTAAGCGCGTCCCAGCACATTTTCCAAGTACCTGGTCTACGAAGGTGGAAAAAATTCTGATGCGGATTGCAAAGCAGTGAGTGTCGGGTTCTCCTCCCTTCTTTTTTTTTTTGCCCCCCGCCCCTTTAAGAGACTGGAATGCTTCCCGGGGCAGCTCCCGAGGGCAGAGCGGAGGTGAGCCTGCATTCTTTTCTCCCTTTTTTTCCTCCCTCCCCTCACGCAGACAGAAGCAAGGAAGTGCGGAGGGGTGGGAACACAGCAAGAGGAGCAAACCCCCAAGATCTCTGGTCCGAATTTAAGTTGCCAGCGGATCTTAGGGGTCACGTAAAAGTGCCCTAAGTTGTATCAAAATACATATTTTTTGGAACAATGGTTCTGAGTCCATCCACTGAATTCTCCTTGTCAAGTGCAGGTGATGAATTGTTGTTTCTGTAGCATTGCACAAGAGCTTGGAAGCAACTCGTTATACATAATGAATTTGTAGTAATCAATTTCCTTTTGCAGCACCAAAGGTGTAACTAAATTATACTACCACTATAAAGTAACAAAAGTTACATTGTAGTGTACTTCTTTTGTCACAACTGTGACATCTTTTACAATAATGAAAAGCAAAAACAAAACAGAAGCAGCAGTATGGGATATTTTCAAGACGGACAAACTTGTTTTAGTATTAGCTTTTGTGGATTTCAGTCTATTTATTTGACTAAGACTAATATGACTACTTGTCTAAAGCCTATTTTCGTAGAGATGGGCACAAAGCAGAAATATAGCATTTTGTTTTGTTTTGTTTTGTTTCCTTTACTGTTTAATTTTATTAACAATCTTTTTTAAAAAAAATCATAAAACAATACAAAATGATTTGTTATACTATATGAGCATGTTCCCTTGAATCCTAGAGGTACCCAATCCTCTCTCTTGAAATTTAAATAAGAGCGGTTTCTGGGTAAAAGAAGCTGGATCTTACCGTATCCTCTTGATTTCATATGATTTTTGCATGGGATCTTTCCCAGTCACCATAAAATCATCCGCACTGATATATCTGCCAGCCAATCTCTTCCCAGATGGATCACTATATCTTACTAGCACATCATCCATTCCTAGGTCCCAACTCTCTGTACCCAGATAGCCATTTCTAGCCTGTTTTCCTGACTCCCTAGGACGGTATTGGTATGTTCTAAAAAGAGAGGATGAAATGTTTCATTTCCAAAACAGAAAACTGCATTTCATTTTGTTACTTGGCTGAATGATTGCTTATGTTTTGTTTTGTTTTGTTTTGTAATGTTCCATAACCTTATAAAACAAGGAAATAGCATTTCATTTTGTGCCCATCTCTATATTTTTGTTATTTTTAGAGTTATGGGGGATATAATCTCCTTGATAAGCCCCATGGTGTAGCAATTAACTTGAGAACAGTAGTGAACAAGATGCTTATGGCCTGTGTTCAATTCTGGGCTCACGTAGCCAGCTCAAGGTTGACTCAACCTTCTCGCCTTCTGAAGTTGTCAAATTGAGTACCCAGCTCATGAGAGTTGGGGCCTCCCCGAGAGTGCTTTAAGCACTATGGCACAATATACAAACAAGTGACTTTGCTTTAATTTGGTGTGTTTTGTACATAGGCCAACAATTGAGGAACTACAGTGTTTGTTGTTGTGAGTTTTTCATGCTGTTTGGCCATGTTCTGGAAGTTTTTCTTCCTAACATTTCGCCAGACTCTGTGGCTGGCATCTCCAGAGGGAAAGGAGCTCAGGAACAAGGAGTTTCTCTCTGTGTTCTGGGGTATAGAGTGAGTGAGACTGGGGTTCTTAAAGTTGTGGGAAATAGGAAGCTTCTCCTATGCATAATAATAGGTGTTAGTCATTGTATTGTGATGGAGGGATTAAGAAGTTTCAAGGTAATCAGGAACTGGTCACCTTTGCTTGTGGCACTGAGCATTGACCTTTTGCACTCTGTAGCTTTTAGTACTGGAAGCCAGGCTTTGTTGATTTTTAGAAGTTTTTCCTTTTTGTTGAAACTGTGCTTATCTTTGTGGATTTCAGTGGCATCCCTGTGCAGTCTGACATTGGTAGTGTTATCCAGCGCGGCGGTGGGGGGGCAGCAGATGGTGGGGGGTGGTGATGGGCGCAGGGGGCTGGGTGGCGATGGGCACGGGGGTGGCGGCAGGCAGCGATGGGCAGATGGCAACAGGCGGCTGGTGGGCGATGGGGGGACGGATGGCAGTGGCAGCAGCGGGGGGCGGCGGGGGCGGCAGGCTGTCCAGTGCCCTCTCTCCATTTTGGCGCCCTAGGCAACTGCCTAGTTCACCTTAATGGAAGCGCCGGCCCTGGGTTTGTGACTCCTTTTATGTATGGCAGAAATACTTTGTTTGTTAGAGGCTGTTTTTCTTCTTCAGTTTGGTGTTGTTGTTGTTTTTGTTTCATGGTTCTTTTGATTTCGTTCTTGGAATACCCATTTGCCTGTAGGGCCCAATTCAGGTGGCTGAGTTCAGTGTTGAGGAATTCAGCTTCACAGTTTCAGTTTGCACAGTCAACAAGTGCCTTAATTATTCCTTTTTTGTTATGGGTGGTGGTTGGTATTTTTTATGTAGGTACAGATCTGTGTGTGGAGGTTTTCTGTAGACCTTGTGCTGTAATTAGAGGTCCAGTTTGCGTATGACCATGACATCTAAGATTTTTTTTTCCCATGGTGAATTGTATATTTGGGTGAATATTGTTCAGGTAATTTAGAAATTCTTCCATTTTATCTTCACTATGGCTCCAAATTACAAATGTGTCATCCACGTATCGGAACCAGACTGTGGGTGTAAAGGGTGCTGCATCCAGAGCTTGTTTTTCATCCTCCACACTGATATATCTGACAGCCCATCTCTTCCCAGACAGACCACTATATCTTACTGGTACATCATCCATTCCTAGGTCCCACCTCTCTGCACACAGACTACAATTTCCGGTCTGTTATCTTGATTCCTGCAGATGGTATTGGTATGTTCTGCAAAGGAAGATGAAATGTTTCATTTCTGAAATAAAAAATGCTGTTTCATTACTTCTTAGAATACTTGCTTGTATTTCATTTCATAATGTTTTATAATCTAGTTAAATAGAATGTTGTTTTCCATTTTGTGCCCATCTCTACAGGACATATTACCAAATGGCCGTTTGATAGTGGATTTGTTTAAAAAATATCCAGATTTAAATTTCTAACATTGGCTAAAATTCTGTTGCTTAGCATTGCAAGGGGGCAACTCAGTTGAGACCACTGCATCCTTGGCGATTTGGAGATGCCATCAATTCAAATAGGCCTATATTAGTTATTATTTCATACACCAAAGCTACAGGACTCCAGCAGTTGTGTGACAATCTGCATGTTGGCTCCATTAGGATGGTGTAGGAAAGGTTGTATTCAGCTGTTGAACATTTGTACTGAGCAGGAGGTATCCTGGCATATCACTGACCTAACGGTTCAGGTATTTATCTTAACTATCAACTAAACGCAGCAGGCTAGTTAGGAGAGCATGTGGCTGTACATTAAAAGGAATTGCCAAGCACACTCATGGTAAGGCAGAAGGAAAATCAATAAAATGCATTCTCAATAAAATGTACTGAGACCGGTTTCGTTGTGTCCTATGTGCTGAAGATCAAAATGGAGCACCCTTGCAACTGGCCCTTTATTGTAGGCAAATAACAATAGAGGGACTAGATTATTCTCTTGAAAAGGGGGCAAGTGGTCTAATGCAGAGTGGTGACTTACAGAAACAGAGGGGTCAACATGTCCAATCCCACATGGCTGCTTATCACCACCACAGGCTTCTTTAAGAAGAGCATGGCTGCTGTTATTGTAATAGGCATTTAGTAACCCTGTCCCTTAGATTGGTTCTAAACTCAGGCCAGAGGAGATTGAAATGTGAAGAAAGCTGATGCTGGTGTTACACATTTATACTGGCACAGTTTTCTGCAGTTGTTTGCAGCATCCGAACTACCAGTAACTGGCATAGTTGCTCTGTTTTTAGAAGAAGGTTATAAAATGGCCATGGAGTATCTGGGTTCTTGCTTTGAGGAGACTCCTTGTGCCTTTATGCTTTCAGGAAACTTACACCCTTTTATAAAATTTACAATTAAGGAAATGGCATGCTTAGTAAATTGTGGGAATATACATGTAAATTGTGGGAATATACATGTAATTGTGGGAATATACATGTATACATATACAGAAGCCTTCACCATGGTTTCTGGGAGCTGGAGTCCAAGAATACCCAGGTTATCAAAATCTGGGAACCATTGGTCTACAGAAGGGCTAGGATTAAGTCCTTCAGAATGAAACAACATACTTCTGAGAAGAACCACGTGGATTGCCCTATTTATGCCCCTTCACCTCCAGTGGCATGGCAGCAACTTGGAAAAGAGGTTGGAGATGGGCAGAATGGCTCTTGTGTCACAAAGGTGTGCGTAGTTTCCCAAAGCATGAGTAAAGCAATTCTATTCAAACACAACACAAGCAAAGGGGAGGGTGCAGAGGCCATGAAGGCAATCATTTATAGGCTCATAATCATAGTCTGCTATTTTTTCCTTTCTTGGTGGGTGTTGTGTTGTTAACCTTGTTGTGCAGACTGTCAAAGTGTTCCAAAAGAAGAGCCGTGCACAATGACATGCCTCATTCCAATGAACCAAAGGATGATATTTTAAAAAGCCAAGAGTGAAGAGAGGAAACTGGGGAGTAAACCAGCAATGGGTGCTTGCATATGGGCCGATCATACTATGCAGACCAACACATTTTCAGTGAGCCAGCATTCCAGCATCAACTGAAAATGGGTGGAGGGAGATGGATGTCCAGGCTTTAAAGCTATCTCATACACAACTCTACTTTATCTTCCTCCAGGGCTACTGGCCCTGAGATTTCTCTTTCTAGGTGGAGACCTAGAGGAGCATTAAGACTTCAGGTGGTGCCTTCAGACCTGACAACTACACATACACTGTAGAAATAGCTGTGTTGATTCTGTTACATGAATTGAAAACAAATATACAATATACACAGAATCAACACACCTATTTCTTGGACTGGATTTTGCAATTTCTTTGTTTCAAATCTTTCACTCAGATCTCAAAATCTGATTTTTTTAAAAGTAGCATTCAGAATACAGCTAAAGCCCTTTACCCTCTCAGTATGCTATCACAAATTTTCCTCCCTACACAAATGCATCTAGTTTCACTGTCAAAAATGGAAAAAAATGCCTGTTGGGTACATCTGTACTTTCATTTTCTCCAAAATTCTCATTTCTAAAAATGGAATTCCACCCTGTATTTACATCAGTATATGAACATGGGAGAAGTATATACTGCCTCTGAGTCCAAATGAAAATTGGAAAAGATTTTATGCTCAACCCCCCCCCCGCTCCTTCCATATGTTTGGGTGCACCGTGCCAAGTGTTCATGCTTTTCAAAGTTTAGCAATATTGTTTATCTCTTTTTCTCCTGATGCAGTGGCTCCAAAATCCTGGGTAGCCTAGGTATTATTGGACTGCAGTTCCCAAAAGTCTTCACTGCCAGCCATGCGTGTTGGGGTTTCTGGGAGCTTCAGTCCAAGAATACAAGGTTGGGAACTACGGCCCTAATATATGCATCTTCGTTTTCAGTTTTTCTTAATGCAGTACATGCAGCTTAAAACTTAACTTAGTTGTGAACCAAATCACAGATGGTTTGCTTGTAGCAGTGATGGCGAACCTATGCCATGGGTGCCAAAGGTGGCACTCAGAGCTCTTTCTGTGGGCACTCGTCGACATCACTCCTTCATAGTTACCTGTATACAGGTTCAATTACTGTATTGGCACTTTGCAAAAAAAATTAGTGGGTTTTGAATTCCAGTTTGGGCACTTAGTCTCTAAAAGGTTCGCCATCACTGGCTTATATGGTTAGTAGGTCTATATCTGAACATAAGAACATAAGAAAAGCCATGCTGGATCAGGCCAAGGGCCCATCTAGTCCAGCTTCCTGTATCTCACAGTGGCCCCACCAAATGCGTCTGGGAGTGCACGGGGTTAGATATCTGTCTCCTGCAACCACTCCCCTGCATCTGGCCCTTGAAGTACCCTGGTTTTAAGCCTGGAGAACCATCTCCATCATAGTTTGTAACCTGTGATGTACTTTTCCTCCAGGAATCTGTCCAATCCCCTTTTGAAGGCATCCAGGCCAGATGCCATCACCACATCCTGTGGCAGGGAGTTCCACAGACTAACAACATCTGGCAAGTATGTACTAGAGCTCGACCCATTTGTCTACATTCCCCATACCTGTGCTGTACTAAACTTTTTTTTTTCTTCAGTAGGGCTTACACTGTGAAAACCAGTTTGTACGGAAACAATTGCAAGAGGATAAAGGTGCTAAGCTCCTCCTCCAATACTACTTATTAGAGATGGGCACGAATCAAAAAAATTGTGTTTCGTTTGTCATTTGTCATTTAGGGGGTCCGTTTCAGTTCGTTTCCGTTTTTCGTGAATTTTTGCAAAAAATCATTTTCATTTTCGTTCGTTTCATTACTGTTTCATTATCATTTATTTCAATTTTTTGTGATTTTTTTTTAGCATTTAAAGCAGTTCAATGTATTGCCGTAACGAAAACGAAGTGGACGACAAAATTTCTGGTGTTTCTGTTCGTTTCGTTTCATTTTAGAGATAAAATTCGTTTGTCGTTTCGTTGCGTAACGAAATGAAAAAACAAAACAGAAATGAAAAATTGTTCGTTTCGTGCCCATCTCTACTACTTATCCAGCCAAATGGCCAACCTCCTGCAGCTGCTTTGAAGAAAAGAAAAAGATGTAATCACAGGTTGCTGGGGCTCTTGCTTGTGCTTGGCAGACACTGAAAGAGACTGGATTTGTCAAAACTCCAGCAAAAATGCCTTGCAAGAGCCGTAGTCACAAGTTATTAGGAAGAAAGTTGGCCTTTCAAGCCTTAAGCTCTTTGAATCTGCGAGGTGCTCTCAGCTTGCAGTGTTTCAATTTAATTAATTATTTGCAATATCCACTGAGATGAAGCAATTAACTTGGGAACTAATGACCTAGGAAAGCATCACTAAGTAAAAATGGCAGAGATGAAGGTCATGCAGTAGAAATTAGAAAAATAAGATACACAGCTGCCACTGTTAAGTTCTAAACAGATTTTAATAGTAAGCAGGAAACAGAGCTCATAGCTCCAGCCTTAGTTTAGAGCTTCAGATATCATAGTGAGACAGATGATTTATGATGCAGAATGTTTTTAATTCAAATTTGTGCTCCATTCTGAGCACGGTGGTCAAGAAACTAACACTTGGCCTCTAAAACAGTAGAGGAAAAACAGTGAAATTGTTTTATTGGGCCATTTTGAGGATTCACTGAAGAATATGAAGTAGAGATGGGCACAAAATGAAAAACAAGATGCTGTTTTGTTGTTTTGTTACATAACACAATGTTTTGTTACAAAGTGATGGTAGAATGCGTTTTGCGACAAAACAAAATGAACCACCATTTTCGGCTCTAGAAACAAAACGATTTATCCGAGAAGCACCAAATTTGGTGGGTCGCTTCCGTGAACTCTTCCCTTTAAGCCCCCCAAATTTGGAGAGGTTTGGGGTTCAGGGGAACAAGTTATTAAACTCCAATATGGGTCCCCCATGGAAAAAGAGGAAGAGGGAAAATGTGGCATTTTAAACTCAACCCTCATTCCCCTCTGTGATGTGGAACACGAAGGAGGGGGGTTGAGGCGAGTGCTGATAGGTCTTGCTTGGAACGGTTGCTAAGCAATAAAGTAATAAAAAACCCAGTTTCACTCTCTGAAAGAGCAAGAGAAAATTTATGGCCCTGAGCCTGTGCTTTCTTCCTTTGGGGAAAGGCAAGCATAAATAGAACAGAACAGAATCATTTCAGCACCTCAACCCCTCTCCTTTGCATTCCATAGCACAGAGGGGAATAAGGCTTGAGTTTCAAACACCACATTTTTTCCTCTTCTTCCTTTTCCATGGGAGACCCACTTTGGAGTTTAATAACTTGGCCCCTGAACCCCAAACACCTCTAAATTTGGAGGGCTTACAGGGAAGAGTACAAGGAAGCTACCCACCAATTTTGGTGCCTCTAGGAGCCAGGGGAACCATTTTATAGCATAATGAATCATTTTGTTCTGTTCCATTTCATTCCAAAAATTCTTTTAAAAATGAACAAAATGAAACAAAATGAAAGGAAAGGCAAAATGAAACAAAATGAAATGCTATATTTTTGTTTCGTGCCCATCTCTAATATGAAGGACCTGTTGGCCACATTTGCTGAGCATACAAAATTATTTAGGGTGGTGCTAATGGAAGCAGATGGTGAAGCCTTCCAGACAGATGTTTTCCAACTGGAATAATAAGCATTAAAATGGCAAAGGATATTCAGTGAAATCAAGTATAGTGATGCATACAGGATAAGACTAATTAAAACTTGGACCACAAGTTTTTTGAACAGCTTTTATCCCAGAGCCATAATAGCACTTACTAATGAACTCAAGAACCATTAGTAGTGAGTTGTTGAACTATATTACTTGGCCTGTGTGTGGATGTCTGTGTGTCTTGTGGGGCATTTTGGTGTATGTGTGTATATATATATATATATATGTACAATGACAATACATCAAAATTGAAAAATTGCAGCCCTACTGATAGAATCTGAAATAGCAGCGATTAACAAAGAAAGGGATTTTGAGGTTGCGGTAGCTTAGCTCAGTTAAAACATTGCGCACAACCTGTCTTCATCAATGCCATCGCATTGATGTATTCTCTTACAACAGCAAGCGCTAGCACAATGGGGAGTTGAGTACCATTTTACTGCACAGCCAGAGTTGCTGATACAGCTTCTCTGTCCAAGGGGTTGCACAGACAGATGAACAAAAAGCTGCAGAAGCAATTGCACAACGATTGGCAAAACCACATGGGACACCACTTGAATAACTCTTGTGCAAGGATTTAATTGCAAGATGCTACACTAGCAGGAATTTTTACTCTAACACTGTTGGATGTAGGTTTCAGCATGCAGCTCTTGTAAATGGTTACATTGTCCAAACTGGCTGTGGGTGCTGTAGTCCAAAAGCATAATAATGGGAAAAGTAACTTTTCCTGCCTTTTACACCTCCCACACCCTGCACATCTAAGGTGTGTAGCTTAAAAGCAATATTCTGTTTCTCCCCCACCCCACCCCAGGTAGTGCAGCTGTTTTGGCTAAGGACAATCTGTCTTCATATTGTCCTTTTCAAAACAAGCACCTGAGAAGCATGGTTGGTCACAATATCTCTGCTCTGGAAATATCTCTGTTGCCTTGTTTGACATTCAGATTCCCCCCCCCCAAAAAAAGGGAGCCTGATATTCAGTTTGATATTCAGATATTCAATTTTTTTTACTAAACATGGGAGTGGCATAGTCAACATCTGGAACCATGTTTGTCAGCGGCTGAATAAGTTACCTAGGGCACACTTCTAGACAGTGGCCACTTACTAGCTACCTCGTTACAATTCCTTGGCCAGCAACCAGCTGCTGATTTATGCTTGTCTAAGTGAAATGGTACACATTGCAGTAGCAGTTAATGCTACTAATTAATGAGGTGCTGGTTGCTTTCCTGGGAGTATGTGCAAGAATCCAACCACCACCTTGTTAATTAATGGCAATCTGCAATCCTGACTCATGCCGTTTCCCTTATATAAGCAGAAATTAGCCGTTGGATTCTGCCTGCTGTCTCTCCCAAGAGGTCATGGGTGCTGTTTAAAAGAAAAACAGGACACATGTTGTGTATTTACAGCATGAGATGCTGGATACACATGATTCACTCAAGTCAATATTTTTTTTATGAAATGAGGGCCCAGCTAAGAGGGTCCAAGGAGAGCAGAAAGCTCCTCAAAGGCATCACACTTGCTAGATTAAAGGTGCATGCTATACTTCTGCATCAGAACAAAATTTCATCAGGTTCATCCGGATTCTGGAAGTCAGTATCTTCAGATGTTTCAGAATGGGAATAAGCAACATTAGCTGTCTTAAGGAAAAAGAGGTAAGAGGCTAAAACTACCCTCAACCATATCATGTCTGCAGGGCCGGTGCGTCCATTAAGGCGAACTAGGCAGTTGCCTAGGGCACCAAAATGGACAGGGGGAGCTGCCCAGCCTGGTGTCCCCACGCCGCCCGTCCGCCGCTGCCCGCCGCCACTACCGCCGCCGCCTGACCCCCCCCCCGCTGCCTGACCCCCTGCTACCGCAGAACCGCAGCAAGGCAGCGATCAAGGGTCTGTACAGCCTCCATTACAGAGTTAGAAAAGGAGAGATAGAGCTGTGTATCATTAGCATACTAATGACAGCAAGCGCCAAAACTCCGGATGACCCCAGCCAGCAGCCTCATGTAGATGTTAAAGAGCATGGGGGAGATTGCTGACCCCTGAGGCACCCCAGAAGAGAGTGTCCAGGGAGATCACAACTCACCCTCCAGGCTCAGAAAATAATGATCTGACCATGACATGGGCTGGGAGCACAAATTCCCAACCCCCAGATCAAGGCCCACAGATGTGGAGGCAGACACCAGGTCCAGGGTATGTCTGCCTCTGTGAGTGTGACCAAGGACAAATTGGGACAGGTTCGTGGGAGCCATGGACTATATGAACTCCAGAGTCACTCCTAACAATCCATGCCCGGCATGCACGTTGAAGTCCCCAACCATCAAAAGGTAAGGGGACCTCAACAATGCTGCCGACGAGAGCTCTGGGAGGGAGTGTGCTGGGTCACAGGGAGCACAGTACACAAGCACAATCCCAAAACCTGTCCCTCTGACCCACCAAAAGATGCAGATACTCCAATCCTGGGCACACCAACACCACGGATTTGCTGGCACAAAGAGATTTCCTATAGACAATGGCCACCCCACCCACCCGACCCTCTGATTTAACATGGTTTTGCATGGGATTTTTCCAAATCACCATAAAACCATCCTCCGCACTGATATACCTGCCAGCTCATCTCTTCCCAGACAAATCACTATATCTTACTGGTAGGTCCCACCTCTCTTCACACAGATTGCAATCTCTAACCCGCTGCCCCAATTTTTGAGCTACCAACAAAATTGGTACCAGATCCATCTAGTATAACGAGTCATTTCATATTGTGTTTGACTTCATTATAATTTTTTTAAAAAAATCATTAATAACAAAATGAATTCCCCCCCCCCCTATTTTGTGCCCACTTCTAATGTGCTGTGTGGCATTTGGCAGAGATGTCCAGAAATTACCTGTTTAACAAAAATGTGCAGAGAACCTAGAGGGGAAAGTACCAGGCAAATTAACCCTTCCCTGCAGGTGCTCTCAACTCAGCTTTGCTTATAGGTTGATTTATGCTCTGCTTGCTCACTTTGTTAAAAGACAGTGTCAGACAGTAGATTGACTAGTCCAATTATCTGTCTGGAAGTTGACCACTGGGTTGACCAGTGGCCGTTATCCCAGGAAAAGCTGCGAGCGGCAGAGGTCCTAGTTTCCGAGCAACTCGCAGCTGGTCATCTCCGCCCATCAACCTCCCCATGGAATTCTCCAATTTTCGTTATAAAAAAGAAATCTGGGGCGTGGCGTCTCCTTCAAGATCTTCGCCAAGTGAACCTCCGAATGCAACCGATGGGGGGGGGGCTCCAGACGGGTCTTCCTAACCCTAATCTTCTCCCTCGTTCGTGGCAACTGCTGGTCATCGATCTCAAGGATACCTTTTTCTCTATTCCTTTGCATAAGGAGGACTGTCAATATTTTGCTTTCACCTTGCCTGTCTATAACAACCATCGACCGACATCACGTTATGAATGGACGGTTCTTCCACAGGGCGGATCTAATAGCCCAACGATGTGTCAGCTTTTTGTGGACAATGCCCTGTTTCCGTTTCGTCAGAAATACCCGGATTTGGTACTGTATCACTACATGGATGACCTGCTTTTGGGGGCGAAGCAACTCATGTCAGAAGTCATTGCTGACTTGACAGAGACACTTACATCCCGTGGTTTTGTGATAGCTCCGGAAAAAATCCAAAGAAGTCCCCCATATCAATATTTAGGACATTTGCTGTTTAAAACATCTTCAGCACCAGCAGTGCCCCAACTTCGCCTCCCTGACAAGTGTACCTTGGTCCAATTACAACAGGTCCTGGGCACCATCAATTGGGCCCGCCCATATCTTAATCTCACTACATCTCAGCTTGCTCCGTTGTTTGCCGCTTTAAAGGGACACAAACAGCCCACCGATGTAATTCCTATCACGCCGGCGGTCAAGCAAACCATGGACATGGTAAATTCTGCCTTGGCTTCCCGAGCGGTGGATCGAGTCATGGATCACACCACACCTCTTTCTGCAGCTGTCATTCGGACACAACCCACTGCTACGGCAGTTCTCTATGTATATCACAGCACACCCTGTATCATTGTTGAGTGGCTGCATCTTCCTCATACACCGCCAACAAACATATATCCATTTTTAACTGCAGTTTCAGATTTGATTCAACGAGCCCGGAAGAGGGCTTTAAGTCTCACTGGAAAGGATTTACAAGTACTCTACACCCCTCTCACACGGGACCAACTAGAGCATGTGCACGCCACCTCCTTGGATTTTCAAGTGGCCTTGGAAGGCTTCTCTGTAGAATACATTTTTAATCCACCAAAGGATCCACGTCTCACGCTTATAGCAACTATTTCATCAGCAGAGATTATTCCAACTCGACGTCCTTGCCCTCTCCAAGATGCTCTCACTGTTTTTACAGATGGCACTAAAACTAAGGGGGTTCTCACATATCAAGACTCACAAGGCGAATGGCATCCAGTTTTCACTGCCGAACAACGTTCCGCCCAACGTTCAGAACTAGCGGCGGTGATCTTGGCTTTTCATACCTTTCCGGAGACTCCCTTCAACCTGATAGTGGATGCACAATATGTATACCGCTTGCTGCTTCAATTTCCCGATGTCTATATCACGCCTTCAATTGATGAAGATTTAATGTCTCTTTTCCTTCAATTGCAGGAAGCCCTCCAAACCCGAGTAGTGCCTTATTTTGTGGCCCATATTCGTTCCCATTCGGGCCTTCCAGGTTTTCTGAGTGAAGGCAACGCAGTTGCGGATGCTGCACTCAAACCCCCTCAAGAGGCCCCCTTTTTGGGGTCGGTTTTGTCCTCAGCAGTGGAAGCCCACTCTATGTTTCACCTTTCCTCTGCCTCTTTACGCAAACGCTTTGGTTTGTCTACGCGGGACCTAGAGAGATTGTGGCTTCTTGTCCTGTCTGCTCTGTCGCTCCCGTGTCTATACCCTTCGATGCTGTAAATCCGAGGGGCACATCTCCTAATCAAATTTGGCAAATGGATGTTACTCAGGTTCCTGCTCTTTCTCCCCTATCCCGCCTTCACTTAACAGTGGACACATCTTCGGGATTTATGTGGGCTTCTCCGCTTCGGGGGGAAACTGCTAAGCATGTCATTCAGCATGTTATGCGATGTGTTGCTGTCATGGGATGTCCCGCCCAAATTAAGACTGACAACGCACCTGCCTATATCTCTGCTACCTTTGCCGCCTTCTGCGACACTTGGGGTATCAAGCTCGTCCATGATCTGCCCTACAACAGTACGGGTCAGGCCATCGTTGAGCGCGCTCACCTTACTTTCAAACAGCTGCTTGCTAAACAAACGGAAGGGGGGGTTCCTCCAGCTGATATACCTGTCGTTATTTCTAAAGTGTTGTTCACTATTAATCATCTGAGTTATCTTAAAGACTCCTCACACACTCCTGTTGAGTTTCATTTCAGATCTCAAGAGCAGTTGGATCGCCCATTGGTTTCGTATTGTTGCCCGCCGAATCCTCAGTGGTTGGGTCCAGTACCACTGATCACTTGGGGACGAGGCTACGCTGCGGTGCAGACTGATTCGGGAGCCTGCTGGATTCCGGCTCGCTGTGTCAGACCTTGGCGCAAGACACCAACCCCACCTGAACCTGCAACTGCACCCGCTGACGACTCAGATTCAGCATGCTGGGTTTCCTCCTTTTTCTCTTGAGCACAATAACAACATTGGTAGCTCATAACACCACAGATTCAGATACATTAGGGCCCATACAGGAGTTTTCATCCTCTAACACATGGCTCAAGCATGCTCAATATATGTTTGAATTTCATGGGAAGCAAATTTCACTCATTTATGAGCCTCCCATGTCAATAGCTTCCATGTCATTTTTACCTACACCTTTTAACGTTCCTGATTTGGTAGTAGCTCAGCTACAAAATATACAACAATCTACCTTTTTTGAAGGTCTTAGTACTACAAGCCCTGAAGTTATTTCTTTTCACAAGATGCAATATCTCCGGTCATTACCAGGGCTTTGTTTTTGCTGTTATGCTAAGAATTGTAATTTTGAAAAATTTTGGCCACCTTATAAAATGGCCCAACGGCAATGGGGCGGTGCAGCAAAAAATTATACCGCCTGCAATGATTATTTCTTTCTTTATGGTAGAAGAAACACAACTTACTCTTCTAATTATGATTTCGCAAATTCCACTTATTATGATATATATCACACATTTCCAATGTTTAGTCCTAATTACAAATCCTTAACTGGGTCTATATGTAGTAGATGGGTTATTAAGGATCCGGAATTGTGGTTTTTCTGGGGAGATGGTTGGGCCACTAATTATCATCCAGGGGGCTATCAGTGTGCTGCCTTGGGTTATCTTACACTCCCAGTACAGGTGCAGGAGCCCCAAAAGCAAAATAGGCTCCTAAGAGCAGCAGATGGCCCTGGACCCATGGGACCCCTTTGCAAGGACGACATCATTATAGATCGACAGAGTAGTGGTGGGAAACTGTGGGGGCGAGCCCTAGCTGGCAGTTTAACGGGAGTTTTGACTCTGGGAGCTTACCCTGGCATAATAGCTCAAGAAAATCGCCATTCTATTATTGGATTAACTTGTCGTTTGGAAAAAACAGTTAATGCCACCGCACGTTTAGTTAGACACCTTCAACAAGAAATAACAGAACTGAGTCAAGTACAATTACAACACCGTATTGCGTTGGACTTTTTACTTGCCCGCCAAGGTGGCTTTTGTAAAATTGTAGGAAAAGCAGGATGCATGGTAAAGTATAAAGATTTAAACAAAACTATAGAGGATGAATTGGCCCATCTTCAAAACTTAGTACAAAACAATGTCCGCTCCTCTTCGGAGGGCGGATTGGATTGGGCTTCAACCTTAACTTCATGGCTACCCAATTGGGGTTGGTTAAAGGATATTTTCCGGTATGGAATTCCTTTGTTAGCATTCTGCATTAGTTTGTGTTGTTGCGTTCAATGTACCCCCTCCCTCATTGCCACATTGAGATCCTGCGTGTCAAGAGTAGAGTCAAACCGCAGCGCCCTTGCGGTCTCCGTGTCAACACGGTATCTTCCCGTCAGTAGTACGGACCCCGATGAAGCTTCACTGGACTTGAATCCCAATAACTCTAATCTCCATGTTGTCTATCGACCTATTGCTTATGTTTTGCCTCATGCTGATACTGAACCTAATCAAAATCAAATCAAAAATGAATAATTTATAAAGGGGACATGTGAGTGTGCTTTCAAAGCCTTGGCAAACATTTAGCCAGCCTACCATCATAGGACAAATATAGCAAAAGACCCACACTTAATATGCAGCTGTGTTCTGCAGGATGCCTACACTTAGTTAATATACAAAACAATAGTAAGGCCCCACCTGGAGTATTGTGTACAATTCTGGTCACCGCATCTCAAGAAAGACATAGTGGAACTGGAAAAGGTGCAGAAGAGAGCGACTAAAATGATTACTGGGCTGGGGCACCTCCCTTATGAAGAAAGGCTAAAACATTTGGGCCTCTTTAGTCTGGAAAAAAGGCGATTGAGGGGGGATATGATTGAGACATACAAAATAATGCAGGGTATGAGTAAAGTGGATAGAGGGAAGCTCTTCTCCCTCTCCCAAAATACCAGAACTAGGGGACATACACTCAAATTGAGGGCTGGGAGAGTAAGAACTGACAAAAGAAAATATTTTTTTCACCCAGCGCGTTGTAAGTCTATGGAACTCCCTGCCACACAATGTGGTGATGGCATCTGACCTGGATGCCTTCAAAAGGGGATTGGACAGATTCCTGGAGGAAAAGTCCATCACAGGTTACAAACCATGATGGAGATGTGTAACCTCCAGGGTTTAAACCAGGGTACTTCAAGGGCCAGATGCAGGAGAGTGGTATCAGGAGACAGATATCTAGTCTCATGCTCTCCCAAACACATCTGGTGGGGCCGCTGTGAGATACAGGAAGCTGGACTAGATGGGCCTTTGGCCTGATCCAGCATGGCTCTTCTTATGTTCTTATGTTCTTAATATGTAATCATGTTCTGTAGGTGAAGGAATCTAGTTAAAATGCAGCAATGATTTGTGAAAGCCTACAGCTAGTTAATGTCTAGCTATGCTTTACATCGGTCTCAATACCCACGCATCGCACCTGCTTGCTTCTGGTTAATAATACAAAGTAACGTCTGCTGATAAGCAACGATAAGGCTGGTGCGGCCACAAAGAATGATTCTTCCGCTTAACAATACGCATGCGTGCTACAGAAATCAGATACTGATAAGTATACACAGATGATTAGATTAGTCCGAAACATGCATAGAACAACAACTATGTAGGAGTTTGTGTAGGATGAAATGTATCTTTGCAATGGATAAATAAAGCGCTGGTTGGGGCCGAGAGAAGTCAGGCCATCTGGCTTCATCAGAGCTCTCCCAGTTCTGCACTACAACAATCGTTCCCGACTCTCTCTCTTTCTCTGGATGATGCCTGCTGGCAGGGTCATCTAAAACCCCGTCCGGACTGCAACACTGCTAAAAACATGTTGTGCTATGGGATAAATTGTAGTAAGGTAGACTACAGGCAGGTTTTCTTGACATGCTACAATTACTTGAAGGTCACAAGACAATATGCTGTTTCTAACAAAAAACAGTTGTGCTGGTGCTTATTATCACAGCTGATTCCCCCCCAAAAGGCTAGCAAAATCTTCAAGTGCACTGCATCCTTGACACTGAGAAATTGGGATTTAAATATATCTATAGATAAGCTTATGTTCCAATCTCCCATCAGTCTGTAGTCAAGAGTTAGCCTATATACAGTATTCACAAAATGTCCATGCAGAGAATTATCTTCCCAGCGGTTTTCTGAGGATGCATCTTTTTAAGTTAATAGCAATTGCTTTCTGATAGTCTTTCCTTTTAGAGATGCAGCAAAAAAGTAATCATCCTGACCAAGCAAGTTGTTCAGAGTTGATTTCATTGCTAAACATTTTCCAAAGAAGTATTTTCTGTGGCACTTCAAAGATGGGGAGCTCTCAGGAGCCTGAAGGTGAAAGGGGGTGAGTGCTACAAAGCACAAAAGAAGTGGAGGAGGCAGACGTAAAAGGGGTAAAAAAACATGCACAAAAACAAGGTTACTGCAATATCCACCTGTCAAGATATGCATACAACGTTTAAACAGAGAAATGTGTAGGAACGATACCTGCGTAAGAGTAACTATGTAGAAAATGCCAGCCTCTTGTTTTGATATAGAAAGTCAAAATCTGTATTCCAAGGTTTCAAATTGTTCTAGAGGCAATCTGTTGCAAGCTCCAACAGAGATTTGTTAGTTTATACTTATATACATTTCTTTCCTCTTTTTATTGGCCCATTAGTTGCAAAGAGCCAATGCAAAATAACAATTTGCCTAGAAAAAGCAGGAACTTTTTAAAAAAGTCAACTGTATTGTTTTGACTGACGCATGCATTTCCAGCATGGATGTTGATCATTTGTTGGATGGTCATACCATATGGTCACCGGATTGTGTTGAACAGCTATCACAGGTGAGTTTTTATGGCACCTTTATCTTATGGAATCCCATATGCCAGACTTTCGGGTTAAAGCAGCTCAGAAGCACGTGAGAAGTCATCATGTTCTCACAATCACACAGCGAACTGAGCAGTCATCAAATGATGAGATACCACATGGACATGTGTGCATCAGTGCCATGTGCTAGGAGTGCACTTGGTTTCTCCAATTCCCATTTGATGAACTATAAAAGTTGACACATTCTCTGTTAGTCCATTTTACGGATGATTCCAAGAATGCTTAAGCACAACCCTTCAACTTATCCCTGAAATTGCCAATCAAATTTAGAAACTGAAATGGAAACCAGAAGCTGGTTATTTCCTTTTGGGGTGGGGAATGGGGAAGAGGCCTTTTCTTGCCCTAAAACTTCTTACTGTTTGGTTGGATTATGAAAGATATACCTCAAGAAGCTGCCCAAGGCACCCTCACCATCAGGCATGGACACTGCAGGCAAACAAGACTGCAAACTGAGGACAACCCATTCGTCTCACAAGTATGCCAATACAATTAATTCAGCAATTAATGGATTACCAAATGTTATCTCAACTTCTCTGCTACAAATTTTGATGCATTTCTATGTTGCCTCTATGTCAGCTTAATTTGTTATAAGGCAATGGGGTAGTGGAGGGGGACAAATCTTAAGTGGTTGGCAGCCTTCCAGGTCTTGTGAGTTTGGAACGATTCGAGCAACATCGTCAGAGGGAAAATTTGAAATCAACCTTCTTGCCTGAACTTTGCGGCCCTCATTTTGAAACTGGCATAGACATACAATCAGAATTTTTGGAACTGTTTCTCTCCCCCCCCCCCGCCTATCATCCATAGTTAAGAAGTACCATCAGAAGAAGGCCCATAACGGCTGGAAGCTAGCATTTGCTTTGTGATTTTTTTAACGAATTACGTATCTAGCTGCTGAGCCAGAGCTTGAGAGTTCAGTTCCCCACTGTGCCTCCCGGAAGAGCCAGTCTGTGTGGCCTTGGGCAACCTGCACAGTCCCAGGGGACCCCCAGAGGAATGGAATGACAAAATGCTTCTGAATATTCACTACCTAGAACAACCTGAAAAGGTTCACCGTAAGTCAGAAATGACTTGACAGCACACCCTTAAATATTAACAGAGGTATCGTCTACTGTTGGAGCATATATAAAGCAAAGCAAAGCAAAGTGTTCTGCTTATATACCGCCCCATACCACTTCAAGTAGTCTCTGGGCGGTTTACAGTTTAAATTACAGCATGCAGGCTACATTTTGCTCCCCCCACCCCCCAGCAAGCTGGGTACTCATTTTACCGACTTTGGAAGGATGGAAGGCTGAGTGAACCTTGAGCCAGCTACC
Organism: Phrynocephalus guinanensis; assembly: GCA_037367245.1. Lineage (NCBI taxonomy): Eukaryota > Metazoa > Chordata > Lepidosauria > Squamata > Agamidae > Phrynocephalus > Phrynocephalus guinanensis. The sequence continues at coordinate 34,492,993 of CM074736.1, forward strand.
TGAGATTGAACACCAGGTTGTGAGCAAGGTTTTAGCTGCAGTACAGGCATTTAACCACTGTGCCACGGGGCTCAATGTATAAGAATCACTCTGCTCCTCCTCCCTACCCCCTTTTGTTGATATACTCATTTTCATGCCCAGAGGTTGTTTCCCCTAATGGGGCGGTATAGAAGCTAGAACAACAAATGAATAAATAAATCCTCAAGGGCTATGGTGCTTAAAATGCATTTTAAGAAAATGTTTCCTAATTAAAAATGTATTTTTTACACAGTTTGAGCCACGAACTGCATGGCAACATTCAGAAAATAAACACAAACTGAAGGATCTATTCATTATTCCCAGATGGGATAATTAGTTGGGTCTAAGTCCATGCACCCATCTGAAAAGATAGGATTTTCAAAATTTGCTGAGTTAAGACCAAGGAACTGCATTATAGCAGGGCCTAGTGGGAATCACTGTGTGTGTGTGAGAGAGAGAGAGAGAGAGAACATGCCAGCTTACCCCTCAGGAGATGACAAAAGCATTCAACTTGCTAGCAAAGGGGAAAAAAGATTATTAATCATTAGGTATTGAAATTGTGGTTGATTTTCAGGGCTGAATCAATTTAATTCCTTGTCATTGCCAACAAGAAAATTTAAGTTTTATATGATCCCATTCAGATACCATCCTGAAATTCAGAGTGATTGGCTACCAGATATGTATTTTAAGTGTGAAGTTTTTGAAATTTTTTAAAAATTCATTTTTTCCCCAAAATTCAAATATGTTTATTTAAAAGTGTAGTTTTTTGAAAATGTACAATTGGATCATGTTGTAAATCAAATGAAAGTCCTATTCCTAAGCTTTAACATGACACCTGTCCCAGGTCTATAGCTATCATAGGTATCTATTAAATGACATTTGAAGTTATGGTAGCTAGTGAATTTTGGCATTTTTTTGTAATTTTAAAAATGCAGTGTCTCAGAAATGGGTAAACCAAAAAAATCTGAAAAAAAATTTTTTTAAACATCTCATGGCAAGGTACAAATGTACCAAAAATGAACCAAGTCAATGACATCAAGTTTCCATGCATTAGTTGATTTGATATGGAACCCTGCTGTTAGATACAGATAGACAGACAGACAGATACTGTATTGCACGCTTGGACAATTTATTTATTATTTATTCTTATTTTATTTATTTGAGTTTTATAACATCTATCTAGCCCCAGGGTAGGGATACTCTGGGCGGTTTACAACATAAAATAACAACATAACAATAACAACAGAGTTAAATAATGAAAATACAAACAACATAATGAAACATGCCTGTGAAGATGAGTTTATCTGGAAATTGAGTCATGGCAACTGGCATAAACATATAACCAGACTCAAGTTCTTTTTCTTGAGAGATTAAAACGTTCGCTGCTCATACAAACAGCTTTGCTAGACTGATGAAGCTGTTTGGATGAGCAGCAAAATATTTCAATCTCTTAAGAAAAAGAAGTCCAGTTGTCATGACTCAACTTCCAGATGAACATAATTAAACAAATTATAATTAAATAAATCAACAACAATAAAATAAAGTAGAAAAGATAGAAATAACCAAGTAATAGATCACACAACAACAACAACACTAGCTGCAGTGTCTGTATTAATCTCAAGGGCATCCCCACGTAGAGAGCACAATAGTAGTCAATTCTTGAGATTACAAGTGCATGAACCATCGTGGTCAACACCCTGACATCAAGGAGGGCCCACAGCTGGGCAATCCTCTGCGGTTGTTAATGAGCGGAACAGACCACTGACACCACCTGGGTTTCCATGGTAAGTGCTGGGTCCAACAGGACACCCAAACTGTGGACCCCATCCTTCGCAGAGAGAGTCACCCCCCCAAAGTGAGGGAGTTCCCCAAACCACAGACTCTAGGGGGCCCCACACGCTGGATCTCCATCTTACCCAGGTTCAGTCTCAGCCTATTAGCCCCCATCCAGTCCAAGACGGCCAATTTAGCACGGTCCCAGAATTTGGATTGTTTTTTGATTTTTTTAGTACTCTTTTTCTGTTATGGTTATGTTTTGTTGTGCCTGCTACCCAAAGTAGTAGTTGAGCAGGATAAAAAAAATGTAAAATAAATAAATAAAAATTTAAATAAAAATTATTTAACCAGGCTGTTCCCTTCACCCCAGCCTTCATCAACCTGATATCCTACAGATTGGTCCTGGTGGCTGGCACAATGGGGAATCTAGTCCAGCACAGCTTGGGGCCAAGTTGCCTTTGACGTCTTTCTGAACATGCGGTAGCAGAGGTCCTTCTCGACTGCCTGAAATCCTTCCAGCCGGAGACAGCTGCTCAAGGCAGCACAGCAACCACAACCCTTACGTGCTCTACCCCGCTCCCCAAATGGATTTTGTTTCACCAACACCCATAGCTGCTGTCTGAAAATCATGAGCAAGAATAAAACGGCCTGGAAACTGCATGCAAATGGCTCACCATTCAATCACTGGGTCAATGAAAGCCTAATGACTGAGTCAATGAAAAAGTGCAGAAAATATTACAGGTTTGGGGTGGGCTGTTTCATCTCTTCATTGATCACATGATGCAATAGGACATCCAAATCAGCGCAAAGTTCTACAGCCTCAATCTGTAGTTTTCCCCACCCCACCCCCTCTCGTTTTTAAAAGTCAAATTCTTTCAATTCATTTCAAAGCTTGCAATCACTTTGAACTGATACAGAAAGGTAGGACCACACATGCACACAAAAAGCAGCATTTGGGCAAAGCATCTTCTTCACTTCTTGATTCCTGAGGGAGGATGTGGAGAGAGCATGCTCACATGCATGCAAACACACAAGCAGTACCAGGCCTCACCTCTCTGTGCAAAGCCTTTCTCTTAAGATGACAGCTTCTTAAGGGGCAAACTGCCTGTGTGCTTGTTTATTTATTTATTTCATTTATTTTCTATATGGCCCATCTGATAGCAAGGTCACTCTGGGCGGTTTACAACAAGCAGCAGCAGCAACAACAATACAAGCAAAAACAAAATATAATAATAGCAAGTAATCATAATATAAACATAATGATTATGAATATTCATATTACATAATACGGTTCCTTGTTTTTGCCCTGAGAGCCTCTCGGCATTAGTGCCCCCAAGTGCCTAGCCTGAGATGACTGGATATTGTTGACGGTTCTCTATTTAACAAGGTCTTCTGGCCATAATGATAAGATGAAGAAATGAGTGATTGAGGAAAGAGAGCCTTCTTAAGGCAATTTAATTGATCAGCACCACCTGCAGCTGCTTCAAATGGAACTGCAGTTTTAAAACTGTAAAGGTCCCTCCCCCCCCCCCCCCGCGCATGCATGCTAGTCATGTCCACCTCCAGGTGTGGTACTCATCTCCATATTCAAGCCAAAGAGCCAGTGTTGTGCAATTCCATGGCCATGTGGCCGGCATGGCTGCAAGGAAAACAGTTTTACCTTCCCGCTTTTTTTATGGCGGTACCTATTTATCTACTTGCATTTACATGCTTTCGAACTGCTAGGTTGGCAGGAGCTGGGGTTAACAGCAGGAGCTCACTCAGCTGCGTGGCACCCGGGATTCGAACCACTGAGCTACTGACCTTGCAGCCAACAGTTTTCAGTATTCTAGCCTGCTGAGCCACCACGGCCCTAGGAGTTGCAGTTAGAAGGGGTCCCCCCCCTCCTCTGCTTGTATGGCCACTTATACCAAAGAGCACAGAATGCCCCAGCACAACTTCACAGCAAGAGACTGTCAGTTAATTCTCATTTCCCTTCCTGTGCAATCACACACCCATAGTTGGGATCAGAAATAGAATATAAACTATGGAATCTATATTTTTCATCAACTAAACCATACACGAAGAGATTATCCTTACCAGCCAGAGAGATCCTGCATAAATGTTTTGAAGAGACATTTAACCTTGACACTTTTCTTACTTTTTGTATTGTCCAAGGGGACATTGTTACAAAGTGTAGGTGCTAGGGGTCTGCAATAAAATGTTGCAGCGTGGAATGCTCACCTTCAGACACACACACACACACACAATTGTCTTCTAGATCACAGTACAACAGATACACATGCACAAACAAATACCCAACTCTTTACTGCCACCATTCTGTTTCCAGCACACAAAGGGCCTTTATACACGACCCCTAAGCTCCGCAGGAAATGGCTGCAAGGTCCGGACCTTACAAGTGTTTTCCCACCAGCTCCGGACTTTGCAGACAATTAAGTGCTACCCCGCCCACCTAAGCGCGACCCAGCTGCACTTTCTTGTACCTGCTTGAGGTGGGTGAAAATCCCCAGGTCCGGATTTAATCTGGTCAGTGCGGGGCTCTCCTGGCTTCTGCTTGTGTTTTTTTTGCCTCCTGCCCCTTTAAGAGAAGAGGTGGGAGGGAAAAAAGCAAGCAGAAGAGAAACGGAAGAGAAACGGAGCTCCGGGAAGCTCCTCCAGGTGAGCTGCATTTTTCCCCTCTTTCTCTGGTGGGGAGGAAGGAAGGGCAACGAACCCCTAAGATCTATGGTCCGAATTTAAGGGACCAGCGAATCTTAGGGGTCGTGTGAAAAGGCCCTATCAATTGTTATTGGCCTGTTTGAGGAGGGTCATCCTTACCCCCCCCCAAAACTTTAGCAAGCCTTTAGGTTCTGAAGTGCACTCAGGTGGTGTCCTTTTGGCCGGATAAGGATCGGTCCTCATTTTGTTAGAGAACACTGTGGTGAAGGGATTTTCAGAAAGAGCGGGATCCTGATCAATGATGGGAAAGTGATGCCTCTGAGAGCCTTAGTGCCAGGAACATTTCCCAAGTATCCTTGAATTCGTTATAGGGGCAGGTAGGGCCGTGAGTTCATTATAGGGCCATGCAGATATAAGTGAATGCTGGAATAAGTCATTGAGGGGTGCCTGGAAGTTGAGTCGTGGCAACTGGGCTTCTTTTCTTGAGAGATCAAAATGTTTCGCTACTCTCTTCAGTCTCAGGAAAATTAGTGGAGAGAGAGTCCTCCAGTTCCTCAAACTGACAAAGCTGCTGGGAAGAGTAGTGAAACGTTTTGATCTCTCAAGAAAAGAAGTCCAGGTGCTATGAATCAACTTCCAGATAAACTCACCTGGATGACTCAGAATCTTCACGGACTCATTGAGGGGTGCTTTTAATGAATCAACCCCCCCATTTTTTCTTTCTCCCCCTTTTCCTGCCCACAAAGTTAGGCCCTCGACATCTGATATGATACATACTGTGATGGATACTGAATCTGATTGAAATGGAGCGATACATGGTAGTAAAAAAGAAGGTGTGGTGCTCCTGAGAGTTCTTTTAACAGTTTATAGAAATCATGACACAGTTTTCTGTCACACAATATGCAGTAGAGATGGGCACGACTTAGCGGTATTTCAGTTTCCGTTTCCGTTACTCGGTTCTGTTACTCTACGGAAATGGTAACGGGAATTACTGCCCCAGACTTCGAGCTCGAACCGACGAACGAACAATTTTGGTCTGATTTGTCGTGCTCGTTCCTTGCATCGCGAGATCGCGCGATGCCACACGCGGCACAGAAAAAAGTTTTTAAAAGTTAAAAAAACCCGGTTCCCGGCCAAAAAGCAGGCGGGAAAATGCCTGCCGTGCCTCAGGGCACCTACCAGAGGGGTTGTTTCTGGAGGTCCGCGGCCTCCCCCCTCATCCCCCGTCCTCGGCTGCTCTGGTGGGACTCGCCGCAGGCTCGCAGCCACCAAAATGCCCAGTCTCGCCGCCGGCCGCCCGCAATTAAAGCGCAAGCAAGCGGCACGGACGGCACAGGAAAAAACTTTTAAACTATCCCCCCACCCATTCCCGGGCCAAAAAAGCAGGCGGAAAAATGCCTGCCGTGCCTCAGGGCACCTACCAGAGGGGTTGTTTCTGGAGGTCCCCGGCCTTCCCCCCCAATCCCCCGTCCTAGTGGGCTGCTCTGTGGGACTCGCCGCAGGCTCGCAGCCAGCAAAAAGCCCAGTCTCGCCGCCGGCCGCCGCAATTAAAGTGCAAGCAAGCGGCACGGACGGCACAGGAAAAAAAACTTTTAAACTCTCTCCCCCCACCCGTTCCCGGGCCAAAAAAGCAGGCGGAAAAATGCCTGCTTGACTAAGGGCGCAGGGCACCTACCGGAGGGGTGGTTTCTGGAGGGGGGGGTCCCGCCTCCCCCCCGTCCTGGGCAGCCGGACCCGCGAGTCGCCATCGCCATGCCATGCGGTGCGGGCGGGGGATCCAAAATGGGGCGGCAAACGCAATATTGTTTTTGAAATCGTGGTCTAAAAACACACAAGCACAACAGAAACACGCGAAAATTTATAAACTGCCAGATTTTTCACAGTAGCAGTGGGTTTTTTCTTGCAACAAAATGTCTCTCCTCTCCTCCTCTGTCCTCCATTGATTTTATTTTATTTAATTTATTTACACCTGCGCAATGATGGGCTGGCCAAGTGGCCAGCCATGTGGGAGTGGACAACCATGCAAATTTTTGGAGCCATCCCACCAGTCGCATGGCCACTTGGCCATGGAGACTTCTGGGATGTGCCAAAAAGCCCCCTAAAACCTGCCCTAGCCCTAACCCTAAGCCTTGACTCCGTACCCATACGTCACAGACTGTCTTCTTAGTGGGTCAGAGAGGCACCCAGAGGTGCAACCCACTAGCCCACCGTAACCTTACCCGTCACTAGCCTAACCCTAGCTCTTGCACTAAGCCACCTTAAAGCCAGATCTACTTGCTTGCATTGCACTACACGCAGCAAGTACAATTCCCTTCTGTGTGAGACATGGTGGTGCGGGAGCCTTGTGAAGGGAAGGTATGACCCTATCACTCTCACACTGGTCTCACGTCTGCACATTATGTTATGCAATATCCATATGGCTATTGCATAGCATTTTGCAGCAGCAGCAGGTGAGGAAGGGAGACCCCCATGTAGAGGGGTCTCTCTTGGAGCCTGCTTCCCCTTCCTAGTGGCAGGAGGCACCCACAGGTGCCTCCAGGAGCCCACTTTCCCTTTATAGCGGGCCAGAGGAGGCACCCACCCCACAGAGGTGCCTCCAGGAGCCCGCTCCCCCCCCCCCAAAAAAACCAGTACTAATGACAACGAAAAAACGAAAAAACGAACCGACTAATTTTTGCGAATTTTCGCGAAAACCGGAAACGACCCGAAACGGGACTGGCCCGACTAACGACAACTCGAAAATTTTTTTTTCAAGTCGTGCCCATCTCTAATATGCAGAATGAAGAACATAACAAATTACATATTCAATAAATTCCTCACAATGCCATCTCATAACGTAAAATCCAAGCTTAAAAAGCACTTTGGTTCTAAAACAACCAAATAAGGCGCACTAATATCCTATAAGCTCTGGGGATATTAAAAAGAAGGCATTCACTTTGCCAATATTAAACCCAGTTCACATGATCCAATCAAAGTTCATTTAGGCCCAATCCGCAACACATTTACCATGATTACAACAGATATCAAAATTAGGTTGCATTACCAGTGATATTTTTTTAAGGATGGATCCAGTTGCCTATTACAGAAACATTTTTTTTTGAAAGCTGGCATTGCATCATATGTTGCCTGTATACCAAAGAAGCTTAAATCCAAATAAATGTCAGCACTTAAGATGTTTGGTGAAACATGTTGCTTTTGTTGCAAAATATTAACAGGATTATTGTTTTACAAGTTACTGGTCTGGTTTACACCGAAGCCTTTCAGATAACAATTTTTCGCTGAATGCTGCAGGGATTCGCACTCAACTCATACTAATTTATTTGTTGCTATTACCTATTAAGGCGCTTGTAAGGGCAAGTTGAGAAAAGAAGTGGGTACCGTCCTTATTTCCGAAACCGAGCAGGTGTTCAAAGGTGTACTTCTAGTGCACATGGCAGCTGTGTTAATTGCACATAGGTAGGTGCACGTGTTCAAGCCTGTCAATCATTCTTGCTTAAGAATTTAGCCATATCCTACCCTGGACCTCCTCTCTAACAGTCTGCAAACTCTTTTCTAGTTTACTTCAGCTCTCGTCAGGTACAGTATCCGAAAGGTTGGGCAGGGATTGCGTCTGTTGTTCGCACCCTGCCTTTGAAGCGGGCGTCTATAAGCAGAACGTCTTCCCGTTCAAAGGGAGCATACGTTTTCCACAGAGAGCATCCCATTCTGTAAGTACTGTGTAACAACGCGGTGTTTTCAAAAGATCTTTCATGTGACGGCCGGGGTTGGGGTTGGGGTTGGGGGTTGGTTGAAAATCAAGGGCAGCTTCGTCCCCGTGGATCCCGCGCCCCTCTTCCTTTGTCGCTTTTAATTAGCGTGTCCTGTAGGACGACTGAATAGAGGACTCCCTCTCCCCCTGGGTTGAACCCGTGTTTGGGGGGGGGGGGACACACGAGACGCAACCCTTTGGACTTTGGAACGCATCTCCGACCGCGAACTTGGACAAGACTTGGAGGGACCGCGGCCGGCTTCGGGGCGGGGAGTCAGGGAGAGGGGGGCGCGCGGTGCTGAAGGGGAACCGCGCGCCCCCTCGCTGGTCCGCGCGCCCGCGCGCGCCCGGGGACCAGCCGAGTGCCGGGCGTGGGAGAAGCCGTCCCCAAGCGCCTCGCGTCCCCGCATCCGAGGGACAAGGAGAGTCTTTTCGCTTCAGCTTGAGGCGGTGCGGGAGGGGGTGGCGAGGAGGGAGGAGAAAAGCGCCCTTCTCCCACGTGCTGCGCTTTCGCTCGGCGCGCAGGTCGCGGGCGCAGCCGCCCGGCCCCGCTGTCGCCCTCCAGCCCCCCCCCCCCCCAATCTCCACCCCGCCCGCCCTCCCGCCTGCCTGCCTTTCCCCGAACAATGAGCGGGAGCAACGCAGCGCAGCGCAGCGCAGGCAGGCGCGCACGCCTCCCTCCTCCCTCCTTTCCTCCCGCCCTCGCCGCCCCGGACTCGGAGTCGACGGAAGCAGCAGCAGCACCACCACCACCAGCAGCAGCAGCAGTAGCTCCTGGCGTCTGCGAAGCCATAGAGACCGCGGCCAAGCGGCAGCAGCAGCGACGGCGGCGGCGCCGGACTTTGCCTCAGCATGTCCGCCTCTCAGCAGCAGCAGCGGCGCGCGGTGCTTGGAAGCATCCGAGCTAGTGCCGCCGCCGCCACCACCCGGCACCACCAGCAGCCTAAGCCGCGGCTGAGCTTCGCGGCTCTTTAACGGCTCCGTTTGCTCCTCGCCCGGCGCACCCCAACGCGCCGCCGCCGCCGCCTCTCCTCCTTGGGGTACCACCGACCATGAACTGAGTCGGCTGCCGCGGCCACCCCGCTTGCACCTGGTAAGGAGTGGTGCGCGGAGGAGGAGGAGGAGGGGACCCGTCCTTTCCCGGGAAGGAGCGACTCGAACGCCGAAGCAAAAGCAGCGGTGCTTCTGCGAAAACCCAGAAGCCTAAGCGCCGTCGCGAGCTGAGCTGAGCTGAGCTGGTGGGGTGGGTTTTGGAGCGGAGGGAGCGGCGCGCGCCCGGCTCTCCCGCCGCGTGCAGCCTCCCTTCACGGCCATGTGCAAAGCGGGCGTGGAGAGCCCCGGTCAGAAGCGGCGCCGAAGGGCAGGCGGGCGGGCGGCGGGCCGGGGAGCGAGCGGTCCAGACGAGGGGCATTTGTGGGTGTGTGATGAGGGGAGAGCAAACGGAGCGCCGAGAAAGGGCAGGTGGGGTGGAGGGCGGAAACTGACAGTTGGGTTGGGGGTGGCAACTCCGGGAATGGGTCTGTGTGTGTGGGGGGGGGGGAAGAGGTTTTAAGTGTGTGTGTGTGTGTGTGTGTGTGTGTGTGTGTGTGTGTGTGTGAGAGAGAGAGAGAGAGAGAGAGAGAGATGTTGGGGGGGGGGGCAGAAGCCCTTCCTCACTGCCGGGTCCCTCTTGGGAAGGAGCCGCTGCTATGAAGTGAGAGCCCCGTGGGGGGTTGGGGGGAGAGAGATTTTGAGGAATTCCTAGAATGTGGTATGTTGCTTGGAGTTTATTTATTTATTTATATGTTGGCTGGTGGTGCATCTCGGCGTGGAGGAAAGAGAGAGCTCGAGGAAGGAAAGGGTGTCTTCTTAGTCCCCCCCCCCCAGCCCCCCCAGCCCTCTTGCTGCCCCGGGTAATGAGGGAGAAGACGCTGCCATTCTCTCTCTCTCTCTCTCTCTCTCTCTCTCTCTCTCTCCTGTAACGTAGTAGCATCTCTTGGCGGGGCTTGGCAACGACACTTCAACGGGCGGGATGCCTCTCTCCCCCCCCCCGCCTCCCTGCCCCCGGCGCCGCCAACACGCACACACCGAGGTGGCGGCGGCAGCTGCAATGTGCGTGGGAGATCAGAAGTATTTTGCCCTCGGGCTCCTTAAAAGAGGAGCGCCGCGCTCTCCCACCCCACCCCGACCCCCTCCACCCCTTCCGCGCTTCTTGCCCTCCAGTTAATAACTTAACGCTTTTGTGGGTAGGAAGAGGCGGTCATTATTAAGGAGGAGGATACGGGTACCCTGCTCTCTCCTTGCAGCTCTCCCAGAGGGATCCTCCACGTGATAATCATTGTTTAGATTTTAAGCACTTCAAACTAAACAAAACAAAACAATGAACTTTGGTTATCCGGAGACCTCTTGCCTCTACTTTGTTTGTCCTGTTGGCAAAGAAGACATTGGTTTCTCTTGTAATGCTGACTAAATTTGATGGCGTTCTGGGACTGCCTTATGATTTGCAGAAGATGGGGTGGTTTACTGAGTTGTTCCTGCATTTGGGCTTGAACGATTCAAAGGGTTGAATAGACCTGTTTGGAGGAGCAGCACTTTCCAGGAATTTAAATGAGGTCTTTAAAAAAATGGCATTCCAGGACTTTTTCTATTAACTCTTTTTGTTTTCTTTACATTGACCTTTGGGTAGTTAGGCAACTGTGTTGAATGTTAAGAGAGAGGTCCATGTCCATGAACACACCTCATTAAGCACTCATCCCTTGGTGTTGGCTTGGGTTTTTGTTGTAGTTTTTTTCCCTCATGTGCACACCTAAATATTTGAGGTGATTGCCATCATGAAAAATAGGAGAGCTGATGTATAATTTACAGCCAGATGTACTCAAATTGAGTGAATGTCATTTACAGTAAAATTCAGTTAAATTTTAATGCATATTTTGTAGTGCTGTTTTGACAGAATATGATAAAAGTGACTTAGTTTTGAATTCATTTGTCTTGACGAGGCTTACTTGTGAGTAAAAATATAGAAAGTTCCACTCTTAAAGTCATGAGTTAGTTATTTCAGATATTTTCTACTTCAGTCCTAAATGCACTGAGACCAGAAAGGAATTGTTATTAGGACAGTTTTTCTATTTTTTAAAAAGATACATCATATGGAAGTAAGGTTTGAAATAAGTGAGATGTTGTTGCAAGTAAATCTGCAAACAGTAAAGGTATTTGTGATATCATTTTTTGGAATTGTGCATGTATGTGTTTCGTGAAATTTCTTCCAGGAGAAATTTGTGTACTGGTATTTTTTTAAGGTTAAAAGGAAGCAGTTAAGCTAAATTTTAATGCATAATTTCAAATGAAAAGTCTTTCACATTTAAAATTGAAACCTTTCTTTTCAGTGCAAATGCTGATCCACCTCATTATAATGCCTGAGATTTTCAAGTTGAAATTGGCCATGGAAGTATCTTGTTCTTACATTAAGTACTTTGAACCTCTAGAGAAAATTGGGTAAGATTGCACTCAGTTAAAAATCCATAGAAATGCCACATGCTGAGAGTGTGTGGAACACTTTGTAAGTGTTTTTCCTTCAATTGAAGTTCATACATTGTACAACTAAGGAAAACAATGTGATGCGATTTCATTTAGTAGTCTAGTACAAGTAGATTGTGATCTGTGGATCCTTGAACTTGAATCCAGGCTTTCTGAAAATGAACATTGTGGGGTGTTTTTTTTTGTTGCTCATATTTTCATTTATTTCAATCAAAAGCCTAGTTACATTTCTTCTGCTTGTGCTTTTTATGTTTGTCAGGACTTAAAATTCTTAAGACCTTTGCCACTCCATAAAAGCCTAGATGCCCTAAGCACATCCGATCTCGCCTGATTTCGGAAGCTAAGCAGGGACGGCCCTGGTTAGTACTTGGATGGGAGACCACCAGGGAATAACAGGCGCTGTAGGCGCCTGGAGTAGGAAATGGCAAGCCACTCCAGTATTCCTGCCAAGAAAACTCCATGGACATGGAGTCACGAAAAGTAGGTCACGACTGTAATGACACCACACACACACACACACACACACACACACACACACACACACACACACACACACACACACACACACACACACACACACACAAAAGCATCACATTGTCAGATTTCAAAAAGATTTTGGAGGAAAGCTCCCTGGTTTTGGGACTGTTAATAAGCAACTCTGCATATCACCCCTTTGTATCTAATGGGAAAACAAGCTGCTCTGCTTATGTATTTTTCATCCTATTACGAAGGCATGTTGAGGCATTCCGCTGCTTTCCCAAAGGTGGATACCTGCTAGGTACAGGGTTCCCGTTTCACAGAACCTACTTTGCTTAGGTAGCGTTTGCTTAGGTAGAGTTTGCTGTTATGTGTTTCTTCAGTCTTCAAAATCTGCATATCATTTTATTGCATATTGAAGAAAGTTGGAAGCAACAGGAACACAGGCACAGGAACACACACTTTATTATACAATGGAATTTTAAAAGTGCCATTCAGTCTGCACAACATTCATTCCCAATATAAAAATTCCAAAACATAAAAACCGACCATTTAAAACAAACATCCATACATATGCAACAAAACGAGAAATACATGGCCATGTAACAAGATCATTGAGTGTGACTAGAATCATGTTCCTTCCTTCTACTGGTCTTGTGGTGGTCCGTTGTGTGTGTGTGTGGTTGATCAGTCTCTTGAGCTTCCACAAGGATGTACTACTGAGTACTTCCTTGCACAACCACTCATGGACTAATGGACCGTTTCACAAGCAGAAGGAAGCTAATAGGATACTGCTCAGTAATCGTCAATAGTACATTATGGTACAGCTAGGTTGAAAATGTCATAAGGAGAAGCTCACTATCAATAGAAGTTTGGATATACAGTACAGTATAAGTTATATAGTATCTATAAGACATGTGCAGGGGGAGGGGAAGTGTCTGCTCATTATCTAAGTGTTTGAAAAGTTTCTACAAACAAAAAACACCAAAAGAAATTATGGTATTGCAGTACTTTTTTTTCAGAATTAGGATTTCTTTCATGCTGCCCTTCTTGAGTAAGCTGTATGCAGTTGCAGTGTCCAGTATAGTTTAGCTGAGGGGTTTAAATGATTACTTTTGCTATAAACCTTTTCAGCAGTGCTTTGGGAGGCTATGTTTTCTCAGTTATCCCTTTCCCTCTGCAATGCCCTCCTGATCTTTAGAAACTCTTTTGAAAACTGCTCCATTAAGTAGGCATGGGGGGTTGGAATATTTTTGAACATTTTTAAATAACATCTTAAATAAACTTCCAAGTTATATTCCAGTTGCATTTTCTTCTCACCCCAGGGCTTTCTACCCTAACCTTAGGTGCTACTGTTGAATTACGTTATCCTTATGAGTAGATATTGATCTAATATATGTTTTTATCACATTTATATCTTGCCCTTATTTTAAGGAATTGGGATAGATTACAAAGATGCCCCCTCCCAATTTAAAACTTTATAAACTCCAGTCTTTTATTGTCATAATACCCATTTTAGGTGGATACTTGTGACTGAGCGAGCAATGGGCCTAAAGATCAGTGGTTGGCCTGTGACAGTTTGAATCTAATCATCATCATCATCACCACCACCACCATTGACCATCTAGGCTTGGAATTCTGGGAGTTGTGATCCAAAACATCTGGCGTGCCGAAGGTTCTCCACCACTACTATAGATCATTGATTCCAGCTCCTGTTATGTAGCCACAGGGGGGAATCGAACTCCCAACCTCCAGCTCCATAGCCAGATGCCTAAACCACTGCGCTATCCTGCAGTCCATCTTCCTCAGCCCTATTTTATTACTTTAACCATGATAAGCACTGTATGTATGTTATACAGCTTGGGAATATTTTTATCACAGATGCTATAATTAATTGTTACAAGTACGCATTTCCAGCTTTAGCTGGATTTTCTGCTATGAGAGGACTTGGAGCAGATGACTCTTGGTTTGTTTCCGCCTGCAATTCTGTGACTATATATTTTTTGCAATCTGTACCACTGCTTTGGTAACTTACAATTGCACAATCGCTGTGCATTAAGATGGCAATGTATACTTGCCTGTACTGCTGTACAAATGTCAAGACCTGGACAAAACATAGAAGATGTTAATATATGAGATCAACAGTAAAATCCGTGGACATCTGGATGACAGTTTCTATGATGGAGAGCAACAGTTTTTTAAAAATAGGGTATTTGGATCAAGGCAGCAGATTTACATAGGATTAATTTTGCAGAAGAAAGCAGTTGCTGTGCATCCATTATCCTCTTCACCCGCTGGTATATCTAACTCTTGCAAGTAGTAACAGTATTAACAGGAAAATATCATTGCGCACTAAATAATGACCATTTCCTAATTGATCTGTTCTGTAAATGCTCCTTTAACATTTATAAAGACATTTTGATGCATCTGAATGAACCCATGTTGGTTCACGAAGTAAACATAATGCATATACACATATTACAATGCACACTCCCGTATGAAGATTACTTTTCCCCTTCCTTTTTTATTATTGGAAATAGTGTTTGAAACATAACTTTTATATAATGTCTTATATTGTAAGAGCTTCCAAATTTTGTACATACTTGTGCCTTTTTTTTCATTCTTAGGAATCAACCGTACTTACTTTTCAGTAAGTGTATACTAAATACTCTGAAATGTGAATTTGGAATAAAAGCTTTTCATTCTCTGAAGGTTTTCAGCTAATATATGTTTGTATATATTAGGCTCGCTTACATATGCAAGTTCACACTTTTTGTTTGAATGGTCCATCAAAAATTCAGAGGTAGATGCCAGTTCATATGTAGTACATTTTTTTATTCATAAAGCTTACAGTTTCATCAGAGAGTAGGAAAGTTGACCATACTTACGAATCCACCTGGCTCTTCTGCATATGTTATAGTTGTACAACTGATTGTGAAATTCATGCCAAGGCAGAAGTCACATCTGGCAAACTGTTCCACAGACTCTATGGAGTTTGAATGTAGCTAGTTGTAGATTCAGTTGCAGAATCAGACAGGCAGTGCAGAGTTCTTAGGTGCAACTGGCTATACTAACATCTGCTGGGATAATTTTACACTACATGCAGTGCGGTGGGACTTCAGCTAAAACGTCCCAATTAGCACTGTATTTTGAATTACCCAGTTTCTCTTGTGAGTAGGCAAAGATAAAAAGTGCATAAAGAGCAGCTAGACCACTTGATTGATTTATAAAGATAATCCAGCCATAGTGGGTACAGGAGGCCTGTTAAACTAGTCTCTACAATAACACATTTTAAATGATGTTGGAATTTCCTTCTGGTCAAATTTTGGCAAAGTGCATGATGCCCTGGCCAACCCTCTGTATTTGTTTTGCTTCAGGGAATACCATTTCCTGACAAATATCTATCTATAATGAACACTGGTTTTCATGTTGGGCGATTTTCCACAGGTCTCACTGAATCAGCATAGTTGAGGAGAGCGGTGCAGAGTGTCAGCATGGAAGGGGTGAAGGAGAGGTGTGTGTGACAACGATGGGAATCAATAATAGGACACCTGTCAGCTTTATTTAGCATGGAGGATTCTGGAACTGGTCTGTGAAATCTGTGGAAAGAGCCTAAATATTAGATAATAAACTTGAACTTACATGAGATTTAGTTTTTCCAACAAAAGAGATTGCAGAAATTTTGATATTTAACTTATATGTGAGGGAATGTCTATCACTTGCAGCCACTGTTGAGAATTGGAATGAATACAGAACCCAGCTGGAGGCTAAAAGCTGAAAAACATGAAGTGCCTCTTCATAGAAAGTTTCATATGAAAACAGGCCAGGGCAATGCATTAGAAAGCATTAGATGTTCATTATTACATTTCTGTTACTTGAATAAGTTATGTTGCTTGCCACTTGGGCAAACTGCATGGCCTCAAAGTGCTACTGGAAAGCGGGACTGTTAAACCAGTACTAAGTACTAGAAAGCCTTGTGCGGTTTGCTGCAAGTCAGCAATTATTTGATAGTATATAATTACTAACTATTATGTCACTTGATCTGTAAAATAAAAAATGAGTTAAACACAGAAGAGGTTTAGAATCACCAATTTAAGGCAAATACATGCAAATTCCCAAAAGTTTGTGCTTTTTTTAAAGTGACAAATAGAATAAGCTGTTAGTACCTTCAAGATTTTTTTTTGTGAGATGTCAGTCAGTTTAAAAATTTCGCAGATGCACAATGTACATTAAAGAAAAAGGTAGGGGTGGCTATTTATTAATACACAACATATTAAACGAATCTATAACAAGGTGGTTATTCTGTTTTCTAAAGAACATATTAAGTGTCTTTTCATCTTTGTTATCTTTAACAAATAAAAATCAATGCAACAGTGTATGCAACCCTTGTAATTAGTTATCTTAAGCCCAATACCAGCAAATGTGAATGTTGTTTGTTCCATGACAAGCATGTATACCACCTACTATATACTCTCCTGTGTTTAACTTCGGGCCTTTATACACGACCCCTAAGCTCCGCAGGAAATGGCTGCAAGGTCCGGACCTTACAAGTGTTTTCCCACCAGCTCCGGACTTTGCAGACAATTAAGTGCAACCCCGCCCACCTAAGCGCAACCCAGCTGCACTTTCTTGTACCTGCTTGAGGTGGGTGAAAATCCCCAGGTCCGGATTTAATCTGGTCAGTGCGGGGCTCTCCTGGCTTCTGCTTGTGTTTTTTTTTTGCCTCCTGCCCCTTTAAGAGAAGAGGTGGGAGGAAAAAAAGCAAGCAGAAGAGAAACGGAGCTCCGGGAAGCTCCTCCAGGTGAGCTGCATTTCCCCCCCTCTTTCTCTGGTGGGGAGGAAGGAAGAGCAACGAACCCCTAAGATCTTTGGTCCGAATTTAAGGGACCAGCGGATCTTAGGGGTCGTGTGAAAAGGCCCTTCAGCATTTTTGTAGGATGCCATTATGATGTGGAGTGTTCTGTACAAGTAAACAAAAAAGAAGATAAACATCATGGAATGCATTTTCTGGGGCTTCACTGTTTAAATAAATATTCTGCATTATATTATACTGCATATTTCAGAACTATGGCAGGGTTTCCCATGACAGCCATTCTTAACTATTTTTTTTTATTTTCATTGGCCATGGTTATAACAATATAAATGATATGTGGACCCAATCAGGATGATATAAGACACATAAGGTAGCATGTGCGAAGAATTCTTTCCAGTCTGTGGGACCCCTTCTGATGCACCAGGAAGGGGCAGGCCTCCCGCTGAAAATGGCCAAGAGCATCTTTTAAAAAGTAGAACAGATTTCTGGAAATCAGCTATTTCCTGTCTCTCAGTCTCAGCTAGATTGTTTGTCTCTGTGTTTGTTTGTTTTGTTTTGTTTTCTATACTGACCAATTAGTGATAAACACTACTCCAGGTGATGTACATAACAAGATAGACAAACCCCAACTGTTACAACCACAACAAAAGAATCAATAAATAGGACACATGAGCAAAAATAAAATCAAACTAAAATTTTACCTTATGGTGACATCCAAATGAGGAAAACAAAAGAAGGCACAGTGTTATGGGTGGAATTCTCTATTGGTGGTAGTACATTCTTGATGACCATTTTGAAGAGTTCTGTCTTGGCTAATTTTCTAAATACTGAGAGGGAGGGTCATTTTGACATTTGGTTCCATAAGGATGGAGCCACCAAGAAGGCTGGCTTACTCATTCAAACCTTTCAGTGTGGCTATCGTTAACAGTGAGGCCTGGGAGAAATGAATGAAATAGGTAGATGAATAAGATACGTCTTGTTGTTTCCCTCTCTCTGTTGATACTCAGGCTCAGGTATGACTTCATAGTTAACATGAAAAAGCCCAGGTTTGGAAGTGGTTGTAGACAGAAGAGCACAGTCCAGGAAGCCTGGTTGTTAGTGCAACATGTATTGAATTGTATGTAACAAAGTGAGCACATTGTATTCAGCAACAGTGCTAGCTATAAGACCAAGTCCCCTTTTCCAGGGAACTGGCGTGGCTTCTCTAAGTGATACATAGTATTGATACAATAACACTGTTACATGCTTTCAAATACATAACTGTATTTATATTCATATTTCGACTTTAGATCAGTGCTTAGCTTCAGTAATGAACTGGATGAGAGAGAACAAACTGAAACTAAACCCGGACAAGACAGAGCTGCTTCTGGTCAGTCAAAAAGGAGATCAAGGGATAGGGATGCAACCTGTACTGGATGGGATTATGCAACCTGTACTGGATGGGAAACAGTTATGCCTGTTTCTTGAGAAACCTGCTCTGGCCACAGTGACACATGCCTTAGTGACATCCCAGCTGAACTACTGTAATGCGTTCTATGTAGGGTTACCGATGGAAAGTCTCAGGAAACTACAGAGATCACATTACACCCCTACTAAAGCAGCTCCACTGACTGCCAGTCAGCTATCAGGCAAAATTCAAGGTGTTGACCTTAACCTACAAAGCACAAAATGCCCTGGATCCAAGCTACCTCAAAGATTGAATCTCGCAGTATGAACCAGCTCGGGTGCTAAGGTCATCAAGGAGAGGCCTTTCTCTCCATACCACCACCTGCACAGGGCATCTCAGAAGAACACATGAAAGGGCCTTCTCGACTGCTACTCCCAGGCTTTGGAACCCCCTCCCACCGGAGGCCAGGACTGCCCCATCTCTGCTGTTTTTCCAGAAGCAAGCAAAGACCCTCCTCTTCAGGCAAGCTTTTCCTGAAAGAGGGACTACCTATTATGTGACTTTTATATGGATTACCATGCATGATTGCATTGACTGATTCCAAAAGAACACTAGTGTTTTCCATGTTGCTTTTCACCCTTCATAATGGATTTTTATTTTCTTCTTGTGTACTCTTTGTAGCTGTGATGTTATCTATTAATGTTCTAAGATGCTTCTTCAAACTCCCTGTTCTTAACTTGAATATGTCTTAAATATTCTGGACTGTATATTGTCCCTCATTATTGTAAAGGACCCCACCTTGGGTCCTTTTCTATGGAGAAAGGTGGGGTAAAAATATTCAAAATGAATAAATAAATTTATTATTATTATTATTATTATTATTATTATTATTATTATTATTATTATTATTATTATTATTATTATTATTATTATTATTATTATTATTATTTGCACAGAGTAAAGTTCCACAGTAGGATTCTGGCCACTGGTCAGGTGACAGCCATTCTGGCTGCTACTTGTGCAATTAGGTTCAATGTGTAAATTAAAGGTGGGGTATATAATGTTTGGTGCTCTAGATGTTTTTGTTGGCAACTCCTGCAGGTTTTATCATTGGTTATGTTTGGGGATAGATGAGGGGTCATAGCTGCTAGAAGATTTGGACTTTGCATTTTGCTGCAAAGATTTTTCCCCCAGACCATTAAACTTTCAACGAATCAAAAAATATTAAACCAAAAGTTGGACTTGATGGCCTTATAGACCCCTTCCAACTTCACTGTTCTGTGATTCTGTGAGTATTGTTGGATAATTCAGTGGTTCAGGCTGTGGATTTAGAGGTTGCGAGTTCAGTTCAGCACTGTCCCTCCTTGACAGGTGCTGGACTCAGTAATCTATAGGGTCCATTTCAACTATAGAGTTCTATTATGAGGTTCTATTATGAGTTCTATTATGAGTTCTATAGAGTTCTATTATGAGGTTCTATTATGGGTTCTATTATGAGGAAACACTTATGTCTGCCAGGACCCTGCCTGTCACAGAACCTGACTCTGAGGGGTTAAATGGTGAAGAGCTGCTGGAGGAGCCTTGCAGCTCAAGTCAGCAGGCAGCTGGGTCTGATGACTCAGCTGAAAACATATCTTCTCCCCCTAGAAGGGCTATGAGCAGGATTCTGCAAAGACGTGCTACCAGGAGAGCTAGGGAAAGGGTCTTTGATGCTAGACGGGGAATCAGGTCGGGAAGCCCTGAGTACTAGCAGGAGCCTTTCCAGAAGTAAGGGTGTGTTCCCTGTTTTGAGATAAAGCTGGTAAGCTCAGGTTGAGCTCTCTGTGGGAGCAACGCGTCATTTGAACTTGCAACCATGGTCCTGTCTGTGACCTTGGCTCTGTTTCCTGATTTCAGACTGGCTTCTTGGACAACGGTTTAATCTGTTCCCTAGGGTTTGGCATCTGGTTTCCGTGAGATATTCTGGTTTTGACTTGGACTGTTAATTGCTGGGAGTTGGATTCTGTTATTTATCTGGCACTTGATTGTTGGCAAAGGACTTGAACTTGCCTGGCTTTCCACTAAAGATCTTGGCAAAGAACTGAACCCTGTTTTTGTGTGTGCGCTCTGTGTGCGGGGCTTGACAATGTCCATCATGAAAACATTGTAGATCAAAACATGCCCTTTGAAATAGAGAAGAATCCAATGTTTTGTTGCAATCCTGTTTTTAGTGGCAGTGAAAGTTTTAACAGTGTGGGAAGTTCTAACTTTCACAACACACACACACACACAAGAGAGAGAGGGATGGTGTTTCGGTTAGTACTGTGTCATACCTTTGCTGGCAAGTGGTTTTCAGCAGCCTTTGCTTTAAATATGAAGTGGTTCCTTGACAGATGTGTCAAGTAATAAAATGCAGAACACTAATAGGCTCCTTAGCAGTTCTTCTGCCTCAGGTAACTAATAAATAAAATCCAGACAAACTCTTATAGTACACACTCATTTACCACCTTTGGATGGGGTAAAAGTGGAACAGTTCAAACATCCATGCATCCTTCTGAGTGCTGTAGCTCCTGAGTGCCCCCTCGTGGCTTCATTCACTTTCAGAACTTGGCTTTGTACTTGTTACTGTAACGTTCTTAAGATTTTGTTGTGATGTGAAACATCCAAGTGCAGGAGTAAGTTAATTAAAAGAGGAGTAGTGAGCCTTCAGGAGGCATGAGTGAGATTGCACACAGCCACTTTTGAATGCTGAGAAAGCACAGAGACCCAAGATGACCCAATGAGTTTCTTCAATCTGAATCCAAATTTATTTCAACACAAACACATAGATTTAGATTTGTTCTCTTAACCTATCAAACCTTTTATATGTGAAACATGCAATTCTAAAAGAACATTTGTACAGTAAAAGAATGTGACCTCATAACTATTAGAGAATCTAGGAATTGGATTATTCCTTTTGTGAACAGAATGTAGGGCAGAAAAACAAAATCATGGAGAGAGTATTTATTGATTTATTTGTTTTTGGATTTATATACTGCCAAGTTTAATTCAAAGAACAACTCCAGGCATTTTACAAGTAAATTTGAAACAATAAAATAAAAATATTTTACATATATTAAGTAAATATAACAAACACATAGAAGAAATAAATCATAATAAGCCCAGTCTTTAAAAAAAACACCTCCATGGATTTGCTCCCAAAACTAGCATTTTCAGGGGGAAATGCAAGAAGCCACTAAGTTAGAAAAAAATTATCTTTACTTACAGTAGCCATCTGTAGTTACAGTCAAAGGAAACATGAGAAGCCCCTGCATGCTTGCTGCTTGAAGGATGGTCAGGGAATAAAGAAAAGAGCTGTCAACAAAATGAATGGGAGCAAAAACAATCTGGAAGATGACCAGAGGCGTGCCTCAAATGCCACAGGTGGGAAAAGAACATCAATGGTGAAAGAACTTTACCAATCAAGTTAGTGGTAAAGAAAAACCATACAGTGTTGTCAACAACCCCTTCCACTGTTATCTGGTGGTAGTACTTGAAAGGTCACTATTATCCCAACATTAACCATGTGGGAAGTAAATGGAACAACTGGCTTCTCTGGATCCCGCTGCCCTGATCAAGGGGAGCCATATTTCCTCTCTTCCCTGTCTGCCAAAGATACTGGATGCAAACCAGTAAACCATACCTGCCATATCTTTGTCAAAGATTGAAGAAATTCTGAAAGATAAAGTCAGTTGTGAAGGGATGGTGGTGATGGTGAGGAGGAGGAGGAGGAGGAGAGGAGGAGGAGATGATGATGATCAGTCCCAAAAAGTATTATGTTCTTTCATCTGGATTTTCTGGCCCCTTATATGTTTTCCTCCTATTAGTTTTCACTCCATATAAAAGTTTGTTGCAGTTGATGGTATCTCTTGTGTTCTATGATAATGTTAGATTCCAGGCTCTAAGAATATTCCTCCCACTGTTCTTAGACTGAAACATAAGTTAGTGGTTCAAAGCATGTGCATACACACAAAATGCACAATAGTGTTACAGTACCATATGCTTACTGTGTATACACATTATGTTCACAACATCATATTTAACACACATGCACATACACCAATTCTGCAGAGACCTTTGTCTGCACCATGTGTCTCCATGTGTCTGTGATGACTTTAGAGGTGGCTGGAGGACCTTGCTTATACACAGCCTCCCTAATTCTATTCCTTGTTCCTTCTCCATATTAGTGTACAGTTCATATTTACTTTGGTGAAGGAGGCTTCTTGCCTGAGCCTAGAAAGAATGTAAATTTCTCTACTATCAACCTGGCATCAGACTAAAAGCATTCTGATGAACAGAGGAGTAACTGAATTATTGGTACTTGCAATTTAAGAATCAAGTTATGCATAATACATTTTGAGGGATGCAGCAGGAGGGATGTTCTCTCAGGAGCGGTGTGATAGTTCAGAAATCTTTCATCACGGGGAAGTTTGGTTGTGAATTGTATCCCTACAGAGCCATTTGGGTAATACATGACAGAACTTGAAAATGGTTCGCTTTGTAGACCGACAGCAGTGGTGTGCTTTAAATGCAGAAATAAATACACAGCATTTAAGCCATACAACTAAAACATCTCTGACAAATGCATGATTAGTTAAGCCAAGAGATGAGGAAAAGCTTTTGTGAGGTTTATTCTCCTGAGTAAATAATCTGGATTTTATAGGTTTTCTAGGTTTGAATCATAACTCTGATGTTATTTAAATGTAAGGATTTCTTGAGTGTGGTCAACTATAATAGCCTATTGATTTTTAAAGATGCTGCAGGTAATTGCAGACACTTGAAAGCTTATTCTCCTCCCGATGCGTTCTTGTACTTTCCATCAGTAGCAGTCATGCATGCTGCTGAAAAGAACAGGCTCTTTGTCGCTGAAACATTTTTTTCACTGTGGATTAGTATTTGCAGAAAAATGAAAGATTAATCCAAATTAAAATTGAATCTTAGATTGTATATCAGCTGGATCATTACTGCTGTAGAATCATCACATTTCACTGGGACCCATGTTCCCTAAGCTATGCACCTACATGCCCTCAAAGTGCTGCACTGGACACATGGAGCTGGCCATTTACTTCTGATCATAGCTGGAACTGTTTGTGGGCAGGATAAGGCAGAGCTCCCAACCAGCACTAGCAGAAATAAGAGGGGATGTTCATTGGGGTTTAAAGGGACATTCTAATTCATTATGCTTCACAATAAATGAAGAGTCAGCCCAGCCAGAAAATAAGGATCTCCCCCCAGAAAATTATTCACTTGATTTATGTAAATATTCCAACCACTTAGAATCATAGAATAGTGAAGTTGGAAGGGATTTATAAGGCCATCAAGTCTAACCCCCTGTTTTGTGCAGGAATACAAATCAAAGCATATCTGCCAAGTGGTTGTCCATATTTCCATTGGGTGCCTCCAGTGCTGGAGTACTCACCACCTCTTGAGGTAATTGGTTCCATTGCCGTACTGCTCTAACAGTTAGAAACTTTATCCTAATATTCAGCCAAAAGCTGGGTTCTCTTAACATGAGCCCGTTGTTGTGTGTCCTGTTCTGTGGGATGACTCAGAACAAGTCCTGTCCCTCCTCTATATGACAGCCCTTCAAGTATTTGAAAAGTGCTATATCAGCCCTCAATTTTTTCTTTAGGGTAAATATGCCCAACTCTTTTCAGTATTTCCTCATAGGGCTTGGTTTCCAGCCCCCTGATCATCCTTGTTGCCCTCCTCTGAACATGTTCCAGTTTATCAGCATCTAAAGTAGCTTTCTTAAAGCATATCAGCATCTTTATTTATTAAAGTGCAGAAATAAATACACAGTATTCAAGGTGAGGCCTAACCAGAGCTAAGTAGAGGGAGACAGGCACCTCAGGGGATTTGAAAATTATACTTCTGTTAATGCAGCCTGAAATAAATAGCATTTGGCTTTTTTGTGGCCACACCACACTGTAGGCTCATATACAGCTTATATGAGCTACAGGAATTCCAAGATCCTTCTCACTTGTAGTATTGCTGAGCCAGGTATCACCCATCTTGTAACTGTGCATTAGGTTTCTTCTTTCTAGGTGTGGTACTTTGCACTTATCACTGTTAAATTTTATTCTGTTGGTTCAGCCTCTCAAGAGCCTTTTGAATTTTGCTTCTGTCTTCCAGGGTATTAGTCATTCCACCCAATGTTGTGTCATCAATGAACTTGACAAACATTCCATGCACTTCCTTGCCCAAGTTATTAATAAAAATTGTTGAAGAGCACCAGACCCAGGACTGAGCCTTGGGATACCCCACCTGTTACCTCCTCCCACGTAGAGAAGGGGCCATTAATCATCACTCTCTGAGTATTATTTTGTAGCTAATTGTGTGTCTATTTTACACTTGAGCCTTGTGGTGCAGTGGTTAAAAGCCTGGACTGCAGGTAAAACTGTGCTCACGACCTGGGGTTCAATCCCTGATAGCCGGCTCATGGTTGACTCATCCTTCCATCCTTCCAAGGTTGGTATATTGAGTACCCAGCTTGCTGGGGGACAGTATGTAGCCTGCATATTTTAAAAAAAACTGTAAACCACCCAGAGACTACTTGAAGTGGTATGGGGAGGTATGCAAACAGAACACTTTGCTATGATTTATCCAGCCCACACTTTGTTATCTTGCTACTCAGGTTGTCATTAAAACCTTTGCTGAAGTCTAGTTATATTACATCTATAGCATTCCCTCTGTCTACCAGTTTGGTTACTTTATTAAAAAAATGAGATACGATTAATCTGGCAGGATTTGCTCTTGACAAATCTGTTTTGGCCGCTAGTTATTGTTGAATTGTTTTCTAGATGCTTGCATAGTGACTGCTTAATAATCTGTTCCATGATTTTTCCTGGGATTTACATCAGGCTCACTGGCCTGTAGTTCCCAGATTCCCATATCTGAACCCTGCTATGGAATAATCTTGCCCCCTGCTTGCTCTTGGGTGCAAGGATAAGCATGTAGAATGTATCTGCCATAAAGCAGCCTTTTAAATATACATTCAGCTGCAGATCAAAAAGAATCCTGTGTGTTACAGTAGATGCATACACCCAATCCCCTTAGAATAAGGTAACCCAAGGTAGCAAGAATTTTCAAGTGCCTATGAGATTGAGCTGGATCAGTATGGTATATTGCCTCTAAGCTGTATCATGGTTCTGTAGTGTACCATTCAGGCATGGCAGTAACAGCTGACTGTATTCCAGGAATGTATGATATTACTGATACCTTCAACATTTCATCCAAACCACTATGTTTACAATAGTCTCATTTTGGCCTGGTAATTTCAGTATTGCTGTTTCAAATAGTTAGGACTTTGCCTCCCCCCCACTATATAAAACCAAATTCCTCCGAGTGCTTGCCTGTATTTATGTAGATAAAATACCACAATCTACACACAGGAGGGAGAGGGATCAGCAGGTTTAGAGGAAACTAAGTTTGCAGAAGTACCCCCAAATAGCCTGTAGGTTATAGGGAGAGTGGACTCAAAAATTGTCACTGAGGAATGAGCACATTTGAGGGCCAGACAGTGCCTGGGGAGATTCTCAGTCATCTAGGTGAGGTGGAAAGTCATGGCAACTTCTTTTCTTGTGGGATTGAAACAGTTTGGTACGCATCCAAGTACCTTCTTCAGTCTGAGGAAGGTTGGTGGGAGGCTTCCAATTTATAGCTCACCTTTGTTTTACACCAATGTGGTCAGAATAGGCCTATTAGGTGGGCAATTGCCTGGGGCATGTGAAATTAGTTTGGCTGACATATTTTGTAATTATTTGGCTTTTGTCTTACTTAGGAGAGAGGTGTTGAGCCAGGTACGTGAATGTCTTTTCTGGAGCGGAATGCAAAGGACTGTCATTATTCTGTGCATAGGGTCAAAGTCAGAGATTTATATTTTAGTAAGCAACTTACAGTACTAGGAATCACACAGGAGAGAGAAAATGAATGTCCTTTTACACTTGGCAAAATTAAAGGTACCTGAGGGGATGATGAATTTAATGTGTTTCAGCGTGATAGCTTTGTGGCTTATGTCAATTATGAGATTCATCCTTCAGTCTCGAAAGACTATGGTATCATGCCTGGAGTAGAGATCCTAAAAACAACACCTAGTGTGACTAAATAGACCCAATTCGGGAATGGCAGTCTCTACCGCACTGGGGGCAGATGTATTCTGTTTCTTGCCCGGTCCTCAAGTTTCGTTCTTTCCGTGCCTGCCTCTTTTCCTCTGCCTGTTGGACAATGCCTCTTCAATTTTATGTAGACCATGCTGTATCTCTTGCCTCCTCCAGACAGTGTGATCGGAGGTCAGGGTTTCCCATCTGTTGAGGTCCATTCCCAAGGCCTTCAGGTCCCTCTTACATATATCCTTATACCGCAGCTGTGGTCTCCCTCTTGGGGAGCTTTCCCTCCATTAGTTCTCCATATAGAAGATCTTTTGGGATCCAACCGTCATCCATTCTCACAACGTGAGATTATGATTCTGTATTTTGGTGGTTTATATCTGAAGCTTGCATAATGAAATGGATGTGCACTTGATAGGCACCAGTTCTCTGACTACTGAGTTGAACACAATCTGTTGATTTTATTAAGCTGCCCAGAGTGGCCATGCTGTCAGAAAGGTGGGATAGAAAATGGATGGATGGATGGATGGATGGATGAATTCTGCCTAGCATTAATATTTTCTTCAATTGTCCTATGATCCTAAGACCCCCGCCTAAAAACATCCCCAACAATATCCTGCAAATGATCTGGCTAGCTAGAACCTTGAGCCAGAGCATTTAACATTTCTGTTCTTTGTTCCTTTTATAACCTTGATTAAGGAAGGGTCTTGGCTGACAGCAAAAGCAAGTCCAATGGAAAACAGATTACAACCAAGGGAAATTGTAGGTTTGCAAAAGTGCAGGGGGAAAATCCACACCTTTTTAAAAAAATAACATTCTGTGGGTTGAAATCTGAAATAAAATTGTCTAGAATACCATAGGATTCCTATATTCATGGGAGTTGGTTCTGCCCCTCCAGTGGATACTGAAACCTGCAGAAACACCCTGTCAGCACCCTTCTTCTCGATTAAGTCCAGGACCCTCAGTTTTTCACTTTAAGAAAGCACGTTCCTTGTCTTCCTCCCCACATCCTTCTTCTCCACCTGTTCCTCTTCCATTTTGATTGCTTTGTGCAACCACAGTACAGTTTCAGCACCGAAAGCCTTTCTTTCTGTACCTCCCTGTATTGTGTGAGCAGGAAAGGGCTGGGTGGAGCTTTTACAGCATGGTTTCCACATTTGCAGCAACAGTTTGCAGCAAAGTATTGAGTCCCCCAGTACAGTGTACTGAAATATAAATGCAGTAATGAAAGGATTTTCACATTTTCTCCATTTTACACTGCATTGCACTGTATTTGACTCCTTTATTGTTCTCTTTTACCCCTGTGTAACGGGCTCCCAATCATGGGTAAACAAGGTGGTTTTGGACTGCAACGTCCAGACACCCCAGCCAGTGGTGAAGACTTCTGATAGTTGCAATCCAAGAACACTTGGATTATCCAATGTTGGGAATCACCATTCTGAGTCACTGATTCCTAAACAGAGTACAGTGGTACCCAGACTTAAGAGCGGTTTGACTTAAAAGTGGAAAACTGTTGGTGTTTTAACTGCCGCATTACAAATTTTAGATATGGTCTGCTCGACTTACAATTTTTTTTCATTTTTTTGATTTTTTTAACTTATTTTTTTTTTCAATTTTTAGATAGGTACCCTGACTTAAGAGTAGTTCGACTGAGCATGCATTCGGAACGGATTAAATTCGTAAATTGAGGTACCACTGTACTTGGTTATGCATTTTCTTATTTTGAGATCCTAGAATTAATTATATTCTCTTTTAAATACAAAGTGCTAATCTGTATAATTCATGGTTTTCAGGATGCCTCTCCTTAGAAGAGCGAGAAGATACAGGAAATCAGCTGGGTTTGTGATATCCAAAGTGAGTGATTTGTTGTGACAGTGCTTTACAGCTCTGTGAGGGAATGCCATGACTTCGGCAGCACCACTTTATGACTATTTCATGCAAACACACAATAACACAAAATATAAACAAACAATCAAAATCTTAATAATTTCCAGATACTATTACATTACTCAGTCACTTTTTAAATGTCCTTTCTGTGCATTGGTATCTAGGAATAGGAATAGAGATAACATGTAAGAGCTTCTGCTGGATATTGGAACAATTAGATACTTTGATTATCTGTAATAGTCCTTCCACTGAGACAGACTGCAACTATTTCACACTGTTGTTATGTTAACAGTTGCTGCTGCCAATTCGATACTTGGTGGCCAGACTCCTAAATAAATATAGAGTGGATTTGAGTAGTAAATCATAAAGCTGACCTAATAAATATTTGCTACATTCATTAGATGTTATATATTCCACTATTGCTACAGCTGACTGTGAGAGTAACTAATAAGCTACCCATTCTGCTTCCTGGGCTCAGAGCCAGACTGTGTGGCCTTAGGCAAGCTGCGCAGATCCAGGCTGCCCCCAGAAGAAGGGTGGTGGTAAAGTATTCAAGTATTCTCTACCTTGGAAACCCTGGAAATGGTCGCCATAAGTCTGAATTGACCTGACAGCACACCGTTATTTATTGATTAATAAACTTTAGTTATACTCATTGTGCATTCACTTTACCAGTTTGCCTATCAGTTTCCATCTATTAACTCAAATGCTTAGCTTAACCTGGAGGTGTCACACTGATATAGTTACTGGTACCCTGAAAAATCAAAGCACCCATGACTTCTCCTTACATTCTTCACTGTGGTTTAGCAACTGCTTCCTCTGACTTATTCCAATGTCATTTAACATCTGTTCCCACCCCCTGAAGGCTGCCATGAGAGAAAGTCTTTCTGTTCTCTCTGCAGCTGTTCAGTTTTGATTGAATAAGGACCAGCTTCCTGGCTGGCTTTGTCAGTTCCAGTGCCACAGCCATTGTATCTTATTTATTTAATTATTTATTAAATTTATATACCGCTCCATCTAGCTACACGGCTACTCTGGGTGGTTATCTTCCACCTTCTCAACCATACCAACTGTCCTGTTTACTAATAGGGAACTGCCCCATGGCACAGTGGTTAAATGCTTGTACTACAAGTAAAACTGTGCTCACAATTTGGGGTTCAATCCCAGGCAGGAGGCTCATGGTTGACTCACTCAGCCTTCCATCCTTCCGAGATCTCGGGTGGCAGAGGCAATGTCTAGCCTGCATACTGTAAATT
This sequence comes from Phrynocephalus guinanensis, assembly GCA_037367245.1. Classification (NCBI taxonomy): domain Eukaryota; kingdom Metazoa; phylum Chordata; class Lepidosauria; order Squamata; family Agamidae; genus Phrynocephalus; species Phrynocephalus guinanensis. The sequence continues at coordinate 34,522,652 of CM074736.1, forward strand.
TAAAAAAAAGCCCTGTAAACCGCCCAGAGACTACTTGAAGTGATGTGGGCTGGTATATAAGCAGAACACTTTTTTTGCTTTTGCCTGTTTTGTACTCCTTTGTCAGCTTTTGACCAGATTATTAACTAGTCAGATTCAATGTGACCCACATTCTTATCTGTCACACTATGTTGCTAGTAATTCCTCACCAATAAACTTTTGAATGCTAGAGAAGCCACCAACCAAATGTAAGTAATTTGAATTCCTAGTCACAGTATACCTGAAACTTTCCTTCCTAATGTGTTATTCTTGGCAGTTAAATTACAGCTGCAGGGCAGTTAGTAGATACAGATAAATTGTATAACTTCCCCGCTGATCCATAGTACTGTATAGGCAAACTATTCCTTTTTCTTTGGCTAGCCAATTTGATAGATGTGCACATCACTCAGTTCCACCAAGCCATGATGCGGCAGAAACTGGTATATGGGAAGCAAAGCAAAAAAAAGTGTTCTGCTTATATACCTCCCCATACCACGTCAAGTAGTCTCTGGGTGGTTTACAGTTTAATTACAGTATGCAGGCTACACATTGCCCCCCACCCCGCACGTTGGGTACTCATTTTACCAACCTTGGAAGGATGGAAGGCTGAGTCAACCATGACCTTGATACCTGGGACTGAACCCCAAGTCATGAGCACAGATTTAGCTGCAGTACAGGCATTTAACCACTGTGCCACGGGGCTTTGTAGTCTTTCCCTGAAATTTGCTCGACTATCAGTAGTATCTCTACCTATTATGGGTTTGTTTGTTTTTTCCTCTAAGGATGCATTAAGTAGTAACAATGAGATGGAAAGTTTTGGGTACTCTTTTAGTGGTTTTTGTATGACAAGAATATTTAAATACTTCAGATAAGAAATAAAATTGATAAAAGCAAGAGTGAAATGTGTTATTTTGCAGAAGGTGCTGGATTCCACCTCCCAGTATTCCTGGCTATTGCCTCTCCTGGCTGCAGCCGTTGGGAATTGTAATCTGACAAGATAATAACGTTCAGGACTCTAGGCTTTTGGGATGTGCTTTCTAATTATGAATCTTCCCCTCTCATAATAGAATCATAGAATCATGAAGTTGGAAGGCGCCTAAAAGACCATTGAGTCCAACCCCCTGTTCAGGCAGGAGGTAAAAAATTAAACAATATCTGCCAGGTGCTTGTCCAGATTTCTATTGAATGCCTGCAGTGCTGGAGTACTCACCACACCTCTTGAGGTAATTGGTTCCATTGTTGTACTGCTCTAACAGTTAGGAAGTTTTTTCCTGGTATTCAGCCAAACTCTGACTCCCTATAACTTGGGCCCATTGTGGCATGTCCTGCACTCTGGGTTGATCAGGAACAGATCCTGCCCCTCCTATAATCTTTCAGGTATTTGACAAGTACTGTCATATCTCCCCCTCCGTCTTTGTTGTATAGGCTAAACAAGCCCAGAGGTTCCAGTCTTTCCTCACAGGGAATAGTTTCTATCCCCACTGGTTTCCCTCCTCTGAACTTGTTCCGAGTACTCAGCATATTTCTTGAAGTGTGGTGTCCAGAAATGGACACAGTACTGAAGATGAGGTCTAACCGGTGCTGAATAGAAGGAAACTAGTGCTTAGCTGGATTTGGAAACTTATGCTTCTGGTAATGCAGCCTAAAATAGCATTTGCCTTTTTGTAGCCACCTCACACTGTACTTTTGGCTCATAGTTGGGTTGTGGTCTATCAAGGATGCCAAGATCCTTCTCACGCGTAGTACTGCTGAGCCAGGTATCCCCAATCTTGTAATTGTGTGTTTGGTTTCTTTTTCTTAGGTGTAGTACTTTGCACTTTTCCCTGTTGCATTTCATTCTGTTTTTTCCTGCCCAGTGCTCAAGCCTATTTAGATCATTTTGAATTTTGTTTCTGTCTTCCTGGGTATAAATTATATATATTATTACAGCATATATAGTCTCAGTTTACAGTATATATAACCTCAACACACACACACACACACACACACACACACACACACACACACACACACACACACACACACACACACACACACACACACACACACACAACCTCCCAATTTTTAAGATGTTCTTTAGTCCTTCAGACTTATTGAAATGAACACTGGCACAAAGCTTATTTGTTTTGGAGCTGTCTGACGGTTCTTTATGACCAGGATTTATTGTCAAGGCTACAAATTAGTAATGTTGCCTTGATGAATGTGGGCTTGCTTAGGCAACCAGTGGCAGCCAGATAACAATTAGACCTGAAACCTGGAAGATTCAAAAAAGAGACAGGGAAAACAGCGGAGGAAAAGAGGCAGTGGACGTGAAGAATGTGGGCCACAGAGATGGTTTGGCAGCCAACCAGCATTCCATAGCATTTCTTGTGTTTAAGTATCTTATTAGTTCTGTTCGTTTGGCTTCTTTGGATTCCCTTAATTTTACTATATACGATTTCTAAACTTGACTAGTCTCCTGTGGGGTTTTAACAAAACAACCTTCGAACCTTATTTGTTGAGGCCAGGGGCAGTGACTCCTCCTTATAAAATGTCTTGCCAAGAAGAGTGCTGCTTCCTTGAAACTAACACCTACAGGGTCAGAGAAGGTGGAAAACATGACTTCAGCTTGTGGTCTAAAAGTCCAGTAAAACTCCAGGTGTTATTTCAGGAGTCATGGATATTTCCCAGAAGGACAACGTTATTAATACAGTGGTACCCTTACAAGTGACTCGACTTAAGAACAATTCAACGTAAGAGTAAAAAACTGTTGGCATTTTAACTGCTGCCCTACAAATTTTAGATGCAGTCTGCTCTACTTACAATTTTTTTCAATTTGTAGATTAGACAGACTAGCTTAACTTTGTACTTCACTATCTTAACTTCCTGTATTAGAAAAAAATAGATGTAAGGCTATATACCTATTATATATCAAATTAGCTGTTTTATTAAATGAAGAATTACGTTTTGGGATTGGGAATACTGCTAAGACTAAACTAGCTAATAAAATACTGTAATCTACTATCTGTATTTTGTGTACTAGATGAAGGCAGAGGTAAACAAAGACAAACATGATATTGATGGAAAAACTTTAGAATAATATTAATGGAAAATATTTAGTAAATATGGAAATATGAAGGTAATCTTGTTTAAGATGAGAAGAGAATCATGAAATAATTGGGCTGCTCTACTGGGAAAAATTTCTGATATATGTAAAACGGCAGGAGATAAGTACAGTAATGTGTTTGTTTCAAAATAAAAAAATATTTTTTTCAATTTTTTCAATTTGTATTTATTCATTTATTATTTTTTAGATGGGGCTGCTCTATTTAAGAGTTGTTTGACTTAAGAGTGTGCATTCGGAAGCGATTAAACTCATAAGTAGAAGTACCATTGTATTATGAGATGATGTAATGTAACTCATCAGCTGGTTATGGTATGATCTTAATTTCATGAAATCAAGTTTTACCCCAACACCTTAATTAGTTGGTGTTTAAGTTGATCTGCTCGCTGGGTAGCTCAGTGTGTTAGGTATTGAGCTGTAGAGCCAGAGGTCAACAGTTCAATTCCCCAGTGTACCTCCTGGAAGAAGAGCCAGCCTGTGTGGTCTTTGGAAAACTGCACAGTTCAAGGGCGCCCCATGGAAAAGTAAACAACTTCTGAATACTCTGTACCTAGAAAACCCAGCAAAGGGTTACCATGACAGTTACATCACGTCCACTCTCGTCTCGGGAGGAAGTTCGTTGCGTGTTGATGTCGGTTGCGGTCATGTGATCTTCTTGCGGTTCTGTCCCTGTTCCCGTGTACGCACAGGCATGATTGATGGTACCGGCATGACTGTTTCCGCACGTTCTCGTTCCTTGATGAGATGTGAAATTCCATGCTTTTGTTCTCCGTTTTTTTTTTTTAGCCCAACCTTCCATTTTTCGATGTTTCAATTCTCTGAAGCCTTGCCTTCAATGCGTTATGGAACTAAGTTTGAGGCATTTGTCTTTTAATCTCTCTGCACTGCATTGCTGACTCCACAGAGAATGTACTAGCGAATGGCACTTCGGACTCCTGCCACTAAATGGAGAATGGCACGTTGCGTGATGAGCCTTACCTCACGGGCACTCATATTGGAACGAGAAGTGAGATGAGGAGATTCCTGAGGCCAGGGAGGGGAATCTTTCATCCTGCTTAGATCGCAGTTCAGGGGGCATGGTCGGGACGAACTCCCTTCATCCCGCAATGGACGTGCGGTTAGATTTCTTCGTACTGGTCCCCAGCGGGACCGCGAACAGCGATGAGATGGATGTGAAGTATCAGCCCATGAGTCAGAATAAACATCATGGTGGATTGTTGCTGTTATTAGATGATCTATTTGTGATTATTTGGTATAGATGTTCAACTGCAATGTACCGAAACTAGAATAGTAGTAGAGAGATTGAATCTCACTGATATGTGGATGATGACCCTAATGATTCAGGAACTGAGTTTGAACCAGACTAATGGCTGCATTTACATACTACTAACAGATTTTTCCAGAGTACATAAATGCCTGCAAATGATGCTGCCAACGAAGTGAAGCTGATACTGTGCATATAATTTGACTCTAACAACAAAATATATTTAAAATTAGCTAGAGACTTTGCCATAAAACCCCATTAAAACAGGTTTTAATTTTCTGAGCCAAAATATTTTAAAATTGCAGTATACTAAAAATAATTAGGAAAATATCCGAAAGCTAAAGAAAACCTCATTTTTTAATGTTGCGAAACTATTTTGTATTCCGTATGCCTTTTCCAAAATGTGCACACATCCTTGCAGTATGAAAAGGATACAACTGGTTTTTATTTATAACTCATTTTAGAAAGGGAAATCTGACTCATAAAAGTAACATCAAACAAGCAGTAAAATTAAAATTACAATAACTGAAGTAGTGGCAACCCTGGGAAACTTTTACTGGCCAGAAAACTCTTATATGCTGTAGAAAATCAAAATGTTTGCCTGGCACCAATGATAATAATCTGAGAGTCTTCTCTAGGGATGCCATGTAATTGGGCACCAAGAAAGCTGTCAACTGGCCACTGTACATGTGATGATTAAGACTCCTAAAGAGTGACTTTTGATGGGAGCATCTTTTTCAGCTTTCTTTCAGATATTTTTTTCTTTGTGTTAGCTTGTCTGCCACAGCCCTGGTGTGTATTTAAATATTTTGTACACTCAGTTCACGTTGTAGTTAATATGCTCCAGGACATATAGGACTTAATAATAAAAGACTAGAGTGCATTAGCTATGTTTCAAATAAACCTATCCAACATTGCTTATGTCTTCTTTAAGGATTCCTTAAATAAGCTTCTGCAGAAACTAGAGTAGACCCATTGAATCAACAGGGATATGGTGAGTTTTTGATTCAGTCCGGTTCACTGGTGGATTTCAGCAATAGGACACCCATTGGCAATGGAGATGCTTTATGAAATAATAAAAACATTTTTTAAAAAAGTTAAAAACCTCTTCCTTAATAATGCCTTAACAATTTGGAATAAATATAGAAGATTGCTTATTCTGCCAATATTATCATTGACTCCAGTGATAGAACTAGATGAATTCCCAGAAAGCCTAAAAGTCCAAATAAATAGCTTTAATAAAGAGGTAATTATTAAAAGATTGGTTAGGGAAAAAATGAAGAGTAAAGAACAAATAAAAGAAGGGCTAGGTAAAGATGAAATATTTTGGTTGAGGGTTTGATCACCCCATTGTGCTTTCTTGACAGAAGCTGGGCTCAGTTATCCAGCTCTGCAGTTTGAAGATGAAAAATGATGAGGATGGTCTTGGTATAATATCATTCAATTACAACACTGTAGAACGAATTGGGGAAAAGGCATTGGTAGATGTAGAGAACTCATGAAATCTGAAGGAATCATATTACAAAAGGAAAGTGGAGGTGATAAGAAGGTAGCGCAAATGGGAAGTAAAATTATAAGTAAAGTATAGTAAGTAAAATTATAACACAGATCAACAAGAGGATTTATTTAAATTGCTATGAGAATTAGGAGAAGAACTAGGTTCAAGTATTCCCAGGGTGTTGAACAAGAGTCCCCTAGCACCACCTTCTTGAGTTCTTCCCTCTAGGAAGAATCCTCCAGAACGCACTGAAGCCCCTGTAAAACAGTGCCTCCAAGTCCCATCTCATAAAGAGGGCCTTGAAGGATACCATGACTGATGGTATCTAAAGCTGCTAAGAGGTGCAACAGAACCAATGGGGACACACTCCCCATGTCCAGTTCCTGGTGCAGGTCATCCACCAAGGCATCCAAAGCAGTCTCTGTCCTGAAGCCAGATTGAAATGGATCTAGATGATCTGTCTCCTCCAGGAACCCCTGTAGCTGAGAAGCCTCAACCCACTTCAGCGCCTTGTCCAAGAATGGAATGTTAGAGACAGCTGGTAATTATCTAGTACTGTGGGATCCAAGGATGTTTTTTTTTTCAATAATGGACTTACTACTGACTCCTTTAAACAAGCAGGAATTGTATATACCAGCAAGGAAACATTCACTACGCCTTGGACCCACTTGGCCGGTCCCTTTTTGGCAGCTTTTAAAAGCTAGGACGGGCAAGGGTCTAGCCTTCACCTCTCCAAGGGTCCTGTCCACATCATCAGGCTGCAAAACTCTGAAACTTATTCATTGGAACAGGAAAAACAGGAACCATCATTACATCAACAAGCCATTGGCCACTGGTAAAAGCTGTGTTGGTAAACTCTGTGCATACACAATGCCACAGAATAGATCTTCCAAAAGGACTGAGCCCATGGTCTATCAGATTAACTATGAGTTTTCCACCATCGTTGCTCTAGTTTCTGTCCCCATTAGTTTCATCACCACCAGCTCCCCAGTAAACCGGAGGTACTGCTTTGTTCTACGTTGCAGAAGGGTAAGCTTAGGAGCAATTGTCTCAACAGCCCTGGACATTTCTCCATTCCAGTGGTCAAACCTGGGCTTCAACACAATTGCCTGCCAAAGCATCAGGCCCCTAAGAGCTGCTAGGAAACCATTTGGATCCATCTGCCTCCTGGGGTTAGCCATGTTAATCAGTCTCTCCCCCCCACACACACACACACACACTTACACACAGGGGTTCAGAGTTCCAGTGAATCAAAATCCCAACAGATAATGATCTGTCCATGACAATGAATTTTATTCTTAACAAAAGGGTGCTTTGGGAGAAATGGAAAACAGTATCTGTTCTTCAGAATCTTGACAGAGGATAATCAAGGTAGACAGTTCTCAAAACAAGGACCATTAAAGAAATTGGGGGGGGGGGAGTTGCAACTTCCTCACCACGCTACATAATGAAAACATAGGCTTTCTGTTCCCAAAGCAGGAGCTAAGCAGGGGTGTCTAAACTTCAGCCCTCCAGATGTTTTGGGCCACAACTCCCAGAATTCCATTCCTGTATTGCCCATGACAAAGGACTGTGGGAGTTGTCCAAAACATCTGGAGGGCCAAAGTTTGGACACCCCTGAACTAGAGTGTCTGTCAGCTTGTACTGTTTTATAATATCACACTTTGTTTGTTTGTTTGTTTGTTTGTTTTAAATGTTTTTCTTTTCCACCTTTCTTCTAGAGAGAGGACCCAAGGTGGCTTCTTAAAATAGATTGTTGAGTAGATTCCCCTCTCCTCAATATTAGATCCACCAGCACCTAATCATGCTTGCTGTGGTTTCCATGATGTAAAGGGTTTTCTTAAGTAATCATTTTAAAAAAATCTAATTTAAAAGACAGACGATCAGACTGTGTTTAAGAAATATACCACTATTGGTTCCTGGAATAGATCATGCATAGACCCTTGTATAAAGTGCCCCTTAGTGAGCCACGCTTGTACATTTGTCATCTCTACACACTGGGGCCTTCTGGGCACAGGTGGGTGCTCAGTTTCTTATTCTTGTCTGCCAAACAGCTTGTAATCATGTCTTATTCCACCCTCTTCACTTTGAAATGCAATACCTTTCTAATCAAAAGACTTATTCACTTATTTTTTTTATCCCTGGCTGAGAAACAAGAGGAAGAAAATAACAGTGTATAGAAAGCGAGGCATTTCAAATAGTTTGGAAACACAAAAACAGATAACAGTACATAGCTGATTGAACAAAGGCTTAAGAACTGCAGTGCCCGATTCCTAGAACCTAATTTTTAAAATATAATTTGAAGCAAGAGCTTAGTAAAGACCTGTTCGCCTGGGAAAACTTATTTTGTAGTATAATTTAAGCTGTAGAGCATGTGAAGCAGTAATTTGAAGGAAGTGGCATTTTTCATCATGGGAAGTGTAACACACACACACACACACACACACACACACACACACACACACACACACACACACACACACACACACACACACACACACACACACACACACACCACTACAAATGTACCTGGGATACTTAAGCACTGTGGATTGAAAGCCAGTTATTCAAGGTTTGAAGGAGAGATTTCTATTCAGGTTTGCACTTATAGGAGGCTGCTGTCCACTGAGTCAGATCACTAGTCTGTCTTTATCAGTACTATCTGGGTTTTGTTTGCTTTTTTGAGTATTTTACCCCGCCTTTCTCCTTGGAAAAGGACCCAAGGCACCTTGCAGTAAGGAGGGACAATATACAGTCCAGTACAATTAATACATACTGTATTCAGTTTGAGAATAGGGAATTGAAGGGTATTTTGCAGCATTAAAACTAACAGTTGATAACATAGTGTCAATGCAGTCACACAAGGACAGATATAAACACAAAGCTATAAGTGGTTATAAACACAAAGTATGGTAGATTCAAATAAAAGACATAGTGGTAGTCCATCATTCAGGGAAAGGTTGCCTGAAGAGAAAGGTTTTTGCCTCTTTCTGGAAACACAGCAGAGATGGGACCAGTCCTGGCCTCCAGTGGGAGGGAGTTCCAGAGTATGGGCACAGCAGCCGAGAAGGCCCTTTCATGTGTTCCCACAAGATGTACTTGTGAGGGTGGAGGGATGGGGACCTCTCCTGATGACCTTAACACCCATGCTGGTTCATACTGTGACATTCAATATTTGAGGTAGCTTGAACCCAGGTTGTATGGTGCTTTGTTGATTAAGGCCAGCACTTTTAATTGTGCCCAATAGCTGATTGGCAGCCAGTGGAGCTGCTTTAATAGGGGCGTAATGTGATCTCTGTAACCTGCCCCAGTCAGCAATCTGGCTGCTACGTTTTGGACCTGTTGAAGATTCCTGAGACTTCTCATCGGTAGCCCCACATAGAGCGCATTACAGTAGTCCAGCTGGGACGTTACTATTGCCTGTGTCATCATGGCCAGAGCAGGTTTATCCAGGAACAGGCATAACTAGCATACTAGCTTTAATTGTGCAAATGCGTTCCTGGCCAAAGCCATTTTCTTCCGTCCCAGTTGTTTTGAAGAATAGTCACCAACTGGGCAGTGACCAGGGATTGTGGGATCCTAGAATCATAAGACTAGTGAAGTTGGAAGGGACCTACAAGGCCATCAAGTCCAACCCTCCCGCTCCATGCAGAACATAAAGAATATCTGCCAGGTGGTTGTCCAGATTTCTCTTGAATGCTACCAGTGCTGGAGCACGTACCAACTCTCAAGGTAATTGGTTCCATTACCACCCAAGCCATTCCCTGCCCTGTGGTGTACACTGACTCATTTATTCCCCAGATTTTCAAATATGCTTTTTCCTAGACAAAATTGGAGGAGCCAGAGATCAAAACACAGGTACCCTACATACAAAGTGTTATTTTCCTGTTATACACTACAAGCTGTAATGCTTCAGCTGTAATAATTGCCATTTGAAAAGAGATGGGAAAATTTTCTTCAGCCTGACTCATGATTAAACTGGGAGGAAAAACCTGATTAAGGAGATAATCATCTTGGCATAGATTACCAGCTTCATTAGATGATTTTGTATGGAGAAATCCATTCTCTCACGAGTATGGCATTGTACATACATAGTTAATCTTGTATCATACAAAATTTAAGTTTTGTATGATACCATTGAGATACCATCCTGAAATTTGGATTGACTGGCTACAAGACATGCATCTTTGAGTGTGATTTTTTTTGAAAGTTTTAAAAAATTATGTTTTTCTTGAAAAAAAATTGAAAATGTACAATTGCATCATGTTGTATATCAAATGAAATCCCTATTCATAAGCTTTAAAATGATACCTGTCCCAGGGTTACCTGCAGCTATCACAGTTATCTATTAAAAGACATTTGAAGTCATGGTGGCTAGTAAATTTTGGCCTTTGTTTCCAATTTTGAAAATGCAATATCTCAGAAACGGGTGGACCAAAAATATCTTTTAAAATATTTTTAAACATCTCCTCTCAAACCTCTGAGAGGTTTGCCTATTGCAACTATTCTAACGACTATTTTATGCCAATAAAGGTGACTTTGAATATTTTTAAACATCTCATAGTAAGGTACAAATGTACCAAAAATGAACCAAATCCATGACATCATTCCAAAATGGATTTTGCATTGGTTGGTTTGACATGGAATGATCCGAATATATCTCCCTTCTGAAATAAAATGTCTGTAAAACCTGGTGTGTTCAAGCTTCAGTCCCCAGTGAGTCATATTAAAATGATTTATTTAAAATGTACATCACTTATTGTGCACAATTTGCTTTCATTGAATATATGAGCAGAAGTTAGTGCTTTTAGGTGATGATTGGGGTTCCTCCCTCATGGAAATAAAATAAGCCTAATATTTGACTGTGTCAAAGAAACTGTAATGGCCGTCTTAGAAAGCTGCAAGATTGGTGCCTGAGGGTGTGATCCTATATAGGCATCTAGCTCAAATTTTGGACCCCTTGTGGGATGGTCCTGTTGCAGAAATCACACAACTCCAAATCAACCCTGATTCATGCCCATATTGGGCCATTTTGGCCCAGCAGTAGGGCTACTAATTTGGGGGGGGGGCAGGCTGGAGTGATTTCCCAACAAATGGAAGGCTCACTTTGAAGGAGATCACTCCCTGCAATGAAGCCCATTCTCAACTTTTTTTTTCCTTTCACCATGGGTATAAACACAATATGAAAGAAATAAATAAATCAGGATTGTATAACAAATCTTATGAAGTGTTGTGGAAAGAATTGTTTCCACACTGCGGCCACCTTCAGATTTGCCAAGGTCTTCATTGAGAATGGCTTCAATTTAAGCAATCCATTCCAGCGAAATCAGTAGTAGTTCTTCCTCCCTGTTTTATCACACCCTTAAGACTTCTGAAAAGGCCAGTGTGTCCTTACAAACTGATGGAAAAATGCAGTCATCTCAAAAGCATGTCCTTAGGCATCTTGGCTTTGCAAATGTGTCATTGTACGTCATCTGGTTCCATATCCATGACATTTATCATAGTTGCAGGCAAGAGAATTTCCCATATGGTTTCATTTTGGTGGCTATCAATCATCCCTAATTTCAGAAATTGCAAGGTGTGAGCACTTAATGTCCAGTATATTTTTGAAAGACTTCAAGAACTTTACAAGAACTTTACAAGAACTTATAACTTTGCATGAAATTTTACTCTCCTTTTAACCGCTTATGTTCTCTTGTAGCTTTAATGCAGTGCTTTATTTTAATGCTGTAAGATGTTCCTCAATTCCCTGTTCTCAGTATTTGAACATGGCTTAATTGTACTGGACTGCATATTCCTCATTACTATAAGCCGCTTTGGGTCCTTTTCCAAGGAGAAAGGTGGGATAAAAATACTCTAAAATAAATAAATAAATAAATAAAATTGCCAGTATTTCCCCTCCCCCCCCAATATATGTAATCTAGCCACTCTTCCTTTTGATATTTGTTTATAATGCAGGGCTGTTGTATGCTGAGACTTTAAAAAAATAAAGGCAGGTGTAACTGACATTTTAGGAGTATATAACAAGGGGAAACATTTGTTTGTTATGTATCTGTTATCAAAGAACTCAAGGCTACATTCATAGTTGATCTCCAAATTCTTATTCCCAATGGATGAAAGAGAGTGAATGGCTCAAGTTCCTCCAGTAGCTTCATGACCAAGTTAGCATTTGATCATCTGACACCTCGGTCTAGTCCAGCACTTTTACCTTTACACTCTGCAGATTTTCTGATCCATTGTGAATTGCAAAGATGGTGCTTAAAGGCTACATGGAAACCTCCCAGACAATATCAGCCATTTATCAAAACAAAACACTGCAGAGGGTTCTCTGATAATAAGTAGAAGTTGGCAGTAAGTGTTCTTTCAATGGGAAGCAGAAATGTTATCTTTTAAAATAATATTACAAATAATGCTGATGTGATATAAAATTGTGAAGTGCTAGGAGACAGTATAAAAGCAGTACACTTTGATTGTTTGCTTTTTAATAACTCATTAGTTTGGAGCATCTGGCTGTGAAGACAGGGGGCAGGAGTTTATTGTTTCTTTGACTCCTAGGAGAGAACCTGGCTGAGATCACCTGTAGCTTATATGGTTGATGAGTCTAGTGTCCTGCCTGCCACCTGTTTCACCAGAAGAATGGACTGATGAACTGGAAAGCCCTAAGAGAGTTGCCAGTGACTTGGTGGTGGAATCCTGATTTCACCACACTTGCGGTAGACCAATTAAAATCAGATGGACTGAAGTTATTCATGCACAACCAAGTCCCATGCCTTTCTGTTGGTTGCTTGGGACTTGATGATCTTACAGGCCCCTTCCAACTTCATTATTCTATGATTTTGTGATCAGTCAGATTTCAGAAATATTTTTAAGACTTCAACTCTCTAAATGCTGTACTCTATCAGAAATAAGAAATAGGCTACACACCAAGTAAGAAAGGAAAGATAAGATGCAGTTGGTTAGATCCAGAAAATGTTTACAGTTCACAGAAGGACCTCCTTCTGAATTTTGGGGAGTCTCTTTCCTCCACCCCTGCATCCCACCCCAATCCTTTGTGTAGAAGTTTCAGAGGTTGGAGGAATTGCAATGGGGATTAGAGAGCAGAGGTGTCTGCTTTCACTGGCACAGTTATGTGCACCTAAATCTGGATTCTTCCATCTGACTGCCGCCTGGTTCTACAGCTGTTGGGATGGAATCAGGGCCGTCCCCCACCCCAACATCGTCACCCTCCACAGCCTCGGGTTACTCAGAGGCTGTTTCCGGACCCTTGCCCGCTTATGATCTGCGGAGCTGTGCCTGGTTTGTCATCTAGGAGCTGGCAGCTCACTGACTTTAATCATCTATTTGGCATGACGGTGTCTGTGTGGACTATGGGGTTTCCGAGGCTATCGCTGATGTGCACCGGACTTGGATTAGTATCTACCGCTGCTCATATCGATGTCCTCCGTGCTCCTGATATATCTCCCGCCGGCCCGTCGATTTGGTATTGGATGTGGTTTTGGGGTTCTCTTTTCTTGGGACGTGAGGACTTTTACTATTCTGCTGATCTCCTGAGTTGCTCAATCGACGGGTTTTGCAGCACCACAAGACTGGTCTGTCCTTGAAGACTTATCTGACTGGCCAGCTCAATAATTACCTCCCAAGGCTTTGCAAGGCTCTGAGCTGGATGTCCTTGAGGATTAGTCTGTTGGACTGCTGCTAATTGCCATCAGCTGTTACCATTCCCGTTTCTGCTGACGAGTCCGGCCTCCTCTCCTTTCTCCCACCTGCCCCATGCCGGCCCCATATGTCTATTATTGTATAGCAGTCATTTTTACTTATTTTATCCTGTTTATTTATTTATCTATTTTCCCTTTTTAAGTGTATAACTGTTACTGTTATTTTTATACTGTTGCTGTTGTTATTTATTGTAGTCCTTCGATTGTATTTGTATTGCTTTTTTTCCCTCCGCCATGAACGCAGGGGCTTATATACCGACGGTGATGGGCCGTGGGCGGTACGCTGGTAGCCGTTGGGTTTGTCAGACTAGAAGAACTCGGGTCAGACAACTCGTATCTGTCCCTCGTTCTGACCCCTCGGCTCTCTGCCACGAGCCCGGGAGTCATTCCACCAGCGCCCCCAACCTTGCCTGTATCCTGATGAACGCCAGGTCGGTTCACAACAAGATTCCTATCATCTATGATACCATCGCGGATGAGAAGCCCGACCTGGCGTTCATCACCGAGACCTGGGTGGGCACGGAGGGGGGGGGCTTCCCTCTCTCTCCTGTGTCCGCCTGGGTACTTGGTAGAGGGAGTGGGAAGGTTGGGAGGTCAAAAGGGGGGGGGGGAGCCGCAATCGTTTACAGGGACTCTTTACGTGTTAGCAGGGCCTCGGCATTGGTTAGCCAGGGGTTAGAAGTCCTTCATCTGTTGGTGGGACAGCGGGACAGATTTGGCATTGTGCTGGGCTACCCCGCAACCCTGCACAATCCCTTCCGGAGCTCTCAGAGTTCATCGCCGCTGCCCTGTTGAGATCCCCGCGCCTATTGGTTGCGGGTGATCTCAACTTGCATGCGGATGGTGAACTTTCTGGTGCAGCTCTGGAGTTCATGGAATCCATGGCTTCCATGGGTCTGTCCCAGCATGTTTTATGCCCCACCCACAGATCCGGTCACACCCTGGATCTGGTGTTTACCTCCATGTCGGGGGATTCGTGTCTAGAGGTGGGGGACCTTGTCTCCCTTCCCGTGTCATGGACAGACCATCACCTGCTCTCTTTCTCCCTGGCGATTCCGGCCCCTCCCCACGGGGACCATTGGCCCGCTGTTTTGGCCTGCCCCCGGAGGCTCATGGACCCCCAGCGGTTCGGTGAGCTCTTCGGGGGATTACCTGGTGGTATGACTGGCGTTCCGGCCGAGGATGTGGCTAATCTTTGGCATGAAACAGCTGTCCACACCATAGACCGGATCGCCCCCAAGCGCCTCCTCCGTTGCCGAGCCCGGCCCTCCCCATGTTTCACGGGGGAGCTTAGGGCAATGAAGCAGGAGAGGAGGAGGTTAGAGCGCAGCTGGAGGAAAACCTGGACGGCGTTGAGTAAGGCTGCCGTTGATGCCCAGTCTAGTCGCTATACCAACGCGATCAGGGAGGTCAGAACATCTTTCACCTCCCTGAGAATTGCTGAGGCCTCGAACCGCCAGGCGGAGCTTTTCCGGGTGGTTCGGGACCTCAGCAATCCTAGCCTGGCTAGGCCTCCTACTACTGAGTTCAGTAGTGAGCAATTTGCAGCCTTCTTTCGAACTAAAATAGAGGCCATCCGTGCCGGCTTTGACTCCGGTTGCAGTGGTCCTGCCCCGCCATCTCCAGTTGCTGGTCCGCCTTCGTCGCCTCGGTTGGATGCGCTTGGGCCTGTTTCCGCTGTCGAGGTCTCCAGTGCTATGGCGCATTGTCGGCCTGCCTCCACCCCTTTCGACCCTTGCCCTGCCTGGCTAATTAGAGCTGCCAGAAGGACTATGGCCGAATGGGCTTCTGCCATCGCCACCGCCTCCTTCAGCGAGGGGGTCTTTCCCTCTCGTTTGAAGGAGACTGTGGTAAAGCCCATTCTGAAAAAACCTGGCCTGGCGGTGGACGATTTAACAAATTATCGCCCAATCGCTAACGTCCCATTTATGGGCAAGGTGATCGAGAGGGTGGCGGCGGTCCGGCTGCAGTCATACCTGGAGGATCGGCAGTGCCTCGATCCATGCCAGTCCGGGTTCAGGCCCCGCCGGGGTACCGAAACAGCTTTGGTCACCCTGCAAGATGACCTTGTCCGGGCGGCCGACAGGGGTTGCTCTACCCTGTTGGTCCTCCTGGATCTGTCAGCGGCCTTTGATACCGTCGACCACGGTATCCTGTTGGACCGGCTCTCTGAGGTCGGAATCGGAGGCACTGCTCGCAGTTGGCTCTGTTCCTTCCTGGAGGGCCGTCCACAGTATGTGCAGCATGGGGGGGAGTTATCGGCCCCTTGGATTCTCCCCTGTGGGGTTCCACAGGGGTCGTCTCTGTCCCCCATGCTGTTTAACATCTACGTAAGGCCGTTGGCGGGGGTCATCAGGAGTTTTGGAGTCTGCTGTCATCAGTACGCTGATGACACACAGCTCTATCTCTCCTTTACCACCTCTGCTGTGGAAGCTGTGGGGGTCCTCGACGAGTGCCTGGAGGCCGTACTGGCTTGGACCGGGGCGAACAGGCTTAAGCTCAACCCCGAGAAGACAGAGGTTATGTTCTTCGGGAGCTCGCCGTCGGGGTACGGTGGCCCTCTCCCCTGTCTGGGAGGAGTTTCCCTGCAGCTCGCGGAGAGGGCGCGGAATCTGGGTGTGTTCCTGGACCCGGCGCTCACCATGGAGTCCCAGGTGGCGTTGGTGACCAGGTCCGCCTATTTCCATCTCCGTCGGATCGCCCAGATCCGCCCGTACCTCGACGCGAACTCTCTGAGAACAGTGGTCCAAGCTCTGGTGATCTCGAGGCTGGACTACTGTAACGCCCTCTACATGGGGTTGCCCTTGACTCTTCTCCGGCGCCTGCAGCGGGTACAGAATGCAGCGGCCAGGCTGGTGGCTGGTGTGCGTCGCTATGACCACATCACCCCAGTCCTGGCCCGTCTGCACTGGTTGCCCGTTGCAGCCCGGATTAGATTCAAGGTCTTGGTTTTAGTTTATAAAACCCTCCATGGCTTGGGACCGGACTACCTGGCAGAGCGTATCGCTCAGCGATCAACCTCGGCCCGTCCCGTTCGGCAGGCGCGAGCGCACTTGCTTCGGGCCGCCACTCCTCGTGAAGCCCGGAGGACGAGTACTCGGACCCGGGCTTTCTCAGTGGCGGCCCCCAGCCTCTGGAACTCGATCCCCAGTGAAGTGTGCTCTGCAGAGTCCCTGCAGGCCTTCCAGAAGGCGCTAAAGACCTATCTTTTCCGGGAGGCCTTTGGCGATTCTTAACTAAGTTTTTTTTTTCCCCGCCATCGCCACCTGTTTTTATTTAGCACTGTTTAGTTATTGAGGTGCCATAGGTTTTAACTTTTGTTTAGTGTTATTATCACCTGTCCTGTCTGTGCACCATTGTAATTTGTGTGGCTATCGCAGCCTTGTAAGCCGCTTAGGGTACACATTGTAGATAAGCGGGGTATAAATGCAATAAATAAATAAATAAATTATTTTCCAGTTCAATAATTTTAATCATTACCTTAGTAATAAAAATGTTAACTTGAAAGCAAATTTCATCCGTTGCCAAGTAGCCTTGCTTAGGATCAAATTTTAAAGTCAGTGTTGAGATATCTGGCTGAAAGGAATTATGCCCACTGAAAATGGTGATGGAATAACATTTGGGAACAGTTCATTTTTAAAAATTAAAAGAGCTTAGAACAAACTGCATAATTCTCTAGCATGTGCAGAAATAGAACTGTGATTTCTTTGACACAGTAACATGAAAAGTTTCTCAATAACAATGTAACAGTATCCTGGAGTTTACTTTTGGGGGTTGAACTGTGACATAAGAAACGTAGTCAGTGGTCATATGGGTCAAAGGGGTCTGGGAATTATAGTAACAAAAAATGATGTTTCACAGTTTTATCCTTAAGTCTGATTTTTTTTGGAAGTACAGGATAGTGATAAATGTGTAGTTTTCAGTCCTCCTCAGATTATAAGGCAGAGCCTTGGAATTAAGAGCAAAGTTTATTAAATACAAGTTTGACACACAGACATAGTTGTTTGCAATATACAAATCAAATCAATAATCAATAATGCAGAGCTTCAAAATTGCTTCCTAAAAGTAAATTATTCACCATTGTTGCTCTGAGTTCTTCCCTCATTAGTTGCCTTTAAGTTACTATTTTTTTTAAAAAAAATCTTTCCTGCTTATCCAAAGGAGCACAAGCCAACACATGAACCATGTACTTCTCCTTTACCACTTAACAAAACCACTATCCGTGGCGCAATGGTTAAATGCCTGTACTGCAGGTAAAATTGTGCTCACGACCTGGGGTTCAATCTAAGGTAGCAGGCTCAAGGTTCACTCAGCCTTCCGAAGTCAGTAAAATGAGTACCCAGCTTGCTGGGGGGGGGGGCAATGTGTAGCCTGCATACTGTAATTAAAAACTGTAAACTGCCCAGAGACTACTTGAAGTGGTATGGGGTGGTATATAAGCAGAGCACTTTGCTTTTGATTTTATCCTCTGAAGCCAGAAAAAAAACCACATAATAATTGTGTGCCATCACTCCAGTTCCAATTTAGGGCAGTCATTCCCCAGGATTTTGTAGGTGGAAAGGACTCAGAAGTGGTTTACTCTTTCATCCTTCTGCCCTGGGACTGTGCATCCTGGCTCAGTACCACATGGGCTGGGTCCTTATGTGGGAGGCACAGTGGGGAATTGAGCTCTCAACATCTAGCTTTGCAACCAGATATGAAAACCACTGAGCTTATCCAGCCTGCTAATTAGATATAGCACACCATTTCTGCCCCCTGTTAAGTAGCACTTGCAATGTAAGGTACCTAGGTCTATGTTATAGGACTATTATTGCCTTCCAACTCAATTTGAAATGTCCGGGGGGGGGGCTTCAGATTTTAATAACTCAGTCCCCTAAACCACAAACCTCTCCAAATTTGGGGGGGGGGCTTAGGAAAGAATCCAAATAAAATCTCCTGCTGTTTTGGTTCCTCTAGGACAAATTGTTTCATTCCTAGAGGAAGATATGGTGTTTTGTTTAGTTTGTAACGGAACACGTCCTACTGTTTCATTACGTAATGAAATGATGAAACAGCATTTTGTTTTTCATCTTGTGCCCATCTCTAGTAGAGACCTTCCCCGGTCTATGTTGGGAGTAGGATTCATGAATCCGAGGACTTCTGTTTCATCAGAAGAACTAGTTTGCAATTTGGAAATAACATATGAAGACAAATGTGAGAAATCTGAAGATGATCGGTTGCAACATAAGTTTGAAGGAGAGAAAATTGATATTCTAACAAACTAGTACTATTGCATGTTGTTTGTAGTAGAAAATATATATATATCTTGTTTGAGAGCTAAAAATGTTTTGCTGTTTTCCTGAAAGGAAATAGCAATGTGTTTACCTTCAGTAGCCTTTTCCTTATCATGTCTGCATAATAAAGATGTAGCAAAAAAAAAGAAAAAAGGAACAGCTACTGTAGTCCCAAGTGCTAGACAAAATGTTAACTACAGACAGAGGAGATACATAGCTGAGTTTTGTATATTGCTGTCTTTCTGCTTAGCCTTAACCTATCTCTTCCAACTTCATGGAAGATACAATAAGAAGGTTTGAATCTGTTCTAACTAGAGTTGTAAAATTTCCAGAAATGAAGCCATGTTAAAAAAAAAACTTAGGGAAATAATGGGGAAATGGGGCAGGTGAAAAGAGGGTGGTGATGGTTTCTGTTCTTTTCCAAAGTTTCCAGAAATGTTACATCTCTAGTTCTGATTGAATCGGGGATAGTACAGTGAGGAAAACAAAGAGTGTGTAGTTTATTAAAAATATAAGTGAAAACATAGGACTTAACATAAATTAAAATAGTAAGTTTTGATTTAAAGCTTAAGCCATTGTTACTGATTTCAAAATAATTACACATGATTCTTACAGTCCCAATTTCAAAATATAAATGCAAAATTGGGATTAAAATACTGTAATCAGTCAAAAAAGCAATTACATTGCACCTAATTCTGCTCCTCCATCATTAGCATATTCCTTTGTATCACCATAATCATTAAGAATTAACTTTATATGCATGTGAATAATGACATTTCCCTTGAGAATACAACTTTTAGAAAGTGTTTTTTAAAATGATTGCAAAATTGTATATATTACAGAAATGGCTGGAGCAGATCTTGACTAATGCCATTGAGAGGGAAGAATAAGTGGGGCTTTTCTTTACACTCTTTGTGTGATAACGATTTATAGACATATGGCAAACTTTCCAAACCAGTTAAGAACCATGACTAACCCTAGTGGCATGCATTAGGTTACCTGTACAACTGTATCACATGCAGAAGAAAACTCTCTTGATCAAATTCTGGGTTAAAGCAGTAAATCACTCATCCGTGTAACTGTGCCAGAAAAGAGAAAATGTAAGCATTAATACAGTTTTATTTTCTTTGGATTAGCCAAATAAAGTAAATTCCAGTTAGTGTCCATTGGCTTGTCATCGGCCATTTAGACTTCTTATGTGTTAGCCTTATTTATTAAGTTGTACAAAACAAAACAGAAACTTCAGATTTTGATAATACTGTACTTCAAACATTGCTAAGCATTTGTGCAGTTCTTCATCTTTTCTTCTGGCAAGCTTCCTTTTAAACCAAGGTGCCCAGAGGAACCTTTAATTTCATAATAAGTTAGATCAGAATTCAGAGTTCCTGTTCATCCCTGTGAAATTACACTTGGGGATCTCTTTTATTAACAGTTTTTTTTAAATTTATATACATACAATAGAAGCAAACAAAACAAAACAAACATTCCAATGACCACACACATAAAACAAAAGGAAAAAAACTTAAAACAGAAGACACAAACAAAACCTGTAGTGGACACACCCTGTCCACTTGCCTACTACTAATTCAAAAGGATTTAAGGATTTTGCCGTTGTCCGGCCATCTGCAAGTCTTCCACACGTTCTGGCAAGCAATGCACAAACATCCTTATATCTATTTCTTCCATTATTCATTTGTCTGCTTCTGGGCCCAGTTATATAGCATCTTCCAGCTCTCGTTAAGTGTCTTGGTTGATCCTGCACCGCCTCTGAGAGCATATCTAGTTCCGCAATGTCCAGTAACTTTTTCAACAGTTCATCCTTAGAAGGTATTTCACCTTTCTTCCATTTCTGGGCCCAGAGCAGATCTCTTGATGGCAGCAGGATCCTGACCTGGCTGTAGTCATGTGAAGATACCCTTTTGGAAGGAATAGTGTCTCCCTAGAGTAGCGGTTCTCAAACTGGGTGCCACGAGCGTATGTCAGGTGTGCTTAAAGACAAATGAGCATTAAATATACACTGTTTTTTCCCCTTCTTTTCCTAAGTATTCAAACTGCTTTAAGGGTAGCTGTGCCGCAATTTGTTTTTTAGCCCGACAAGGGTGCTGTGGCGAAAAAAGTTTGAAAACCACTGCCCTAGACTGAGCATCTGTCTGGTTGGCCTGTGCAGGTAGCCTGGTCATGGCAGCCCTCCAAAGGGGTGATTGTGTGGGTGGCTATATAACCAAGACTACTTTTGCATTATTCTAGAGTGTTCATTCTCTTTTCAGATATCTGTAAATGTCTAACATTTTCAGTTATTTTAGATATTTATTGCAATTGTAAGGAATGAGAGAAGAGAACAGCCTTTAAAGGAAGAAGAGCAAAGGACAGAGCACACAAATATTAGCAGTTCTGAACTGTACAAAGCTCTGATGCACATTTGCTTGCAAACAGATTTAAAGAGAAACTGACTGTTCCCCTGCCCCCCCTCCAGGACACACACCATTTCTTCCTTCTGATTTCTTCTCTAAAGAAAAAAAAAGAATACTTCCTCTTGTTTGGAAACATGATCTGGAGGAAGATAATTTGTATGTGTTCCATCGTGGTCTGAAACCCCCACCCCCACCCCGTGTTGTGGGCAGAGAGGTAGAGGATTGTGAAACCATATGGAGAACTAGAAAAGACTGTACAAAGATCAACTGAGGCCCGGCCCACTAGAATGTCACAGGCGCTATCACTCCAAGTGGCCATGCCCAGGGAGGCGCGGAAATCAGCTACCCATAACCGTGCTTTCTCTGTGGCTGGCCCCTCACTCTGAAACCATCTTCCGAGTGAGTTGCGCCTTGCACAGTCCCTGCCTGCCTTCAAAAAAGCATTAAAAACCTTGCTTTTTAGGGAGGCATTTGGCGACTTCGATTGGGTTTCTTTTTTCTTTTTTGTTCTCCCTCCCCTTTTTTGCCGTCTTGCTGTTGACTTATCAACTTCATTGTTGATATATATCTTTTATATACTGATTTTTTTAATTTTGTCTTTATTGTTGTATTGTTCCTCTTGGGTGTGTCTTGCTCTCTTAGTACACCGCCCGGAGTTCCTTTGGGAAGACGGGCGGCATAAAAATGGACAAATAAATAAATAAATAAATAAATAAATAAATAAATAAATAAATAAATACAATCATTCGTCAGTTCTGCGTGATCTCTCTCTGTATCACTAGTGTGCTGCTGGTATACCTCCACCCCAAGCCAGAGAGTTGGAGATCTAACAATAAAGGAAGCCATGTTGGCATCCTTCTCCAGGGGAAGGGAGTAGCTGAATAGAAGCAAACAAGCAAACAAGCAAACAAAAACAGGGACCTGAACCAAACAAGAGACTAATTCCAGATCTCGAAACTGTGTTCCCTAGATGGTGAAAAAAATGTATGATTGTGAAGGTTGTTAAAGGCAGAAGTATGGCGGTCATTAGAAGAATGTTTGAAATTCAAACTGTAGTATTGGTTTGCTAACTGCTGGGACATGCATTGAAAACAAGATTAGTTTATAAAAGCAGGAGCCAGATTGACCTGAATGTGTATTTTAGTCATTGATCCCCCAATCTCAGAAGAAAATTTGTGTTTATTCATTTAGTGCAGCCTTTAGAACAGTATCCTCAGCACCTCGGAAGAGCTGTCTGTGTGCTTTCCAGTCTATCTACTATTGTGGTTAAGACAGTGAAACATTCCTTGTAACGTTTTGGCAAACATTTTCTTTTAGGGCGTTCAAATACAAATAAAACAAAGAGGATTAGAACAGAATGTTAATCTTGGGGATATAAATTCTTTATAAGCGTTGAAATAGAATACATATTGGGTATTTATTCACCCTTACTTTTGGAAAGTGGCCATCTCCGGTACATGTAGCGTAATTCATATAGCATTACTAGTTATACACAGGTTATTCTGCATTTTTGTTTGAATTTACTCCTGAGAAAAGAGTTACTCCTTGCTCAGAGCATATATAAGGTAATGTGTATAGTAGGAAATGTTACAAAGGCCTGTAATGTCTTACTTCTAACACAGTCGCATTAAGTAAGAGTACATGGCTTCCTGAGTCTGCAAATCTATTTACCCTGTCAAAATGTTTTAAAACTCTTCAGATCTGCTATTTATTATGTTTCTTTAAGGACAGTGTCTGGAGTCAGACTCAAAAGTCCATCCCAAGCAATATGTATCAATTTGTGCAGGTGTGATTAATGCAGTTCATAAAATTGCTGGTAGAAGCTGTTTCAGACGTTGAATGGCTCATTCATTCCCTATAGTTCCTTCGCCCGGCAGCCATTTCTGCTTGTAATATACCATAGAATATCCCTGCAGTTGTTCACAGTGGTACATGATGTCAGAGCAGAGGAACGTGCTGCTTTGAACTGCGGCTTTTCAGTTCGTCCGGTCTTCTAATGCAAATGGAGAAATTGCTACCATAGGAGACTGGGCTGGGTTGAATATGGATCACAGTTTCATGCTTCTACTTCAAATGAATAGTCACACTGTGCACTTCAGTCGTATTCCATTGCTTCCAGCCACAGAATGCCTAATAACCATGCTGCTAGCATTCCCAATGCACATGAACCCTGCAGCAAGTTATGTAAAAAAGGTCAGGTGGTGTACCATCATCATCATCATCATCATCACACTCCACAGTGAGACATTTTAGTCCCTTGCAGTCATGCTGCGGAATTCACATAGAACTGGACCTACAAAGCTGGTTCTGCTAGAAAACCAGGCACCTGTTCCCTAAGGGCCATGTTTTCCTCTGGAAGTGTGGCTATTTTGATGATGGCAGAAATAGTGACGGTGCAGGTAAACACTGGTAGTAGTAGGCTGTGAGCTGTTGTGGGGGCGGGGGCTAGGGAAAGTGGTTACTCTCACCCTTAATGGAGGTTGTCCATCTTTGGTGTATCTATGGCAGGGCTGTCCAACTTTGAACAGGCAGAGGTCTACTTTTTCCGAATGAAATTGCCTGAGGGCTACTACACTAAAACCTCTACTTATGAATTTTATCTGTTCTGAGCATATACTCATAAATAAAAAACATTTGTAAGTAGAGCAGCGGTTTCCCATAGAAACACATTGAAAATCAATCATTTCTGGATGGAACATATTTCAATGCATTCCTATGGGAAGGCTGACCATGCACATGCTTCCCTTGTACCTGCTTGAGCCGGTGTGGATGGGTGCAAGGGAGGCACGTGCATGCTTGTGCAGATTGCCCCTTCCTCTTGCCCGGGCTGCTGGAATACTTTTTTTAAAAAGGTGCACTTTCCCTCCCAACCCACTTGGGGCCTGACTTGACTCTACTTCTCCTGTTTTCCTCCTTCTCCCTTCCAGCCCCCTCGCTGCCACTGCTGCTGCCGACCATAGCTCTCATTCACTTCTGCCATGTTCTCTGTGCAGCTGGGATGGGCCAAGTCAGCAGCGGGGCAATCACATCGCCACAGTGGCGCAATGAGGAGAGAATGGCTCAGAAGGGGAGCAGGAGGAGCAGCAGGTCACAGTCTCTGAGAGGCAGCTGTGAAGGTGGGAGGAGGATGGAAGGATGGGAGGAAGGAATTCTCGGGGGGGGGGAGGGGGACATCACCATGCAAAGAGGTGGGCACGCCCATGACCCCACCCCTTGCTGTCCCCTACACTCCCCTTCCTCCACTCTGCACCAACAACTCAATTGGTCATGAGACAGTGGCACGCCAATCATCTAGCTGGTAGGGAGAGCAGGGGACTGTGCCATGGCCCTTGAACTGCCCCGCTTGGCTGAGACAGTGGGCTGGCAGATCCAGAGCTTTTCTGCGGCAGTGGTGGTCCTTGGGGTGGGGGAGGGAGGGGTGGAGAACCTATTCCCCTCACATTTTCATTGATGGCTGCCAGGCTACTTTTGAACCCTCCATGGGCTACTGGTAGCCCCCAGTCTATCTGTTGGGCAGGCCTGATCTATGGCATTGTCACTTGATGAGCTTTAATGGGAGCTGCAGGATATTACCCAGTGTTTTAGGTATTTGGCTGGGGACCCGACTCAGTGGTTGATTCTCTGCTGAGCTTCACAGGGAGAAGTTGGACTTGAGGACCCATAGGGCCACGTTCAGCTCTGCAGTTGTAAGATTATCATTTGTTGCTGCTGTTATAAAGACTGGTGAAATGTTCAGTGGGTTTAAGAAATAATGTGCAAATTTAACCCTAACCCTGATCCTACTCAGAGGCGTAGCTAGGGTTTGGAGTGCCTGGGGACAAAGTCAGTTTTTGTACCCCCTCCTGCCCCCCAACTGCATCTCACCCACCCAGCAAGGGGGGGCGATCCTGGGGGAACAGCAGGGGAGGGGGAGAAGGGTCCCTCTTTCTCACACCTTTGGGGGTCTCCCTCCTGGACAAGGCTCTCCTGTGCAAACTGCACAGCGCAGGGACAGCGGAGGCAAGGAAGCGTCCCATCTCAAGGAGGGAGGAAGTGGAGGAGCCTTCCACAGCCTAGATAGTGGGGTGGGGGCGCTTTCTCATGCCAATAACTGAGGAGAGCCCTTTTGGCAGTGAGAGTCAAGTGGTGCACCCCTGGGCACTGGCCGCCAACTCTCCTGGCATGATGGAGGGTCCTTCTGGACCTCAAGGAAGGGACGCATTTTCTCCGTGACAGCTGGCCCAGGCATAGCTGCCCGCCACCGTGCCCTTGCTGGTGTGGATTCCCGGCAGCCCAGCCCAGCCTCACCTGGGCTCTGCTTACCTCTTGCCAGCTCCACCAGGCACAACCGCTGTGCCCCCTGACGACCATCTGGGAGCTGTTTCACTCAGGAAGGAGCACCACCACTCCAGGTCCCACCAGGGGAGCCTCTGCTGGCAGAAGGGCGTGTGGCTTCCCTGACAGCAAACGTGCACAGCCCAGCCTTGTGCACTACCGCCATCAGTGGCAGCAGGAGGCAGGATCTCCTCAAGCACCCTCCGACCTCTGTGCCCCAGAGATTTTGCCCCCCTGTTCCTCCCAAGCTACGCTACTGATCCTACTACTAATCCTTAGTATTTTGAACTTCTTTAGAGGCTTAGAAGAGACCATGAACTCACTCGATGCATCAGTTTTACCCTGATAGATGAAGTTTACAAAACTTAAAGAATTCAGGGTAAAGGGGATTTGGTATCTTCCCCATCACCCTTAATTAACCATTGCAAAGAATGGGTTGCAGCAAAAGCAGCAGGAGACTCAATGGTAACAAAATGCCGTACTCATACCTACTCCTAGCCTATCTCAGTTGCTAATATGATGATGGCTCCCTATTTTAAAGGTGATTTGATGTAATGGAAGTGGCTGTTTCAGTTAAGAGATGAGAAAAGTATTCACCAGTGTCAGACATCTGTCAGATAGCTGAAATAAAGGGCATCAGTATGGCTTGTGGGGCATCTCAGGATTTTTAGCTGGTTTTTTATATTATATTATTTGGTTTCATGGACCAGCATTTTGCATTTGACATGTGCATAAATTCACATGTCAGTGAACTTTTTCCCAGAGAAATTTTGCATATTCAAGAATCCAGAAGTGAGTGTCTCAAAAGCCACTTTAAGTGTGGTTTCAAGGCTGTGTGCACTGCAGTCTTATCAAGCAAAACTGCAGCAGTGAAAGTTTTAAAATGGCTACTTCCAAAGGCCTGCTAGCTCATCAGCAGAGTAGAAAGGAGGGAGTGGTTTCTTCTTATCCTTTCTGTTTCTGGTTTGGTCCCCCCCCCCAATTAATTGTTTCTTTCACATTGGAAGCACTTTTCTCAATTCATTGGCTTTTAGATTACTCAGTGGATCTGTCTGTAGTGTACTATGGAAAGATGCACAGTTGCTGCGGCATGGTTAGATGTTTTTAGAAGGGCCAGAAAAAAAAATCACACAACTTTCTTGAGCATGAAAGACAATTGACTTTTTTGGTTTCTGTTAACACTGAATTGATCGGTCATGCAGGTATGCACCCAAGTGTTGCCTGGTTTTTATTGCAAGTTTATCCCTTTCTAAATTCACGGACAGTATATCAAAGTGTCAAGAGAAGGCAGAGAGCAGTAATGTTGTTTTATTTATTCATTACACTTCTAACCTTTCTATCAAAGGTGTTTTTTTGTTTTGTTTTTTTGTTTTGTTTTGTTTTTGCCCTGTTGTATGTTATTTTGCTGATTGTACTTTTCTCTTGAGAGCAGCTGTGTTCTGAAGGTGTGGAAAAAGCAGTTTCTCTTTCAAAGAAACGATTATAATTCTGCGTAGAAAATGTTAAAAACAATGTAGCACATGCAGCTTTGTGTGCTGATGTATATGTATGCCTACTTTGAAGAAAAATATGCACTTACTCTGTGCTGAACTGGGTTTCTTAATTCCTTTTGCCAACTAATATGCAGGAATACTAAAACATTTCCCAACCAAGTGCTGTAGTTTGCAATCCTTTCATCAGGCCTGAATTCAGCATCCTGGGAATGTCTGGCTATCCAATTCACAGCCTTTATATGCCCTGTCTAATTGAAAAGCGGCAATCTACCTCCTTCCCTTCTTTCAGGAGGAGAGAAAGCCCTATTTAACATAACAGTCCCTAATGTAGAACATCAACTTGAACCCTTCTGACCTAGCTCCTTGTCTTTATGCACATGCTTCTTTAAGGCAGGGAAAGGGGAGTGGGGGGGATTGAGGCCTTACAATAGGAAGAACTGAAAGAGGAAAATGTGAAAGGAATACAGTCTTCTTCCACTCAGCTCTTTTCCTGGTAGTACTACACAGAAGCAGCCCTAGTTGAGAGATGTTAGAAGTGCCTTCTGTTGCCAAACAATGCTGGGAAGAGCAGAGGGGCTGCAGTCAGCGGCTTAAAGGGGCTCAAAAGAGAACAAAAGCTCCTGTAGTACAATGTTTTCACTTCGTTTTCATGCAAGCCAAGAATTCTTGCCAATATTAAAAGACGTGTGGCTTTGCCACATAGCCCCGTGTGTTAGACGCTGGAGTTATCACTGAAAACTCAGCACTTTTGGCAGCATCCGGGTAGGAAACGATTTCCCATCAGTGATGAAACAATTTTTAAAAATGTAAATGCACTGGGATTTTAAAGCTGCATTCATTAGACAGTAAGTTCTGCTGAACACCTGGAGATTTGTTTGTTTTCCTGAGTGAGCATGCATAGGATTGAAGTCTGAAAGTATTGTACGAGACTCCATTATGAGCATGTATTTTAAGAATAAAAAATGCATGTGTAAATTTTCTATTTCTTTCAGCAGCATATGTCCCATTTTTGGAATTTCTGAGTGTGGTTTTCATCGTTCAAGACAGACTTTAATTCAGCTACAGTTGGGACGGGAGTAGTTTGTATAATATCCAGCCATAATAAAAGATTGATGATATTATGCCCCAGATTAACTGACTGTTATAATTGTGTGGAAGCGTGCCCTGTTGCTATTTTGAACTGGAGTAGACTGAACTGAACTCCAGTAGCTAAGTCACAACTAGAGTTGGCTCATTGAATCAGTGGGGGATCAGATGAGTTAACTCCTTGGTCAGTTTCACTGATTTGATGGGCTTACTCTCGTTGCAAATCCTACTGGATTGACTTAGTGAAATTTATATAAGTGGTACAAATGGGTCGGGAAGTTTACTGTATTTCGGATTAGCAATAGGAGACAGACTAATATCACCAGTCACTTGTTGCCTTTATGATTATTCTATTCCATAATAAATATCTTGGACCTAAATCCAGTTGGCTGTTGAGTCTGTAAATTCAGGTCAAGTCAGGTCTTCTTTGTTTTATTTATTCATTACACTTGTTGGGACTAGCAATCAGCATGGATCAGATTTTTAAAATTTACATCGGATATTTTTATTTAAAATCAGTTGTTTTTTTTTTAGTTTAAATGCTTTTTGAGGAAAAATCTCTCTAAATATCATGTTCTGGTTAAGATACATTATAGTCCAAAGGTTGTTCATCATGAAATTAGGTTTTTAATTATGTAGCATAAGGCTGTATTGATCCATTCACAATGCCATGCTGTCCCAGAGTTTTCTGATTATTTGGGACCATTTTTCTGTCTAGACGATATTATCAAAGATGCTTGGTTTTGCTATTTTCAAAACTGTGCATTTGGGTTTGCAATGATAACATGCCTCATTCATAGCAACATGTTATAAAATGAACATCAGAACTGAGGAAAAGACCTTAATCTCATTGTTCCTCTGCAAATCTGTGTACACAGAATCAACCCCCTTATCTCTTAAGACTCTTAAGTGCTACGTAATGTTTCAAGAAGTTCAATGAATAGAAGGTTGTTTGGAATGGAATAGGTCTGCACAATGAGTAAATTTTGAAGAGGGAGGGGCAAGCAGTAAAATGAAAGTGAAACTGTTTGAGTACAGTGCTCCACAACTTGAGATCTTTATGTGTATAGCAGCCTGAGAGTTATCACTCTCACTCTCTTCCTTAAGGAGAAAAAAACCATAATAGCAGCAGGCCATAAAAGAGACCTGTTTGGCAATATCTAGACCAGTAATGGCCAAACTTTGTTCTTCTAGATGTTTTGGATCACAACTCCCAGAATTCCAAGCCTATATTGCCAATGACAAAGGACTTTGGGAGTTGTGGTCCAAAACTTCTGGAGGGCCGAAGTTTGGTCACCATTGATCTAGATTCTAGACTATCAGTCTAAGTTTTTTAAAAGATATTTTAACCAGATGTTAAC
This sequence comes from Phrynocephalus guinanensis, assembly GCA_037367245.1. Classification (NCBI taxonomy): domain Eukaryota; kingdom Metazoa; phylum Chordata; class Lepidosauria; order Squamata; family Agamidae; genus Phrynocephalus; species Phrynocephalus guinanensis. Next base: position 34,552,188 of record CM074736.1, read on the forward strand.
GAACATGGATGTTTAAGCAAATACAAGTATACGTAATGCTATATAATGTTATTGTTTTGGTTAAATAAAACTATTTAAATTGTTATTATTAAGGTAATGATTATTTTTCTCCTTCCAGTAAAGTACAAGTAAAGTACAACAGAACAGTTGTTGAAATATGAATAATTAACCTATTAAACTGGAGATAGTTCAACTTGCAATAATTTCATAATTATCTATCCATGTATTTCTAATGGTATATAACAGTGATGGCAAACCTTTAAGAGACCGAGTGCCCAAACTGTGATTCAAAACCCACTAATTATTCTCAAAGTGCCAATACAGCAATTTAACCTGAATACAGGTGGTTGTGAAGGGGTAATGTCGGGTGCCCACAGAAAGGGCTCTGAGTATCTATCACCTTTGACACCCATACCACCTTTGACATCCATGCCATAGGTTCTCCAACAGTGGTATATAACCACCAAATCAGTAATTTTCTGATATAACTGTAAAACTAATCTGGAAAATTATTATTTTAAAAATGAAACCTTGATCTAGTTGTAAATATTAAGATTAAAACAACTCCAGCAAAAATGAGCCTTTATGTAGAAATTTAAATCGAGCCTTACTGACTAGTGATTTAAATCATGATTTAAATCAAGTCCACCCTGCTAGCAATGGATTAAAGCCATAATGTTTCTGTGCTACTTATGAGAAAACCTTGAAGACTTTCACTGATATTAATTTGTTGGGGTTTTTTTTTTAATCCCCCAGGTTTGATTTTTGTCCCACCAGCTTGCTGAGGTGCAAAGGAATTGGAATAAACATTGCCATGAAACCTAACTTGAAGCAATGGAAACAACTAATGCTGTTCGGAATATTTGCCTGGGGCCTCCTATTCCTGGCGATCTTTGTCTATTACACAGATAGCAACACGGCTGACGCAGTTCCAAGTTCTTTCTCTTACATTGAGACTAAACGGCTTCTGCCTCTTCAGGGCAAACAGAGAGCGATCATGGGAGCAATACATGACCCGTCCTCCTTCTCAGAAACAATTGTCAGGAGCGAGATGCCTCTCCATAAAGCGGTCTTAGATTCATTTAAGTCGGGGGCTGGGAGCATTAAGAAGTGGACTGACCTAGAGGATGGCTTTGAAAGCGAGGAGGAATTTTTGCCTTCCCAATTAAGAAGGAAGACAAAAAGTGCTTTCTATCAAAGGGATAGTGATTATTTATTTGCTGCTGGTCAGCCTTGGTCACAGAGCAGTGTTCAGCGAATAGTGAAATTAATTTCTGCAGAAGGGGAGGATCAGAAGAGGAACGTATTGCAGAATAATTGGTTCCCTCAAAGGAAGATAAAGAGAAGGCATGCGAGAAGGAGAAGAAGCCAACTGTTTGAAGAGTCTGACGAGTGGGACGGAATATACACCACCATGTCGAAATCTTTCTTGTACAGGCTTTGGAAAGGAGATGTTTCCTCCAAGATGCTGAATCCTCGCCTTCAGAAGGCCATGAAAGATTATCTAAGTACCAACAAGCACGGGGTGCGGTTCAGAGGGAAGCGGAACTCTAGGCTGAGTTCCGAGCAGCTCTTCTGTGAGCTCAAGGCCCGGGTGAACATCCGAACCATCGATGGCAAGGAAGCCCCTTTTTCTGTCCTTGGATGGGAGAAACACGTCCCACAGATTTCTCTGAACAAACTGTATCCTCGTGGGTTTGAGAACTGTGCTGTCGTCATGTCTGCTGGTGCCATACTCAACTCTTCCCTAGGAGATGAAATAGGTAGGTGAAGATGTTTTGCTAAAGCATGGCAATCCCCATTTCATGGAAGGGATAGAAATGCCTAGGTTCTGCAATAGGGCTTTTCATAAGAGCGTAGGAGGAGCCTTGGTGGGGTCAGAATAAAAGCTTGTATGGCACAGCTTCCTGTTTCTCACAGAGGTAGGGACTATGCGCCTTAGAGAAGCTAAGCAATGGGCCAACTCCCTTTTAAAGCCAACACAGCTAGAGGCTATGTCATGACATCTTGGGGCAGCGAATTTTTACAGATTAGTGTAAATGTAGCTTTTGTCTGTCTTAACTCTTCAGCTTCATCGGATGACACTGGCTTCTAGTGTTACTAGAAAAGAAAGACATTCTTCATACCTTGTAAGCATCTTCCCACTCCCCCACCCCCACCCCCACCCCAGGAAAAATAACACTCTTAGAGGGTTTTTGAATTTGGATCTGATGGGCAGCCAAAGAACCTACAGTGTAAAGAGCAAATTGCAAAAAAGTAAATTGATGGACTTATGTTTTAGGCAGTAAAAATAGAACGAATGTAACACTACTGACCTCTTGTGCTAGACCGTATATGACTATTGACATAATAAATGTCACTGGCATGATTTCACCCCCTTTTCATTACTGTTTGGGATAATATATGCTATAGCTTTAGTGAATGGTTATTGGTCTAGATTCAGACATGTAAAAGGTGATGTTTGTGCCTGAAACAAATAAAAAAGGAGCAAAAATCCTAGAGAACTGGAGTCTTTGGCTCCAGTTCTCTTTTATCTTTGGAGAAGAAGTTGTGTACGGTACTGCATCCTTCAAATGTATGGATGGCCCTCCTCAGAACATATATATATATATGTTCCTTGGATAACTGAGAATCTTCACAGACATCATCTCATGAGCCTCCTTTGGATGGAATGTTTATATATATATATATAATGAGGCATGGCTACTGGACTTCTTTTTCTTGAGAGATATAAACGTTTCTCTGCTCATCCAAACAGCTTCATCAGTCTGAATACAGCTAGTGCGAGTCCTCCATCTTATAGTCAGCTCATGAGAGGATTGAGGGAGGAACCCTCTGAAAATTTAGGATGAGGCACCCCTTCCCCAGGCAGTTTGCAAGTTGCTCCTACTTGTGTTACATGCGTGTCCTGGACCAAGATACAGAGTGCCTACCTGTACCAGCCATGACTAAACAGTTGATTACATGGCTTCTCAGCCTGTGATCAAGTGTGTGTGTGGTTGATTATATCCTGTTTCAACCATTCATTTGTGCATGTGTGTGTGTCTCTGTGTGTGTGTCTGTGTGTCTGTGTGTGTACTTCATGTGCATGAAAAGTCTTTGCATTAGGACCAAAGTGTCCACTATCAGGAGATTTGTGGAAGGCCTGAGGAAAAAAACATTTCTTTTCTTTTAAACAACACAGTAGATGATATCTAACAATTTCTACCACATGGGTTACTTGGTGGTGGAAACACACACTGTTTGTCATTACAGAGAAGAAAATAGACACAAAGAGCTGAGTATATGCTTTCTTTATTTGTGTATTTTTTTGTATGCATGTGGTTCCATGGAAGTTGGTGAGTAGCCTAAATCTGTGTTCCTTCCAGCACTGGTTGCCAGTTATCTACTGATACAGATTTGAAACGTCACTCTTTGGTTTACAAGATTTTAAAAGTGCTCAGGAACTATTTGAGAGATTCTATCTCATGTATGAAGGGTGGGCCAGTCTTTTAAACTCTGTTGGAGGCAGGTGTGTGTGTGTGTGGGGGGGGGTCGGCTGACTGCACCACAGAAAGCCTAACATCTTTCAAATGAAGAGTGACATATTGAATCTGTATCAGTAGCTAATTGGCACAGCCAGTGCAGGCAGGGCTGATCAGAGTGGGTGCAGGCAGGCCACGGGCAGGAAACCCATTTGGTCTGGGCCCCTTGATCATGAAGAATCTGAGATTTAAAATATACCATAGTTTTTGTAACCCTGCCTTGGCATTTATTCATTTTAATATAGAAGGAGCCTCACAAAACCAGAAGTCACCTGTCCCCTTTTCCAAGCTTTTGAGAGGTCCTCCTGAGTGCAGTGCAGGCCTTGGAGTGTAAGTGAACAATCCCAGCTTCCTTTTTCTGCAGTCTCTGAGGTCCAGTGTTGGCCCATGCCAGTCCCATGACAATTGCCGGTCTTGAATTTAATGATATATCAATCACTACCCAAAAGCTCTGTGCCCAGAGTGATCATAGCTGTGACACCAACTGGGTGGAGCTGGTAGAAATTGCTCTGAATTTCTATAGCCAATTGGGGTTGGGGGGAGAGAGAGAGAATGAATCCAAGAGCATCCCTATTCATATGATAAATACTCTGAAACTGTCTTCAACATGAACAAGAGGCCTACTGTTATTTTGAGTATGTAGATACTCAGACACTTCGGGTAACTTTCTCATTCATTTTGAATAAACAGTGACCTGAACCATGCAGGTGTGTCTGTCCCAATCAAGTCTGAATAATTAATTTCTAATGCTTTCTCTAAACAATACAGTATATAGGAGTAACAGCCCAGTAAAAATCAACACCAACTTAAAATTTGCCTAGATGTGGATTGCCATAGAATCAATGCGACCTGAAAGCCTTAATTGGGTTTTTATTTGCCTTGCCTTTATAAGCACAGGAGGCAAGGCAAATGTAATCCAGCCCAAATTCAATGTTGATGCTAGGAAAGCATTAAGTGGAAGAAGCTTTCATCATTATTAAGGATAATGGCTAAGAAGAAGAGGGAAATGACTTTTTGTGGTGGGAGAAGGGTTGCAGTCCCAACACCAAGAAAAGTTTCTCTTCTCGATTCTTTAAAATGTATACCACACCTAATCTTCACAGAAGAGTTGCAGCTTCATGTTACTGCCTTAAAAGTACTCTCAGGTGACTTTCCCTTTTAATCTTTATGATGTGTTGGAACTGCTGTCACTATCCAACTGCTGTAGTAGGCAACCTGCTCAATGCAAGTGCCACATTATGTTGGGACTCAAAATCAAAACAGGGTACAGTGACACCCCCCCCCCCGATTGCGAGGGTTAGGGACCCAACCCGACCCGCGATAATTGAAAATCTGCGATATGCGGATGCAGGTCGGGTCAGGCCCTGGGGACCTAGCTGGGGGCCCTTGTACTTACCCCCAGCCTGGTGCTGCCCTGAACAGGCCTGCGGGGGGCTTCCTGGGCATTTTGAGGCCCACAAAGGGCCTCCTTGTGAACTGGAAGTCACTTCTGGATTGCCGAAAATCATTTCTGAAGCCTCCGACAGGCCTAGAAAGGCGCTTTGAGGCCTCAGAAATGATTTTCAGTGAACCAGAAGTGACCAGCTTCACAGGGAAGCCATTTTGGGGCTCCAGATGGCCCAGGAAGGCCCTTGCAGGCCCATTTGTAGCAGTGCCAGTCCTGGAGTAAGTACGGGAGGCCTGAAACAGGCCTTTCCTCCTTACCCCATGGGGCCTTTTTTCATATACAGTGGTACCTAAACTTAAGAATTTAATCCGTTCCAAATGCATGCTCTTAAGTCGAACTACTCTTAAGTCAGGGCACCTATCTAAAAATTTGAAAAAATAAGTTAAAAAATCAAAACAATGAAAACAATATTTGTAAGTCAAGCAGACCATATCTAAAATTTGTAAGGCGGCAGTTCAATCGCCAACAGTTTTCCGCTCTTAAGTCAAATTGCTCTTAAGTTGAGCTGCTCTTAAGTCGGGGTACCACTGTACTGTGGTCCCACAATATAGCTGGACCGCAGTATATGAACTGCAAAATGTCGGGGGACCACTGTAACCGCCAATTGAGAGACACCCCATTGTTTTGAAAACCTTTCAAGTGAAATAATAGTCTTCTGTTTCTTACTGTGCTGTTGCTGATAATAAAGCAAAAAGACTTCCATTTGGGGATTTATTTTTGTTTTTCTTCTAAGTCCAGGTACCCACTGTCCCTTTTCTAGTTTATGTCCTATGTCCTTGGAGAGCCTACTACGCGCAGAAATATTTCCAAGCAGTGCCCAAGCTGTATTGAAAGATTTGGAGGGTATCTTGTCTGTTTTCATGCAGAACTAATGGCCTTTGGCTCTAAATATTTTTGTCTGCAACAATGACCTGTTGCTGAGCTTGACTCTCCTTTCCCAGTCTTTTCATTGTCTGGTAGATTAGGAGCAAAGCCTGGCACACATCTGCGGTGCTTCAAATTGCCCGATCTGTGCCATAGCAACAACAGTACACGGTTCAAATGCTGTGTCATACCTTCAGCTAAGCACCAGCATCCCTGGTGTCTAGATCATGGCTGCTGTGCATAGGGAATTTCCTGAAACATTCCTCACCTCAGTATTTTATTTTATTTCAAAACCACTATCTCGTATGTATGCATAGACTGAAATATAAACATGTAGTGACAGCTGTGGAATTTTCTTTTCTGCCCCCCACCCCTGTCACTGGAGATATGGTTTACGAGCATGATTAGTTCTGGAAACATGCTTGTAAACCAAAACACTCTTATATCAAGGCAAATTTCCCCATAAGAAATAATGGAAACTCAGATTATTTGTTCTGGGGTTCCATAGACCATATACCGTACATACTAGAGATGGGCACGAAACGAGCAATTTTTTGTTTTCATTTTCGTTTTTTCATTTCGTTACGCAACGAAAACGAAACGAAATTTTTTTAAAAAAACAAAACGAAAATGAAATGACCCAATTTGCCGTGTTTTTCGTTTTCGTTGCAGCAGATGCATTGAACTAAAAATGCTAACGAAACAGCAAGTTTTTGTTTTTGTTTTTGTTTTTTCGTTTCATTACCTAATGAAACGAAAATGAATTTTTTGCGGAAAAACTTCACGAAAACGAACCGAAACGGACCCCTAAACGACCAAACAACAAACGAAACACCATTTTTTTTGAGTCATGCCCATCTCTAGTACATACAAAATGCCAAGACTCACAAAAGAGGTTCATTAGAAGTCCATGTTGACACCATGGTTTATGTACCTGGCTGTGGAATCTGCTCTGCTTGCGACTAAGAACTGGATTTTACTCTGTATTTTTAATGTGACAATAATAAAGTGCAATTTGTAGCCCTATACATACTTGATTAGCTGCCTCATGACTAGAAATGGTTTGGAAAAATTAAGAAAGGATGTTGAAAACAAAATAAATAAAAATATAAATATAAAGAAAAATAAAACCCTAACCTGCACATTCCTTGCTGGTGCAAGGGAAATCTCTATTCCTCTCTTCTCTCTCTGCTTTGGAGGCTGCCTAAGATGGAACGTTCCAGACAATCACCCACAATCCAGCAGGGGGAGGGAGGGGGAGAGTGCCACCACTGGCTCACTTGTGATCATGTGACCTGCTCCAATGTTTGTATATCAAGACGTTGCTTGTTGTTCAAGGCAAAATTTAGATGAAATGTTTGCTTGTCTTACAAAATGCTCTTAAATCAAGGTATGACTGTAGTAGATTTTGAAATTAAAAACAGATTGGAGGTGCTTTAAAGTTTCCCCCAGTTGCATTGCGATGATTCCAATCCAGATCATGCCTACTTTTTATTTTTTTAAAGGTAGTGTTAAACTCTACCCTGTACTATTAACTGGTATCAGGTAATTTAGCTTGCATTTTCTTTACTTGCTAAACACTTGTTTATCCCAGCCTGGATGTAGAGTCACAGTAAAGAATAGATACATTCTTTAAACTTTTCCAGTGCAAACTATTAGATGAAATACAGCATACTGTACATTGAGAAATGGGATGGGGAGGATGCTTGGTATTTATTAATCTAGGTTTATATATAGGAAGTGTGCGTCAGGAGCCAGTGCCACTAGAGCAGCTTATTGCTGCCACCTTGTGTCTCTGTCCTGCTACATTTCTTGCTCCAAAGCTCTTTTCTGTTCCATACTTTCCTCTTAATACAAATGCATGCCTTCTCAATGGGCTTTCTTGGTAGTCTGAATAAGTTGCTTGGAAAATCATACGTGGAGGGAAAGCAGCCTGGGATCAGATGGTCAAGAACGACTCCCCAGAACATGCAAGTTTGATAACAATTTGTAATTCACCACACATACAGAATGATGTTGCACTGAGCTTTTGTGTTGTTGGAAAGCTTCATTGATTGTACACAGTCTTAAGTCACATGGCAGTTGTGTGCCTCTATTATTGCTTCTCTCTCTCTCTCTCTCTCTCTCTCTCTCTCTCTCTCTCCCCCCTCTCTTTGACCTGTCACTTTTGCCATGAATTAAATGGCTTAAAAATGAAGCAGCATGGCTTTGTGAACAGTTTCTAAAGCAGTAAGAGAGGATGCATGCTGTCACACTCACTGCATGGCAGCCTGTCTTGATTTTGCGTGTTGGTCATATTTGGGCAGATTTTCCCTTTCATTCAATTATAAAGAATCAATAGCCACTATGCTTTTGCTAGTCTAGTGGCCCTTTATCATTTTGAATGGTACTTATGCAAATATCATTGAATTGATAGCTCTGTTCTTGCTGGGACTAGCTGTACCTATAAGAGTCAAGTGTGGTGGTGGTGATAAAAGGCCAGGCCAGTACTTGGGAGACCTAGGTTGAAAGCTGTGCTTGATCCAAAAAGCTCACCATATGGGGGCACTCTTAAAACTTCTCCCATACTTTTAAAACCCTGTTAGAGTCCCCAGAGAGAGAGAGAGAGAGAGAGAGAGAGAGAGAGAGAGAGAGAGAGAGAGAGAGAGAGAGAGAGAGAGACTCTATATTTGTAAACATGAAGGAGAAGCTGTTTATTTTAGTGGTGCTTGTCTTAACTCCCCTTCTCTGCCCACTTCTATTTCCTCCTCAGATGTTCTGATTAAAAACAGTAAACCTCTTTCCAACACAGTGCAAAAGGAAGCCATGTGTTTCATGAGTTAACTAACAAGCACAGCTGGGTGTAATACTTCCACCAGGTTACCACAGTATATTTTAGGGTGAGGGAGAGGGGAGCATTGAAGTCCTCTGAGTCTTCTAGGGAAAGAAGAGCAGAAGAGCTCATATCCTGCCAGATGTTACAGTTATGGGAACTGTAATTACCTAAGTTCCAAAATGGAGGCTGCAAGACAGCTGCTTTCTATCTCTGTCTCTGTCAACGTCACTCTATACCAGTGTCCATTGCTTGTAGCCAGTGCCTGTAGTTCCTATTTTAGCTCTCAGCAAACACCCCCCATGGGGTCACCCCTATATCATCTGTGCTGAAGATCCTGCCATGAGCAGCTACTTGTGGTTTTCACCTTTGGGAGTTTTTTTTTAAAAAAAAGGGAAATGTAGAGTATTTGGCCCACGAGTTAAAATAATGGTTACAATACCTGGCTGGAATGAGTTGTTGCGATGAATTCTGCTGCTTTCTCTCTTCTGATTATTTTTTTATTCCCATCCTAGTGAGGAGTTCACTTCCTCCCACCTTAAAAAAAGCAAACAAACAAAGAAAAAACCTTGATGGCCCAAGGGAAATTATCCAGTGTGGCTTTTAAACTGCACTCCTGGAAAACATGGACTAAGTTTTATGTTTTTATGAAAGCAACAAACAAACAAGCAATCAGGGTGGAATTCACCTCTTGTGTATTTGTCTCTCTGGTGTGTTTTACATAGCGCAATGAAAATGTTCAGAACATGTTTCTCAGATTGTGTGCCCCAGCAGCTTCAAGTTCTCTCTCTCTCATGTTTGCCCCTGACTTGCTTCTTCCTCTCTTGCAGCTTCGCTGATCATTCTGGCCACATTTCTGCTCCTTTCCTGCTTTTCCCTTTCCTGAGGTTCTTTCCCTTCCATTGCTGGGCTGGAGAATGAGACCTGGGGGAGTCCTACTTTGGTACATTGCATGCACTGTAGTGTTCTTACTGCTTCAACCTTTTCTACCTTGATTACTGGGGATAGAGAACTGCAAAAGAAAACTACAGTAATACCTCGTAAGACGAAGGCACCCTAAGATGAAAAACTTGTAAGATGAATGTAATTTCCAGGGATAGGATAAACTCGTAAGACAATTTTTTCCTTACCCTTTACATTCATCTTACGGGGTACCAATGATCCTCACCCAGCCTGGGCTGTTTGCAAAGGAACAGCCCAAGCTGGGTGAGGATCACTGGGTCCCCGCTCTGCCCACCAGTTTGGTGGGCACAGCAGGGATTCACTGACCTTTGCCCAGCCTGTGCTGCTTGGAAGGGAAGCAGCGGGGATGATCTGCCACCACTGCTTGCCTTCCAAGCAGCATAGGCTGGGAGAAGATCCATGGGTCCATGCTTTGCCTGAGCAGAGCATGGACCCATGGATCTTTCGCTGAGCCCAGGAGGGTTGGAAGGCAAGCAGTGGCAGCACATTCCCTACACCGCTTGCCTTGCAAACCTCCCGGGCAGGGAGAAAATGCATTTTAAAATGTCCCGTTGTGAGCACTCCGGGTGTAGCCTTTCCTCATAAGGGGGGTGCCCCAGCCCAGTAATCATTTTAGTCGCTCTCTTCTGCACCTTTTCCAGTTCCGCTGTGTCTTTTTGAGATGTGGTGACCAGAATTGTACACAATACTCCAGGTGCGGCCTTACTATCAATGGCATTACAATGTTGGCTGTTTTATTTTCAATCCCCTTTTTCATAATCCCTAGCATGGAATTGGCCTTCTTCACTACTGCCACACACTGGGTAGACACTTTCATAGAGCTGTCCACCAAGATTTCCTTTCCTGATCCATCACAGATAGCACATAACCCATGAATTCATAGATAAAGAAGAAAAAATGGGAGATGTCTAAAGAAACCGCAGTGGATGACTAAAGAACTTTCAACTCAACTAAGTATATGAAAACCATGTACAGGAAATGGAAAAATGGGGAATGCACTGAAGAGGAATATAAGCAAATAGCTAATATATGCAGGGGGGTGGTAAAGAAAAAGCTAAAGTACAGAATGAACTTAGACTTGCCAGAGAAATTAAAGATAGTAAAAAGGTTTTTGTTTCAGTTATGTCTGCAGCAAAAGGAAAAATAAGGAAATGATAGGCTCTCTGTTATTAACAGGAGGCAAGGACAAGGCAGAACTACTCAACACCTTCTTTGCCTTAGTTTTCTCCAAAAGGTGGTGGGGGGGGAATAGTTCATTTGGGACAAAGAGTAGAGGAGGTAGGGCAGGAATTGCAACATAAAATAGGTAGGAACACCTGGAAACATTAAATGAATTTTAGCCTCTGGGCCAGATGAATTACACCCAAGGATATTAAAAGACCCAGCAGAAGTAATTTCAGAACCATTGGCAATGATCTTTGAGAAGTCCTGGAGAACAGGGGAAGTCCCCCATAGATTGGAGGAGGGCAAATGTCCCCATCTTCAAAAGGGGGGAGAAAGACCCCCAATAATTACTGCCTCATCAGCTTGACTTCAATTCCTGTGCACCTCAATTTAGAAAGGATGGTAACAACCTTGAGTGGGTCCAGAGGAGGGCAACCAAGATATTTGAAGGTCTGGAAGAAATGTCTTATGAGGAACGGCTTAGGGAGCTGGGAATGTTTAGCCTTAGAAAAAGAAGGCTGAGACGGGATATGTTAGCCATGTTTAAATATTTGAAAGGGTGTCATATCGAAGAGGGGGCTGGCTTGTTTTCCATGGCTTCAGAAACTAGGACTTGGGACAGTGGTTTCAAACTACAGGTAAAGAGTTTCAATTTAAACATTAGGAAGAACTTCATGACAGAGTTGTCTGACAGTGGAATATGCAGCCATGGAAGGTAGTGGACTCTCCTTCTTTGGGGGGTTTTAAGCAGAGGCTGGATGGCCATATGTCGGGAGTACTGTGATGGAGGTTCCTGCATGGCAGGGGGTTGAACTAGATGGCCCTTGAGGTCTCTTCCAACTCTTTGATTCTACGATTCTATTGATTGCATGGAAGTAGAGATGGGCATGAAACAATTTTTTTCATTTTGTTATTCATTACATAACGAAACGAATAACGAACCTAGGGGCAAATTTAATACAAACCGAACCGAACCAAGAAAAATTGGTTTGGTTAGGTTCATTTCGTTAATGGGGGCCATGTCTCCTACCTGGTGCTGGTCTGGAGGTCCCTTCGCACCAAGCTGCACGGAGGGAGCACACACCTCATCAATGCCATCAAGGGTCGCGGCGGGCTCGAGCCTCAGCCCAGCCCTGGGAGGAGAGGTAATAAGCAGGCCACGTTTAGGCAGCCAGAGCAGCGTGGCTTTGAAGCCACCCCCCTTGCACCTCCCTCCCGCGGCCCGTTATCGTGGGACCGATTGGGAGGGGAGATAAGGAGGCAGCGCTTAGGCGGCCAGAGCAGTGCGGCTTCAAAGCCGCCGCTCCTTGCGCCTCCCTCCTGCGGCCTGTTATTGCGGGGATGATCAGGAGGGGAGATAAGGAGGCTGCGCTTAGGCGGCCCCACAGGGGCCGTGCAGTGGGTGCTGGGGGGAAAGCGGGTAAAAATAACAAATTAACGAAACAACGAAATGAATTTTTTCACAAAAATTCACAAAAAATGAAATGAACCAAACTCCTTAATGAAACGAAATGAAACACCATTTTTTCGATTCTTGCCTATCTCTACATGGAAGTATTATATATCATAGCAGAGAGGAACAAGTAAGGAACCTTACTAAAGAATATGAGGACTGTGCCACTAAGCATTGACAATGCCCTGTAGGATTATGCTTCCACCTTGGAAGTTGCATTGGAAGGCTTGTGACATGAGCAATGAAAGATAATCACAATACAACCATGCTCTGTTTACGCAGATACCTTAACAAACTTCTTTCATAGATTTTTCAGTGCGTTTGACCAGTGGAGTAGCATGTAATAGACAGAGAATACTTCTGTTTCCTTGAATAGTAAGACGATTGTATCGTTATTCAAATAACAATATCAAGGCTCCAGTGCTAGACACCAGGAAATAAAGTATACCCCATATGATGAGAGATGCTTGACCAGGTAAGTATGTAGGTGCACAACTATATCCAAACATGTCTAAATGTACTTCGTGTCTGGTTTTAGATTCCCATGATGCAGTTCTACGGTTTAATTCTGCTCCAACGCGAGGGTATGAAAAAGATGTTGGGAATAAAACCACCATGCGCATCATTAATTCCCAGGTAAGTCTCCTTAAGGCAGGGTGAGCAATTTGGGATCCTCTGAACCTTTGGATAGCAAGATTTCACTGTAGCAGTCCAATATCTGATGTTGCTTATGTTGATGGGAGTTGCAGCTAAGCAACCCAACACAAGTTAGTCTATGTCTCTTTAATTCTTTTCTTGTCCCTACTGCCTTCACTGGCTCATTTTACTCCTTCTTCTGTAGATGGGAGATGGGGGGAGACAAGAGAAGCAGAACAAAGTATCACGTTCAGTGTTAAAGCAAAGAAACAAGATTTTGAATCCAGGAACAAATATAGATAGTACAGTGACTTGTAGCTTCCAAGGCCAAAGCTGAATAAAACTTTTCTTTAATCTGCAGTGTCCTCTAGTGGTGAACAGACACACAAACACAAAAATTATAATTGCATCCTGTTGGCTTCTCTGTACACAACAGAACTGTTGTGTTCTGTACACAACAGAACTTGCATCCCATGCATTCATCTCCCTGCATGTCACACATTGGGATGCATGTAACTGCTCTTTTCATGGTCTCCAACAGAAATGTTGCCATATTTGGGCACTGGATGGATCCCATTGATAGAAAAAATACGCAGGTTTGTTTTCACCTGAAGAATATGAAAATGAGAAGAAGTTATGCCTATCTTCCTCACCTTCATGCTTCAGCTGAGAGTGTGCCTCAATGACTGTGGGTTTTACTTGCGCTGTACAGCTCAGTGTTTCTGTTCTCTTGATACAGAGAAGACATATCCACACTCAAGAGTCCTGACCATTGTCACTTGATATGTACAACATTTTTTTAAAAAACCAATAACCCACAGGTTTTGAGGTTGCCATCTTATAAAAAAAATAAGAACAGCCTTGCTGGAACAGACCACAGACCACCCAGCCCAGCATTCTGTCTCACACAGTCGCTCACCATTTGCTTCAGAGTATTCCCAAGCAGATGTCTTCACCTGCTTACGATTCCCTGCAAATGTCATTGAGAGATGTCCTGCCTATCTCTCCAATGCGGAGGTTGTCCTTAGGCATCCATAATGAAAGCCATTGATACCCTTGTTCTCCATGAACTTGTCCAATCCTTTCTTAAAGCTGCCAAGGCTGATAGCTGTCACCACTTCTCGCAAGGAGTTTCACATCTGGGTGAGACAGTACTTTGTCTTTGCCCCCTAGTTCTAGTGTTGTGCAATAGGGAAAACTTTGTCCACACCGTGTATGATTTTAGAAACTTCAATCAGGTCACTTCTTAGGTGCCGTCGGTCAAGAGTGAAGAGGCCCAGCTGTTGCAGCCTCAGATGGTAAGGAAGGTGTTCCTTTCCCCGAATCATTCTGGTTGCCCTCCTCTCCACTTTTTTCCATTTCCATAATCTCCTTCTGGAGGTTTGGTCACCAGAACTATACACAGTACTCTAGATGGGGCCTCACCATAGATTTATAAAGAGGCAAAATGACACTTGGGGCCTTTTCACACGACCCCTAAGATCCGCTGGCCACTTAAATTCGGACCAGAGATCTTAGGGGTTTGTTGCCGTTCCTGCATTCTCACCCCCTCTGCACTCCTGGCTGCTGGCTGCGTGAGTGGAGGGAGAAAAAAAGGAAGAAAAGAATGCCGCTCACCTCCGTTCTGCCATCTCGCTTTGCTCCTGGCACTGCATTCTTAAAGGGGCGGGTGGGGGGAAAGAACAAACAGAAGCAAGGAGAGCCCGGCAGTCACTACTGTTATATCCGCATCAGGAATTTTCACCCTCCGAGAGCAGGTACATGAAAAGTGCGCTGGGACGTGCTTAGGTGGGCGTGGTCGCATTTAATTTTCTGTAAACTCCGGAGCTGGTGGGGAAATAATTTTAAGCTCCGGAGCTGGGAGCCATTTGCCGCGGAGTTTAGGGGTCATGTGAAAAGGCCCTTGCTGACTTATTTTGTATACCCTTCCTAATGATCCCTAGCATTGAGTTTGCTTTTTTCACTGCTGCAGCACACTGGGTTCACAACTTCATTGAGCTGTCTACAAGGACACCAAGGTTCTTTTCCTGGTTTGTTGCAGAGAGTTCAGACCCCATCAGTTTATAACAGTAATTTGTGGTTTTGGGGTTTTTTTTTTTTTTTGCCCCAACGTGCATCACTCTGCCCTTACTAATGTTGAAGCTGATTTGCCACTTGTTTGCCCACTCTCCTAGTGTCAAGAGATCCCTCTGGAGCTCCTCACAATCTCTCTGTTTTTACTACCCTGTATAATTTAGTGCTGTCAGCAAATTTGGCTACCTTCTATTTACTACTACTTCTAGATCATTTACGAAGAGGTGGAAAAGCAGGGATCCCAGTACTGAACCTCAGTCTTCTCAGGGTTGAGCTTAAGCCTATTAGTCCTGGTCCACTCCAGAACCATGGCCAGGCAGCAATCCAGGGTCTGGACTGCCATTGCAGAGATGGAAAAGGAGAGATAAAGCTGTGTGTCATCCGCATACTGATGGCAGCAAACATCAAAACTCTGAATGACCTCAGCCAGCGGCCTCATATAGATGATACACCTTTAGTCTTAGCAGCAAGCCTTCTGTCTGCAAAAAATTATTTCTTCTGTCCCATACTGCATAACTTTTCTTCTTCAGCCTTCATACATCCTAATCTTTAATGTTCTTTAGGAAAGTCTGTAGTGAAAGCTTTAAAATATGGTTATACAGTAATCCCCCACTTATCATGGGGGGTTAAGTGCCCGACCCACAATGAAGGAAAATCCATGGTATGCAGATGCTGGGTCTGGTCGGGACTGTGGAGCCTGTTTGGGGCCTCCTGCATTTGCCTTAGGCCTGGCCCTGCCCCAAATGGGCCTCCCAGGCCTGTTGGAGGCCCCAAAAGTGGTTTCCAGCAATGTGGAAGGCACTTCCAGTTCGCCGGAAACCACTTCTGGGGTTTCCGACAGGCCTGGGAACAGAGGCTCCATAGACTAACTTATGTTTTCAGGCAATCTGAAAGGCACTTCCGGTTTTCAGACGTGACTTCCGGTTTGCCAGAAACCACTTCTGGGGCCTCTGACAGGCCCAAGAAGCCCATTGGAGGCCAGCTTGGGCAGTACCAAGCCTGGGGTAACTGCAGGAGGCCTCAAACAGGCCCACAGCTTGCCACGGGGGCCCTTGCCTTCATATACTGAGGTCCTGTATATCTGGAGGTTGAGTCATGGCAACTAGACTTCTTTTTCTTGAGAGATAGAAACGTTTCGCTGCTCATCCAAACAGCTTCATCAGTCTGAAATTGTTTGGATGAGCAGCGAACCGTTTCTGTCTGTCTCTCAAAAAAAAGAAGACCAGTTGCCATGTCTCAACTTCCAAATAAACTTCACAGACATGTCCCGTGATATACCGGGACCACAGTATATGAACTGCAAAATGGTGGGAGACAACTGTAATAGGCAAGGATTGTGATTATTGAGCTAGAGTGGAAATCTTTGCCAAGTGGCTGCATGGAGTTTCCAGTTCAGGAAAGTTACTTTTTTGAATTCTGTTTACTCCCTCAGATGGCATGGCCAGTTCCCAGGCTGACTGGAGTGTTCTTTCTGAGAGCTCTATTTCAAGGTTGTGAAAATAGTTTCAAAATTCATCCAGCTATAAAGGGACACAATTCGAGGAGCCTGCTTTGTTAAATATATGCTGATTTTTCTCAGCACAGAAAACATGTTCTTTCAATAGTGTTGGAACCAAATTTTGTAATGATGTTAGGCTGTTGCCATACCAAAAATAAATATTGGTGGAAATGCAAAATATATCATTGATTGATATCTAAAAGGGAAGTAAAATGAAAATTTAAATTTATTTTTAGGATAGTATAAATCTACAAAGATTTTTTGGCCACTAGAACAATGTGATGTATAATAAGGATTTGGTGGCCGCGATCCGGCTTCAATCATATCTGGTGGCCGAGCATGCCCTGGATCCGTTCCAGTCTGGGTTCAGGCCTGGTCGGGGGACCGAGACAGTCTTGGTCACTCTGCAAGATGACCTCCTCCGGATGGCCGACGGGGGGTGCTCCTCCCTGTTGGTCCTCCTGGATCTGTCAGCGGCCTTTGATACCGTCGACCACGGTATTCTGCTGGATCGGCTCTCTGGGGTTGGGATCAGAGGCACTGTTCACAGTTGGTTCCGGTCCTTCCTCGGAGACCGTCCCCAGCAGGTTCAGCATGGGGGCGAGTTGTCGGCCCCTTGGATACTCCCTTGTGGGGTTCCACAAGGGAGTCTCTCTCTCCCATGCTGTTCAACATTTACATCAGGCCGCTGGCTGAGGTCATTAGGGGACATGGAGTCTGCTGTCATCAGTATGCTGATGACACGCAGCTCTATGTCTCCTTTTCTACCGCTGCAGATGAGGCTGTCCGGACCCTCGATCAGTGCCTGGGCACGGTCATGTAATGGACCAGGGCTAACAGGCTCAAACTCAACCCCGATAAGACCGAGGTTATGTTCTTTGGGGCTTCCTCATCCAGCTACGGTGGCCCGTATACCACCTTGGAGGGTGTTTCCCTCAGGCCATCGGACTGTGTCCGAAATCTGGGCATAGTCCTCGACCCAGCGCTCACCCTGGAAGCCCAGGTGTCCGCCGTGTCCAGGGCTGCCTTTTTTCACCTTCGGCGAATCGCCCAGATTCGTCCGTACCTGGATGGGGACTCCCTCAGAGCAGTGGTCCAGGCGCTGGTGATCTCTAGACTGGACTATTGCAACGCGCTCTACATGGGGTTGCCCTTGACTCTCATTCGGCATCTGCAGCGGGTCCAAAATGCAGCGGCCAGACTGGTGGCGGGTGTGCGTCGATTTGAGCACATCACCCCAGTCTTGGCTCGTCTGCATTGGTTACCCGTTGCAGCCCGAATTAGATTCAAGGTCTTGGTTTTGGTTTACAAAACCCTCCATGGCCTAGGACCTGGCTACCTGACGGAGCGGATCGACCAGCGATCAACCTCGGCCCGTCCGACTAGGTCGTCGCGGGCGCACATGCTGCGTGTGGCCACGCCCAGGGAGGCTCGGAGAACTTCCACCCGTGCCCGAGCCTTCTCTGTGGCTGGCCCAACTTTATGGAATCACCTACCAGCAGAAGTGCGCCTAGTAGAGTCCCTGCCTGCCTTCCGGAAGGCGCTGAAAACCCTTCTCTTCCGGGAGGCGTTTGGGTGACCCAAATAGGGCTTTTTTTCCCCTTAGTCCCGCCATCTGCTTCTGTTGTTTTGTCTGCATTTTTTTTCTTTTCTTTTAGTTTATTAGTTTAGTTATTACTTATTTTAGTTGTTGTTTTATAATTTGTTGTTTTGTATACCCATTGTAAACCGCCCGGAGTTCCTTCCAGGAAGACGGGCGGTATATAAGCTGTATAAATAAATAAATAAATAAATAAATAAAATAATTTAGTCATGGGCACCGGCAACTAGTTCCAAACACTTGGAAAAGCCTGCCCCTAAGCATGTTTTTGTTACTTCCTAGCGTGTTTGATTAGACTTTAAGTGAGGATCAGCATTAAGGGTAGCAATAAGAGTTAATTGTGGTTAGGATTTGCTTATTGTGTATCCTGGCCCATTGAGAATTCCATGGTCCCACTCAAATGTGGCCAACTTATTGGAGACCGGAATATGTAACTTCTGCTTTTTGATATCATGGTTCACTGAAAAACAGTGGAAGATGTTTAAAATATGTTAACATTACACTGGTTGGGGTAAAAGAGATATTGAAAAGCAAAAGGTTTGAGGGCCAATTATTGCCCTTTAATTTTTTTTACCATGTTATTCCATTTTATGAGTGCTTTAAAAACTATATATGGCAAGTATATATAGCCTGCTGGATAGCTCAGTGGTTCAAGTACTCAGCTGCGGTGCCAAAGTTTGGGAGTTCAATTCCCCCACTCTGCCTCCTTGACAGGGGCTGGACTCAGTGATCCATAAGATCATCATCCTTCCAGTTCTAAGATGATGAAAAGTTATAAGTCTAGTCCTAGGCAAGTCCTGCAATAACACCTGTAATTAAATGTACTGTCTTTTGTATCAGGGCAAATATGTGTTAATTTTGACAGGAACAAACTTCTAATTCTTTTTTGAGTTGTTCTATAAAATAATTTTCAACAATATTTCCTGTAAAGAAGCATGCAACCATTCTCCATGTGGAAAACTTCAGTATGGTTGTGCAGTAATAGAGGTTCCAAAGTGACCCCAGGCATGGGCCCTTTGCACTGTTACCCTAGTAACATCACAGCTGCCATAGAATAGGAGTTGGTAAAACCAACTCACCTGCTTAGTTGTCATTCAGTATTGCAACTTGAGAGCTGGGAAGGTGCTGTTTTTTTCAAGCAGATGCTCGGGTAATTTAAGGTTTTCAGAGAAAGACAAAGATACACCTGCACACACAGAGAACTCCTTGACTCTCCATTTTTTTAAAAAGTGGTTTTGAAGATGCCATACTACTTGTCTTTTTTTTATTAAGAAAGTCTGTGCACTTTTAAAAACACTTCTTTGAAGGTCATTTAATGGGAGCATATTGTATTTTTTTCCAGATTCTTACTAATCCAAACCATCACTTCATTGAGAACTCCTTATATAAAGATGTTATTCTAGTGGCCTGGGATCCTGCCCCCTATTCTGCAAATCTGAATGTGGTAGGTTCTCAGACGTATACTTCAATATCACTTTGTAATGTCTTTATCTAACGAAATGAGTTTCAAACTGGTTTCTTTTTCCAAAACTAAAAGTGATGCCGAGAAATTGCTTTTTCAAAAGCACTAACACAAAATTGCACCAGGAGGAGAACAATCTATTGTTTGTCTCATCTCGGCTCCTGCTGATTTGAAGCAGTAACAATTCATGCAGGGAGCTGCCCCAATCCTCAGGTGGCTGTGGAAAGTCTGGTCTTTATAAGATCACCATTTAGAAACCGGGGGGGGGGGATTTCCCTGATCTTCCAGATTTTGTTGAACCCCAATTCCCATTCCCCGAGTCGATCACAGTCCGTGATTATGGGTGATAAGAATTGCAATCAGTTGACACCTGGAAAGCCAAAAGGTGATACTCTTAACTATCTACAAGCAACATGATGTTAGGAATAGCCATGTATTAGATTAAGACCAGTTGTTGAGGCTATCCAGAGGTAGCTTTTGTTGTCCTTCTGTACTTATTTAATTTTATTTCTACAGAAGACGATATTAGATAATTTTTAAAGGTCTGACATTAATACAGGTGAAACTCGAAAAATTAGAATATCATGCAAATGTTCATTTATTTCAATTGTTGTTGTTGTTGTTCAGTCGTTCAGTTGTGTCCGACTCTTCATGACCCCATGGACCAGAGCTCGCCAGGCCTTCGTATCTTCCACTGCCTCCTTGGTCAAATCCATATTGGTTGCATTGATGACACTGTCCAACCATCTCATTCTCTGCTGTCCTCTTTTCCTTTTGCCTTCAATCTTTGCCAACATCAGGGACTTTTCCAAGGAGTCCTCTCTCCTCATGAGGTGGCCAAAGTACTGGAGCCTCAGCTTCAAAATCTGTCCTTCCAGTGAACATTTCGGGGTTGATTTCTTTCAAGATGGATAGGTTTGATCTCCTTGCAGTCCAGGGGACTCTCAAGACTCTCCTCCAGCAGCACAGCTCAAAAGCATCGATTCTGCAGCGATCAGCCTTCTTTATAGTCCAGCTTTCACTTCCATACATCACTACTGGAAAAACCATAGCTTTGACTATCCTGACCTTAGTTGGCAAAGTGATGTCTCTGCTCTTTAGGATGCTATCTAGGTTTGCCATTCCAAACTTATTTCAATAAGTCAACTCAAAAGGTGAAAGTAATATATGAGACTCATTACATGCTAAGTGAGACATGTCAAGCCTTACTTTGGTATAATTATGATGATTATGACGCACAGCTTATGAAAACCCCAAATTCACAATCTCAGAAAGTTAGAATATTACATGACATCAGTAACATAAGGATTGGAAATAGAACAATATCGGACCTCTGAAAAGTCTAAGTATGCATATGTACTCAGCATCCCCATGAAGTTCATCTGCGAAAGGAAACATGAATTGCTCCAAAATCTCCTGGTAGACAGTGCGTTGACCCTGGACTTGATGAAGCACAGTGGACCAACACCAGCACATGACAGGGCTCGCCAGATCAACACAGACTGTGGAAACTTCACACTGGACTTCAAGCATCTTGCATTATGTGCCTCTCCATTCTTCCTCCAGACTCTGGGTCCTTGGTTCCCAAATTAGATGCAAAAGTTCCTCTCATCAGAAAAGAGGACTTTGGACCACTGAGCAACAAACTAGTTGTTTTCCTTGTAGCCCAGTTAAGATACTTCTGACATTGTTTGTTGTTCAGGAGCGGCTTGACAGGAGGAATACGACATTTGAAGCCCATGTACAGGATCCATCTGTATGTGGTGGCTCTTGATGCACTATTGTGAGTAGGGAACAGTTTCACATTAATTCTGATTTTATGAGATTGTGAATTTGGGGTTTTCATAAGCTGTACACCATAATCATCACAATTATAGCATGAAATGAGTCTCATATATTAGTTTCACCTTTTGAGTTGACTTATTGAAATAAATAAACATTTGCACAATATTCTAATTTTTTGAGTTTCACCTGTACATTTTAGGAAAAAAATAGCCACTTTGTAATGCTTTTGCATCTCAGGTATGTGGAAGAGAGAAAAGTAATTACAGTGTTTAATTCCTGTTGGATTGCAGAGGGTCCACAAGTGTGAAACAGTAGTTTTTAATTCCATGTAGAATTAAATAATGTGATCTATGAGTTTCATTATATGAACTTGTGTCTCTCGGCACAAGAGGGAGCCATTTATCCTATATGAATAGGTAATGCAAATTTTATATGTTGGTTTGGCCACTCAAGTACAACAATAAATAGAAGTCTGGAGCTGTTAATTTCTAGTACACATGTGTGTTAAGTAAAGCTTCTTAAACTACCTTCCAGTCCTTATGATTACAGAGACAGTTTTGAAACATATGGGATTAGTATTTATTTATTTAAAATATTTTTACCTCACCTTTCTCTCTAAAAAGGACCATAAAGTCTCTAACCATTAAAAGACAATATTTAAAAGCTAACAATGGCACGTCTACAAATAATAAAAAGGTATAAATAAATATCACACTAAAATGGTAAACAAAAGCAACACGAGCAGTAAATCATTAAAGCGCAACAATCCGCACTCAGGCACCCGAAAGACAAATTGAAAAGAGAGAGCACT
Source organism: Phrynocephalus guinanensis (assembly GCA_037367245.1). Classification (NCBI taxonomy): domain Eukaryota; kingdom Metazoa; phylum Chordata; class Lepidosauria; order Squamata; family Agamidae; genus Phrynocephalus; species Phrynocephalus guinanensis. The sequence continues at coordinate 34,574,280 of CM074736.1, forward strand.
GAAATTACAAGCAGTGAATCTTTTCTCTAACTATTTTTGTTATATTTTTGTTTAGAATACATAGTCTATGTCGAATAGCCACATGAAATGGAATATGGTCTCTTCTGCCTTGAATAGTTCTGGGAGATGATCTCAGCCAGTGCAGCTTTCTATGCAAGTTACACCTGCTAAAAACTTCTGTGTTCCACTCTTTGTTCTTAGCAGCCCTGTGGCACAGTGGTTAAATGCCTGTACTGCTGGTAAAATTTTGCTCAAGACCTGGGGTTCAGTTCAAGGTAGCAGGCTCATGGCTGACTCAGCCTTCCATCCTTCTGAGGTAAAATGAGTACCCAGCTTGTCTGGGGGTGGGGGTGGGGTCAATGTGTAGCCTGCATAATTAAATTGAAAACTGCCCAGAGAGTACTTGAAGTACTATGGGGTGGTATATAAGCAGAACACTTTGCTTTAAGCAGAACACTTGTTTCCACTTAGGTGTTATTTAGTCATTGCCCTATTGGGTAACCAAGTAGTGTATTGCTGTTGGCATCATAATGCCATAGTTCTCAAAAGTGCATTTCAGGACTACTGAAGTGTTTCCTCACTAAGGTCATGCTTAAAATAAGCATAGCTCCCTGAAATATTGATGAAGCATAATCTGTCCTGTCTCCAGTAGGTACCAGTTTCCAGTGTGGTGTGGTAGATAAAGTGATGGACTAGGACTTGAGAGAACAGTGTTTAAATAGTTTAGTGTTAGTGTTTCCGGGTGGTTCGGGACCTCACCAATCCTAGTCTGGCGAGGCCTCCTCCTACTGAGTTCAGTAGTGAGTCTTTTGCAGCCTTTTTTAGATCAAAAATAGAGGCCATCCGGGCCAGTTTCGACTTCGGTTGCACAAGTCCGTCCTCGGCATCCCCTGATGCTGCACCTCCCCTCTCCTCAATTGGTTGAGTTTGGGCCTGTTTCTCCTTTGGAAGCCTCCAGGGCTATTGCCCACTGCCGGCCCGCATCCACCCCCTTCAATCCTTGCCCTGCCTGGCTTATAAAAGCTGCCGGAGGGAGCATGCCGGAATGGGCGTCTGTCATCACCACGGCCTCCTTTGGGGAGGGGGTCTTTCCCTCGCGCCTGAAGGAGACCGTGGTAAAGCCCATTCTTTAAAAACCTTGCATGGCATCGGACGAATTGGCTAGTTAGCATCCGATTGCCAATGTCCCTTTCATGGGCAAGGTCATCGAGAGGGTGGCCGCGATCCGGATCCAGTCTTTTTTGGAGGAACATCAGCGCCTTGATCCATGACAGTCTGGGTTCAGGCCGGGCTGGGGGACCGAGACAGCTTTGGTCGCTCTGCAAGATGACCTGATGCAGGGGGCCAACAGGGGTTGTTCTACCTTGTTGGTTCTCCTGGATCTGTCAGCGGCCTTCGATACCGTCAACCACAGTATCTTACTGGATCGGCTCTCCGAGGTGGGTATCGGGGGCACTGTTCGCAGTTGGCTCCAGTCTTTCTTGGAGGGCCGTCCCCGGTATGTGCAGCATGGGGTCGAGTTGTCAGCCCTGTGGACACTCCCTTGTGGGGTTCCGCAGGGGTCGTCTCTCTCCGCCATGCTGTTTAACATCTATGTGAGGCCGCTGGCTGGGGTCATTAGGAGATTTGGAGTCTGCTGCCATCAGTATGCTGATGACATGCAGCTCTATCTCTCCTTTTCCACCTCTGCAGATGAAGCTGTCCGGACCCTCGACCAGTGCCTCGATGCGGTCATGGCATGGACCAGGGCCAACAGGCTCAAACTCAACCCCGAGAAGATGGAGGTGATGTTCTTCGGGACTTCCCCATCTTGGTATGGAGGCCCTCTTCCCAGCTTGGAGGGAGTTTCCCTCCAGCTGGCGGACAGTGTTAGGAATCTGGGCGTGGTTCTGGACCCGGCGCTCACCTTGGAGGCCCAGGTGGCCGCTGTGACCAGAACCGCATTCTTCCACCTCCGTCAAATCGCCCAGATCCGCCCGTACCTAGACGGTGACTCCCTGAGAACTGTTGTGCAAGCCCTGGTGATCTCGAGGATTGACTACTGTAACGCTCTTTACATGGGGTTGCCCTTGACTGTCGTCCGGCGTCTGCAGCGGATGCAGAATGCGGCAGCCAGGCTGGTGGCGGGTGTGCGCCGTTATGACCACATCACTTCAGTTCTGGCTCGCCTGCACTGGCTACCCGTTGCAGCCCGGATCAGATTCAAGGTCTTGGTTTTAGTTTATAAAACCCTCCATGGCTTGGGACCTGACTACCTGGCGGAGCGGATCGCCCAGCGATCAACCTCGGTTCGACCAACGCGGACGTCGCGGGCGCACTCGCTTTGTGTGGCCACCCCTAAAGAAGCCCAGAAAACTTTGTCTTGTAACCGGGCCTTTTCTGTGGTAGGCCCGACTCTTTGGAACCATCTTCCAAGCGAAGTGCGCCTTGTAGAGTCCCTGCTGGCCTTTCGCAGAGCTTTAAAGACCCTGCTCTTTCGCAAGGCCTTTGGTGACCTAGTTTAATGCTATTGCTTTTTCCCCCGCCATCTGTTTAATTAGTTATTGTTGTTTTACGCTGGGGTGCATACTTTGTTTTAAATTGTTTGTATTGCATTGTCTGTTTGTTTGTATTACTAGGCTGACCTGGTTCAGCCCCTGTACAGCCCGCCCAGAGATCCATTAGGAAGATGGGTGGTATATAAGCTCTCAAAATAAATAAATAAATAAATAAATAAATAAATAAATCCCCGCTTGGCCATGGAAACTCACTAGGGGGAATGGAATTGGTAAAACCATTCTTTAAATATCCCATTTTATATCCACAGGCAGATACGTACCAATGTAATGCTTCACTTCCAGTTTGGTATGTGTAAAGCATGCTGATAAAATATCTTGTGTTTGTTTGTTTTCCCTACCAGTGGTATAAGAAGCCAGATTATAACTTGTTTACTCCATACGTGCAACATCGCAGGAAGAATCCAAACCAGCCATTTTATATTCTCCATCCAAAGTTTATATGGCAGCTCTGGGATATCATTCAGGAGAACACTAAGGAAAAGATACAGCCCAACCCTCCTTCTTCAGGTTTCATTGTATGTGTGCTTGTTGGTAGATTTCATTATTCGTTCAATCTGAAAATTATTTTTTAAAATTACATATTCTCAGGTCAAAGGTTTGTGCAGCATCATCATCATTAATCCAGCATAGCCACTAGCTGTTCAGAAAGCCTGAACTTGTTTTTTTTACTGCTGTTGTTTTTTGTACTTGAATCCAACTAAATGGTACACTTAAAAAGTACTTGTTAAAGCTAATCTCAGATTCGCCAAACAGTGATTAAAGTTAAACTTTTCTTTAAATAAAAGGTAATGATGCTGGCTTGTTTTAATAAACTATAAATTAAGATGAAGCACAGTTTAGGGTTTAGCCAACATAACAAACTGGAGTTAACCTAAAAGACTAAATTCAAGTAGAAGGTAGGCACTTTTTCATAACACTAAACCATAATTTAGCATTATTTGTGAATGCAACTAGTGTAGTGTTTTGCTTTCCTTCAGCCATCACAGCACTGCAGATTGATTTTTAAACTCCCATGTCCTCTTGACTGAACCCTTTTGAACCCTATCCTAGCTAGTGTAATTTCTCTGCTTTTCCTTTAATATCTTGTAACTTTGGAAGTGTTAATAGAGTTGAGATAACACAGATACGGAAGTTCTGCCCAAGATTTGAGAAGGTTACGTCACCATCATTTGAAAGTGCAGCCAATGAATGAGAGCATATCCTTTTGTCAGCTGGCTTTGATTGTTGTTGTTGTTAGTTTTATTTGTTTGCTACTAAACATTGTAGTTATAAATCAAGAAAAGCAACTGTGGCCCTTTCAAATGTTTCTTGATCGCTGTCAACTTTACTCCCTAGGACAGAGTTGAGGTCCAGCAACATGGTTTCCTATCTATTGGAGTATTTGTTATTTTTTTGAGTTATTTCACTTTGGTATCACCCATCCTTTCTGTAGTGAATTACCATATACAGTATGCATGCAGGTGATCTGAAGAATAAATACCAACATGGCTGAAGGGTGAAAAAGCTAAATCTATTTTCTAGAACAGTGGTTCTCAACCTGCGGGTCCCCAGATGTTCCTGGACTGCAACTCCCAGAAGTCTTCATCACTAGCTGAACTGGTCAGGATTTCTAGGAGTTGCAGTCCAGGAACATCTGGGGACCCACAGACTGAGAACCACTGTTCTAGAACATTCTTTATTTAGGAACTTTCTGGCATCAGCAGAAACATCTGCCAGCCTTGGCTTTGCAGCAGGCCTGGCACATTAATGTTTCTTTTATGGTAATGCCAATAACTGATAGTTCAAAATTACAGTAATGCTCATGTTCAACTAAGAGGTGATGCAACAGCCTATGTAAGATTTGAAAGCAATTTGACCTGAGGAAAATAACATTTAAAAACAACTTAGCAAAAGAGATATGAACTGACCGCAAAATATTTTATTTGGATTTGACGACTCCTGTTTCAGATTTCCACAAGGACACATGACATAGTAAAAATACAGGGCTTTTTGGTAGCACTGCATATGCTTTCATTGTGAACATATATTAGTGCAACAGGACAAGCAACACAATTGTAACAGAACTATGTTGTCAAATTTTTTAGATTTCCCCCCAAAAGACTCCAGTACACACGCAAATAGAGCCAGACACTTTTTTTGATGAGGGGAAGGCGAAGGCAGTATGTTCAGAATCACAAGCCACCAGTGAAACAGGGCTAAAGACAAGTGGCACAAATAGTTTATACATAAACATAAACATTTGCATATCAGTTGCATATAGTTTTCATCAGCATATTGGGAACCAAGATAGAGTATTAATAAGCCTGTGTGACACATACATGTATGTACAAATGCACACAGACAGGAGTCAATAGTGCACCAATAGTGCACATTGACAGGTGTTAGTGTGTGTCACACCCACATTTTGATTGTCTTCAGCCAAAGTGGTATAGATAACATGTCCAGTAAGTGCGGAAACTATTGAAATCTGGCAAAAAGTGAATATTTTACAGTTCCCTTTTCTTCCCTGAATTAGGGTTAAGAGCCATATGAACATTAGAGTATATTATCCTTGTGTGTGTTAACTAGTCCTCATTGGAAGATGAGGGGACAGTAATAGCATGAGTTCAGCATAATGTTTGCAGTAAAGTTGTGTCCATTGGAACCTCTACATAACAACAGATTTGCCTGGAGTTATGACCTGTTGCCTTTTCCATATGATATTAGGTCATTCTGAAAGTTTACATGTATAATTTGTAATTTTATTTGTTTTATCTTGTGCTTGCTTATGACTAATGAGGCTTCCTGAGTGTTGATCAATATCTCTTCTACGAAATCAGGGCATTCACTTTAATTAAAACTTGTTGTCTTATATTAAGAAGCCAGAGCATGCTATGAAATACTGACATGTCAAGGTTGGTGTTTATTTCATGGTCATTGGCAGATGTAGGTCCACAGTTTTGGGGCTTTTGCTTCAATAATAGTAACTAGAGATGGGCACAAAATAATTTTTTTTCACTTTTTTGTTTTTGATTTCATTTCCTAGTAAAACGAAAAACAAAGTGCCCTTTAAAAACGAAACAAAATGAAATGGAAATTTTCATTTCGTTCTGTTTCTTTCTTTTGTTTGTTTTTTATTATTCATTTTGACAAGCACCAATCAGCTGGTGCACGGGGCCGCGTGCCAGCTGATTGGCAGGAAAAATAAAAATTAAAAAAATCATCGACCAGTTTCCCTGTGCACCAGCTAGTTAGCAGGAGCAGAAAAAAAAAAAAAAACGCTGACCAGCTGATGCACAGGGAAGCTGATCGATGTTTTTTTTTTTAAAAAAATTACTCATTGGGAGAAAAAAAAACCCCAAAAACTGGTGACCTGCCCAGCAGTGTAAAAAAACCCAAAAAATGAAACAAAACAAAATATGAAACAATTTTTTTAGAAAAATTAATTTTGTAATAAGCGAAACCAAACAGGAGGGAAAGAAATAGAAAATGATACGAAACGCCATTTGGGCATTTCGTGCCCATCTCTAATAGTATCTGAGTGCCATCAAGTTGCTTTTGACTTATTGCGACCCTTCCCAGGCTCTTCTAGGGGCAGAGTACTCAGGATGGCTTACTGTTTCCTTCTTTCGATCTGCTCTTGGGGCCTGGACCTTGCCTAAGGCTATACAGGCTTTAGAGAACAGCAGGGGAAAGTGTATGCCTTTAATTCCTGCTCCCTCAAATTTACCATCTGTACCAAGGGATGACTTTTCCTACTGCTCTTTCTATGCTGGGACCAGTTTGAGAGTGCATGGCCAGAATCTTAATAGTGTCCATGTCAAGTTGGCATAACTTGGCATAGCAAATTAAGAAGGTGCTGGATTACATCCCTCGAAAAGTGGGGGGGGGGACTCAAGCACTGCCATATCCTTGTTTCGGTTACTCTCCTATATCTGGATGATGTCAGAATGAAGTAAAAAGCTCACTGTATCCCTGTAGGCTCTAGATACAAGTTGGAATTGATTTTCCATAGTCACAGGTTGCATGGGGCCTCCTCAGCGGAGTCTCTCCATTGTAGAGCCATCGTATCCATGCGTTGAGAGGGGATGATGCAGCTGTATGTCCTCCTATGTTGAGTAAACACACTGATACCACTTTGGAATAGGAGTATAGTACTGTCTGTGAAGATTCTCAGTCATCAGGTGAGTTTATCTGGAAGTTGAGTCATGGCTACTGGACTTCTTTTTTTTGAGAGAGAGAGAGAAACGTTTCACTGCTCATCCAAAGAGCTTCATCAGTCTGAATACAGCTAGTGGTGCAAGTCCTCCATCTTATAGTCAGTCAGCTTTGGCCTCTTGTCACCCTGGTCTGAATTAGGCTCATAAGATGAACAGTGGCCTGAATAGGCTCATTAGGAAGACAGTAGTATCCATAGCCTGATACAAAAATGAGAACGGGTGACCCTTATGACTTCAGTAGAGGGTTGAAAGCCTGCTGGTACATAAAGCTGCTTGGATTGTAGTTGTATCTGAATGCTGATATTTCCCTCCATACATCATTTTAAACGAAAGTCGAAGCATCTGTGAGCATTCGTGTGGGCATTCATTACTTCTGGGAATCCTCATGATTCAGTACTTTGAATACTTTGTTTCTGTTAAAATTAGAAGCAGAGTTTGAATCCTGATCACTTTTTGAAAATAATTGTTTCACTTGATACTGAACAATTGGTGCAATAAGATAAATGAAATTTATATTCCATGTACTTTTAAGCATCTGAAAATTACTTTTTAATTACTTTGCTAATTGCAAAGTGTAATTGCATTTCACAAAGAGAGATGCAAGAAGATGAAATGCTCATGAGCAATTAAAATGTCAAGGAGGAATTAAATATTTCTGATTGTTTAGAAAGAATCTCTAATATATATTCATTCATCTTAACTATCCCATGAAAAAGCACCTTTTGAATTGTAATAGAGGATTCCTAATAAAATTAGTCGTCGAAGAATTTGACCTTTGGTAAACTGATTTTGTAACATTCCTAAGAATTATTAATTCATGCAACCCTAACACACAAGCCTTCCTTTATGTAGGTCCTACATACAGAAGAAAATACATATTTGTATTCTGCCTAATGCCTGTGATACACGTTCTTCACCACATCGTAAAGGCAGAGTTCACCCTCTTTAAGCTGGGGAATGATTCCAAACATTCCTTTCTCCAAACATGAACAATCCAATCAAAGAACTGGGTCAGATTCTTCTCCCTCTTATGACACTACTATGGCATATTGAGCTACACTGCAGTCTGATCCCTTATCTGGCCTATACCTTACAAAAGTGTGCTATTAGGGTGGAAACATTCAGGATAGGATGTCACAGCAGTATGTCAAGTATAGATACACTGTTGACTTTTTAACATGACAAAAATTTGTTGCTTGTTTGCTAGCTGCATCTCATAAAGCAGGGGTGGCAAACAAGTTCGACAAAAAGAGCAAAAATTTTAAACTGTGAGAGTCAGAGAGCCACACCACGCAGTGACCTGCCAAAACAGACAAACACTCACACAAAAGCATATAATTTTAACAATAATATATTAAACACATAATATAACATGCTCAGTCAGGTGTTTTTTGTTACCTTGTTGGAGTGATGGGATGAAAATCTCAGTGGGATTTCTGGCATCTTTTGTTTTCAGTAATCTTCTGCAAATCAGGTTTGTATTCAGTTGTAGCCACTCGGAGCAGTTCCTTTACATGAGTGTCAGTCAGAATGGACCGGTGCTTTGATTTCACATGTTTCAAAGTAGAAAACAGCTTCTCACAGACGTATGTTGACGAGAACATAGACAGCAGCTTGAGAGCGGCTCTTTTTACACACGGGTATTTTTCAGTTGGCACACCTCTCCAAAACGTAACATGGCCTTCCTTCAAAAGAGATTTCAGTCTATCGTCCTCGCGTAGCTCAATCATTTCTAGTTCACTCGCTGCCTCATCAGTAACAAGTGGGGTTTTCAGGCAGTCGGTGTCAGCATTAAACGGGTCGATGAGAAAAGCGATCTGTGGTCTTTTTTGGTCCAAGTCCTCAAACCAGAAAGTAAACTTCTCTTGCAGTTGTGTAAGTTGTTTCACGTATCCAGCTATATCTGTTTTAACACCGGTCTTCTGCAGGGTGCTGTGCAAAGAAGGAAAATGGGATAGATTGCTGTTTTGAATATGTGCTTTAAAAAGCTTCAACTTGTTTACAAAGGAGAATACACTTTGTGTCAGCTCAGGAAGAGTTTTTAATTTCCCCTGCAGGTCCACGTTTAGTTTATCCAAGTGTGAAAGCATGTCCACAATGCCAAATCCATAAGCCACTCGGGGTCTGAAAGCAGAGGATACGTTTTGTTCTTCTCTGCCATAAACAATTTTACTGTTTCCAAAAGCTCAAAAAAGCACGAAACTACTTTGCCTCTTGAGAGCCATCTCACTGCGCTGTGCAGTGGCAGGTCACCGGGCAAGTCTACGTCAAGTTCTGCAATGAGGTTCTTGAATTGCCGGTGATTACGGGCGTGCGTACAGATGTAGTTCACAATCTCCATCACAGGCTTCATAACGTGGTCTAAATTCAGTGTTTTGGACACAAGTTGCTCACGATGGATGATGCAGTGGAAGTTCCAAAATTCAGGAAAGGCGTAATCACCTTTACAAAGACCCACAAGTCCATTTACTGAGCCAATAATTGACGGTGCTCCATCCGTGACTATTGCGGTGAGTTTTTCAAAAGACATATTCGCTTTTTTAAAAACGGCAGTCATTGCCTCTTTTATGTCAGTACCGCGAGTTCTGTCTTTTAATGCGACAATGTCGAGAAGCTCTTCTTTAATCACGCAGTCCTCAGAAACCATTCGCGCAAATACTGCCAACTGTGGCTTGTCTTGTATGTTGCATGACTCGTCTAATGCAACACTAAAATAAGCACATGCGTTCAAGTCTGCATGTAGATCTGACTCAATCACATTATTTATATCTGCTATTCTGGTTTCAACTGTGTACCGTGACAGCTGGAGATCATTGATGGAATCTTTGAGTTTTTTATTGTCTGGAGCCAAGGTTTCAATTACATCCGCAAAACACTGTTTTAGAAACTCCCCCTCATTGTATGGTTTTTTTAGCACGGGCAATGTTCCACGCCACTTTATAGGATGCAAGGGTCACAGTTTCTCCATGATTGGTTAATTGCTGAAACATTTGAGACTGTCTTTTTACCTGGCTTTTCAAGGTGCTCAATTTTTGCTTGCGTAGTTCAGTACCTTTGGGTAATTCCTTGTCAATATTAGCATGGAGAGTTCTAAAATGACGCTGAAGATTTGAAGCCTTGAAATGTGATATCATAGTATTGCATATTAAACACAGCGCTTTCCCATTCCATTCAATAAAGAAGAAAGCATCTTCCCATTCTTCCAAAAATGTCCTGTGTTCATCTTCATATTTTCGTTTAGCTTTGCATTTTGCCATTTTGAGTGAGGGTAAAAATCCTGCAGTGATGGTGAGGGTGTGCTGCGTCCTCCACACTAAGAACTAACGGCAAGATGTGACACAACATGTGACACACGGGTCCCCCCGCTCTCTGGCCCGTGCAGTTGTTTCCGGGGGATGGGAGACGTGATGACGCAGCCTGGGGCGGGACTACGCGCTCGGAGATCTCTCCTCAGAGGTCCCTCCTCAGAAGCAGCATAACAAAATCCAAACTTGGCAAAGAGCCACAGTATACAAAATAATGATAAGAGGCAAAGAGCCGCATTCATTTTGGCCGGGAGCCACATGCGGCTCGAGAGCCTCGTGTTCGCCACCCCTGTCATAAAGTGTGAAACAGACTAGTGCTATAGTGTGACTCCAGTGGGTTAAGTTGCAACTGGAGTAGACCCACTGAACTGATGAGATTTATGTGCCTGATGATTCACTGCCATTTTATTTCATAGATGTCCTCTAGCTGGGACTTGCAGATGAATTGAAGCTGTGATACTGAGCATCACCACCCATGCTGACATTTAAGATCTACAGAAACAAGAGAAAACAGGCAATAAAAGGCTACACAGTGGCTACTAGTCATGACTATATAACCTTGCAGTACCAGAGGCAGTATGCCCTTGAATACCAGTTTTTTGCAGGATGCTATATGCTCTTACATCCTGCTTGGGAATTTTCCAAAGGTTTTTGTTTTGGCTACAGTTAGATGAGAATAGTGGACTAGATGTTCCTTTTGCCCAATCCAGCATGGCCATTTGTATGTTTCATTGAGTGGGCCAAGATTTAATAGAGCAATAATTCGAATAGTGCTTTCTGATCCAGCTGTATAGATCTCTAAGCTTAGAGGCATGATGTTCTAAAAAGTAAAAATTATAATTCTAGAAGTTCTTATATATTTGACCTGTTCGTCGTTAGTAGGGCTTGAGTTACTTTTGTAGAATAAACAGTTTTTAAAAAGGAAATAATAAAATCTGAGGAGTTGAAGCAGTTACATTTGGATTTGAATATTTCATGAGAGAACTCAGTTCTTCAAATATTAATAAAAAACAACATAGCTGCATTTTGGCAGTCTTTCCTATATTACCCTTTGTAATCTCCCCCACCACTTCTTTCCTTCTTTTATGAGAAGAGAATGGCTAATGTGCAGGAAAGAATTGAATTGAATGGCTTTGATTCCATTATTGGTTAAATTCAAGTTGACGATTTGGATTCAGACCAAAATGTTGATACTTTAGTCTCAGTGAACTCATTTGAGTGTTTCATGATTATCTTTTCCCACTGAATCTGCCTGGATCTGACTCATTATTACAGCATTTACCACAGTATTGCGCCAGTTCTTGGAACAAATATCATTGATAACAGTATGTAGGATTCTGGGTTTTAAGTCTGAGTTCTCCCAGTTTTAGCAAAACTAATTGAAAACTCCATGGAAATGGGGTCACAAAGAGTCGGTCAGTACTGTAATGACACAACAACACATTTGAACACTGGATAGTGCTGCCTAGCGTTCCTTTGTTAAAATATAGGAAAGTTTTGTGGACAGTCTTCGCCGAACAGGAGTTATTGATGGTGGAAAAGCAAAACTAGTGCATGTCTTGGTCTCTCACCAGGCCTGCTTGCAATCATCCTTGACATGTATTATTTATTAATTTTATTCACCCACGGATGTCACTCTTGAATAAGGTTTGCACCTGAGAATCCAATGTCCATTCAAGTGCCAACTGCAAATGCGTAGTTCCTATCTCAGCATCCCTCTCTGTCAAGCCTGGAGAGGGAAATGAGTGTTTCAATGAATGGATAATTTTGACCCTTTTATCATGCATAGGATCTACATGTAGTGGGCTGAATCTGAAACATTCTGGATAGATGCAAACATCAATGAAATGGGAAGTACAATTTCACATCTATATAATGTTCAGGTCTGCATGAGGGACACTGTTGACATATGAGATTTAAAATTGTCTACTTTGACTTTAGAAACAGAGGAGCTGTCTTTAAACAGCTCCTAACATGAGAATGGTTCCACCGAATGAGACATACATTTGTTTCTTTTTCTTTCAAGTTTCTCCCCTGCCTTAACTGAATTTATATCTAATATCAAGCACAAAAGAGAAGTTCAGAAGCATTTTGAATTGTCTTCTATTAAAAAAAAAGCTTTATGGAGTGGAGACAGAATTTTTGTAGAGTTTACATTGCGAAAGATCATTCTGTATTCTAGGAGGTCACATAAACCTTTTTTGAGGTACTTTGGAAAAGAATGCATTTCTTATTATTAGCTTTTGTTTTGAGGAGACACTGGAAGTTTGCTCTGCTAGTTTGGCAAGAAAAAGGAAACAGCCGCAACCTCCTCTAATGCAAATGGACTGTGGAAGCCAGAGACAACTACACATCGGCCCTGTTAGGACAAAGCAGAATATCAAGTGGCTTAATATCCTTGTTTGTTCCTTAGCTTTTGACCACAGGGTGAAAGGAGATGGCAAGTATAAGTCACATTTTTGATGGCTTGTGGCATGGTCTGGTTGAGGCTATTTTCTGATGACCACATGGCACACACTAAATTGCAAACCAGCCCAGCCCTCTGCTCAGTCCTTTTTTTGGTCCAGCAGCAAGGTTGTTTTTCTCTTTATATCTGCGCTGGACAGTGGGGACTGGATTGTATGTGCCCAGAATGGGTTGCCTGACAGGCAGTGATCCAACATGATCTAGCTTTCCTGACAGCCTCCCAGTTTAGATGAAACCAGGAGCATTTGCCCATGGAAGACTTGATGGTTTGTTTTCTCACTTTCACGAAAAGAGGGAGCAAAAGAACTGAGTGTACAGCCAAAAAATGTGTTGCTTATAAAGATACAGAGTATGTAAATGATCTGATTTTAAACCATTCTGAACATTTTAGACAGAAAAACCACCTAAATGGGATTTGGCAGGGCTGTACAATGCTAGTAGGCTGGACTTAATGGATTACATGCCTGATTGTCAAAGTGATGTTCATCAGTCCTTCCGGGGGGACCCCATAAGTTAAACAGAAACTTTACTACAATCCACAGAGTGAGTGACTGACATGCATCTCCGGAGATACTGTACTTCAGAAGGAGGAACTAATTTTAGGACATGGATGTAGAGAAACACACTTGAAGTTTTAGGAAGAGTATTACTAGCTACATGCTAAACCATAATATGCCTGAGCCAAATAATGTTTATAATGTTCCAGTTACAAGCAGTGGGTACTTGTGATCACAGAATCATCTGATGATAATTTTTTTGTGGCCAGTGCCTATCAGGTTATAAATATTAAAAAGGAAAGTAGTTTTATGACATCAGGAGTCAAATTTCTTGCAGACTTTAATAGAATGGACATAAAGATGTCTGCTTACTGCAATCAAGCCTCTACTGAATTATTCCCTTGTGAATTCTAATCTTTTAGCTCAATGTCTATTATCACAGAATTTCTTTACTTTTTTTTCAGTATTAAAATTGTAATGGCAATACATTTTCTTTTTCCTCCTGTCCTTAATACATGGTAGATTCCCTATTAAAAATTAAGCCTATTAGTGACAAACTGTAACTCATGCAATGTAGTTGTGTAGGTGAACAATAGCAAATAGCTTGTACTTGTTCACAAGAATGAATTTTTCTTGGACAGCTGTGGGGTGTTATCTGAAACCGGCTCTGTGCTTGACTCTGGGCTCAGAAGGCAGATGGCCTTTTCATCCACTTGTGGAAGGACTTGACTATGACATGTAACTCCGCCTTCTGCTCTCTGGTTTAGCTGGATGGCCTTGACCTTCGTGGTTTCTCCATCAGCAGCTGAAGGAGGCTGACAGCGAAGAAGCATAAGAAAGCACTTGTAAAACTGAAAAACAAAACAAAGCAAAAAAAACAAAAAAGTTTCATTTTGTTAAACTGATTTCCAGATACAAAGCATTATTTAACACAGATCATGGATCTCTGACTGAGGTACTCTGTAACAATAATACTATTTTCGTACCTAGCCTATCCCCCCCCCCACACACAATTATATTAGAAAGCCAGTGTCATTTTACTTGTTTCCCAGGATTTTACAGATAGCTATGGATGCCTTCCTGTTTTCTCAGCTTCTTATTCTTCTGAATTCATTAATTAGTTCAATGAGGATGTGTAAAGGAATGCACATTCAAATTCGTAGCACAGTGGTAGTTTAGGCATTTGAGGCTCATGGTTGCCTCCAACAAAACCATAGAATCACAGAATAGAGAAGTTGGAAGGGGCCTACAAAGGTGTCAAGCCCAACCCCCTGCTCCATGCAGGAATAAAAATCAAAGGGTATCTGCCAGATGGTTGTTCATATTTTTCTTGAATGTGTCCAGTATTGGAGCACTCGCTACTAGAGATGGGGAAGAAATGCCAAAATGGTGTTTTGTTTCATTTTTGTTTGTTTGTTTTATTTCATTTGGAACAAAACAATGTTTTTTTAAAAAAAGTTTCATTTTTAGTTTCATTTTTAGTTTTTATTATTTTGTACAGCCGACCAGCTCAGCAGGTTGGCGCTTTTTTCTGTATTGCGGGCCGATCGGCGATTTTACCCTTGCACAGACCAGCCGCATGCGGGTCCCGGCTAGTCGGCACTTTTTTACGCACCAAACAGCCCACATGCAGGGCCCAGCCGGCCAATTGGCTTTATATATATATATATATATATATATATATATATATATATATATATATATATATATATATATATATATATATATATATATATATACACACACCTCACGCCAACCAGCTGGGATGTGGGACCGGCTGGCTGGGACTTATTTTTATTATTTATTTTGACAAGCGCCGAGATCAATGCTTGTCAAAATAAATAAACGAAAATAAAATGGAATGGAATGAAAATTTGCTTTGTTTCACTTTGTTTTTTTAAAGGGCACTTCATTTTTTGTTTTGTTCTGTAACAAAACAAAAAATCAAAAACAAAATGATTTTTTTTTCATTTCGTGCACATCTCTACTCACTACTTCTTGACGTAGTTGTTTCCAATTCTGCTGCTCCCAGACTTTGGAATACCCTCCCGCTGGAGGCCAGGACTGCCCCATCTCTGCTATCTTTCTGGAAGCAGGCAAAGACCTTCTTCAGGCAAGCTTTCCCTGAATGATGGACCACCCATTATGTGACTTTTAGATGGATTTACGATGCATGATTGCATTGAATGATTTCATAAGAACCCCTGTGTTTACCATGTTTGTTTCCATCCCTCGTAATGGAATTTTTTTCTTTTTAACTGTTTTTGTGCTCTTTTTAGCTTTTATGTTACCTTTTAATGCTGTAAGGTGCCTCTTCTAATTCCCTGATCTTAATCTTGAATGTGTCTTAAATGTTGTGGGCTGTATATTGTCTGTCATTGGGTCCTTTTCATCAAAGGAGAAAGGTGGGGTAAAAATACTCCAAATAAAATAAAATAAATACTGCTATAACAGTTAGGAGGTATTTCCTTATATTCAGCCAAAAGCTGCATTCTCTTAACTTGAGCCCATTGTTGCACATTCTGCACTCTGGGATGATTCAGAACAAATCCTACCCTTCCTCTGTATGACAATCCTTCATATTTGAAAAGTGCCAGCATACCGTTGGCCCTTCCATCAGTTTTCTTTTCTCTAGGCTAAACATGCACAATTATTTCAGACTTTCCTCTAAGGGGTTGGTTTCCAGCCTCTTGGTCATCCTTGCAGCCTTCCTCTGAACTCGTTCGAATTTGTCTGCATCTTTCTTCTTCTTTTTTACATTTTTATTTATTTTCTACTCTAAATTACATAAAACAAATACATTGCTTGTCTCCTGTCTTGTTACTGCTTCAATCTCAGTTTCTCCCAACATTTGAGCCCAATATAATTCATATCTACCTTCCCAGCTTAAATGAACATACTTTCATAGTTTCCTTATTATCTCATCCCTATTCTATCTATCTTTACTTACATCTATTTTAATACAAAGAATATAGATTATCTAATCTCAACAATCTATTCAAATTCAGTATTTAGCTCTTCAATACTAAGCAATTTAGGATAGATTTGGCTAATTATATATATTCTATATATCAATCACAGTATATTTACCCATTCTTCCAAAGAATGCCTAATTTCAGCAATCATCACTAATTCAAGTTCATGCTTTATGGGCTATTACAAGAGAACTAACTACCTTCTGGTCTATATGTTTCATAGAAGTTCTTGTCTATACCAAACTGCCACTACTCTTTTAGAAATCTAACAGGTTAACATTTATTTATATATCAGGTTTATATTCACATTTCCATTTTCGTGTCCCTATACCAATTAACTAGTGGGCTTAGACCACTACTCATTTTTAGTAATAAATCAGAAACAGGTTAAGCCCCTTATTTAGGTT
Source organism: Phrynocephalus guinanensis (assembly GCA_037367245.1). Taxonomy (NCBI): domain Eukaryota; kingdom Metazoa; phylum Chordata; class Lepidosauria; order Squamata; family Agamidae; genus Phrynocephalus; species Phrynocephalus guinanensis. The sequence goes on from CM074736.1 coordinate 34,590,687, forward strand.
GTTCCCCCCTTTCAAATCCTTTATCTTCAGGATTTATATTCACATTTCCATTTTCCTTTCTTTACCATATCATACCAAGTTACATCTAAGGGTTTAAGTTGCACCATTCTTGTCATGTTTGACATGTTGAGATCTGCCATTTGTTCTGGTTTAATCTCTTGATTTGAGCTGATTTTAGTAGATGTGTTTATCATATTTTGTATGTAATAGATTTTCACTAAGCCAGAAATTCAAATTTTTTTTTTTTCAAGTTTCCCAGTGTTATCCACCACTCCATCAAGCCCCTTAACAGAATCGAAAATCTCTATCTTCAGAGGTTGAGTCTGTGTAGATATCTATATTTTTTTTTGCAAACTGGATAGAACTGTGTTGGCAAAATCTTCTGAGATGTTCTCCCAATCCATTATGTTTTATAGCTCACAAGAAAGGGTTCGTATTTCTTGTAATAGTTTCTGCCACTTAGTTTCCAAAAAAGAGAGGTACAGAGGAGAGCAACTAGGCTAGATTGAAGCGAAAGCAGCGAGGAACAGCCTTCAAGCATTGTTTTCAAAAAAAGCCGTTACTCCAAGGTCATATGATGTTTTTTTGAAAAAACAACTTTCCGAATGCTGCTCTTAAAGTTGTATCTTCAAATTCAACATATAGAAAGCACAGAGGCATAAGGTAGTTTCCTTTAAATTTTGTCTTTAAATCCACAACCTATAAAGAGCAGCAAAGGCATAAAATATTTTTCCACAAGAGCATAGGCAGAAAGGAAAGTTCATGACATTATTTGAAAACAATCACTTCTTCATTGCTTGACTTTCAAAAACATTCACCCCCTTCTTTACTAAAAGCTGTTTCCTCAGAAGGAGGGTTTAGTGCTTGTTTGAATTAAAGATTTTCCAGATACCAAGGACAAGCTTCGCACACAAAGAGATAAAAGGATTGTACTCACAAAACACCAAATATTTACAGATTTAATGTCCGGCACCGACAGCTTCACCTTCGGCATAGCAAAGGTCTTCCTCCAGTGGGAGATGAAGCATTTTCCTGCTTCCACAAAGTTTGCCGCTGCTCCCTTCGTGGTCTACAGTTGTTGCCTCTTCTTTGTTTCCCCTCCAAGGAAACTTTACCCTTATTAGGGTCCTTTTATCTGGAGGAATAAGCTGGAGCACTTATCAAGTTGTCTCGCCGCAGTGTAGCCAGAACCGGAAGTCCGGTTCTCAGCATCTTTCTTGAACTGTAATGTTCAGAACTGGACCCAATACTCAAGGTGAGATTTAATGCAATATAGCAGATATCAATAATGTTGGTCTTAGTTGCAAGCAGTAATTTTTCTGCTGCAGAACCAATAAGGTAGATAAAGTGAAGCTAAACTTAATAGCCAGTCTGGGAGTTGAGTCATGGCTACTGGACTTCTTTTTTTGAGAGAGAGAAACGTTTCACTGTTCATCCAAACAGCTTCATCGGTCCGATGAAGCTGTTTGGATGAACAGCGAAACGTTTCTATCTCTCAAAAAAGAAGTCCAGTAGCCATGACTCAACTCCCAGTTAAACGAACCTGGATGACTGAGAATCTTCACAGACGTATTAATAGCCAGTCCCAAACATGTCTCACATGCAGTCCTGTAGACAAATTCTGTGGTGCCTCAACCACCTATTCCCTCTTTTCCTCATCATGCATAAAACTAGTCTTTTTGTATCTTTAGTGTGCAGAAGTTTATCAGGGAACACAACCTAGGTTCAGTGAGCCCTAGTAAGAACAGTTGAGCAGTTAAGTATGTTTAGATTGGAGAGCAGAGGTTTTAGAGGGGGTAGGATTGCCCCCTTAGATATCTGAATGGTTGTCCATGGAAGATGGAGCAAACTTGTTTTTGGCGGCTGCAGAAAGCAAGACCTAAATGAATGGATTCTAATTGCAAGAAATGTAAATGTTAGGAAGAACATCTGGACAGTAGGAGCCATTTGACAGTGGAATACTGGCCTTCATTGGAGGCTTTTGAGCAAAGGCTAGATGTGGTTTTCCTGCTTTAGAGGGGCCTTGGACCTGATGAGCTTTGAGTTCGTTTTCAGTTCTGCGATTCTACCCCTTATTCGTGGATGGATATCTTGTTATTGTTTAGTTCTCTTATTCACCTCTTGGTGTTATTTCGTTTTTTTGAGACTTTTTTCTTGAATAGGTGTGAGCTGAAAGGCATTTAATAGAGAATGGTCTGACTTAAAAGCAGCATGTGGTCTTATACTAGAGATGAAAATTATAAGCAGAATTTTTTTTAATTTGCAACATTTGCACATCTTCCCATAACATAAAGGATTTATTAGTGCTGTCTGATTAATAATAGACATTATGGCAAGGCCCTAGGCTACTATGAATTACTGTGAGCACTAGGCTGCTATGAATTATTGTAACTTTATTTGCTCTAATTTATAAGCAACTATATGGAAGTAGAGAATATTTATCCCCCCCACCCCCACCCCCGGAAATGTATACACATCAGTGGATTTGAGAAGTTGTGGAAATATTTTATTTTTAAATTATGAGGGCAAAAGCATTCATTTGGAATTTGATGGGGATAAATATTTAAAATATTATGCATCTGTGTGTCTCAAAGTAGTACATTTTACCAGGGGTAATCTATAATACTGTCTTTATTTTTATATTGTACCTGGTCACCTGAACTGTACATAAAAGGACTTTCCTCTGCACATGTTTGAAATTTCCACTGATATTTTCAACCACCGACAGTAAAGCCTGAATTGACTTTTGCAGGTGCAACAGTTAAAAGGAAATAACTCTTGGTATTGTACTAGCCCCCTACATATTGTTTCTGCATGTGTGTTTTCCCCCCCTTAGGGATCCTCATCATGATGTCGATGTGCAGTGAAGTCCATGTCTATGAATACATTCCTTCCGTCCGACAAACTGATCTTTGCCACTATCATGAACTCTACTATGACGCAGCCTGTACCTTGGGGGCCTACCACCCACTCCTTTACGAGAAGCTGTTGGTGCAGAGGATGAACAGAGGCTTCCAGGATGATTTGTACAGAAAAGGGAAAGTAATTTTGCCAGGGTTCAGGTCAGTGAAATGCCCTGGATAAAAAAAGTCCACTCCCCCCCCTACACATAAGGGTGACTCTCTTGTAAAGCAATGTGCAATAAGGTGCTACTGTCATACCAACAAGAAAATGAAGAAGGAAAAAAATGAATACTTGAAAAATGGATCCTAGATCAACCTAGTCTATAAACTTGAGTTAGGTAGAAGGCATGAAGGGAATGTCTTGCCTCTGTGGCCCCGTCATTTATTATTACTTTGCAGGTAGTTTGGTTTTTTAAAAACTTTTATGCTTTGAGAGCTCCAAAATAAAGCAAGGGCAAAGGACAAGAGAGCCTTTCTGCATGGGGTCTGCCAGATAACACCAATCATGTATTTTACCACCACAGACCAGATTGATTGCTTTTGTTACGGCAAGGCATTTTAATAAGCTCGTTCCGGAAGGAGTTACAACAAAACCAGTCACACTGCAGCGGCTTAAGATTTCTGCTCCCTCACCATATAAGTACGTATCAACATCTGATGTGTGATGAGCCATATCCTGACAATTTAAGGTGATTGTATTTCAACTCGATCTTTAGTGGAACTTGACTCCGAGCATAAACAGTTTTACTCTAGGCTTTTAACGTGCATTATGATGGTGCATATTTGGTTAGATACACAAATTGATGTTATATACAGAAAAAGAATGAGGGGGCAATATCCTGCCTTTTCATTGTGTAGTTAATTCTGACCTTTCATTGAACCATGATGTCATCATAGTCCTACCACACAGGGGCTGTGATGTATTTCCGTGGGGATAAAAAAATCTTATCGAGTGCTAAGTAGGGTGTGTGAGGAAAGCTTCAGGTACAGTAAGAAGACTATAATACTAATTGTGGTCCTCAAGTGAAGAAAACAGTTTATCTGAGGCTGCCTCTGGGCACTGGGCTCTTGGTGCTCATATTTTAAAGACATTGCACAGCTATTCCTTTTTTCCTTAATGAACTTTACCTTTTTTTGCGGCAATGATTTTTGTAAAAATGAAAGAAAACAGGAAAAAAAAGAGGTTGCCAAACAGGCTGTAGTGCTCTTGGGACCTTTCGTAATGGTTTGTGACTGAAGTGACGCATTAGGATTGCTCTGTAGAAGTCTTATCTGTAGGATCCTGAACCCATCCACCCCTAGTGTGAGTGATTTCCATCACTTAGCTAGGAAGAATATGGCCTACGAGAACTCCTTATGTCAACAGTGCTCTTGCATGTGCAATCAATTGTGGGAACTCTGGGTTCATGACAGACATTGTTTTCCCATGGAAATTTTACATGAGTGCTTTTCATGGCCAAAGTTTACAGTTCGCAGAACAGAGTGCTTATATGAAGAGAGTGTTTACATGCTCCCCTCCCCCCCAAAATTCTCTCTGGGACAACTTTTAATCTGATATTTTTGTTGTTGCCTTAGACTCTGTCTTGTGTTCTATTTGTGCAGTGCCCAGAGGTGTTGGCTTAGCACAGTGGTTCCCAGCTGTTTCTGGACTGAAATTCCCCAAAGCCTTTGCCACCAGCTGTGCTGGCCAGGCATTTCTGGGAGATGCAGTTCAAGAACACGTGGGTTATCTTAAGTTGAGCACCCATTGGGCATAATCATTCCTTCACTATACCTGCATGTTGGTGCATGCCTACAGATGTCCACTTAGGGCCTTTTCACACGGCCCCTAAAATCCGCGGCAAATGGCTCCCAGACCCGGAGCTTAAAATTGTTTCCCAACCAGCTCCGGAGTTTACAAAAAATTAAGTGCGACCATGCCCACATAAGCGCGTCCCAGCGCACTTTTCAAGTACCTGGTTTGCGGAGCTGAAAAATTTCTGATGCAGATGTAAAGTAGTGAGTGCCTGGCTCTCGTCGCCTTGTGTTTGTTTTTTTGTCACCGCCATCCCTTTAAGAGACAGGAATCATGACGACGACGGGGCTCAGGGCGGCTTCAACCGGCAGACGGAGGTGAGCCTGCGTTTTTTCTCCCCTTTTTTCTCCAGGAGCAAGGAAGTGCGGAGGGGGTGGGAACACAGGAAGAGCGACGAACCCCCAAGATTTCTGGTCCGAATTTAAGTGGCCAGCGGATCTTAGGGGTCGTGTAAAAGCGCCCTTAGAGGACATACCAGACTACACAAGAAATGACATGGCTCTAACAGAGGAAGAGAAAAAAAGGAAGTTTGTCCTCATGTGGGGTGGGTGTGAAATTCAGTGAGCAGCTGACCTCTGAAAAGCAGGGCAGGTGAATAATTTCTAATCCCCTCCCCTCCTGTAAACTGGAACAAGAAAAGAGTTTACGAAACTCTTTATTCAGTACCCTGCCATAAATTTGGATTGTGCTGAATGCCCCAGTGCCCAAACATAGCATTGTTTTGGAGAAAGGATCAGGAAAGTTGTAGTAGTCATTGGGGACTTGTTAGCTTTCTTGGTACATTCTGCCGTGGCATTAACTCAAGTTATTAATGGTAAATAAGAAGCAAGTTACTGGAAGCTGGAAATTTGAGGGTTGTTATACAGAAGTAAAAAGTGTGGATGTGTGTGTTTCTGGACTACATCTTCCAGAATTCCTCAGCCACCATGGGATGTTGTGGTCTGAAAATACTAATTTGCACACCTCCATTCAGTAGCTTGTCTTCTGAGCCAAAGATGTGATGCAGCAATGTGAAAACCTCTCTCTTGGCCTAACTTGCTGATTGAGGAATGTACAAGCTATGCTTCTGCACTTCAACATTCTCTCCCTTTTCCCAGTCATCTTGGTAGAAGATTTAGTATCTTGATTCTGTGCCAAAGGAATAGTCTGGCAGAATCAAAATGCATAGCCATCTAGTCCTAATACCACAATTCCAAGAGTAATTGAATGATCATGTACACCAGGCATGTCCAAACTTCGGCCCTCCAGATGTTTTGGACCACAACTCTCACAGTCCTTTGCCATTGGAAATACAGGCTTGGAATTCTGGGAGTTGTGGTCCAAAACATCTGGAGGGCCGAAGTTTGGACATGCCTGATGTACACAGACCTAAAGGTGGTGGCCTTTTTGTTCCTCCTGTTTGGACACTGGACATATGCTACCTCTGAGCATACACACACGTTTAGGCAAATTGCCACATTGACTGTTATATAAGGACCCACCAAATGTTTTCAAAGCCATTGGATGATGATACTTTCCACTTTCCCCTAGTTAAAAATTTAATCATTTCCTGTTACAGTTCAACATTGCATTAAACAATCCTGTAATTTATTTTGAGTGGCAGGAGGTGGTTTCATTTCTCCTCCACCCCACCCTCTGCTGTTTCCCACCCCTTGCTGTTTTGTTTTCTTATCTTTCCAAGAGTGCTAGATTGCCCTCCTCTCTGTTTTGTTCTTGTAGGATCGGACCCTTGTTTTTTGCCTGAAAATGAACTTCGTAATGGGTTGCTCCACCCCCAAGCATTTCCCTGCAAAAACAAAAGCTCCGGTCCTTGCAAAAACAGAACAGAGAGGAGTCTTCAGAATATAGAAAGTAAAGGAAACACCATGGGGTGGGATGGGGCGGGGTGGAGGGCTCAAAGAGGGTGTATTAATTTTCTTAATTTGGGGGTCTCAAAAGTTGAGGGGGTGTCTAATATGCAGCAGCGTCTTATAGATGGGAAATGTGGTGCATTTCTGAAGCCTATAGTTTTCATATGATGCATCTTGGGCAAGGGTGACTTACCTGTGTACTGTGAGTTTCCCCTAAATCTATTTTTGTAGCCTTTAGACATACCCCCTTCAAACCTGCACAGGTAGGCTTTTAAATACCAAATATGCTGCTGCTGAATTCCAGACTATCAAGGTCCCTTTAAAACAAGCTCATTTTAAAATATTTTTTCTAGCTTGCTCACCATATTTGGTATTTCAAATATGACTGACAGCTTATTTTTATTGCCTAATTTTTGTGGTGGCCTTCCATGAGCCCCAGATCCACTGGCATTGCCCACGATTGCTTATTTATTTCATTTAAAAAAAACAACAACCTGAATTTGTGGTAAATGTAAACAAAGGACAGAAAAGATTTTCCTTCTCCAAAGTGTGAATGGGCACAAAACCAGTAGATCATACAAAGCTTGGGTTTTGTTTAACAAGCTCTGCTTCTCATTTCACGACGTCACTGTTCCAGTGTAACTGGCTTAGCAATATATATACTGTACGCTGTAGGGGGCTTCTTTCTTTTAATATTATTCTTGGTTCTTCTGGCAGCCTTTGCTTGGCATGATTAAAACAGATGAAGAGTGTTAGTGTAATTAAATCGTCATGTGCTGTCAAGTCATTTCTGACATGGTGACCCTCTTCAGGCTTTCCTAGGTATTAGGTATTTAAAAGTAGTTTACCATTCCCTTCTTCTGGGGCCAGCTTGAGACTGCGCAGATTGCCCAAGGCCACACAGGCTGGCTCTACCAATGGGGAGTTGAAATCATAGCCTCTGACTCCACAGTGAAATACCTAAACTACTGAGTTTACTCTAGTATAATTGGGAAAGGGAGAAGACAAGGGAATAAAAGCATATAGAATAATCACATACACTCTTCTATTTGCCACTATTCTCTCTCCAGCTATGCCTTTTGTTAAGAAAAATGCCACAAGGCAAAGGAAAACATTAGGGGGGAAATCTATGAAAGTTACAAAAAAAAATCAAAACTGTTCCATTGGAAGACAGTAAATGAATGTGTATTAGATGTTAAATAGAATTTTGTATGTTTTTAGATCACCTGTACTATATATAGTTCATCTTCAACCTATGTCAGATTTATAAATATTGCATAAATGTCTGTTAAGACCTCCTTGAAGTAAGTGAGAAGTCTCACTTTAAAATAAGTATGAAGACTGTTCAGGCCTTTGGTTTGTTTCCTTGTGCAAAGGCAAATTTTTGGGGTGGAAGCAAAGGTTGGTGGAAAGATGGATTTTGGTTAACATTTGATTGAAACCCTCACATTTTCTCTGCACTGATGGCTGCACAATTGAAAAGTTGCACTCAACACCTTGGGTAAACAGAGCTGTTATTTTATTATGATCTGTCATGGTCTCTGCGTTCCACTGTGAATTTTTTAATGTGGTGCTCTTCAATTTTTATGCATATACGCCTTCAGATGGTTAAATCAAGGTTTCCTTATATTTGTTACTGGGAATTTCTCTAAACTGCTGAGCCAGGGGTTTTGTTGATAAACAAAAACAAAACATTTTGTTGTTATACCCCTTCTTTTCTCATCTGTGGCTTTGGAACTTTTTCTATCCTTGGCCTCCTTCTCATTCAGGTAACTTATTTTACTAGCACTTTTCATTGTTTCCTTTCAGTAAGTGTGTATGGAATTGTACCCTAATCACTTACATCTGGGTTCATGGCCCATTGGCCTGTGTGGGATTAATTTCCAAGTAGATCAGACATAAGTATTGTACCTGTAGCTTAAAACTTAAAGATGGAAGATGGAAAACATCCACTATTAATTAAATTACATGTATATAAAACCCTAGTTTATACTTAGGCACTGATTAATGTTAGCATTACATCTAATGTGGGCTTTTTAACTGGGCTAATTGTAGTTACAGAAGCACAGTTACATGAATTTAGAAATTAAAAAAAACCCTTGTATTTGTTGATAGAATATGTATCTTAGATAATTCATTTATATACACTTAATTGGAAATAACTTCGTTTTAAACCAGTGGGACCTTTCAGCAGGTAGTATGTGCAACAAGGATTACAATTCTTACAATTCTATTACCCCATGATAGGTTTTTCTCAAAGAATTCATGAAGGGGACTGAGGAAGCTATTAAGAGATTTTGAAGGCATCAGCGATAAATAGAATGCTGTAGTTTTGCTTAGCAGGGACTATATTTTCCCTTGCATAGAAGGTAGAAGCCAAAAATAAAGAGACAGACTTCACTGGTCGGCAATACACATACATTGTACCATGCTGGTACAGTCAGTTCAGGGATGACAGAATAGGGTAATGTGAGCCTTTCATCCCTAAGTCAGAAAAGAGACATTTAACAGGCATTACAGACATTAGGCAAAATATCTAAGGTACTAGAAGTGAAAGCTACAGACTATTCCTTCCACACTTGCTAAAAGTCGCCCTTTCCTTTGCTTTTTGTACATAAATACTTTTTTTAAAATTATTTTTATTCCTGAAAAATTTGGCTAGAATGTATAGTAATACCTTGGTTTATGAACATAATTCGTTCTGGAAACATGCTTGTAGACCAAAGCACTTGTATATCAAAGCAAATTTCCCCATAAAAATAATGGAAACTCAGATGATTTGTTCTGGGGCCCCATAAACTACATACTATACAAACAAAATGTCAAAACACAAAAATTTGGCTAGAAAATCCATGTCCACACTATGGTTTAGGTACCTGGCTGCAGAATCTGCTCTGCTTGGGACTAACAACTGGATTTTATGTGTTGTTTTTTTAATGTGACAACAATAAAGTGCAATTTATAGCCCTATACACACTTGATTAGCTGCCCCATGACTAGAAATTGTTTGAAAAATAAGAAAGGATGTTGAAAACAAATTAAATAAAATATAAATATAAATTTAAAAAAAACCCTAAAATGCACATTCATGGCTGGTGCATGGCAGACCTCCCTTCCTCTCTCCTCCCTCTGCTTTGGCGGCTTGCCTGAGATGGTTCCAGACAATCACCCACAATCCAGCAGGGGGGAAGACAGAGAACAATTGGCTCAATTATGATCATGTGACCTGCTTCAGTGCTTGTATTGCAATACATTACTCATTGAACAATGCAGAATTTAGAAGAAATGTTTGTTTGTCTTGCAAAACACTCTTAAACCAAGGTACAGTAGTTGTAAACCAAGATAATACTTTATTTTGAATTCCACCAGTTTTCCTAGTCTGCAAGTGACAACTGAGTTTTCTATTTCAGGAGTCTCTTGTTTTGAATTGATTGAAGTCTTTACTTTTTAAGCAGTTCAGGCACAAAACACATGTACATTCTCAGTGCACCATTGTAGTTTTACTTGTGCTTAGACTGAGCACAGAAGTTATGAACAAAGCTCCACATTCTTGTAAATTTCAAAGTTCCAGTCACTTCCAGGGCAGAACTTAGTAATTAGAAGACTAAGCTAATGTGGAGATGATCTGGAGCCGTTTTATGATGTAAATTTCAACCATTTAAAACAAATACTCTCATGGGAGATAGAGATTTCCATAACATTAATGCCTTCTGTGCAAAAAGGACGCTTGATTTAACTATTCAGAAGCAGGGACAAGGCAGCTGTGGCCTTTCAAATGTTGGTTACATATTTTGGCTCTGAGAATCTCTGGTCCAAATAAATGGCCAGTGGCTGGGGAGTAGTATTGAGAGTTGGAGACCTCAAATGTCTGAAAAGCCAATGGTTCCTTACTCCTGTTTCTAGTAAAATGCATGTTCAGTATTACATATTTCTGCTCTTTCACATGATAAAACAGGATTATATCCAGTGTGGTACAAGTGAAAGGCAGATCCACACAACCAAATCTTCTCTTCCATCTGCAATCCTGTCATCAACAAAGGTTTATCCAGAAGTGGGGCCAAGGAATATTGAACGTGAGGGATGTGTGCACACAGTAGAAGTGCACGTGTTGAAGAGAGATCACTCCAAACCATTGGACAAGAGTGATTTCCTTGGGTTGACAAGATCACCTTACTGTCCAAAGCCCCCAGTGTCTAGTTTTCACAATACTCTGGAGAACCTGTGGTGAAAACACAGAAATAGATAAGAGAGGAATGGAAGGATATAGGAAGCTGCTTTTCTGTACGGTATGCAACCTGGGATTTGAAAATTTGTTCCTAAAGAATAATCTAGGCTCATACCTTCTATTCATGCATATCATCTCTAAACCTGTAGTTGCTGACCTATTCAGATAGAAGACTGTGTACTTTTTAATACCCTTGAGAATTATTTTGTATGATAATTTTTTAAATGAATGTGCACTCTCCAAGAAATGAAAACTTGAGATTTTCCAGGAGTCACATTTTTAAACAGTGTTTGTATACATTTTAACACTTTTGTATTTTCTATTTTGGTTTTATATATTTTTATGTATGGACAGTGTACAGTTGTTTCTTGTAAATAAAGTTTGTTTGTTTTTATTTCATTACAAGTATTGACCTGCTATCACTGTTTACATGCCATTTGGCAAGTAGTTTTGGACTGAAGACTCAACCACCTCCTTCCCTGTAGACTTAGAAATTGCTTGGGTTCATCCCATTCCTGGATGACTCCTTACCGCAGACAGGGAATGGGACATTGGCTTACCTCCATGAAGGTACTTTCTGGTCTCCAGAGAGACATACATACTCACCCCACCATTGACGGGTTTCACCTGTCTTAAATCTAATGGCATCTTTGACTATCTTTTGACTTTCCTATCAAGCTCATTTCCCTGGCCAAGCTGAAGAAGGAAAACTGAGAGGAACTTGTGGAGCATTGCTGGTTAAACTCACCACTTCTCCTGCCTGAGGGATAAAATGGTGTGTGCTACCAAACTAGTTTTGTCGTTGGGTCAGTCACTGGTATACTTCAAAAATAGCAAATACAAATGGTTTCTAAACAGCTGGTTATTAATAATTTTTGGTCAGTGATCTCTGTGACAAGGGATCTGCTCTTTGTGACCAAGATCTAATCTAGGAATGTCCAAACTTCGGCCCTCCAAATGTTTTTGGACCAGCTTTCATCAGCTGTGCTAACATGTCCCAGGATATAGGGTCTTGAAACCTATTAAACTGGCTGTGTCAATAGACATTCATTGTTGTACACAATGAGGGGACGTCAGCAGAAGTTCCCTGTAATGAATCATTGTACATATGCATTTTCCCCAATATTTAATCTCAGGCCCACTGGAGTCGCAGTTTGAGGCCTCGTCCTCCCCATCTGAAGACAAGTTACTGTGCACCAAGTAAGCCAAAGGACACAAACACACAATTATGTGATCACATGATGATTCTCTGCTGCACTTATTTAATCAATGTGTATTTCCTCTACTGCTCATTGGTAACATTTTATTTTAAAAAATAGAGAAGAGAATTTAGGTCAACCACTCCCCCACTCCGATCTGAAATTCTCCAGGTTAAAATTTCAAGGGTGGCGGAATGGAAACATGGAGAAAGCAAAACTACAGAATAACATCAAAAATAGGAAGTTTATTTGCACCACCAAGTATAGCAAAAACAAAAGCAGGAACACAGATTTAAGGCCCGGAGAGTATAATCTTATGTGGACCACAATTCATTTATTTGGGTATTATGGCCAAAATCCTGTTGCTCAGCATAGAATGCAGGGGAATTCTTCTGCCCCTTCCATCACTAGGTTCCTACTGCATTCCCCCACATTAAAATAAAAAATAAAAAAATTAAATCCTCTTGAGCCCCCTAAGAAACACGTGGGGTAATTCTGTCAAGTTTTGAGAGCCACTAAAGCAGTGTTGGCGAACCTATGGCATGGGTGCTAAAAGTGGCGCTCGGAGCCCATTCTGTGGGCACCCAACATTGCCCCTTCACAGCCACCTGTATTCAGGTTAAATTGCTATATTGGCACTTTGCAAAAAATAGCGGGTTTTGAATCGCAGTTTGGGCACTCAGTCTCTAAAAGGTTTGCCATCACTGCACTAGAGCATCAGGTGCTTTTGTCATGATTTTGTTAAGCATTTGTTTTCCATTAAACCAAAAAGCTTAGCAGCATTTCACACACACACACATTTTAAAATAATGTTTAAAAACCAAATATGAGTCTTAGCTTCTTTGGTACCTTGGTAACGTTGCTTTCAGCTGCATTCAGCAGCCTCACCTTGCCTTGCTAACAGTCTCTCTTTCAGAAATATAGGCATCACATCTGGGATGATGATGATGGTGATGATGGTGGTGGTGGTGGTGTGATGATGATGATTTCATAGTTGTTGTGAGTTTTTCGGGCTGTTTGGCCAAAACTCACAACAACTATCAGATCCCAGCCATGAAAGCCTTCGAGAGTACATGATGATTATTTACTTCTTGCCTTTTGCTTAGGTCCTTTTCCAAGGAGAAAGGTGGGGTAAAAATACTCTAAAATAATAAATAAATACATCCAAATCTTATATCAGCCATTGATGAAGAGGATTTCTGGGGTACTTGAAAGCTCACTTTTTAAAAACTTGTAACTTTTTAAATAAATACACTAGAACTCATCCCAGAGTATTTTTTAAATGTATGGCTTACATGGGCACTTTTTTTTGTTAAATGGTACCTCAAAAGTAGAGATATGAAGAATGTTCAGTAAGTTCCTTAGCCTCACTTGATAAGCCTGCCTCAACTCAAAGGGACTCTTCAACAAGGAATGAAAAAAAATGTCTTAAGAGGACCATAAAAAGAGCTTTTTGTCCCTTAAGGTCCCTTTTAGTTTGGTCAAAGCATACCTGTGCAAACCTAGCATCCTTTCCTCATAAGAAGCAAGGTGTACACATAGACATACACAGAGAGGGACACAGCAAGCAGAGAAGCACAGATTGCTAAAGAAGATACAAACAAGCCACCTAATATTTCATATTCTTAAATGTCCATGAAGGAAAACAAACAAGAAAGAGATTAATATAATGGATCAAACCCACTGTACTTCTCGCTTTCATTGATGGATTTTTACTTTCTCCCCCCCACTCCCATTTTTAATTGCTCTTCACTACAAATATGGAATATGTATGCTGTTCTCAGCTTGATTCGGGGCTAATACCAGAAACTTTAATATTCAATAAAAGATTAAGGAACATCTCCCAACAGTAGACTTGCATCATTTTATTTTTTCCCTTAGGAAATTAGATTATGCAAATCCATATTCAGATCATCTTCATCTTAAAAACCTGTGTAACTCTGTGTAGTTTATTTTTCTTTGCCTTTCTGACCCTTTCATAATAACTCATTTGCAATAGTTTCTGATTAAATTCTTATTTATAAATCTGCCTGGTCTGGTCCCAGCCTTTGTTTGTGGGTTTACCAGCACCCTCCCTCAGGACAACTTTGCAAACTGAACACTTGTAATCCCTTCAATGAAATTTGTTTCTGCAGAAAATCCTAAAAGATTAACAGAAGAGCTCAGTTATTTTGGGAGGAGAAAGGACACGACAAAACTATGTAAAATGAGGAAATGGCAAAAGAACCCATGGAGGTGGGTGTTCAGGAGGATGCTCTCTGAAGAAACAATGGGAGAAAATGCATGCACAGTGGAAGTCAGAGGAGATGAGGATTATAACTAGAGCGAAACATCTTCTGAAGTCAAAACGTGCTCTTGCATTGCATGGGGCCTAGCAATGTGGTGTACTAAAGAGGGTGCCCAGATGGCTGCACTACCTCTTAAAAAGTCAGGCTCATGCAAGAAGCCAACTGGTCTCACAACCACTACTGTGCAAGTGTGTGTGCCAAAGCATATCTGAGGCATATGGCACACAGATGTCCACAATAAAGCACACTGGGGAGCCAATTGTATGTTGAAACTACTGAAAAAAGACAGAGAATTGTATACAGGGGTTTGTAGCACCTTATAGATTAATGCATTCATTGGTACGAGCCTGCATGGGCTAGAGTCCACTTCTTCAGAGGCATAAAGTGTACGGTATATACTCGAGTATAAATCGACCCGAGTATAAGTTGAGGCCCCTAATTTAACCCCCCAAAACTGGGGAAACATATTGACTCGAGTATAAGTCTAGGGTGGGAAATGCAGCAGGGCCTGGCAGCTCTTCCTTTGTGAGCTGGGGGAGTGGTGTGTGATGTTGGTGTGTGATGTTAAAAATAACTCTAAGCCACATGCAAGTGCTTGGGTCAGTGGTTAAAAGTCATTTTAAACATCGTGTGCCGCTCCCCTGTTATGCGGGGGGGGGTGGTCATGAGAAGCAGCATGCAATGTTTAAAATGACTTTTAGCCACAGATGGCTTGCCTCAGTGGCTAAAAGTATTGACCCGAATATAAGCCGAGGGCCCCTTTTTTCAGCCCAAAATTAGGTCTGAAAAACTAGGCTTATATTCGAGTATATACAGTAATTCTAAACTGGCAGGGTGTGTCACTGGGCCATTAATCATATCATGGTATTCTGAACTACTGTGTTCAGATGTAAAAGGTGTACAATGAAGAAACCTGATTGGGGTTGTGGGGGGAGCATTTGACACATGGTATGGGAAGAAAGCCTTGCAGACACCATGGACTATTGCAAAGAGAAATAAGCAAGTCCTGGATCAAATCAATCCTGAACTCCCTCTAGAAGCAAATGGATTAACATGAGACTCTAGTACTTTGGACACATCTTGAGAAGGAAGGACACCTGTGGAAACATATTGAGAAGGAATGACAGTAATGCTGGGAAAAGTTGAAAATAGCCAGCCAGCAAAAGACCAAAGATGAGATGGATTGACTCAATAAAAGGAATGACAGGTTTGAGATTGCAGGAGCCAATCGGACCTTTGGGAGATCACAAACTCACAGGGTTACTACAGGTCGATAACCATTTGAAAGTGCATAGTAGCAGCACCAACCAGGTTTTATAGACATGGTGTTGCAGGAAAGTGAGAGAATGAAGTCAAAAAAAGAAAATATATTTACAAACAAAAATAAAAAAGACAAAAGCAGAATAGTGGCCTGGCGTTAGAACACCAAATGTCCAGGCCATGGGCAACTAAATAACAAAGTACTGGGATAAAAATCCACAGCACCAAACTCTCTTCCGTTGTTCCACACATACAATGGATCTTTACACAAGCAAGCCAGTAACTGCCAATCTTGTGCAAGGAGGTGTTGTGCAAGCAGAAACCTCACTCTTCTCAGTGAACATGTGTTGTGATCTCCTGTGCAATAGCAGTCAGGCAAAAACAGTTGAGAACTACAGTACTGGCAGCAGAGCCTTATGCTCTATTGACCATCTGTACAATGATGCCCTGTTCTAGATCATTGTGTATCAGGAAGAACTGTATTCTCGATCATTGCAAATGGTATACAGTGGACCCTCGTATAACAACTGGTTTGTATAACAAAATCTGTACAACATAAAAAATTCCAGAGATAGGGGAAATTTGCTTAACAGAATTGCCTATGGGGCAATTCCGTACAACATAAAAATGGTTGCAATTAGGGATTACTCTATTTTCAATGCATTCCTATTGGAAATTTGTATAAAGGGAAATTTCATTTTGAACAAATCAATTCCTTTATACAAGGTACCACTGCACTTGAAGAACTGGACCATTTATTTAATCCATGTTCACAATTAAGCTTCCATGGAAGACCCTTTGATTAAGAACAACTACTTTCAAGCAGTCGAGTGTAGAGATGGGTGTTTCATTTGGGGAGGGTAGCTCTTGTTTGGAACCAGGACCCACCCACCGGAACGAAATCAACCACTGACTTTACCTCCCTTTGGGTCATGCAGAGCGAAACACCGACCGGGAAGAAGCTTCCAACATGTCACCTTCCTTTTCCCTGGTGCTGGCCAATCAGACAGGGAGGCAGGATGATCCATGTCCTTGTACAGCTCCTGATTGGCCAGCACCAGGAAGAAGGAAAGATGCCTTAATTGGAGGTTTCTTTCTGGTTGGACTTTTGCCGTGCGCAACCCAAAGGAAGGTAAGTCAGTGGTTGATTTCATTCCGGAGGGTGGGACCCAGTTCCAAATGACAGCTATGCTGCCTTGTTTCATTTCAGAACCAGCCTCCTTCCAAAACAAAATACCCATCTCCAGTCAATTGTCTAGGGTTGAAGCATTCTCCTCCTGCTTCTGAAAACTGCCCCTTCCAATGATGTTTGATATGTACCCATTTGTTCTTCCATTCAGAGAGTGGACCTTTTTGTCCTAGGTGGAATGGAGACAGGCAGATGGTAGCATATACTACACTGCAAGACAGTTTCTTAGCACAACTGGATTGTGGTCCAAGCAGAGATGAGGGGAGCCTTATCCTGAAATGTTGGGTTAGGTGGCTCTCCTGCTCAGACCATGAGCCATCCATTTCTCTGTATAGTGACCACTGCCTATTGTGGGGTTAGGGACCCGACCCAACCCGCAATAATTGAAAATCTACAATATGTGGATGTAGGTCAGGTAGGCCCTGGGGCGCCTAGCTGGGGGCTCTTGATTTTCGGTGATCTGGAAGTCACTTCTGGTTTACCGGAAGTCACTTCTGGTTCTCGGGGAGGCCCTTTTGGGGCCTCCATAAGGCCTGGGAAGGCCCTCGCAGCCCCATTAAGGACAGTGCCTGGTTGGGGGTAAGTATGGGAGGCCTGAAACAGGGCTTTTCACCCTTTACCCAGGGGGCCTTTTTCATATACTGTGGTCCCGCGATATAGTAGGATCACAGTATATGAACCACAAAAGGGCAGGGGACCACTGTAATTTCCTTGGTTAGTCTTTAAGGTGCAACAGATTCATTATTAGAGGTGTGCTGCTCTGTCCACACTGGCTGAGGTAGGAATGTGGGAATTGTGTTTCAAAAGCAAAAACCAGTCATGATACAGCTATTTCAGAGGCTGAGTGGCTACTAATCCATTAGTTTTGGTTGAGAAGACCATTAAAAACATGAACTAAGCAAACATACGAAAGGGCCTGCAAGCATGTATTGCATGCACTGCACATTATTGCAACCTGGTCAAGAAACAGAGCAGTTGTCTGAGTACTTATTCACATGTACTGGGGCTGTCAGGGCAAGATATTTGGGGGAAGGACCAAAATCCCACTCAGCAAAATGAGGACCTCCAAACACAGGAGAGTCAGCTTTGCTCATTTTGAAGGAATTATGCCATTGTGAGGAGGAGAGTGTGCCCCCTCTTCCCAAGAACCTGCACGCAACTCAAGTCTACACACACACAGGGCAAATCCATTAACACTGGGACCAGAGTAGGGGATCAAAACAACACCCCAGAAGGATTGAGATGAGACAGGGGAGTCAGGGCTAGGAAGAAGAGAGCGGTTGGACTGGAATGAGGGAGAGCATAAAAGGGAAAGACTTAGTGGACATTGTAAAAGAAGACCCCTGGACTGGGGAATGGGTTACCTCTACACGCCGGCAACAGGTGGCTGAGCGGGAGTGGAGGGAGAAAAAGACGGAGAAGGTGCCCTTTTGGGGTCATACAGCATGGCGCAAGCGGAGGAGACAAGCACGGGAATATTTTGAGCGCCAAGCCTACCGCAGAGAGACTCAGTCAGAGTTGAGGGCTCACTGGGAGCTATGGTACCCATGGGACGAGCCCGAAGATGGAGTGAGCAAATCCGGGCTGATGAACGTAGTGGAGGCGGCAGAAGAGACAGAAAAGGGTGAAGGAAACCCCACTGTAAAAATGTTGGATTAACTGTAGGCCTGGGCTTATTCCCAGTACAGAAGTGGACTGTACAACCGGACATATCGCTTGGGCATTTAGTGGCTGAAGTGGAGCCGTTATTGCAGGAGAGTAAGCTTATGAAGACACCATCTCCAACAGATTGTTTAATAAAAGTTTATTGTTGCAAGAAGCACACTCGTTGTCATTCACTGCGACCTCGGGCTTGGGGGACAAGGGAGGGGACTGGGGAGGGCCTCACAGCCATACTCTGTCCAAAAGGAATGCTCCTCCCATAATATGACTCAAAAGATTACCTAACTACGCTGCTGGTTAAAACAACAGCTTAGTTTCCACCATAATTTAGATATGTAGGCTGAACAACATCCACCTACGTATGTACTGTACCTCAGAGAGCATCTGGAACAAGTAAGTAATTGTTTCATTTGGTCATAAATTGGCTTTGTTGCCATAGCATTATTGCCTGAGTTGAAATAAATAATTCTGCAGTCAGAAGGAGTGACAGGCACACGGACAATGTAAATCTCATTTTAGAAATTAACACCTGAGATGAAAAAGCTATGGATCCCTTCTTGATCCTGCATGTTTTTAAAACAACTTTGTCAGCCATTTTTCCTTCACTGAGCTCAAGGCAAGTATACATGACTCTCCTTCCTGCCCATGTTATGTGCAAATCAAGCCAGTAAAGTAGACCAAGATAAGCAAGTTTGACTTGCCCAAGAACACCTAATTAATTTCATTGGGGGGGGGGGTTGAACAACACTCAAATCTCTACACAACTTTATCTGCTCAAGACAGGAGACCTCGTGCCATCTCAGAGAGATGGCTGTCCAATCTTTTCTTGAAAACCTCCAGCGACAGGGCACCTACAACATCGGGTGGCAAGCTGTTCCACTGTTTAATGGCTCTCACTGTCAGGAAATTTCTCCTCATTTCCAGGTGGGCTCTCCTTCTGATGAGTTTTCACCCATTGGTTCTTCTATCCTCAGATGCAACTGAAAATACATCAATTCCCTCTTCCCTGTGGCAACCTTTCAGGTATCAGAAGACTGCTATCATGTCTCTCCTCAGTCGTCTTCTTGTCAGGCTAAAAGTGCCTAGTTATTTTAGTAATTATTCATGTCAGCGGACAGAACTATCAATCCAATTAATACAACAGTATTTAAACTTCTTTTTTT
This sequence comes from Phrynocephalus guinanensis, assembly GCA_037367245.1. Classification (NCBI taxonomy): domain Eukaryota; kingdom Metazoa; phylum Chordata; class Lepidosauria; order Squamata; family Agamidae; genus Phrynocephalus; species Phrynocephalus guinanensis. The sequence continues at coordinate 34,610,221 of CM074736.1, forward strand.
TTCAGCTATGCCTAATATCACACTGTGTGTGTACACCACAAAGATAGAGGATCTCAACCTAATTTTGAAACTCAACTAGGCATTAATCAAAAGTACTAGCGACTCAAACAAAAGGTCATCTTAAGAACACCAAGGTTTTGCTGAAGAACATCCAAAAGACTGGTAAAATTCAGAGTAACAGACAGCTTGAAAACGCCTACTTCACCTTCCTTCTTGCCCCAAATCATTAGATCAGAATCACTCTGCAAAGTGGAACATGATTGACAAATTCGGACTGACATACCCGCCAGCCAATCTGCCAGCCGCCCTTTCAACATTTACCTTCAAGTAGAAGAACATTTGTCAATGGCAATATTTTAGAATAATTCATTGGTTCCATCATTTCCAGACGATGGAGAAGTATTTGAAATCTAACCTCCTCCCTACAAAGTTTATTAACTATTCTTTCTATACTTTCTCTGTTTTTTTAAAAAAAGAAAATATTTAGGTAAGCATAGGTAAGCATGCCGATGTTTTAGACACAAGCAAACAGCACATTTCAGGCTGGCAGGCAGTCTTTTGCTGGCACCAGAAAGAACCCTACAATGCATAGCATGATTGGAACTAAAACAACTACAGCCTTATTGGTTACGGCTGCAGTAACATGGAAGACAGATTCCAACCCACTGACCGGACAATGACAAAAATGAGGACAGCATCCTAGGGTGAACCACACAGGCTTATGTCGTCTGAAGGCCAAGGGTGGACAAGAGCCCCCCTGAGCTGAGTGTGTGCATGGGTCCTCGTGCTCCCCTTCTGCCATAAAGAGAAACCACTTGGGCAACAGCCTGGCTGCAACTCATTCCTCCTCCTTTTGTTTTTTAAAGGTGAAGCAGGGCCAAAGACTCTATCACTGCCCCCTATTGATAAGTTTGGGAGAGAAAGGGAAAAGAGAGGGAAGAGATTGAAAATACTTTCCAAGGGGTCAAGCATTGGCTGCCTAAGTGGTACAAGAAGGGGACAGGGTGTGTGGATTTTCTTAACTTCAACGTTCCCGTGGCTATCAAGCATTACATAGTTCATGTGACTCTGGGCCACTGCAGGACACGAACATTGAACAGACAGAAGGAGTCAGACTCTAGAAGAACTTTTAGTAGAAGAAAGGATCTTAAAGTGCTATCTTTGCTTCACTCTCTGCTAGATTAGGTTTATTACATTAGGTCCTGTCAGTTATTAGTCTGCACTCATTTTATTGTAGATCTTCTCTTTCTCTTCACTTTTAATAAAGTTCCGTAAATTACTCCCACTGGTGTTTTCATTGTCTTTCAAATCCAAAAACAACCTTTTCTCCTGGAGTTAATATATTTCCTGTAAAGAATCGTGCAAACTTTTCATAAATTCCAAAGGGAGATTGCAGATCCCCAGACAGATTCAGAAAATTCAGATTCAAGTGAGGGTCGCAATCCCTAGTATGGCTATCATTGAGTTCATGGCCGAAATCCTGGTGCATAAGTGTGCAACACAAAGCTGCACAAGAGGTAGGAAAAATCACCATGGGGCAAAAGTTCACAAAGCACCTCTGCACATGTGCCACATGTCACAAGGGAAACTGTGCAACCACTTGCACAAATGCTGACTGGCTGAACATAATATATTGTACACAGTGTCAAGTAGATTCCAATGTATGGTAACGCATGCTACAGTTTGGTAGTTCCCAAGTTCCCAATAACAGTTTACCATTCTTTTCTTGCGGGGATGTTGTGGGACTGTCCAGCTTGCCCAAGGCTAAACAGGCTGGCTCTTCTCCTACAAGGCAGAGTGAGTGAGGAGTTGAACCTCTGATCTTTGGCTCTTCAGTTAGGAATCCAGCTCACTGAGGAGAGCCCTAGGAGTCCCGGAACCTGTCCGTGGGACACCAAGCATTCTCTTACTTTAAAATAAATAGTTTAGAAACCCAATCGGGGCTACACATTTTGTACCAAAATGCTTTTGCCCAACCTATAATGTATTTCAGGTTATCACAAATTTGGAAGTTAAATAAGCACCAATTCGGAAAAAGCCCTAAAGCTTTCTGTTGCTTAATTCTGCTGCTACCTTGAGTTCCCATTTTATCTCCCAGAATGCGCCTCTCCTTCTGTAGATTATCCAAAACAACCGTATGTGTAGGAGAGAGAGAGGTAACATGTTCATCCATTCTGTGTGTGCCCTCATTTAGCGACTAGACATGTTGGTGCATTTTTATGGCCATTGCAAATGCTTTCAGAAGAAGCTCAACGTATTCTTGGAGATGGGAGAAGAAAAGAAAAAAGAATGTAAGTGTGTGAGAAGAGAGTCATAAAACCTGCAGGGTGTGGAAAGCAGTTAATTGGGATATTAAATAGTGAGTTAGCCACAGTCTGTCACCCTATGTGAGAAAGGGAAAATAACATAACACAGAGAATGTAATTTTAAATCATAATGACAGGCATAGATGAGAATAGCATTTAGACATGAAATGCCAAACTTTTTAAAAAAGTTCATTCTATAGCCGGTTACAATGTTGGTAGGTTTATTAAAATGTTTGTGGCTAGATTAATTGACATAACTATTAGAGCCCATTATGAATCATCTGTCATCTCTAGCTAGGCCAGTGATGGCGAACCTTTTAGAGACCAAGTGCCCATACGGAGATTCAAAACCCACGTATCTTTCGCAAAGTGCCAATACGGCAATTTAAACTGAATACAGCAGTACACCGGGTTACAAATACTTTGGGTGCTACCCTTTGGGAAAGCGAGGGTTGAAGAGCAGGCTTTTGAATTTCCCAGGGCCACAGCACCCTCGCTGTGGATGCGGGAAATTCAAAAACTTGCTCTTTGATCCTTGCTTTCCCGAAGAGTAGCACCCCATCTGCCTCTCTGCCCTTTTGGGCTGCCCAGAGTGGCGCATCTGGAGAGTAAACTATGGCTATGAATGAGCCTAGCAGATGGGGAAGTGTCGTGGCTGTGAGGGGGAGATGTCATGTGCCCACACAAAGGGCTCTGTGTGCCACCTTTGGCACCACTGTCATAGATACACCAACACTGAGCTAGGCTGTTTTAAGGTCTAAACAGTGGTTCTCAACCTGTGGGTCCCCAGATGTTCCTGGACTGCAACTCCTAGAAGCCTCCACCATTCGCTGTGCTGGAAGGGGTTTCTGGGAGTTGCAGTCCAGGAACATCTGGAGACCCACAGGTTGAGAACCACTGGTCTAGATAATGTTATGCAGAGACATCTTCACTGGACTGAATCTGATGTGCTTTCCAAAGTGATCCCACTTGGATTTTTCTGGGAAATAAATTGAAACAGAAGTCTAGCAGTGACCGCCTCACTGTTCACAAATAGAGATGAGTACAAACTGCAGTTTGGCAGTTCAGCCCAATTCAGCCTAATTCAGCCCAGTTCAGTGTGGCACCTACACAGATGTCCCCCTTCCACCTCCTCTCTCTCTGCCCATTCCCCAGGTCTAAGTGTGCTTCCCTCCCTCCTCAGCATGATTGCCCACTCACCAATCCCAGTGTGTGCTTCTCTCCCTCTGCCTGCTTCAGTGACTGTCCACTCAGATGAGGAAGCAGAATCTCTGGTAAATTCCATGGTGAAACGGGGTGGAAGGGTGGCTGATCATGAACTGGACCCTGTGAGACTGAGAGAAGGGCCTCTTTGGAGATCTTAAAAAGCAGGTGGAGTTGGGTGTCATCAGCATGCTGGTGGTACTAGACCACAAAATTCTGGACAGCCTCTTTCAGGTTGTTTTCCCATATACAGTCAGGTCCATAAATATTGGAACATCAACACAATGCTAACATTTCTGGTTCTATACACCACCACAATGGATTTCAGATGAAACGAACAAGATGTGCTTTAACTGCAGACTGTCAGCTTTAATTTGAGGGTAGTTACAACCAAATCAGGTGTAATTCCTATACCATTCACCCGATTTGGATGTAACCACCCTCAAATTAAAGCTGACAGTCTGCAGTTAAAGCACATCTTGTTCGTTTCATTTCAAATCCATTGAGGTGGTGTATATAGAACCAGACATATTAGAATTGTGTCGATGTCCCAATATTTATGGACCTGACTGTATAAGTGAAATGGTATGGTCATTAAACAGGTAGGCTGCTAATTGAGAAGTGGCTGAGGAGTGGCTGTATGCCATTTTAAGGAAACATGCACATTTTGGAATTCTAGCTCTGGTAACCTCAGTGCTTAACCATACCTTATAATACAGTAGGACCCCCATATCCACTGATTCATTAACCACTGATTCAGTTATCCACGCTTGGCAGAGGGAAAAAATTAAGTAATTCAGCAGCCACAAAGCAAGCTATTGTCACAAATAGTAGCTGTAAGGCAAGCTATTATCACAAATAGCATCTGTAAAGCAAGCTACTGTCACAAACAGCAGCCATAAAGCAAGCTACTGTCAGGAAACAGCAGTTTGGAGATGGGTGGGCAGGCATTCTCTCTTATCCACGGTTTTCATTATCCACAGGAAGGCCTGGAACCAATCTCCAGGAGATACCGGGGTCCTACTGTAATGTGACAGAACTCACAGCTTTGGGGGCACTGATGACATAGTCACCCTATTACGTGCTTTAATTTATCCTAGCCCAGGAATCTCACAAATAATTTATTGGTTTAATTTATATGAGATCCTGGTCAAAGTACTTCAAATCAACTCCACGTTGGTATCTTATTTTCTGTTCATATGGGGTGTTTCTGAGAGCACTGCCACCATTTAAAACACCAGGTGGCAGTGTGTGAATTCCTTCCAAGTATAACATGTAAATAAAATACTTGCATAGTGCAACTATCTCCAGCTAAGAAACTAACCTGGTTTCCACATCACCCAAGTGACTTTGGGACATTAATATAAGCATATAATTTGCTTTTGTTTGTTTGTTTGTTTGTTTGTTTTATATTCTCAGTGGTTAAATCACCAGTTCCTGTATTTGTATTACATTCAGTGATTTTATTAAACACGCTCAATATACAGTATAAGCAAAACCTTTCTTCATCCTTTACAGTATGTACAGATAATCTGCAGTTCTCAAAGTAGATGTCGTGTTAGTCTGTATAAACATAGCCAGACAAAAATAGAATAAATATAAAAACATATTTGTCTGACAAAGTGGATTAATCATGATTAATCACATTGGAATATAAATGTTAATCTTTAACAGCAATGTTTAACTACCAAATTTTTAGTATTATATGCTTTTTGTTTTGTTTTGTTTTGTTTAACCATCATTTTAATTTAATTTCTTTCATTTTATCTTCAGTTTATATTATTCTGCCTTCTTTTCTCTGTATGTTTTCATTTTACATCTGTTTTCATTTTTTCCCCTACTGATTTAAGACACGCTCTTGTCTTCTGCTTTTTAGTATAACTTTGCTGTTTTCTATCCAAATGGCATGACGTTTTCAGATGCAGTATTATTCTATTTTAATCATGGATCAAATAATAATGAACACTGGAAACAATTGTGAAAAAAGAAAAAAAGGTTACACTTGCAGATTAAATACTGATTTTGCATCAACTTCTGTTTTATTCCAGAATGAATGTTAGGCTAAAAGTACAACTGTGCTTTTCTTTTTTCATTAATTTCCAAACTGAAGGTATATGAACATTTCAGATGGCTCATGAGACAACCGGTCTATCCATCACAGGCAGCTCACAACTGTAATGTAATGGAGGAGCGGGGAGAGCGAGCGAGAGAGATTGCCCCCTCCATTATCACCATGAACTACCCCATTGCCTAAATTCAGAAGATTTGCACAGAACATCTGATTGCCAACTGAACTTCAGCAAAAGCATTCATACTGTACACAGGTGTATGGAACTGCATATTGGCCTTGACATACAAGATAAGAAACTATACCGCTAAAACATAAGAGGAAGCAATGGCTGAATTAATGATATATATTTTTGTTGCATCCAGAATGTTTCCTTTCTTCCCCAGTCCTTAGCAGTCTTTTTATTGCATTTTTCTAAGTAGGTTTTCTTTGCTTATTAACGTAGTCTACAGACTACACACAAAACTTGTGTAAGTATTAAAGAATAATATTAAAGTGATGAGATCGCAGTAGACATTGCTTTAAATAATATATTAGGTGACAAAACATTCCTTCCTTTGCTTTTTTGATTCCAACAGAACAGTTTGTGAGCAGATGGCATTGCTATTACCAGCATCTCTAGTCTATTTCCTACATTTAAAATATATTCACAAACTGAAGTAGAAGAAAAATAAGATCCCCGTTATCTTTTCTAACTTCTAAATCTAGAAGTTGCCTGAATTTACAATGAAGGAATAACGTAGATGATTTCTACATCCTGCCAATGAGTAAGTCTGGAGACTGCTATGGTTTTGACAGATCCTGATTCCTGTTCATGTTAAAGTGATCAACCAATTAAAATATGTATCTGTTGCTTGTGGAACATCTTTTTAGGTCCGGATTTTCCAAGAAGTAAAATGTCAAGAGTGAACCTTAAATCCTGCAAGGTGGGACTAGGGTTTCCTCCGCCTTTCCATTGGCACACTCACTCTCCCCTTTAATCTAGGCCAGTGTTGGCATGGGTGCCAAAGGTGGCACTCGGAGCCCTTTCTCTGGGCACCCGACATCGCCCCTTCACAGCCACCTGTATTCAGGTTAAATTGCTGTATTAATGGGTTTTGAATCGCAGTTTGGGCACTCAATCTCTAAAAGGTTCACCATCACTGATCTAGGCAGTGACCTAGCAGTTTTCAACCACACATTCCCTGAGTGTTTGCTGTCCATTTGGTACAGTCTTAGAATTCATTGTTGTCTTATATTTCTCATTTCTAGCTGTTCATTGCTATTTATTTATTTATTTATTTATTTATTTATTTATTTATTTATTTATTTATTTAAAATACATCTACACTTACCTCATCATTCATTAATTTTAGGAGGGTATACAGTGTTAAATAAAAATATAATATATAAATGCAAATACAAACATCCAGAGCAAAAACAAGGATATTTCGGTTTTGTCGACATATTTTGTTAGGTCATTTGATAATCTGATCGTAGCACCATGGGGGAACACCCTTGCTGTTACCCTTCCTAAACCTGACATGATTCAACTGCGGTGTACAATCCTTGGTTCTAGTAATGAGAGCAAGAGACAAAAAACTCTTCCTGGCTGCCATCTCTCTGATTTGCATAACTTTAGCTGTCTCTTCCACCTCTCATATTTTAATTGTTTCCCTTTAAATTCATAAGTCACAACTATGTTGCTCTTCTTCACACGAGACTTTGTCCAAGTATGTTACATATCTGGTCTTCTATTTTCTCTGCCTTTCTTTTCTTTTTCTTTTTTTTAAAATACTAAAATACAAATTGTTTACACCATCAACAACAAAACAACAGAATACAGTATTCCCATTACCCTGGGAATCAATACATCAACCCCCCCCCTTTTAAAGACCTGAAGTTCTTTCCATACTGTAACTTCCCCCATATCCCTTCCAAAAATTACATATAATCTTGGTTTGGCATTCTCCCTTTCCCTTTCCCTAATACAGCATTTATAAATTCATTCCATATCTCATTAAATCTATTAATCATCAACATTCCTTTTCTAAACTTAATTTCCAAAGTCAATTTGTAATTACTCACAACATTCCAAATTTCATTATACCATTCATGCAATTGGAAGTTTTGCTTCCAATTCTTTTGCAGTGAGCAGTCGTGCTGCTGTTAACATATTCATTATCATCTTTTTTTTTGCATTATTGACATCATCATTTTCTATTATGAATAATAATGCTATTTTATTGATATTTCAGTATTAACGTTTAATATCTCTAATCTCCCAAACCTTATTTCATAGTTTTTGCACACTTTGCACTCCCACCATAAATGGCTATAAGTTACCTCTTCTTTATCATATCTCCAGCATCTCTTAGAATAGCGAGCATCTATATTATTTATTGGGGTTAGGTACCATCTCTATAATATTTTATATCCATTTTTTATTCTAAATGACATATGTTTAAAACCCCTTTATGCCAGATTTTCTGCCAGTCCTCTTTCTCTATTCTCCCAACATCTATCTCCCATATTGTTTTTAGACTTTCTAACTGATCCTCTTCTTCCGACAGACTCTGTATAATATACCTATTTTTAACTATTCTTCCAATTGTCTTCAGTTTAGATAGATGTTTCCCTTCAAAATAGCTCTTAATTGTTCCTTAGTTTTAATTTTTTCCTTCCAGTTTTCCCATTAATATATCTTGTTTTCTTTTTAGTATATTCTTCAGTTCCTTTATCCCTTGGAAAGCCTTCTAGCTATACTACTGGAGTTAAAGGTGAAATTCGTGAACAAAACATATTTCTCCATTTATTGCAGATTACTAAAACATTCTTTATAAAAGGGGTCTGAATTCTTTTTATTATATTTTTAATATTCTTCTTTTTTTCATTTATTTATTTATTTATTTGCATTTGCCATGTCCTTAGCAAAAAAGAGGTAACATTTTTGTGTTGTGTCATTACAGTGGTGACCGACTCTTCATGACCCCATGTCCATGGAGTTTTCTTGGCTTGGCAGGAATACTGGAGTGGCTTGCCAGTTCCTACTCCAGGGGCCTACAGCACCTGGTATTCCCTGGTGGTCGCCCATCCAAGTACTAACCAGGGCTGACCCTGCTTAGCTTCCAAAATCAGGTGAGATCGGATGTGCTCAGGACATGTAGGCCTGGGTCACATTTACATAGATATAAAAATGGCACACTAAAATCAAGATAATAAATACATATACATGCAATATACCTCTACCAGATTGGGCAAGTAAATCCATATATGATTATTGTTTTTAAATCATATTTGGCCTCGTTTTAATTGCTGCCACAAAAAAATTAGCTGTCTGTAGTGTCACCTGATTGTCTCGGTCTCCAGGGAGTAAAGATACATAGAAATCAGATGAACGACATGGTTTCTTTATTAACATGGGGAGAAGTAATTCTTGGTGCACCTCTCTATGGAAGCAGCAGAACACTAGCACATAATGGACAAGTGTTTCAACACGTTCTCCACAAAGGCATGCGTGACTTTGTAGAGGGATGTGTTTTTTTTCTTTATACCAACAGGACTCTTGTAATTCTCCTATTTCATATAATTCTTGCAACTCTCTCTCTATATGACTCCATATTAACTCCTTACTTTGTGTTATAAGATCTGGAATGACTCTTAGTTGATTTGCTATATAATATTCTCTCTGCCTCCTTTGTATCAATGCATCATCATCCTCATCATCCTCATCCTCATCCTCATCCTCATCCTCCTCATCCTCATCATCATCATCATCCCCAACATGGGATTTCTTCTTTCCCAAGCAGCGGGACAAAGCACACTGGATCGGCATTTTCATTCAGCAGCAGTCAAACCTTCCAGATCCATATTTTCTAGTAAAGGAACTCAAATGTATTAAGTGCTTTAAAGGGGCATTTATGTAAGGAAGACCCAGTTTGTCCAGAAAGAGCCAGAAAATAACACCAAGCAGGGAACCACACTTTCATCTCAGCAAAATAAAGTTTAGATTATATGACATATTGGAACACATGAGACTCTGAAGGCCACCCAACGTACCTTTCCCATTCATTTGACTGTACATTGAGTGTAAAGGGATTGACTTCTAGATCAGTGCATTGAGCAGTCTCTAGTCTTTCCTTAATGCTGTGATCCTGAGAATTACCAATGAAAATCAATAGATATGTTCCAGCCAAAGCAGTTTGAAACCCAATGATTTAAGTAATAACTCTTAAATGAACAAACAAAACACCTCCCACTCTGCCTGGAAGTTGATTCATGGCTATTGGACTTTCTTTTTCTTGAGAGACAGAAATGTTTTGCTGCTCATCCAAACAGCTTCATCAGTCGAATACAGAATCCTCCATCTTATAGTCAGCTTTGACCTCTTGTCACCCTGGTCTGAAATAGGCTCACAAGATGAACAATGGCCTGAATAGGCTTGTTAGGTAGACAACAGTATTCATAGCCTTAAGGTGAACAATGACATAAGGTGCTGAAACCCATAAAGTATGGGTCGTTAGTAGGGATGGGCACAAAATGAAAAACGAAATGCTGTTTTGTCCTGTCATTACATAACGAAATGAAACGAAACAGACTCTGTATAATATACCTATTTTTAACTATTCTTCCAATTGTCTTCAGTTTAGATAGATGTTTCCCTTCAAAATAGCTCTTAATTGTTCCTTAGTTTTAATTTTTTCCTTCCAGTTTTCCCATTAATATATCTTGTTTTCTTTTTAGTATATTCTTCAGTTCCTTTATCCCTTGGAAAGCCTTCTAGCTATACTACTGGAGTTAAAGGTGAAATTCGTGAACAAAACATATTTCTCCATTTATTGCAGATTACTAAAACATTCTTTATAAAAGGGGTCTGAATTCTTTTTATTATATTTTTAATATTCTTCTTTTTTTCATTTATTTATTTATTTATTTGCATTTGCCATGTCCTTAGCAAAAAAGAGGTAACATTTTTGTGTTGTGTCATTACAGTGGTGACCGACTCTTCATGACCCCATGTCCATGGAGTTTTCTTGGCAGGAATACTGGAGTGGCTTGCCAGTTCCTACTCCAGGGGCCTACAGCACCTGGTATTCCCTGGTGGTCGCCCATCCAAGTACTAACCAGGGCTGACCCTGCTTAGCTTCCAAAATCAGGTGAGATCGGATGTGCTCAGGACATGTAGGCCTGGGTCACATTTACATAGATATAAAAATGGCACACTAAAATCAAGATAATAAATACATATACATGCAATATACCTCTACCAGATTGGGCAAGTAAATCCATATATGATTATTGTTTTTAAATCATATTTGGCCTCGTTTTAATTGCTGCCACAAAAAAATTAGCTGTCTGTAGTGTCACCTGATTGTCTCAGTCTCCAGGGAGTAAAGATACATAGAAATCAGATGAACGACATGGTTTCTTTATTAACATGGGGAGAAGTAATTCTTGGTGCACCTCTCTATGGAAGCAGCAGAACACTAGCACATAATGGACAAGTGTTTCAACACGTTCTCCACAAAGGCATGCGTGACTTTGTAGAGGGATGTGTTTTTTTTCTTTATACCAACAGGACTCTTGTAATTCTCCTATTTCATATAATTCTTGCAACTCTCTCTCTATATGACTCCATATTAACTCCTTACTTTGTGTTATAAGATCTGGAATGACTCTTAGTTGATTTGCTATATAATATTCTCTCTGCCTCCTTTGTATCAATGCATCATCATCCTCATCATCCTCATCCTCATCCTCATCCTCATCCTCATCCTCATCCTCCTCATCCTCATCATCATCATCATCCCCAACATGGGATTTCTTCTTTCCCAAGCAGCGGGACAAAGCACACTGGATCGGCATTTTCATTCAGCAGCAGTCAAACCTTCCAGATCCATATTTTCTAGTAAAGGAACTCAAATGTATTAAGTGCTTTAAAGGGGCATTTATGTAAGGAAGACCCAGTTTGTCCAGAAAGAGCCAGAAAATAACACCAAGCAGGGAACCACACTTTCATCTCAGCAAAATAAAGTTTAGATTATATGACATATTGGAACACATGAGACTCTGAAGGCCACCCAACGTACCTTTCCCATTCATTTGACTGTACATTGAGTGTAAAGGGATTGACTTCTAGATCAGTGCATTGAGCAGTCTTTCCTTAATGCTGTGATCCTGAGAATTACCAATGAAAATCAATAGATATGTTCCAGCCAAAGCAGTTTGAAACCCAATGATTTAAGTAATAACTCTTAAATGAACAAACAAAACACCTCCCACTCTGCCTGGAAGTTGATTCATGGCTATTGGACTTTCTTTTTCTTGAGAGACAGAAATGTTTTGCTGCTCATCCAAACAGCTTCATCAGTCGAATACAGAATCCTCCATCTTATAGTCAGCTTTGACCTCTTGTCACCCTGGTCTGAAATAGGCTCACAAGATGAACAATGGCCTGAATAGGCTTGTTAGGTAGACAACAGTATTCATAGCCTTAAGGTGAACAATGACATAAGGTGCTGAAACCCATAAAGTATGGGTCGTTAGTAGGGATGGGCACAAAATGAAAAACGAAATGCTGTTTTGTCCTGTCATTACATAACGAAATGAAACGAAACAAAATGAAACCGGTCCATTACCTGCTGGTGTCCTGCCACCGCTGCCACCGCGAGACTGCCCAGCCAGGCTGGAGAGGGTATGAGCAGGCCCAGGAGGCCACTCTGTCTCCTCCTCCTCTGAATTGCCACCGCTGCCACAGGCACCACCACGAGTCCCAGCCAGGCCAAGCGGGCTGGCCAGGGTCTCCACCACCACCACCACCACTGCTGCCGAAGCTGCTGCTGCCATGGGAACCACCATGGGGGTCCAGCGAGGCTGAGCAGGCTGGCCTGGGCCTCCTCTTCCTCCTCCTCTGCTGCCACCACATGCCCTAGCTGGCCTCAGAAGTTGATCGCCTCAGTGGTAGACCACCCCACCGCCACTGGCAGTTGGCCACCCTGCTTCCACTGAAGGACCTGATCGGTTGGGGAGGCTGAGCGACCCGGCATGATACCACCACCACCACCCCCGCTGCTGAAAGGCCCTGGCTGGCCTGAGAGGGCGAGCAGCCTGGCAGTATGCCGCACCACCACTGCTGCCACTACTTCCGAAGGCCTGTGCCAGCGCGAGAGCCCAGGAAGAAGGGTAAGTAGGGTCCCCGGAGCAGGACGATGAGGTGGACTGTCCGGAAAGGGGCTTTCCAGCCCCCCCCATTTCATTTTGTTAAAAATCATTTCATATGAATTTTTGGGGGGGAAAAATCGTATGAAACGAAACAAAAGGGAATGTGGGGGGTGGATATCAACTTTGGCAAGACATCCACAGGCCTAAGTGCTGTCTTCAAGTGCCTGTCTTCCTTCTTCTTGGCTTCTGTGGAGGTGAGGATGCTCTCTGCTCTGTGGTTTAGGGTCCTGATGACTCCTAATTTGTGCTGTAATGGATGGTGGGAGTCAAACAGTAAGTACGGATCTATGTGGGTGGGTTTCCTATAAACTTCTACTCCCAGGCCACAGTCAGGCCTGATGATGACTGCACAATCCAGGAAAGCCAGCCTGTTCCCTAGTGAACTAAATATTAGGGTACACCACAGTGATGTGGTTTGTAAAGGCCTGTACTTCCTGAGTCTTGATTTTCACCCAAGTATCATCTGTATACCTGAACCAGTGGGATGGTGTTCTCCCTGGGAAGGTGTTGAGTGTCCAAAGTGGGCCTTCAACAAAGCAGTGTGCTGACCCAGAAGAACCAGGAATCAGCCTGAGACCCAGACATGACGGAAGAACCTGGTCATTCCCTACATGGCTGGAATGTCTGAGAAGCTTAAAAGGATTTTTGGCAAACACCACATCAAACCCACAAACACACCAATGCAGAGACTTGTCCACCCAAAGGACCCAATACCCAAACAAAAAAGGAGCAATATAACAATGCAGTGAGGATTGTGCAGACCTTTACAGTGGAGAAACTAAACAACCATTAAACAGAAGAATGGCCCAGCATAGGAGTGGTAACAGCTCAGGACCAGAATCAGCAGTACACCTCCACGTGAAGGACAAAGGGCACTCATTCAAAGATGGGGATATATACATATTAGACAGAGAAGATAGGTGGTTTGAGAGAGGGGTCAGGGAAGCCATTCATGTGAGCATTGAAAAACCATCTCTCAACAGAGGTGGGGGCCTCAGGCACAGTCTATCTGCTACTGTGCTTTCAACAATACCCAGACAAATCAAAAAGCCTTCACCACCAAGGCCACAGCTAACAGCCCATATTTTATGGATTTTAGCACCTAGGCCATTGTTCACCTTAAGGCTATGGTATTGTTGTCTACCTAACAATCCTATTCAAGCCATTGTTCATCTTATGAGCCTATTTCAGACCAGGGTGACAAGAGGTCAAAAAGAAGTCCAGTTGCCGTGACTCAACTTCCAGATAAATTCACCTGGATGACTGAGAATCTTCACAGATAGCCTACTCTGGTTCCTATTTGAATTTGTAATATCCCCCACTATAAAGTATGAGGTACAGGTAGCACATTAACTTAAGGATGATATATCTAATACATGTTGTCCCAGTTCTCATTATTTCAAAAGTGTTAGCTGCCCCCTACACAACAACAATCCTCCCCTAAGACCCAAGGTGTAGTCCATTATGTGTGAGCAGAATGGAACCCCTTGAGAAAGCTCATACCGCTGCTTCTGTCACTGCTTCTTCTGGATACACAGGGTCAAACTGAGTTTGCAACCTCGGGCCATGATATATGCTTCCATTCACCCAGTTCTAGCATTTGTTGGGCCCACCTGCTATCCAGATCAGTCCTCCGGCAAAACCCATGTAGATGCCCTTGAGCAGGACATGAGCCATTCTAAAATTTACCTACCAACTCATTTTAAATAGTAATTCTCACCTGCTTATTCATAAGAATATAGATGACTGGATTGTACACAGTACTGCTCTTTGCCAGGATGGATGGGATGATGCTTGCTACCGGAGACACCAAGCCCGGCCTCCCAAATGTTGCAAGGAGTGCGATAACACCGTAGGGCATCCAGCAAATCAGATAGCAGATAATAGTTGTGATCACCATGAAAAGCACGTGGAATTCTCTTTTGCGGGCGGCCGTCTTCCGGATTTTCCCAACCTAACAAAAAACACATAACAACTTATTATGAAAAGACCGATGAAGCTGTTTGGATAAACAGTGAAACGTTTCTATCTCTCAAAAAGAAGTCCAGTAGCCATGACTCAACTTCCAGATAAACTCACCTGGATGACTGAGAATCTTCACAGACTTATTATGAAAAGATTTGGATTTTTGAATGGATGTGTTTTATTAGAAATGGCATGCACTCTTTGTAGTTTAAATCACAGATCAGTTTATTGTTCTTCTAAGTCACGTATAGGCTTAGTGGACAATTTATCTAAGGAGGATCCGATAGAAAATAAACAGATAAGATTTTATATTTCACACGTCTGACCACTACTGAAACCTGAACATCTAGGTTTAGGTCTGAATCCAGAAGTGCACAACACCCACAAACTTGAGTCTTTAATGGGAGTGTGATTCCATCCGATACCGCCTGTATCTCAATACCCAATCTATCTTACCTTTATAAGGATTAACGTGTCCATCACCCAATGCACTACTGGCATAAGACGCTGAGGCTTATTTAATGTAGTATCTGTCCATTTCTAAAAGTCCAATTACTGCAATATTCATATTTCACAAAGCCCTGGCAACAGCTAGATGTAGTACACCAGAAGCATACACTTCACAGGCTGTGGCCATAACTGTAATCTACTTCTACTATAAAGACAGATGGCCTTTCATTTACCCCAGGCTAAATATTACAACAATGTAATCCAACCTTATCCAAATCTCTTATAATTTCCCATCTGCTTTACATTCAGTTACACTGCAATCCACTCTTATTTCAATTTTATTCCCACCAACAATGCTTCTGTTTCTCCTTATATTTCATTCTGAGCACCATTTCTAGACCATGCCATTTAAATTGGGTCACAATCCAGCCAAAAGTGGGCCATACCAGAGGCTTCTAACACCTCTAGAATTACTTGCTGCTTTTATAAAAGGCATCAAAACACATATTTTTAATTTGAACGTTCAGTAGTTTTACTGGTGGTTTATTTTTAGAAGAGGTAGATGTGTTAGTCTATGCAAGCATACCTGGCAAAGACCACAGAAACAAAATAAGACAAAATAAGACAAAAACTTGTTGCACCTTAAAGACTGACAATTCTATTTTATACAATAGCTGTACTTATTCATTATACAGTCATAGCCTGCCATTTTGCGGTTCTTGTACTGTGGTCCTGGTATATCGTATATTTGTATATGAAGGCAAGACCCACCTGGGTCAAGCTGTAGGTGTGTTTGCATCAGATTCATAGAAGGTACAGTGGTACCTCAATTACGATGGCTTCAACTACCGAAAAATTAAACTTATGAAGGAAATCATTGGAAATGGATTTCCGAAAAAACTCGAGTTTCCAGACCCAGGGTATCGGTTTCCCATGATTTCGTTTCAAATTGGAAACCAATGCCCCGGTTCCGGAAATGCTACACACAACATGCATGGGTGGTGCTTTGTTCTGAAAAGCGCTGTTTGACAGTCCGGCTGTGGGGAGTGAGGGCGGCCTCCACTCTTCACAGCTGGACCTGCAGAGTCAGGAGGATGAGGAGTGTGTGTGTGTGTGTGTGTGTGTGTGTGCTCATGTGCATTTGTGTGGGCTGCTACCCACCTCCCAGCTTTTTTTTTTTGACAGCCCAACCTCTAAAGAAAAAAAACTGCTGAGAAGCATGGCAGCAAAGCAAAACAGAGCAGGCAGTGGGGAAATTCAAATAGGGCTGCTTGCTCTGGTCTGCCTTGCCGCCGTGCCTCCCAGCAGTATTTTTCTTTAGAGGTCGGGCTGGCAAAACAAAACACAGCTAGGAGGTGGGCAGCAGCCCCCCCAATCTGCTTCTCCTTCTCCTCCTGACTCTGCAATCTCTCTCTCTCTCTCTCTCTCTCTCTCTCTCTGTGTGTGTGTGTGTGTGTGCTTGTGTTTTGTGTGTGTGTGCATGTGCGTGCGTGCATGTGCATGTGTACGTGCATGCGTGCCAATGTGGGCTGACCACCACAGCAGAAGGCTTTTTGGGTTCCCCACTTTCTGCTGCGGTTTGCGAACAAAAGGGGAAAGGCAGTGGGGCTTTCGTGCCTGCTGCAAGCCCCATTGTGGGAAGGCAAAACACACATGGACCCCCACGCATGCACGCACATGCACACACATTGTAGAGTCAGGAGGAGGAGGAGGAGGAGGAGGAGGAGGAGGAGGAGGGGGGGGAGCACGTGGGGGGCCCTGCTGCCCACCTCTCAACTGTGTTTTGTTTTGACAGCCTGACCTCTAAAGAAAAATACTGCTGGGAGGCGTGGCGGCGAGGCAAAACAGAGCAGGCAGCGGGAAAATTCAAACAGCGCTGCTTGCTTGGTTCTGCCTTGCTGTTGCGCTTCTCAGCAGTTTTTTTCTTTAGAGGTCGGGCTGTCAAAATAAACAAAAAAAACAGGTGGGAGGTGGGCAGCAGCCCATAAATGCATGTGTGTGCGCGCACACACGCATACACACTGCTCCTCCTCCTGACTCTGCAATGTGTGTGTGAATGTGTGCATTTGTATGTCTATGTGGGCTGCCCGCCATAACAAAAGGCTCTTTGGGTTACCCACCTTCTGTTGTGGCAGGTGCCCACTGCCTTTCCCCTCCTCTTCCTCCTTCTTCTCGCTGGTGCTTCGATCTGCAGCAGCCGGCAAAGAGGTCAAAGCACCCAGGAGAAGGAGGAGGAGGGGACAATGTCCCTCCATCAACAGCAGCCAAAGGCTGCTTTCCACAGACCCCGACAGACAGCTGATTTTGGCAGGTTAGATCTATCAAAATCAGCTGTCTGTCAGGCTGCCAGTTGATTGAGGGGGGTTGGGACAGCCTTCTCATGGGAATGCACTGAACACCAATTAATCTGTTCCCTTTTTTTGCCCCTTTTCCAACCTCTGGAATGGATTGATTGATTTTCAGTGCATTCCCATGGGAAGGCTGTCCAAACCTCCCACAATCAACCAGAATGGATTAATTTCATAAGTTGAGGTACCACTGTACTAAGTAATGATTATTTGTTCATATTATTTCTTGGCCACCTACAATGCAGTGAGGCCAGAAAGTACAGAAAGTATCAGCGGGTTCAACTGCACTGTTATTTTTTATTATGTCCGCCGACTGGCTGTTATATTAAAAAGTAACAACATGGTCACACCTATTCATGAATTTAGATTAAAGCTTGGGGTTATTTACCTTTGTCCATTTCCTTTAACTGAACAGATCGACACTTGCATTGCAGGGGCATGGTTTCAATGCAGGTGAGCAGAAAGTAACGACGGCAAGTGGTCTGTTGTAGTCATAGTGATGAGCATGTTATTGCGTGAAAGGGTCTTGGATGAATGATTACTCTAAATGAGACAGGAATCAGAACTTCGGGATGAAATTTCAAGTAAACACATTCTTTCAGTCAGAGCTCCTTTTCCCTCCGTTTTAGTTGAACATTCGTTGTGAGAAAGAGAATGGATGAATCTTCATCTCCTATTAATTTAATAATTGGATGCCATATCCATTTTTTTTCTCCTTAGAATTTGTGAAAAACATTTTAAACTTCTTCTCAGAGGGCTTGCTAGTGATTAGAGATGGGCACGACTTAGCGGTATTTCCGGTTCCGGTTCCATTACTCGGTTCCGTTACTCTACGGAAACGGTAACGGGAATTACTCCCCCAGACTTCGAGCTCGAACCGACGAACGAACAATTTTGGTCTGATTTGTCGTGCTCGTTCCTTGCATCGCGAGATCGCGCGATGCCACACGCGGCACAGAAAAAAAGTTTTTAAAAGTTAAAAAAACCCGGTTCCCGGCCAAAAAGCAGGCGGGAAAATGCCTGCCGTGCCTCAGGGCACCTACCAGAGGGGTTGTTTCTGGAGGTCCCCGGCCTCCCCCCTCATCCCCCGTCCTGGGCTGCTCTGGTGGGACTCGCCGCAGGCTCGCAGCCAGCAAAAAGCCCAGTCTCGCCGCCGGCCGCCGCAATTAAAGCGCAAGCAAGCAGCACGGACGGCACAAGAAAAAACTTTTAAACTCTCCCCCCACCCATTCCCGGGCCAAAAAAGCAGGCGGAAAAATGCCTGCTTGACTAAGGGCGCAGGGCACCTACCGGAGGGGTGGTTTCTGGAGGGGGGGGGGGTCCCGCCTCCCCCCCGTCCTGGGCAGCCGGACTCGCGAGTCGCCATCGCCATGCCATGCGGTGCGGGCGGGGGATCCAAAATGGGGCGGCAAACGCAATATTGTTTTTGAAATCGTGGTCCAAAAACACACAAGCACAACAGAAACACGCGAAAATTTATAAACTGCCAGATTTTTCACAGTAGCAGTGGGTTTTTTCTTGCAACAAAATGTCTCTCCTCTCCTCCTCTGTCCTCCATTGATTTTATTTTATTTTATTTTATTTACACCTGCGCAATGATGGGCTGGCCGAGTGGCCAGCCATGTGGGAGTGGACAACCATGCAAATTTTTGGAGCCATCCCACCAGTCGCATGGCCACTTGGCCATGGAGACTTCTGGGATGTGCCAAAAAGCCCCCTAAAACCTGCCCTAGCCCTAACCCTAACCCTTGACTCCGTACCCATACGTCACAGACTGTCTTCTTAGTGGGTCAGAGAGGCACCCAGAGGTGCAACCCACTAGCCCACCGTAACCTTACCCGTCACTAGCCTAACCCTAGCTCTTGCACTAAGCCACCTTAAAGCCAGATCTACTTGCTTGCATTGCACTACACGCAGCAAGTACAATTCCCTTCTGTGTGAGACATGGTGGTGCGGGAGCCTTGTGAAGGGAAGGTATGACCCTATCACTCTCACACTGGTCTCACGTCTGCACATTATGTTATGCAATATCCATATGGCTATTGCATAGCATTTTGCAGCAGCAGCAGGTGAGGAAGGGAGACCCCCATGTAGAGGGGTCTCTTGGAGCCTGCTTCCCCTTCCTAGTGGGTGAGGAGCCCACTTTCCCTTTATAGCGGGCCAGAGGAGGCACCCACGCCACAGAGGTGCCTCCAGGAGCCCGCTCCCCCCCCCAAAAAACCAGTACTAACGACAACGAAAAAACGAAAAAACGAACCGACTAATTTTTGCGAATTTTCGCGAAAACCGGAAACGACCCGAAATGGGACTGGCCCGACTAACGACAACTCGAAAAAAAAATTTTTCAAGTCGTGCCCATCTCTACTAGTGATGTTGTTCAACTGGCCTCACACACTGTTCTCAGCTTCTCACCTTGTACCGTCAAATAATTTTCTCCTCTGTGTTTTGTGTTGTCAAGTCAGAACTGACTTATAGAGACCCTCACAGGGCTTTCAAGACAACTGAGGTATTTAAGAAATGGTTTCACCAGTTTCATTTCCCCCAGTGAGTTTCCACGGCCAAATCCCCTATTCTCCAGCATCCCAGTCCGTCAGTCTATCCATTCTACCACACTGGACATCTTCTAGTCATATTAAAAAAAAAACCTACTAAAAGATAGTTTATTCATACAAAACAAACAAATAAACAGGGTTTTGTGCCACGCTTTCTTTTGGGGCTTTATTTTATTTTATTTTATGGAAATGAATGTCTGTTTTTGCAGAATTTCATTATTTGCCATCACAAACCGCAGCAGTAATGAAAATCCACAGTCATGAAAGAAAATGCTGCCAGTCTTTGAATATTTAGTCATTTAAAAACTTCTAAAGACAAACAGCAGGGAGAAAATAAGGGAACTTAGCACAAAAGAGACTGTAACAAGATGGAATATTGCAAGCAGAGATCTGCATCTACAGAGGTCTTCTTCTTCGATTCTGTCTCCAGGACAATGCTGATAAAATGACTCTGGGAACAGAAATATCTGGACTTTGTAAAGTATGTGACCCTATTGCTGAAGAATAAGATTAGTAATGTGGCAGCAGGGAGCCTGGTGCAGGCTAGTCTGCTGTGATAGACCTAGAGGCTGTTTATATTGGCATATGCCTCAGCTCATGAATCACTGTTGGTACACTTTAGATTTGACCAAAATATGGTGTCTGCATGTGCGTCCCTTTAGATCCACCCAGCCTTCCTTTTTAACAGCTGTCCCACACCTTTTTTGAAGCTCTGTGCGGGGGTTCTACTATGTTGGTGAGGGTTGGAAAACACAAGTAATATCTGTTCCCAGCAAGTGTTGGCCACTTGGAATGTACTAATTAGAGCCTTGCAAATCCTTCCAGTATCCATTTCCCATATCCTAAAGCAGGGGTCCTCAACCTAAGGCCCCGGGGCCGGATGCGGCCCCCAAGGTCCTGAATCTGGCCCCTGGGACCAATTGCAACCCCCCCCCCACCTACCCCTGTTTTGTGAGCAAGCAAGCCTCCGCAGCTGCTTTTGGACTGTGATCCGGCCCCCAGTGGTGTCTGAGTGGTGGTGGACCGGCCCGCTGTTTGAAAACTTTGAGGACCCCTGTAAAGGGTTGTACAATCCACTTCAGGATATCAGAAATTGAACACTTCTCCTGATCATCTCTGGAAGATCAGGAGAAGTGATCCCCCCCCCTTTACATCGGCTAGATCAGTGTTGGCGAATCTATGGCACAGGTGCCAAAGGTGGCACTCGGAACCCTTTTTGTGGGCACCCGACATCGCCCCTTCACAGCCACCAGTATTCATGCTAAATTGCTGTATTGGCATTTTGTGAAAAATTAGTGGGTTTTGAATCACAGTTTGGGCACTCGGTCTCTAAAAGGTTCACCATCACTGTGCTAGATCATCATCAAAGCTAGATTGTCATCACCTTTGTTGTTGTTTTTTTAAAAGATATTTGCCTGCCTATATTTTGCCAATTGAGCTTTCATTTCTCCTGTCCTGTTTACAATGTGCTGGGGCAAAAAGATAAGACAACAAAGCTGAACCTCCCTTTCCCCCACAAATCAAAGGCACCTCCATGGCTGCAGGCAGTTTGTGGATCAGTAATATACAAAAACTTTGTTTCCTTAATTTAACAGAAGGGATGCATCATTTCAGAAATGATCTAGGCTAACACAGTGGTTCCCAACCTGCGGGTTGGGACCCCTTTGGGGGGGGGGGGGGGGGTTGAACAACCATTTCACAGGGGTCCCAATGAGCCAGTGAAGAAACAGGCACAAACTGCTTTGGTCTGGAGGAGGGGGGGAGGAAGGGGGGGAAAGAGTGAGTTACAGCTTGATAGGTTGGAGGGGATGTCAGTCTATGGCACCGGAGGCTGCGATTGGCTGAGGGTGCCTGTAGAGGGAAGTTCTCTATGGCAGCTGCGGCAGTGGCCTGCCAAAGGGGGCTTGTAGCCTCTTCCAATCAGGACAGGGGTCACAACAACATGAGGAACTGTATTAAAGGGTTGCGGCATTAGAAAGGTTGAGAACCACTGATCTAAGAGCTGTAAGAAAAATAATTCCATCCCCCCTTATCCTCCACAGTCTATCAGGGGAAGAGTTTAATTGACATCAGAAGCCCAAGTGTGTGACAGTCCTTGTGGTTCTCATCGAAAGAAGTGAACAAAAGTGCATCTAGATCCACAGGACATAATAATTACTCCCACTATTTATATCTGGAACTGTAGCAGCAGGTCTTGGGGGTATGGAAGCCAATGTCTTTGGATTTATGGAAGGATGAAGGAGGTAGCACAGAGAGACTTGTCAACAGACAGTGGGTTGAGCTAAGGGCCATCCCCCCCCGCCATACCATGTACAGTTTATTCAGACCAGATTGGCTTCTATGCTTGGATAGCAAACTATCAGGGAAGCACCTGTAATCTTTCTCTTTACATTACATGCACATAAAACTGCCTGCGACTCCCATTGGCCATCTCCAAACTATCCCATACTCTTACAAAGTGACCCTAACACCAAAAGTACTATTTCACATCCCATTTTTATTTGCTTTTGCAAATCAGAACAAATCCTCTTGGCCATTTCTCACACAAACACTCAGATTTTTCTTGACAAGCTTACTAACTCATAATATCAAGCACACCCCACAGCACTTTTGCATTTGATTTTCCACACACCTAATTCACTTCACATGTTTCCAGACAAGCCAGAAATCTGTGGCAAATGTCAGCTAAAGCAGTGCCCTGCCCTTTTAAATACGCAGGAATACCTATGCTAACAATTGGAATAGCACAGCCTGAAAAGGAGAGAGAGATAGCAGTTACTGAAGAAGTTAGCACTTCTGTTTTGTTTTGTTTTAATCCTCCTGTTATAAATGTTATAAATGTGCAAGAGCCCACTCTTGGAATTGCAAAAATTACCAATGCACTTGAGAAATACACCATAAAATACAGGCTACAGAACTTTTATAAAAACATAAAGTGATAAAGGAGAAATATGCAGAATGAATCACAGCCGGAGATTTTTCCATCCAGTAATCACAAAACATAATTGACAGCCATCAAACATAATTTTAACTGATTCAAAAATAAGACAAAAATAGCTAAATTGACTGGGACACTCAGGCGCTGTCGACGACCATCTTCTAAGAACTGGTTATTAGAGGTCTTACTATTGCTTGGTCCAATTAACCCCCACAGAGCAAATAATGAGTCACATTAAAATAAAAAAGGTCTATTAAACTTTATAAAGAAAACAAATATTCCACATAGTCTGTATTGAAGAATGTTCCTATACTTGTTACACCAACCCCTAAAGCTGGATAGTATGCATGAAAGTAAGACTCTCAACAGCCATGAGGAGAGTTTAAAAACTATCATTTTCCTCTCTGTTTAACCGACAGACCTTTTAGAAAGGAGGGGTATAAAAGAATGTTAGTATAGACAGACCAATAGTAAGTCAGATCAGGGTGATTGACATACCACATTCTGAGACTATTGATGATCTGCATACTCCCCTTCTCAGATCAATGTGTTTCAGAATCAATTTAGATTCTATATTTAGCCAGAGCTTTCGTCAAAATATCAGCAATCATGTCCTTAGTAGGACAATACCTCAACTGTACCAATCCTTCACTTTGCAACTCTCGTATAATATGATGTTTGACATCAATATGCTTTAAACTCCCACCTGTCTTTTCTGATAATGATAGTCTGATGCAACTTTGATTATCCTCATACAGTGTAATTGGAGTAGGCTCATCTACTTTGAGGTCTGCAAGCAAAAGCGTGAGCCATACAATTTCATCACAAGCTGCTGCAGCTGAGATGTACTCTGCCTCTGTAGATGAGCAAGCTATAGTACCTTGCTTGCAGCTAATCCAGTTTATAGGACTTCCCCCCATAGAAAAATACATATCAACTAGTAAATTTATGATCAGACATGTCTTCTGCCCAATCTGCATCAATAAATCCAATCCACTTCACCCCACCCTCAGCCCAATGCCTACTGGCCCACACAGTGGCCCCACTTCTCCCGTGGCTCGAAGAGGGGGGTAGGGGATGGCCCCTCTTGCTCACCCCTCAAAACACTATGGACAATGGCAAGCTTTCCCCTGGCATTGGTGGCTGAGGCAGTGGCAGCTACTGCTGCTGCACAGCGAGTTTTCAGCTCAAGTGGGGGGGGGGAGTGGGGGTTCTGCAGTGGCCGGCGGGCCAGATTCAGGACCTTGGTGGGCCGCATCTGCCCCACAGGCCAAAGTTTTTGAGGACTCCTACACTAGATCCTTCTTCTTGGGATCTGTGAATCCAGGAGGTTGTTGCATGTATAATTCGTCCTCAATTTCTCCATGAAAAATGCAGTTTTCAGATCTAAATGTTCAACATGCATTTTCTTGGAAGCAGCTAGACTTAGAAGTACCCTAATTGTTGTGTGCTTGACAAGTGGAGCAAAAGTTTCAACATAGTCTTCTCCAAACTTCTGTGAATAACCTTTTGCTACAAGCTTAGCTTTGTATCTTTGTACATATCCATTTTCATCTTGCTTGGCTTTAAAGACCCATTTACAGCCTATGGCCTTCTTACCTACTGGTAATTTTGGAAGAGTCCATGTTTTGTTCTTTTGCAGTGCATTAATTTCCTCCTGTGCTGCTGCTTTCCATCTGCTTCTGCTGTGGGTAGCTGCTGGACTTCATCCCATGATGGCTGGCATGGCTGCACGGAAACACTGTTTTACCTTCCCACTTTTTACGGCGGTACCTAGCTCTCAAGCCACACAAATTCCCCTGAGCATACCAATATCTTTCTTAACCCTCAGTGATCCTATTTCAGCCGCAGAGCCATAATAGCTCAGCCGCCTATTTATTTATTTATTTATTTATTTATTTATTTATTTATTTATTTATATAGCTTGTATGTCGCCCACTACCCAAAGGCCTCTGGGCAGCTCACAATCAAAATAAACAATTAAAACATCAAAATTACAATAAAATTAGAATAATAAAAACATAATAAAAACTTTTGTATTGTATTGTAAGCTGAATTGTGCAGCCTTTTGTAAGCCGCCCAGAATTCCCTTGGGAAGATGAGCAGGGTAGAAATTCAATAAATAAATAAATAAATAAATAAATAAATAAATAAATATAAATACAATAAATACAATACATTAAAACACAACACTAAAATTGACATCAGGACCCACAATCATCAGTTAAAAGACTTCTGGAACAGGAAGGTTTTTACCTGGCGCCGAAAAGTTATCAACATTGGCGCCAGGCGGGTCTCGCTTGGGAGGGCATTCCATAGCCTGGGGGCAGCTGCCGAAAAGGCCCTATACCTGCAAGCCATCCCTTTCACCTCCTTGAGGGATGGCTCTTTCAGGAGGGCCCCCTGGCTAGATCTTAACTGCCGGGTAGGTTCATATGGAAGGAGGCAATCTTTCAGGTATCTAAGTCCCAAGCCATTTAGGGCTTTATATGTAAAAACAAGCACTTTGAATTGGGCTCGGGCAGCAACTGGTAACCAATGAAGGTTATACAGAATCGGTGTGATGTGTTCCTTGGCGGCCCTAGTTTGCTCTTAATCAAGATCTCACTTGATTTGAAGAACCAAGACGTAGGGAGAAAAGGAGGCTTCCTGCTTGGCCCCGATTCATCTTCTGTACCTATCACTCATCAAGTGCTCAACAGTCGGTAGCAACGTTGGACACTTAGAAGTTAGAAGCAGCCTTGTCTTCATTGCTAAGGCACAGTTCCCTTCAGACCCACCCAGAATAGTTCATTTGCCTGAAGCCAAATGAAAAACCCATTTATTTCACATATAAAGTCAACACATGTATCCCCAGTGAGACAAAGACTGCCATGCTATCCCAGCGATGTTGATCCTGTCACAACACATCCGTTCAAACAACCTTAAGAAACAATGCAACTCTGTATAGGTATCTCATAACTGGTTGCCAAGGAAGAGCATACAAGGTACTTCACATCTCTATAGATGCAGTGATGCGCTGCTTCCTTCAAAGTCTGGGTTCATCTATGTCCCCTAAGGGACATAGGCTCTCCCAAGTGCCTCCACCAAGACATCCTTAGATTCTTTTTGACAGATTAAAAAAAAACCAACTACTACAACTGCTTTTCAATGAACGACACAAAGAGGGCTGTTATAACATCAGAATGTGATTCTGGCAGTAACTCTCATATCAGCTTCAGAATGAATAAAAGACTCCAGATGAAACCAAAGCAAGTACCTGATATCAACTGTTCACATTTGCCTCTCTCTCAGGAGTTGCAGCTTTCAAATTCTGCAAAAGAGAGGGCTTCCATTTAAAGCAAGTAAGGGTGCACCAAGGGCATAAGATGCTGGGAAGCTAAATAATAGGGGAGTCAGAAAATGGGAGGTCCGTAGGACTAGTAAAAAACAGAATGCAACAGAGCTTGCTGGAATGGGCACTTTTGAATAAAGATTGCTGCCAAATGAGTGAGAATCAGTGGACACACATCACAAAAATATATTTCAGAAACCAAACCCTTCAAATATTATGCTCTCATTAACTATGAATAGCTCCAAAACCCAGCTGGAACATAACAGAAGAGCCCAAAATAGCACGGTCCATGTAGGATCACGGAGAGTGATTAGTTTGCTTGATTTTCTTGGTTTAGATGCTCTCTTGTGGTTTGTTGTGCTTTTAATTACTGATCATTTATTTGGCTTTCGTTGTAAACCACCCAGAGTCCCTTGCGGGAAATTGGAGCAGTCTAGAAAGGCAAAATAAATAAATAAATGAATAAATAAATAAATAAATAAATCCACAAAGCACATGTGGTGAAAAGTCTGAGAGTAGAATCTGATGGCTGCAGAGGTACAAAGCCATTTACACTGATCTCCCCTAAAATGGCCCTTCTGTCTGCTGGACCAAAAAGATTCAGCTCAAGCATAGATTGGGATCAGCCTGGAGTGCATTTCGCCCAAACAGACTAGAGGGGAAGGAGGCAGAGAGGCATAAAGTATTCCCAGATACCATAGTCCACTATCCATTCCTTCTGAAAATATCCTATTCTAGAAAACAACCAAGAACAGCAATGTACAAGAAAGGTGACCCAATTGACATAATACTGCACCACATCAGACTAGAGAGGACTGGTGCAACAAACCTGAAAACCCACTTGAAAATCCATATTCCAGAAGAGTAAGGAAAGTCAACTTTATTTGCCCACCATAGAGAGATAAGAGTTAACCAAGTTATTAAACAAGACAGAAAACATTCAATGGAACCGCAGTGTAGTATCTAGCATTTAGACAGCACAGATTTTTGGCCTGAAATAGTCACCATAAGATGGCTCCTCCGGAAGTGGTGTAACTTGTTGCACTGAACTTATTTAGTGAAGTCTGACAAACATATGCTTTGTTTGGCCTACACAGTGTCAACGTGAGTGGGCGATGGCCTATGCTGTCCAACTCTAGTTGCAGAAAACAGACAGTAGCTTCACAGCAGAGAACACGGATTCAACGAAGACAGACTACGCTTCTTGGATTTAGCAGTCTATTTATAATATGTGCAATATATAGCAGTACCTGGAACTGATTCCTTCCTTCCACAGAACTTTAAATAACGTAGAAATCCAGTACAGTACTCAATTTCAGCAGTGAGAACAGAGCATCCAACGATCAAACAGTCAAACTAGCAAGTAATCAAATATCCAACAGCCAACAAGACATGTGCCTGTCTGATCAGTATACAGTATATAGCATCATTATCCAATCACCTTGGTTCTTTTCACCATCTGAGCCATGCCTAACAGATTGTGCATGTCTCAGCTCTTGGCCTTCACTTCTAGCTATCTTTCAAGATCTTGACGGTCTCGCCTCTCTTTCAAGGCCACTGAGGCTCCACACAGCTGGACCTTAATTACTGTATGGACTTCAAAACTTTATTCTCTAGGCCCTTGACACACAGACTGCCATTGAGATGCCTTGACATACAGAATGCCATTCTAAGATGCTATGCAGAAGATGGATTTCTGAGCCAGAGAGGAACCAGAATGAGATTCTTGTGGATGATTTGTGGCTACTCACAATCTAGTCACATTCTGTTCTGTGTGTTTCCTCTGCTTGAAAGTTCTGGGGTAGACATGGGCACAACTCGGCGAAATTGTCGTTTCTGTTTTTGGTTATCGTTTCCGTTACGTAACGGAAACGGTAACGATAATTAAGCCGTCAGAACTCGAACTCGAACCGAAAAAAGAAAAATTTGGTCGGGTTTTTCGTTTCCGTTTGTGGCATCGCGGCGATCGCGCAATGCGAAGCACAGAAAAAGTTTTTAAAAGTTTTTTTAAAAAACCCCGACTCCCGGCCAAAAAAGCAGGTGAAAATATGCCTGCCTGAGGCTTTGCCACCTACCAGAGGGGTGGTTTCTAGGGGGTCCCCGGCCTTCCCCCCCTCTTCTCCTGTCCTGGGCTACTTGCACCAGGCTGGGAGGGGGTCATCCTCGTCGTCTGTCTCGCTGCATGCCATGCGGTGGGGGGGATCCAAAATGGCAACCACAATTTTTCTTTTGAAATCGTGGTCAAAAACACACCAAATCACCACAGAAACATGTGAAATTTATTTATTTTAAATGCCTGAATTTTTATAGTAGCAGCAGTGGGTTTTTTTATAGCAATAAAACATCGTATTGATTTTATTTTATTTTATTTTATTTTTATTTTTTTAGACCTGCCCATTTGGGCTGGGCATGGGATGGGACCATACAATTTTTTTGAACCATTCCACCAGGTTTTTGACTGACACTTCTGGATGTCTCGGAGGGCATAACAAGCCGAGGCACCTTCCAGAAATCGCAGTCGGGTGTATGGATGTGGTTGAGGGAGGAGGGCTGGCTGCTGGTGCTGGTGTGATCCGATCGAGATTGAGGAGGGAGGCTGGAGGCTTTAGGATTTAAATTAGGCAGGCAGGGAGGGAATTGAATTTAGAAAATAATTTTTTTGATTCCCTGCAGCTTTGTCTGTGAAGGGAATAGCAGTTTATTCTTTATTTCTTCTCTGGTAATTTGAGGATTTTTTTCTGATATTGGATAAAGGGGGAGGTTCGACTAGGAGTGGGAGGTGTGGATTTATTTTAAAAATATATATGATATACTACCATTTATTTTCTATTTTCCCAACTTCAATTTGCTTGCACACACACACATTTGGGATGCAAGCCAAGAACAGAACCTCTATCCTAAGTGATATCCTAACTGCCCACTCGCCCGCCCGCCCGTGCCGCCACCCGCCTGTGGCCCGCGCCGCCGCCCGCCCACTCGCCCGCCTGCGGCCACCACCTGCCCATGGCCCCCCGCCACCACCGCCCGCCCGCACCTCCCCCCCCACCGCCTGCCCCCCACCCCGCCCGCTGCCTAGGGCGCAAAAACACCTAGCACCGGCCCTGATTGCGGGACGCCCGTATGTTCTGGGAAGTCAAATCGCACTAAATCGTGGTGGAAACGACAAACGACAAACGGAAATGACAATTTTTTGAAAAATTTCGCGACAAACGGAAACGACCCGAAACGGACCCATTCCGACAAACAAAAACTCGAAACATCATTTTTTCTGGTCATGCCCATGTCTATTCTAGGGTGTTTCCTGAAATACTGAAGTACGGATGAGAAGATATACTGCAACATTACTACTTTGCAATCTCATGATTCCTTGAATCATTTCCATTAAGCAGTGTTTGACTGCAAATGCGGTTGACTTTGCTTAACCAGAAATTACCATCTGAAGCATTTTTTCTGAAACATGGATATACATCATGGTCAGTGTGTACAGAAATATAATGCCAAGGGAGATAGATGGACAAGTTTACTTTTACAAAAAAGTATTAAGGTGCTGCCATAGATTCTGCTGTGAAGAAGGGTATCGTTGCACCAGCAGTCCCGGAAGCACTCAATCTCTCTTCTGCATAACAGGATGCAGAACAAATGGATGGTTAGGTCACTGCTGTGCACCTCGGGTTGGAATGGATATTTTTAAGTGCAGAGCTTTAATTAATTATAAACGAGAGGCTTCTGGATTTCCTGAATGAATATTCTTTGTTAAAATGGCAAAATACATGATTCAACTGTTTAAAAGGTTTAACTCTGGCAACATCCCACAGTGAAGTATCTACAGTATGTTTGTGAAGATGGTTTCCACATCTGAATAGGTGGAAATTCCACTAAAATGGGAAATGAAATTTATTGTGCTCAAATTTCATTACACGAGTGTCCCTTTTTTAGGTCTTCAGACAGCCAATGTTCTGCCACAAAGGGACATGTATATTTCTGAGCCTTCTGATGCATTGCAGAGAAGAAAAACATTTACAAAACTATGCATACATTTCAGAATCAAGTACGTTTTATAATGTGCACATTTGAAAGAAATGCACGTAAAGAGATTTCAGATAATTAGGTGAAAAGTCAAACAAACAGTGTACATTTTTAAAGGTAAAGTATCTCGCAGAATTCAAAAGCAGAGTAGGAACCGCCCCGCCCCTCACCCAGCCATAGGAAACATATCCATGGCTTCACTTATCTACAGTCTGAAAATATTAAAAATGCTGTATTAAAAGAAAAAAAATAAGAACATGTATCTTCGTGGTATATGTACTAAAACTGACACATACATGGTATATATGGCCTGCTATGGTAATAAATCGTGAAATGCTTTTATTTTTTGTTTTTGTTTGCTTGTTTTGTTTTGTTTGTCATGCTGAAGTGTTTGCTATTAATGGAAGTTTTCAGCATCCACGGGGGGGGGGGGGGAGGCAGCTTAGAACCAATCCCCTGCAGACACAGGGCTGCTACTGTAAACACTTAAGTCTCCTTGGTTTACTGGCATGGTAACATGTCTTGCATGCCTGGTCGTATGCTTTAATCACTTAGCTGCAATTAGCTGTGACAACATCTCTCTTTTATGTATCAGTGACCATTATTGTTCTTGCTGACATGTAGAAATAGGTTATCTCAAGAATTTTTAATTCTAATATCTGAAGAAAACGGAAAGAAAATGCCTAAGAAATCATGCGTCTTCTATTTTCATAAGTTATTGTGGTTTTCTCAAGCCCTTTCCTTGCTTTAAAGAATTGTTTTCATGTAAACCAAACCTTTTCCTCCAGTTCAGTTTTACTTCTGAATTAGAAGCGGCTTTTGATTCCCTCCCCTCCCCTTTTCAGGTGACCCACAAACACCAAAGCTCTCCATGTATCCTTACTGCTTTTAGTAAAATCCATTTCACATAAAGTAAACCATTAGGTCTGAGAAACCTAATGACACAAAGCTACTCTTTAAGACAGCTTACCATTAAAACAATTAAAGGTACAATGAAGGAGAATGACATGGTGACCCAAATTAAAATACAATAGATGACCAAAAAATTAAAATGTTTGTCCCTCCAGATGTTTTGGCCTATGGTTTTGATCCAGTCCATCTAATGGCAAGAAACTGTAAATAGTGGTGCAGTGGTTAAATGCCTGCACTGTAGGTCAAACTGTGCTCACGACCTGGGGTTCAATCCCCAGGAGCCAGCTCATGGTTGACTCAGCCTTCCATCCTTCCGAGGTGGGTCAAATGAGTACCCAGCTTGCTGGGGGGGGGGGGGAATGTGTAGTCTGCATAGTGCAATTAAACTGTAAACTGCCCAGATACTACTTGAAGTAGTATGGGGCAGTATATAAGCAGAACACTTTGCTTTGCTTTTAGTCAAAAACATCTAGTGAGCAAGGAGGTTCAAGATACTGGTTTTGACTTACAAAAACCTCCACAGCTTGGGACCTGAATACCTGACGGTGCAGATCATCCCAAGGTCAACTGAGGCCCGACCCACTAGAACATCACAGGCATTTTCACTTTGGGTGGCCATTCCCAGGGAGGCCCGGAAATCGACTACTCAAACCTTATCTGTGGTTGCCCCCCATGCTTTGGAATAAATTACCAAGTGAGATTTGCCTAGCACAGTCCCTGCCAGCCTTCAAAAAAAGCTCTTGACTCTGCTTTTTAGAGAGGCATTTGGCAACCATTAGTGTTTTTCCCCTGCCACCGTCTTGACTGATTTTTATTATCGTTTTTGTCTTGTTTTTATTATTAGTTTTGTTTTTGTTTTGTTTTGGGTGATGTGTTTGATATTTGGTATTTGTTTTTTATTAATGTATATGGTGATTGTTGTATCGTAAACCACCCGGAGCTCCTCTAGAAGATGGATGGTACAGAAATATATTAAATAAATAAATAAATAAATAAATAAATAAATAAATAAATAAATAAATAAATAAACAAACATTAAAAACATTAAAAACACAAATCATTTCTTTAGGCTGTATACCAGGCATATTCAAACTTCGGCCCTCCCAATGTTTTGGACCACAACTCCTAGAATTCTAAGCTTAAGATTGCCAATGGCAAAGGACTGTGGGAGTTGCAGTCCAAAACATCTGGAGGGCCGAAGTTTGGACATGCCTACTGTATACCATCACAATGCTTATGGTGCTGGTGCATAAACATTAACTTGTTGATGTTAAGTCACCTCTCAAAGAGCCGTTAAGCAATTGCAAAAGCATCATCATTGCTGGATGTACTCCAGGTTAAAAACAGACAAGCAGACAGCTCTGCGGAAGAAGTGATTTGTTTTGAATTACCAGCAAATGGTTCTGCTTTGACTAAACTCCGGGAGCAGGAAAGGAACCACACAGAGCCTCAAAGCCACAGTCCCCAACATTCTGTAAAGCTTACCCTAGTTTTGCTTCTAGAACTTGCGGCAGCCTCTTCCCGACTCACGCTGAGGGCTGTCTTTGTAGCAATACAACTCAGCAGAAGCACAAAAGCCTACGGTGGCACTAAATGTGGCAAAAAAAAATCACTCCACATGTCTTCCTCCGGCTAGGAAGCGAAGTCTGCCAGATGGCAGTGAGAGAGGTAAATGGACAATAAATGTCCCCTCGCTCTGCTTATTTCTAGTCTCTGAGGTTAGGGCCAGATGGAGAAGAGTGGTGGCGGCAGGAGCCTTGCCGGGATGAAAGGAACAGGCAGTGGAAGCATTCTGCAAACCGCTTCCTCCCTATTGTGATGGCTATTGTCCTCGGGCTATTGTTCTCACCATTAATCCCTCTCCCTGCTACTTTACAGATAGTCTCAAGAGTGCTGGCTCTCCTGTCTAGTTCGGCCTTTAGATTTAGGAGGTCCTATAGTGAGTTTTTTCCTCAGACGTGTAATGAGGTAGAAGTCACATAGTTTGGTTCCCCCACCACCACCCCATTTTCTAATGAGGAAAGCTGCAATAAGGTTGTATTCCCGAATGTAACATAAGGAGTAGAAATAACAATTATTTTCACTTGTTCCTGTTTGAAATTACTGCTTAAAGCTATTTTAGAGCCAATTTGCAAAGGATCAACTGGTAGGGTTTGCATCATTTTCTTATCAATCCTGAGACCGCCTTGTCCGATTCCCTTAGGGTTTGCTTAATTTGTCACAACTAATTGCATTTAGTTGAGAAGATGCTGGGTGGCTTGTCTAACTGTGTAATCAAGACATGTCACGGTCCCATGTTAATTAGTCACAATTGGTTAAGAGCACGTTCTACTCTTGCATTTTTTTCTTCTAAAAAGTCAAAAGCAATGAATCAAGTTTTGTCAAGGCTAACTTCCTAAGTAATACCTTTTCCTCATTTGCGCAGACCAGATTTCCTCCCATCTGGCTGCACCCATTAGAGAACTGTACAGTGGTACCTCGGATAACGAATTTAATTCATTCTCCGAGGCAATTCGTTATCTGAAAAAATTCGTTATCCAAAGCACGGTTTCCCATAGGAATGAATGGGAAACCAATTAATTTGTTCCGGGGCCTAGGAAAATGACACAGACACCAGGTTTTTTGCTCAAAACTCTTTATAAAGGGCACTTTTAATGTACAGATATGATGCAGCCCAGGATAACTTTTTTACTTATTCATGCTGGAAATTTGTTATCCGAGGCTGCCCATAGGGAAAAAAACTCATTATCCAAGGCAGACCTATACCTAGAAATTGCAATTCGTTATCCGAGGCAGCCCATAGGGAAAATTTGTTATCCGAGGCAGCCCTATACCTGGAAATTGCGATTCGTTATCCGAAAAATTCATTATCAGGGGCATTCGTTATCCGAGGTATTACTGTAGTTCTAAAACTGGAGGGAAGGAGGGCTGGGACAACGAGATTTGGGAACCCTGTAGAGTATACTTGGATTCTGTGGTGGGAGCCTGGATCAGTGCACCCATGTTCTTCAGTGTCAATGTACAGATGGAAAACTGTCATAGAAAGTGCAGGATCCCTGCCTCCAAAGAGTTGTTTTCATTTCCTCAGTCCTATTCTGTGCAGTGGTTTTCTCTAGAAAGCAAAGCAAAAGCAAAGTGTTCTGCTTATATACCACCCCATACCACTTCAAGTAGTCTCTGGAGAGCAGCTCAGTGGCTCAGATCTTTGGCTATGGAGCCAGGGGTTGGAAGTTCATTTCCCCACTGTGCTTCTTGAGAAGGGATGGACGTGATGATCCCCTTCCAGGTTTGCCATCATCATCATCATGCTACGGTTGCTGCTGCTTCCTTTATGGGTCAGCGATACAATATGGGTCACTTCCATGAACCATTCCAGTCAAAGGTTACACTGTGTATGGGGTGGTGGGCCCTAGTGCTGACATTATACTGAAGTTATTTGGGGCAAATGAAGGCAGTTATCAATGGAAAAGTACTATAAAACAGATGAGGAATGTTGAAAAATCTCCCAAAACGGCACTCTCACAACACTGCCAAATAAAAAGCTCATAAAACAACCTCCATAAAAACAGTAAGTTGATTTCAGCTCAGCTGCAGATGAAATTCAACAGCCGAAATATTAAACAGCTGCAGTTTTCCGATTCAAAACCCTCTACATGTAACAGACACATTTTCCTATAATAAACAATTGGGAATAAAAGCAAAGGTGGGATACCAAGATTATCAGAGAAGTTAATATCTCCCAATTTGGCACAGGCAAGCATGTGACATACGAAACATGCTCAGCAAGAATACCAAGTATTTCATCCCATACTGAGAAACTGCATAAATAAACTCTGCCATAATGAGAATACAGCAAGGCTAAATACCCATGTGCAAAGTATTGTTCTTAAAGCAAAGTGTTCTGCTTATACTGTATACCACCCCATAGCACTTCAAACACTCTCTGGGCAGTTTTACAATTTATTTATTCAGGCTATACATTGCCTGCCCCCCGGCAAGCTGGGTACTCATTTTACCGACCTCGGAAAGATGGAAGGCTGAGTCAACCATGAGCCAGCTACCTGGGATTGAACCCCAGCTTGTGAGCACAGCTTTAGCTGCAATACAGGCATTTAACCACTGTGCCATGGGGCTCTTATTACCGATATGGTTATTAATACCAGTGTGGTAATTATATGCTGTCAAATTGCCTACATGTCATGGTAACCTGATAAATGGGTGACCTGCAAAATGTCCTATAATTAATTGCCCTGCTCAGCCTTTGCAGACTAAAGGCTGTGGTTTCCTTATGGAACTCTAGACCCCCGGACAATTCACACCCTGACAAGCAAACGCTCTGTCACTTATCTGAGGATGGAATGAAGGTGCTGGAACATTCCTTGATTGTTCTTTTGTGGCATGAAGGTGGGGCAACTTTGTGATACCCAGTAGCTCAGGAACATGAAGGAGAATGTGAAAAGAAAAAACAACCGCTTTTGAATCCGTTGTTTTGTATAGCTACTTTGGGAGTAGTTTAAATTATGTAAATACAACCAAGCCCTTTAATATACCCCGTTTTCCTCAACATTACTGATTCCAAATCAAGCCATTTCAACAGAAACCCATCTTTCTGCAGCTTCTGTCTATGCAACACAACACGTATCATCCCTGAGTTGTCCCTAAATCCCACACCGTGCCAGCTTCTCATCAATTACCTGATACCTCCTCTTGTGCGTGCCTCTCTCATTTGCCTGTCCTGACGGCTGAGATTTTATTCTAGAATTTGACCTTGTTTTGTCTTTAAAAATAGCTTCTTTTTCTTCCACCCATATGCCATTAAAATGGAAGCCTCTACCTTTCCATAACGGAGGGGCCTACCTGCTACAAAAAGGAACGGAGACATTCTGTAGGCACAGCCAACTGAAGTAGAGCACCATCTGAGCTGCCAAGAAAAGGCACTGCCAAAATCCCCTCCAAGCTAAAATAATTTCTTGAAAATGTCGTTTTAAAAACAAAAATGATTTTGTGCAATTATTTTCAGATGTCTTCTTCATCACAGAACTTTGACTAAAGGGCGTCGTCCCGTGGAATTGTCAAAGTAGGTTTTGTCTTTCAAAAGAGAGTCTCTGTGGGCAAGTCCATTACATTAGTCGGCATGGGGTTTAATGGGTCTGAATGCACCCCACTACTTTACAAAATTGGGACTTCATCTTACACACCGTACACATATTTTGCTCTGGATGAAGCCAGACAGAATAATCATAAAATGATAGATATTTGGGGCCAGTATTTTCGCTGAACATTACATTCATTTAGTTGGAAGTTCTCTTTTCATGCAGATGACATACAATAGGTACATTATAGGGATGGAATTAGAGTTATTTTTGCCATGTATCACCTCTAAATTTTGAAGGAGGGTTTTGCTAGGTAAGATGGAAGCCAAATGCCTTCTGAAAGCAGATTAGAATATCTGGACTTCCATTTCTCTGCTTGTCTCCTGGAATACAGACAATACAGTAATTCATAGATGTGGCATTCTATTTTTCTCTATATCACAGATATAAAGATAGCCTATTAAATATTATGAAGGAGGGCTAGTAACACCCCTGTTAGACCAGAAAAATAGCAGTGTTTGTGATTTTGGAGGTTGGTCTAATACAGGTGTCAAATAGCTAGATAGCTCAGTGGCTTAAGTATCTTGTTGCAATGTCAGAGGGTGCGAGATCAGTTTCCCACCTCTGCCTTCCTGTGAGCAAAGACAGTCTGTGCAGGGAATGGTTAACCACTTCTGAGAATCTAAAAAACCCAGAAAGGG
Source organism: Phrynocephalus guinanensis (assembly GCA_037367245.1). Lineage (NCBI taxonomy): Eukaryota > Metazoa > Chordata > Lepidosauria > Squamata > Agamidae > Phrynocephalus > Phrynocephalus guinanensis. The sequence goes on from CM074736.1 coordinate 34,647,317, forward strand.
CTCGTGGCAAATAATTATTTTAATGGCAAATAATTATTTTAAAAAACGTACCCTCTACCCTTGCCTTTGAACTATGTAAAAGGACGACACACATCCATGCCCCTTCTGATGGACTATGTAATTGTGGTGATGCTGATACTCCTACCCTTAATGCCTTTATGCAATATGCAAAAAAAAAAAAACATGCTAGCTGTCCACAAGCACTTCAAACTAACTGATACCATCTGAGCCCTCCTTAAAAGTTGTATAGGTTTCTGCAGGACTATAAGTAACAGGACTGGACAGATGCATGGTAGGGATCAAAGCCAAGCAAACTGGTAAGTGAAGCATAAGAACAGCAATTGCACTGTGAGACATCAAAGGTTAGATCGGCAGCAAGCATAGCTTGACCACCACAGAAACTATACATGAATGTATAGTTATCCCAAGAAATCCATGAAGAATATGAAATTATAATTGATCATCCTGTGGTTTTTTTTTAAAATATCAGTTCAATTTCGTTTTTACCCCATGAATTTCCAAACATCCAGGGATGAAAAGAGTAGGCAGTGAAAGAGCTCAGTAAACCACCTGCTGCCTTCCGCTATGTCCAATAGAACCGACTGCTTTGGCAGGCTCTCCTTCTTATCAATAGTCTGCCCGGCCATTTGCTAGGGGATGATGTGGCGGCATTCATCATAGCAAACAGAGCGGGGGCTGTGCGAGGTAATAGCCAAGGCTCAACCATGCATCTGTGATTCTGCATGCAACTCTGCAGTGGTTGGTGGGCTTTAAAGACTACTTGTCATACGGCCAAAAAGTGGAAATATTGGGGCTGTGCATATGGACAGTATGCATATTTCTGTCAAGTCTATGTGTGTAGTGGCCAATCAGATTCATTCTAGTAGTTGGACGATCCCCTCTTGACCATTCTAGGATGGGATCCTTACCCAACTCCCCATATCATATGCAGGTCATCAGAAGATCCCTGCACCTTGCTGACGAAACTAGTTCACACTGTTAGTGCTACCCTTGGGCCTGTAGCCAGAGACGGGAAGATTCAGAGGTACCATGTACACACTCTTGTTCAATGTCCAAACCACCTTCTGCAAGTCTACTACAACTTCAAGTTGCTAATCCATTGTTAGCACAACACCAGCTTGTAATAAACAGAAAATATTTCACTCTAAAAATGCATAGATATGATGACCTCCTGGAGTCATTTAGGCAAATAGATGGGTTTTTGTTGTTGTTTTTTAAGTAAAACGCCATGTAGATGTTTTGTTGATGTAGTCTGGAGAGGCGCAGGCTTGGTGTGACTGCAGCAGATCCACAAACCTCACACGTTTATCTCTGAAATGTTAGAGCACTTTGGGAATAGTGTGGGTCTCTCCTAGATAAATGTTTAATCCCTGAGGTAATAGTTTTAGCTCTGACAGAAATCTCAGAGTTAGCTGCTAGAATCTAATATTGTTTCTTTTAACTATTAGTCATAAACTTAATTTTAAAGTTCTCATGCAAAGGCAAAGCATTGCTCCCTTAAATGGTTTACACCTTACCAAGGCTGTCCACCTCCCTCAGGGTTTCAACTGAAGAAAAAGTGTCATGGAACCTGAGGAGACGTCTGTCTTGATAAAAGGTACAAAACAAAACCTTTTCATCTGCATTCAGTGCCCTGAAGAGTACTCTAGACGATATTTAGTCACATTAATAACTTTCTGTTCAGACTTTTATCCATTTTATACACATTTGCTTGACTGATCCATTTAGAGAAGTTGGGCTATATTTATATAAACAAACATACTGCTGGATGTCAAATTTGCAAGCCAATAATTAAGACTACTGGTTAACAATCTGGCACACAGTCTGAATGTTAGATTCAGCACCTTGGAAAGCAGCAAAACAGTTGATCTGGAAACATTACTTTTGCTGGAAAAAAAGCAAAAGGTTCAGTTGTTGCCATCCTCCCTCAAATATGTAATACTCAGAGGTACACACATTTTGCCAAGAGAAAGCCTACTATTGTGTTTATGAATTATTATGTAACCAGGAAATAGGATAGTAGTCCTGCTCTTACAACACCAAACATAAAATATTAAAGAAAAACCAATAAGGAATAAGGCAACATGTCTGCATTTAAGCAAAGTTAAAGGCTGAGCACACAACATATGCATCTACTCCAAAGTCAGTTCCATTAAATGTGGTGAGAGCGATTCTCGGATAAGCACACAATAAACAACAGCCTAAAATACATATAGGTCCTTCATGGTACCTCTGGTGAGAAATAAGGGGATAGTCCCTTGCCCCCAAACCCCACACCGAATGTTAAAAGCAATTTGATATAAAAATCACTGTTCAGTGTTCATATATCATCTTCACATCTTTGTTTTCAATCCAATGTTGCTTCTCGGGTAGAAAGAAGAGCACCGGACAAGGTGCTGTCATTGCCCATGGGATGCCTACATGTATTCACAACCCTCACATTATTCAATACCTCTCTGCCTAGTGCAGTATTCACATTTACTCTAATGTGAACCTTGTTTTACCATAGTGGTTAACCACCTACTGTTCTGCTAAAAGGTATTGTCCATCTCCAGCTTTTATGCATGCTGTCCCACCCCCCCATTCTATGCTGCAGTTTGGACCATGATTACATATAGTGAATAAATAGATTTGTCTTGTGCACTAATAAATTACAGTGATATGGGGAGGGCAGAATTATGACATGTCAGAATGCCTTGAAACATGGTTTTTATTAATGCAGAACAGAATAATAATATAGTGTGTGAATTCCCTACTGGATATTTATTTTTTTCATAGGTAGAATAGTGGAAGTTGCAGTGACGAGGTGCAGCTAATGGACAAGGTGGCAGGCAACTTCTAGGATTCTTTTTTGTGCATTTGTAAATATCACGCCAATAGTCAGTTTCAGATTTTTAAAAAATATGAAAAATATAGTACAGTAGTCCCCCGCCACAACGCAGTTCATAAACTACGGTTCCAGTATATAGCGTTGGTTTTTTTCCTTGAGAAAAGCAGGCTTCCAAAGAGAGGTTTTCAACCCCCTCCTGACACCTCAGCAAACAGACCTTGAGCTCCTGGCAGCAAGGTTTGCTGAGGTGTCAGGAGGAGGTTAAAAACCTCTCTTTGCAAGCGCAGTGGGCAGGAGCAGCCTCAGGTCTGTTTGCTGAGGTGCCTGTATTTCACTTCCAAAGAGAGGTTTTTAACCCTCTCCTGACACCTCAACAAACCTTGCTGCCAGGAGCTCAAGGTCTGTTTGCTGAGGTGTCAGGAGGGGGCTAAAAACTTCTATTTGGAAATAGCAGCTGAGCAGCCCAAGGTCAATTTGATGAGGTATTAGGGCTTGGTTGAAAATCTCCATTTGCAAACGCAGCCAGCAGGAGCAGCCCCAGCTCTGTTTGCTAAGGTGTCAGGAGGGGGTAAAAAACCTCTCTTTGGAAAAGCAGCCAGCAGGAGCAGCCCAAGGTCAGTTTACTGAGGCATCTGCATTTTGCAGATTTTCCTTTATTGCAGGTGGATCAGGCACCTAACTCCAGCAATAAACGGGGGGAGTACTATAGCTTCTTGGTGGTCATTCAACTCTCAAAAACATTTAAAATATGTAAATGAACTACAGTACATGCCAAATGATCCAATTCTCTCTAGACTGAAGCCAAGAGATCTCAAATTACAGTAACATACAGGGGTTCTTCGTAGAACTACATGTATACTTTTAATATTTCTAAGGGGAGATAAAACCCTACATGATATGCTTATGCAGGAGCTGAATAGGTTTGTCCAGTTCTCAAGACTGGAGACGGAGAACAATATGGAAACTATTCTGTTCTCTGGAATAAAAAGAACATATTGATGTCATAAATGAAACAGGGACCAGGGGCCTTCTGGATAGACTGCAACTCCTATTAGCCTCAGCAAGAAATGGTCAGGAACCATGGGAAATGTAGTCTAGCATCTGAAGAGCTGCAAGTTTCCTACTACTGTTATAAGAGAAGGAGGCACAAGGGGCTCATGTTTAAGCAGTGTATGCACTGAATTATGGCTTCAGAACAAAAAAGGGGGGGGGGAATTACTCTTTCTGACAGCAACAAAGGACAATTATCAGAAACAGTGTCTTTCCCAGAGAGAGCAGAAAAAGCCAACAGTGGCCTTACCTGTTTGACAGCATAAAAGAGGCGTGCATAGCAGTATATCATCACCAATACCGGAAGGGCTAAGCAGAATATGAAGAGACAGATGATGTAGGAGACCGACTCTGGCGTTTCAGAGGTCCATCGGACCGAACAGCTGGTGCCGGCCCCCTCGAGCCCATAGCTGCTCCAGCCAACAAGAGGCGGTACTGTCCAAATCAGAGAATACAGCCAGGAGCCACCAACCCCTAGCAGAGCCTTCTGGTAGCTGGAGCCACGTTTATTGGTGAGGGTCAGAGTACTGTAACGTTCATAGGACAAAATGGCCAGTGAGATCAGAGATACAATACCTGCAATAAGCAAAAACAGGACATAGGATTAGGGAGATGGCCAAGAAGAGAAAGTAAATTGCCATTGGCTGCATTATTACAATATTGAGAGAAAAGCCTTTTGTCTCTCTTTGTATTAGAATCTTACCCTGGAACCAAATATAGCATTCTCTGAATAATCTGCTTTTTGTGCTTTTTTGCCAACCTAAGAATTATTTTCTTTCACATATTGTCTGCAAAAATTTTGTAGGCTCTGTCTCGATGGCAATGCATTCAAAAGGATTAAGTCATGAGGATCACTTTAAAACAATTTTTCTTTCTTTCATCATGACCGTATCCACAATAAATGATTAGGAAGAGAAAAAAGCATGGCTCTCCCTCCAATTATACCAATGCCTTCAGTTTGTGGATTAATAGCAACAAACCTTTAAACAAGTATTATTGCAATGCTTTTAACAAGTTTTTTTTTAACTATAGCTGTCTTTTAACATCACAATTTGCCCTTGATAACTTTTATACTGTGAGCAGCTTTGGGTTCTAGGAAGAACAGCTAGAGCTAAATCTGTCCAATTTATGACCTAACAGGGTAGGAAATAGTCCATGTAGCTTCAGGTTCTGGAGGGTGTCAGGTATTGGGGTTTCCTTCTTTCCATGCATCCCCCTCCTCCTTGCTGCCACTGGTATCATACAATTGAGCTGTTACTGTGTCAGTGAAAAGCTGGTAGGTGTGAAAGCAACCTAGAAGACAGAGGGGGATGCTTCTCTTCCTTCTCCATCCCCACCCTACCCCACCCCACCCCACCTACTATTCACTCACCTCTTCTGAGCAAAACAGAGTGGTTTGGTTGACTGATTGGCTAAAAATTCTGGGGACATTTCCAAGGAAGATCTATCTTTCTATCTTGACAGGGAGCCACTGATGATGATGATGATGATGATGATGATGATGATGATGATGATGATGATGATGATGATGATGATGATGATGATGATTGGCCCTTGTGCAATGGAAGTTTTTAGAAGAACATACTGTACATGTGCCATGGGCCCTATCCAATGGAATGTTGGGATTTGTAGTTTGGTGAGGTATCCAAGAGAGCCAACTAGAGCTCTCTGGTACAAAATTCTAAATACTTTCCAGACTACAAATCCCAGGATACCTTAGGAGACAATGATAGTTAAAACGGCATGAAGCTGATTTATGCATATGGTGTAGAGATTAATTTATCAGTTACAAGAGATAGTGTTCTTTTCCCTCTTGCAAAATCCCTCCCTGCAGGTTGCATGATGGCTGAAAGTGTGTTCTGCTTATATACCGCCCCATACTACTACAAGTAGTCTCTGGGCGGTTTACAATTTTGATTACAGTGTGCAGGCTACACATTGCCCCCCCCCCAGCAAGCTGGGTACTCATTTTACCGACCTCGGAAGGATGGAAGGCTGAGTGAACCTTGAGCCTGCTACCGGGGATTGAACCCAGGTCGTGAGCACAGTTTTACCTGCAGTACAGGCATTTAACCACTGCGCCACGAGGCGCAGTAAGAATGCATGGTGTAAGAGTAAGAATGCATGGTGTGATTCATGCATCGAGTAAGAATGCATGGTGTGATTCAAACAGAAACATCAACAGTTCTTCCTGTAGACCAGGGATGAGAAGCATTTGATACTCTAGATGTAGAACCACAACTTCCACCAATCCTAACTAGCACATACAATGGCAATGGGCAATGGAAGTTGTAGTCTAACAACATGTGAAAAGGGAAAAGTTCCTCATCTCTGCTATAGATATTGATGGAACACAGTCTGCTTCACATTCTTTTCTATTCATGATATAGAATTTTATTTAACAATTCAGTAGGACCCCCATATCCACTGATTCATTATCCACTGATTCAGTTATCCACAGCTGGCAGAGGAAAAATAAATAAATAATTCAGCAGCCGCAAAGCAAACTACTGTCACAAAGAGCAGCTGTAAAGCAAGTTACTATCACAAAACAGCAGTTTTGGGGACATTTTTGGTGTTCTCTCTTATCTATGGTTTTCATTATCCACTGGAAGGCTTGGAACCAATCCCCAGCGGATACTGGGGTCCTACTGTATAGGTAGTTACTTTAAATGTTTGTAGATAATATTTTAAGGGAAAAGCTAACTTAAAGGCAGATTTTGCAAACATACAATCTAATACAGTAATAGCTTTCAGAGAATCAAGTAAAATGGGCTACTTGGACACAGCATAAATTTTCTGTGACTGTGGAGAAATTCAATCAGTGTAGTACTTGGGTGCATGCAATTTATGCCCCACCACTTGTACAAAAGAAGATCTAGCAAATGGCCAAGATAACACTGTTAAAGGAGCCAACTTCGGGTCAAAAATAGTCTAATTATATTATCATTTAAATTTGTCTCTAATTTCATCTTAATTTCATATGCATCCATCATTTTCAATTGTGCAATGCTCTGGTCCAACTAAAGAATAAAAGAAGAAAATCTCCAAAACTGAAATTAATTATCACTAACAATGGCAGACAAATTACTGTGAAGTGGTGCATGCATCGTGATTAAGAAGGTTGCTCAACTTTGCCTTAATTTTCACGGCATTTATTTTAGATCGGCATGTTCCTGATACTTCCCTGCAATACCATATGGCAGATATAGAGATATTTTAAAACGTGTGGAACCTCACAGTTCTCTGTTTATCCCAGAAAGATTCAGAGAGTGCACGTTGTCAACTACTTTAAAAGATATATCTCCCCCAATGAAAGGACAATGCTTTAAAGATATATTAGGCTCCTGAACATAACAACACAATCACAAGTTTGTACAAAATTAAGTCCTACTCTATTCAGTGTGTTCTACTGTCAGGCAAATATCTCAGGAGTGCAGTAGAAATATATAGCAAATAGTATGAATGGGTTTTATCTAGTCATATAAAAATATCAAGATCTTTGGACATGCAAATGGGCAAATGAAGACTTGAATAAAGAATAGGAAACCAAACAGAATGGGTTTGATAGACACTGGCCATGAGACTGACCGCCTGCCAACCTTTCAGTCCTTCATTGTGCAGAGCCAGGTGGCAGAAGGTACAGTATTTTAAATCAAAGTGCTGAATAGGAGCACTAACATGAGAGCGTAATATATTCAAATATTAACCCTAGTTTAATTCTGCAGGTCTGACTCGCAGGTCTCCCCAGAGGGAGACCACAGTTGCAGTATAAGGATATCTGTAAGAGGGACCTGAAGGCCTTGGGAATGGACCTCAACAGATGGGAAACCCTGACTTCCGATCGCACTGTGTGGAGACAAAAGATACAGCATGGTCTACATAATTTTGAAGAGGTATTTGTCCAACAGGCAGAGGAAAAGAGGCAGGCACGGAAACAAAGAAACCCGAGGACTGGGCAAGAAACAGAATACATCTGCCCCCAGTGCGGTAGAGACTGCCATTCCCGAATTGGGTCTATTTAGTCACACTAGGTGTTGTTTTTAGGATCTCTACTCCAGGCATGATACCATAGTCTTTCGAGACTGAAGGATGCCAATGATGATGATGGCTCACAGAATTAGCCTGAAGCAACAGAGAGTAACCCTGTTGGCATTGACTGACTGGTTGATTTTATTTATGTCCTGCCTTTCTCCCAGTTGAGCAGCAAAATGAGCCTTTAAAAATTGTTTCTAATGTAAAAAATAACAGTTAAAGTACAATAGTCTGCATTAAAAAGCAATAAAACATTGCAGGGACCCAGTTTTTATTATTGCTTGATGATTTATTGATATTTTACTTCTAACTATTTTAAATTGTTTTAATTCTTTGGATTGTAAGCCGCCCAGAGACCTTTGGGTACTGGGCGGCATATAAGTCAAATAAATAAATAAATAAATAAATAAATAAATAAGTTTACAAATATCATGTGCCCCTATTATTAAAGCCTCTTCATGGGAAGCCAAAGTTGGTGAAAGCTTGCCTCTATGGAAAAAGCTTGGCTTGTTTATAGGAAACTCTACTGAGCAGCCCACTCTGACTGCTCTCACTTGCACCCTCTCCAGACTTTCTCCGGCATGCACCCTCGCTAGATGTGCCTGTGAGGATGGTGGGACTGAAAGAAAGGACTCCCTGTAAGACTCGGAATGGGATATATAGCCCTCCAGATGGAGCCAAGTCACTCAGGGCTTTATTGGTCATAATAAAAAAGCACTAGGAATTATGATCCAAAATGAACCAGGTACCTTGCAAAGTGGAATTTTGGTTCTACTTATAACCAGCTCTGATCTGACTGCAGCATTTTGGACTTGCTGAAGTCAATCACATACTTTCCAAAGGCAGCTCTGCATACAGCATATTGTATGATTCCAAACAAGATGCAATACGGTGTGTTGCCAGGTAAGATCTCTCCAGGAATATGTGTACAGCTTGTGCACTTAAGTGTGGAAATGTTCTTCTGTCCAGTGCAGGGACCCAGGCATTCAGACTCAGAAATAAATGCAGGAGTACCCCCAAGCTGGGAAGCTTATTTTCATCACTAGCATATCCTGATCCAGCACTGGCCGGTCCAGCACTTAACAGCCATAAGGAAGGCCGAAGAAAGGCAACTGCATCAGTAGTGGTTGAACACTTGTTTGCAACGTTCCGGTGCAGTAACTTGCCTACATAAAGGTGGAACAAAAAAAAAACCTCTGTTCATTTTCACACTTATGAAGAAACGTTTGGAAAGCATGTGAAATAGCTCTATCCTTTAATGGCTCAAGTTCACTCTTCTTTATACACTGGTGTTGATACTCTTAAAACTGCAAAGCTGGGAGGGATCCTATGGATCATCAAGTCCAGCCCGCATCAAGAAGGCACAGCAGGGGAATCGAACTCCCAACCTCTGGCTCCACAGCCAAAGAACTAAAGTGCTGAGCTATCCATATTCTTGTTGGAGCTTTATTTACAACCTTGCATGCTGCCTGTAGTTTGATTGACTGGGAGGAGCTTTTCTGGGCTGGGGTGATTATATAGCATTAACACATAATTCCTTCCAAGTTCTGAGTTCAAGGGACGCCCAACTTCTCAGATGAGTGTTCTATCTCTTTCTTTCATCAGTTGGTGGCAGCTGATTTGTTTCTGATGATTTCTTTTGGCTAACATGTGTAGTAAAGAATGCAATATATATAGTACAGTAGAACCCCCATATCCACTGATTCATTATCCACTGATTCAGTTATCCACGGTTGGCAGAAGGGGGGAAAATTAAATAATTCAGCAGCCACAAAACAAGCTGTTGTCACAAACAGCAGCTGTAAAGCAAGCTATTATCACAAATAGCGTCTGTAAAGCAAGCTACTGTCACAAGCAGCAGGCATAAAGAAAGCTACTGTCTCAAAACAGCAGTCATAAAGCAACCTACTGTCAGGCGTTCTCTCTTATCCACACTTTTCATTATCCATGGGAAGGCCTGGAACCAATCCCCAGCGGATACTGGGGACCTACTGTACATTCATCTGTAATTTCAGGCAATTGGAAGTAAAGAATTTTTTTTATACTTTCTTCCATAAATGTCTCATAATGAGTTATTTGGAAGTAAAGTACCAGTTAATGATAACGAGATGGAGTCTGGCTATTCTTCTCGGTGGATCTCTGTACTTCTCCTGTGTAACAAAATTGAGATAAGAGTTCTCCCTTATAGGAACAAATGCCAGACGAGGCCACCTGGTGAGCTGGTGAGTTCTCACAAACCCCCTCATTAATTCAATGAAAAGATTTTCCAAATTACAAGACAGGTACAATATAACAGAATAGTAATTGATGTTAATCCACTAAAATTAAAAGGAAGCACTGTTGTTCTGAAACAGGATCATATTAGCATTCCCACCCAGACAAGGACAAAAAAAATTGGTGCAATACAGTGAATTAAAAAATAACATACACACACAGCAAAGAAATGAGAAGCATGTGATAACCAGGAGGGTTTGCTATAGATTATTTGAGTAAGTAATTTTGGTGTTTACTGTGAATCAATATGTGCTGTTGTGTATTGATTCACAAATCATGTAATGGTGCCCCTGTTTGAAAGACCTTACAATCTCTACTTCTGATTTATCCCATTTGATATTTAGGAAAATACCAAGGTAAACAATAAAGGCTAATCTTCTGATTTAAAAGAGTGAAGAAAACGCATGGAAGAGCAAAATAGTTCAATATCCCACCCCAGCAGTTCTGTGGATGAATTAAGAAGCCCTCTCTTTATGGGGCAGGGGGAGAGATCACAGAAAGGTTATAGAATAGAATAGAGAATAGGGTTTTTATTGTCATTATGCTTATGAAAGATATGCACAACGAAATTAGTGCTGTTCCACAACACACTCTAAACAAGGAACCATACAAAACACATAAAACACCATACAATACATTAAAAACTCTTAAAATCGCTTGCAAAATTTAAAACACTACTTAAAAACTGATTAGGATGGTGCTAAAACTGTCATGTTTAACTTGGATACCGCTCTGTTCTTTAGTCTATTTGTCCTTGACCTAAGAGTCCTATATCTCCTGCCAGACGGTAACAGTTCAAAAAATTGGTGGCCAGGATGTGAAGCGTCTCTCAGAATTCTAGATGTCTTCCTCAAGCATCTGGAGTTTTATAGTTCTTCCAAAGGAGGAAGAGGACAGCCCACTATCCTCTCAGCAGTGTATAGGGCTGATTTGTTTGTGAGTTCACACAAGAGCTGGGACTATACCACATACTGCCACATAGGAGCCTCGTGGCGCAGTGGTTAAATGTCTGTACTGCATGTAAAACTGTGCTCACGACCTGGGTTCAATCCCTGCTAGCAGGCTCAAGGTTCACTCATCCTTCCGAGGTCAGTAAAATGAGTACCCAGCTTGCTGGGGGGGGGCAGTGTGTAGCCTGCACACTGTAATTAAAATTGTAAACCGCCCAGAGACTACTTGTAGTGGTATGGGGCGGTATATAAGCAGAACACTTTTCTTTGCTTTTGCTTTGCTTTTGGAAAAGTAATGGTGCTATTTAATACTTAATAATAACACTTTAATAGTGCTTTCAAGGGTTCAAAACACTTTTCCAAGGAGAAAGGCAGGGTAAAAATATTCAGAAAATACTGTATGCATAACCTGGCACATATACAATCATCCTGCAAGCAAAACCAGTGTTATTATCTCCCAGCTTTGGATCAAGGTTTGGAGAAAGTGACTTCTCTGAGGTGAAATACAGAGCCCAGCCTTTTAGACTCAGGTGACACATTGAGACAACTGTGAGGTTTTTCTCCTCATCTCATCTCACCAGTCATTCAAACCTTTCAGTGCTACTAGATACATGTGCTATCTCCTAATGAATAAAACAATATAAAGCAGGCTAATTTGCCCATCAGGGACTGAGCCAAGCTCCAGTAGAATCAAGTGTTTTTCTCTCCAGGAAAGTGGCCTGGTTGTTCCCATTTTCTGTCTGTCATGCCATTCAGCTGTTTCAAGTGAAAGAGCAGAAAAAAGAGAGAGGCTCAGTGTGTAACTACATTGCTATCTATTCCTCCTGTTAGTCCCGGTTCAGCACAATGCAAATTCATTCAACATTTCCCAGCAAGGCAATGCTGTTCGAAATTTGGAGGAAACTCCCACTTTTCTTTGAGAAATCCTCTCTTTTGGAACACAAGATTGTTTATTTTAAATCACTCTACATCATGATGCTTCTTGACTTGTTTCTGGGTATGTGAGCATGCCACTGTATTCTGTATTGCAGGGGTGGCATCCCCTAGGCTGATGCCTTAGTGATGGATTTGTGGCGGCGGCACGGGATGCTGCTCCTTCGGGAAATCCGTAATTATGCCAGCTCTTTGAAATGTTTCCCTTTAAAAAGATTTGTTTTCAATGAACCATTTGTCTTTAGTGCAGCGTCACATAGGCACTAGAGTCTTTGTGTCTGCAACACTGATGCAGTGCTACACTACAGAGAATAAAGAGAGAGAGAGAAATTAACCCCAGACAAAATGGTTATAGACAAGGATGAAATGCAGAAGTCAGGACAGACTCAAGGGTCATCATGGGTACTGCTATCAGCCTAGCTTCCTTTCTCAATCAGGCTATTTGCTCATTTCCCGACATGCCTCTGCAATTTTCAAGAGATCTTTGAAAAGTTGGTTCTTTAGACAGGCTTTTCCAGATATTATATCACCTGAGTGCAGAAATGCTCTTGGCATTTAATTTATCTGTTTTGCATTTTTATTATTTTTTCCATGCTGTCTTTCCTTCATTTCTGTTGACTGATATGTTTGATATCATCCAGCATTGTGATTATGTTATAAATTTATCTTAAATGTTTTATGGTGTTTCCTTTGTTGTGAACCACCCAAAGTGGCCTTGTAGCTAGATGGGCTGTGTAGAAATTTAATAAATAAAATATAATAAAATAAAACAAATTGCAACAAAAGGCATAAAATTTCTGTAAATCCCAGAATCATACATAGAAGCTACTATTTCTCTCCTGACTCTTGAAATCAGCCAAGGAGGTAACGGTGGAACTCCACACTGGAATGGGATATTCAAATCATAAATTCCTCCTTGTAAGAGAAATGGGTACCATCCTGCTTGCGGGAAAGTCTGGCTCATTCTCAAAAAGACCAACTTGGCAACAAATGCTTTAAACAACTATCATCTAGTTGCCAATATACCCAAAACCAATGGAGAGGATGGTGGCTGCGCTTGGAGGACAGTCGCAATCCATTTCATTTAAGGTTTAGGCTGTGTCCTGGGACTAAGACAGTTCTGATTGCCCTTAACAGATCTTCCTGGATCTCTTAGGAGCCCTGGATACCATTACCCACAGTATCTTTCTGGACTGGGTAGCAATTTGGGGGGGGGGGTAGTGTTATCCTGCTGCCCCTCCATTTAGGGTCATATGCAGATGATACAGCTTGGGGATGTTTCAACACCATGGAACCTGTCAACATTTAGGCTGTCTTTTGCTTTCTGAAGCCTAGCAAGCAACCTTTTGTGTTAGCAACACAGACACAATATTGTCCACAATATCAGGCCATGTCCTTGTATTTTGCATCATGGATACAGAAACACAATCTCCCACATTCATAAAATGAAAATTTTTTGGATGAATTGAAATAACATTCCATTCCACAGTTATAACCACTTTGGGGTTATTGTTGGATTTTTGTTGTTGTTGTTTTTTGTTTTGCCCATTGGAACAATTCAGCTACCTATGTGCTACATTGTTATTTCACTAGGCGGAGCACTATTTTTACTGAGAGTTTTTATTTCTATTTATACTGTTTCTTCTATATTGTTTGTGGGCTCTAATGGTTGCTGAGCATATTTTGTATCTCTAGCTACCTTGTGAGACATGCCTTCCAAGATAAGATTGCTAGTATTCTCTAGGGTTGTTTATTGTTTACCTTATATAAATGAACCTTTCATTACTTGGGGAACACTATGGCATTCTCTACTGCCATCTCAAGAAATTTTAATTTATATATATCTAGAGTGAGCTTTTTAAAAAATCCATAAAAATACTAGTTTTCCATTTCCGTTAGAAAGCAGCTGAGGCCCTGTGTGTGGACACCTTCTTAGATATATTTTTTAATAGAGCTTTGCCCTAAAAGTTCTTAGATGGTGGACTTTTTTAAAGGAAGGTTGAGAACCATAAATTAGGAAGGTGGCACATATGATCCCATCAATGTTTCAACGGAGCAGATGTCAGGAATTGTAGCCATGAGGCTTCATGTGAGACATGTGGACCCGTCCATTAATATCAATAACCCAAGGAGATTGCTGTGCCTAGCCTTTCCCAATTGTGGGAAGCCATCAACATCAGACACAGTTCCTGTAGCTTTACCTACTCTGTACCTTCCCCATCCAAGAGGATGCAGAGTAAAGAAAGCCATCTCCTAGATCCTGACCCCAGTGGCAGGAGCATTCCTGCAGAAAGTCTTTGGGTCTGGGAAAGCTACCTTTGATGGTAGGAGGCAGATATAAAGATGGGTGGCCATTCCACTACCATCAAATATTACCTGCGCCTCTTTTGTATACCATTTGCCTTCCCATCTGGAAGGATAAGAAGCACAGGGCAGGGATCCCAGTGGCTCTTTCCCCAATTACTTACAGGAGACAACGGAGAGTGAGGAGAATCATCCATTGCTTTTCACATCGCCACTTGAAAGAATTAAGGGTGTTGAGCAGATCTGGGAGTGGCTCTTTTTTGAAGAGACGGGATCTGGGCAAGGGATTTTCCCCTAAACTCTTTGGAAATAGCAAAATAGCACCCCAGACTCTTGAGATTCCACTTTCCTTTTGACAGACACAGAAGTAAACTTAGTGAAATAAGGTGCTACTTGACAGCATCCGGGTAGATCATCTTTACTGGCTTCTAATGTTGACTCAGATACTCTTGATTCTGTATCAACAGACCCAGTTTAATAGAAGTCAGAAAAACACGTTTTCTCTGTCTGTCTGTCTGTCTGTCTGTCTCTCTCTCTCTCTCTCTCTCTCTCTCTGTGAGTGAAAGAGAGAGGGGGGTAAGAATTCCTGTGCTTGTAGTCTTCTTTGTATATGTAACTGGAACTGTAAGAGATGGATCAGACAGTCAAGTCAGAGAAGTGCAAGTGCATGAAATACAGTTTGGTATATTCTTTAGCTGCCACATTATTAGTGATGCAATCCTATCTAAATAAATTTATTTACTAGAAGTAAAAGCATCAACACTGTGGTTTTACCTTTTAGTAAAGATGTGTTTGATAGTGCTTAAGATCTAAAAGCTCTCTGGAAAAAGGAAGGTAAATGCTTAATTGTGACCCTGTCTTGTTTAAGCAACTGTTACTTTCAGGCACATTGAAAATGGTCTCTAAGATAGGCGCTACTATTTTGGGTTTATTTCAGTATAATTGGAAACATCTTAGATGAATGTTAGTTTCCCAGGTTTTCTGATTAGGACCACCTGCTCTTTGCCTACTGTGAAACGGGTCCCAAGCTGTCGCTTCACTAGGCGTCCTACTGGCACTGCTAAAATAATCACTGCATGTTTCACAACAAGCAAATGGTTTCTGCACTGAATGGATTATTAATGCATTCATTAATTTAACTGGAAGTTAACCCAAATGAAAACTGTTCAAGATGCTTTTACTAATACTAACAATATACTAATGCTGGTCTATATTGAACTTCACTAGGATGATTGTCCCATTCACGTTCAAGGAAATAATTATTTACTTTGAAAAGAGGACTTAAAAGTGCTTATTTGAGAATGGTGAAAAATGAATCAAGACTCATTTTTTTCCAATTTCTCCTATACATGTACATTCTCTTGGACTTATGCTACGTCAACAATGAAATATTTGAGACATGGCTTAGCTAATTTAAATCAATTTTTAAAAATCTGAAAACAATCCAGATTGTGACTGCATAACTGCACAGACACTGAAAGATGTACTCCAAACACATTCATTTGCCTTTAGAAGAATAATTAGTCTCTCAAAGATTTGTCTGTCCTATACGTACTTATGAGAAATACTTAATATATATATATATATTTTAAAAAGTGTAACCATTTTAATTTTACATCTAAACAAATTATCCAATGAGTAGGTACCAGCAGACACATTTATTAGGCATGCTGCAGAAAAATCCAGGCAGGCACTAAAAAAGATAATTATGGCTGTCTGTTTAACGCAGTTGTTTCCAACTACCACAATCACAGTGATTCTAGTCATGTTCTTCCAGTTTACATGTTACTTCTCAGCAAAAACATGAACAATAACAATCCCTAGGTTTCTCCATATGCTCACATTAACAGCCTGTTGGCTAAAGAAGGTTGGTCTGGTTGATCCCTTTTGCCTTAAATCTCTAAATGAATCGGTACCAGATTAAAACAAGTAACATAAATCTGTTTCCATTGGAATGCACCTGCGGTTCTGTAGTTTTCTCTTAAACCACTAAGCATAAATCTAATCTTCCCTACTTTTTAGCTGTCATGTTTCACTTTTTGCAGTTTAATACAATTATTTTTCTCTTGCATTCTGACGTTGGACAGAAGCTGGGAAAAGCTTATGGCTTCTGCTTAGGAGGTTTCATTTGCTCCTGATAAAGCGATTGAACAGCTGTGGACCTGGGGACTGGGGGGGGGGGGGGGGAGAGAGAGGGCAGATGGACTATTTCTCATACACCAGCACAGCTATCTTATGCGGGTCTGTTTTTGTAATCCTGGTTGACTTGTGTAAAACAAGGTGTTTTAGTTTTTTGTTAGAATCTGCCTTAAACCAAGTCAGGTGTAAGTACAATCAACATGGAAGTAGCTATCCAGAGTATCAGGCATTCTGTTACGTCAGGTCTACCCAGAGATGCCTAGAATTTAGCAGGGGATTTTGGGCACGCAATACATGAGCTCTGCCATTGATCCCTGGCTCTTCCCTCCATTCTTACAGTGGATAAAAATATATGTGTGTGAAAAGAGTCCAGGGTTGGAAATTATAACCACAGGGCCAGTCTATTACTAAGGTAGCATAATGTCTAAAACACTGATGGTGAACCTTTTAGAGACCGAGTGCCCAAACTGCGATTCAAAACCCACTTCTTTTTTTGCAAAGTGCCAATACAGCATTTTAACCCGAATACAGGTGGCTGTGAGGGGGCGATGTCGGGTGCCCACAGAAAAGGCTCCAAGTGCCACCTTTGGCACCCGTGCCATAAGTTTGCCAACAATGGTCTAGAACAAGTAACTCTTCTGCCAATTTCATTAATAGTTGCCAATCCACCCCCAAAAAAGAACCAGCACTGAATATTTGCTACTTATTTGAACATTTGCGATATTTAATTAGACATGATGTAGTTCAAGATGAAGAGAGAGAAAAGAAACCTGAGGCAAAAGTACCATCTAATTTGAAATCAAGATGTAGCTGATAATTTTTTCAAATTATATGTTTCCTCTTAGAGTTGAACTGACAAGTGCAATTTATTAGCACTTCACTTGCTTTGATCTTCAAAGGAAGGAACTTTCCCCCATTTTCTATCTAATTTTAATTGGCAATTGAGGATTAATGCATGCTGGCTCACACTAAGCTTTTGGATTGCAAGAAATAGACTGACCACTCATGCTGCCCAGAGGTCATTGTTCCATAGCTGCATCATATAGCAAAATCACTAGAAAACAGACCATAATCAAGTTGGAACCAATTTAGAGTGACTCTAATAGGGAGTTCAAAGTAAGTCAGATGTTCAGAACCAGTTTTATCAGTCCAACCCCTGCTTGTGAGTTTTATTGGCTGAATTGGGATTTGAACTCAAGTCCCCTGTGTATTAGTCTGTCACTTTATCCACACGGGGTATTCAGAACTGAGAGGAGGATAATAACTCCATCATTGGGCTATCTGACAACCAAATAGCTGGTTTGGGAGTTTCAGTAATTATCATACACTTATTTTGACCAAAAAAAAAATATGTACGGTGACTTTGCTGATATAGCTACATATTTAAGAGCCCAAATGGTTGCAAATCTGGACTGTGAGCAAAGTCAAAATATACCGAATAGCACGATTACAGTATTATTACTCAAACGAAAGAAAACTGCATAATCCAAGGGTCAAGAGAGTGTGGACTTCTAGGACTGACACTTCCTAGGCATCACAGCACGCAGTAAAGAACTATGGGAGCTGCAGTGCATAGAAGACCTATGGAAGATGCAGTCCAATAACATCTCAAGGACCAAAGGCAGCTTATTCCTGTTCCCACACACAGTACTCCCCTGCCATATCGCAGTTCATATACAGCAGTCCCAGTATATTGCGGGGCCACAGTATATGAAGGCAAGGCCCTCCTGAGGAAAACTGTGCGGGTTTGTTTGGGGCCTCCTGATACCTCGAACGGTCCTCCAAAGGGCTTCCCAGGTCTGTCGGAGTCCCCAGAGGTGGTTTTGTGTGAACCAGAAACCACTTCTGTGGCCTCTGACAGCCTGCTGGGAAGCCCGCTGGTGGACCGTCCAGGGCAGCGCCAGGCCTAAGATATGAGGCCCCAAACAAGGCCCCCCAGTCCAGACCCGACCCACCATCTGCATATCACGGATTTGTTTATCGCGGGTCAGGTCCCTAATCCCCACGATAGGTGGGGAATTACTGTATAACTTCTCCCCTGCAACTGGGTCTCCAAGCTTATTTCTGTTGTAACACAAAATTGACACACTGGTAAGAAATACTATTTTTAAGACCCAAGAATACGACAGAACATAAACTTCCATGAAGGATAATGTTGCTGAATAAAGATGTGTGGTTTAAAACTAGAGGAAAAACAGGAACCAAATATTTACACCTTACTAAAAAGAAGTTTAATAGCTGGCTGGATAGCCTAGTGGTTTAGGTATCTGGCTGCAGAACCACAGGTCGGGAGTTTGAGCCCCGCTGTGCTTCCTATGAGTAGAGCTTGCCTGCATTCCTTGGGCAGTTGACACAGTCTCATGATGGCCCCAGAGGAAAGGCATCATAAACCATATCGGAGTATATCTTACCACCTGAAAAACCCTGAAAAAGGTCTCCATAATTCACAACTGGCTTTGATGGTGCATGGTTATTATTAAAGATTTTACAACATTTCACCCCTATACTGAATGTTCTTCCGGTACAAACATGACTGAACCAGTGAAGCTTTTATTCTCTTACCAAAACAAGAATTGACAAAGCCATACCACCTGCAGCCATGCTCCCCTCCAATCCATCTGCCATAGATGTTGGATATGAAACTGAAGGTAGTACCAGAGATGCAGACCAGCATGTCGCTGGCGCTAATGTTCAACAACAGCATGTTCACAGGGTTGCGCAGGGTTTTAAACTTGCAGAAGAGAATGAAAACAACCAAGTTATTCACAAATCCAAAAAATAATATGAGTCCAAGAAAAATAGCCACAACGTTGTGCCCCATTCTAGAAAGGCCAGTTCTTGGCTCATCTGTAGATGCGCTCAGGTTGAATGTTGTGCTGGCATTAATTTCTGACATCATATTCATTGAGATGATAGAGAAGAAACTTATTTCCAGGTCTGTCACCTTTTGAAGATCACCACCTTCCCAATGCCAAGTTCGAAGATTATATTTAGTGTGTCAATCTAATGGCCAATTTCTGGTTTTCTGTCATATTCCAAAAAAAAAAAAAAAACCAATCTTGTTTCTTTCCTGTAATCTATTGTTCGCGTTGAACACAACATGGTAGTAATACAAAATACAACTTGAATAAAACAAACATTTTAGCAGCTTCTTGAAAGACCAAAGAAAATATTTCTTCAAAACTCCGGAGCAGTGGCAGTTTCTATTTTTCTCTCTCTCTGAGCTTCCAGAAAATAGTTTGCTGATATACTGCTTTCTCTCATGTTAGTTCCGGCATCCTGCATATAACGAGAATAAAACATAAGCATTATGGTCAGGACAACAATATTATTTGAAAGCATTGCATTCATGCTATGAAGCTTTCACTTATTATTACCACCCCCTTCCTTTTTCATAAAATGAGTATTTTCTTGGAAGATGCCTCTTTTATTTATGTAAGCTACTCAGACAAGTTTTGTTTTCCTTCTCTTATTTATAGTGTATAACCTTCCATATGTGACTGCTAAGGCAGGTAACAACGAGAGGAGTCAAGTTCATTCCATGGAATCTGCAGACAGGGCTGGCAACAAACCCTTCCTAAAATGCTGAAAAGCTTCTGCCTGCCAGTACCAGTGTTCTTCAATGCAATATTCCTCCAGGTGTTTCTGGACAGCAGCTCTCATCTTTCCATAGCCAGAAAGATTAATGGTCATCAATGAAAAAAGTTGTATTCTCTAAGACCACGGTCATACCTGGGTTTCCTTTGTATTTAAATTTCCTGCGTATTTTTTTCGGGAGCGGTCACGTGGTTTTTAATGAGCAGTTGGTGTCCTCTCCTCTGCGCCGTACCTTCCTATTCTGGTTCTGTCCTAACCTGTGTACTACACATTTTGTCTTACTTTCTGGCTCCAGTTTCCAAGGCTCCGTCTTTTAAGCCGGGTAGAAAGGGGAGAAACTGAATTTACTGCGTATTTTCAGTGTCCTGTTGTTGCAACACAAGCAAACAAGCAAGCATTTTTGAGCGAAGTTTCTAAATCCAGCCCCTGGCGGTGGTTTAGGAAACTTCGCTGAAACTGCTGTTTGAGGGGTGTGGTCGGCCGGGAGCAGAATTTGCTTCTCTTCCTGGTTAGCACGTAATCTTTTACTGCGTAGTTCACTGACGGGAAACTACACAGAAAACGCAGGTATGACCGTGGTCGAAGACATGAAGGACACCAGATTTTGGGGAGGGGGGAGTTAAAAGCAACAACGGCCTGAACCAAATGGATAGACAATCGGACTCAGGTGATTTGTTGTGTTGTTAAGAAATAAAATATAGTCTGGGAACAGCAGAGCTCGAAGGGACCCTATGGATCACAGAGTCCAACCCCTGTCAAGGAGGCACAGTCGGGAAGTGAACTCACCACCTCTGGTTCCGCAGCCAGAGACCCCCAAGCCACTGAGTTATT
The DNA here is from genome assembly GCA_037367245.1 of Phrynocephalus guinanensis. Lineage (NCBI taxonomy): Eukaryota > Metazoa > Chordata > Lepidosauria > Squamata > Agamidae > Phrynocephalus > Phrynocephalus guinanensis. Next base: position 34,668,281 of record CM074736.1, read on the forward strand.
TGGTCGTTCCAAAACTGATACTTTCCATGCCACCATGCTTCCTGAACAGACCCGGGGTGGGGGTGGGGGATAAGATTAGGGCAGTTAGGGAAAACCAATAATTGAGGAATTATCAGAATCTTAGAATTATTTGCCAAATCAGGAAGTAATAGCTCTCTGTTTCTTTCTCTCATATATGCTATTTCAAGCCTTCACAACATCTAGCACAAATCTGATACGGGTTTGTTTCTTAATCATAAAGTCGCTAGATGCTATTTTACCATGCTTATGCAATACCTGTATCCAACACCTTGTTTTTCTTATGGTACACTGCATGCACACCACATGGGTTGAATCTAAAGCATTTTGCTCCCGCTTAAATCCCTTGTATTCCAGCAACACCTGAAGTGCCATGGACCTAGTCGGGATCCAAACCCTTAATTTCATTGCTTATATTACAACCAATTGATAATCAACACAAACAAGTGGAATTAAGCAAACAAAGAGTATGGTAAAATAACTGTGAAAATATATAATTTACCTCCTCCAGTCTTAACCTCAGAATAATTTTAAAACATATTGAAAGCCCCTTAAAATATAATTAGCCTATTTAAAACATGTATTTCTTCTTAAAACCATTGATAGTTAGGGAACACTCTCATTTTCTCCACCCTCATTTACAGAATGGACTGTTGAAGTTTTTAAAATACAGTAAATGGAGTAAAATGGATCTATCCATCTATCTATCATTTTGACCCACAGTGCTTGTGGCATTCCCTGGGCCATTAAGCAACATACCTTAACTAAGCAAGGAACACTTTAACTCCCAGGAAACTGTTTGTTTTCAATTAACCATGTGAATTATACTCAACCAATAATACCCAGAGAAGTACTAGTTCAAAAGAAAATGGCATTAAAAGTTGTGCCGTGCTGAATTCAGTTTTGGCAATATTTTTGTAGTATTGTGTGTGACACCCTTCATTTGTATGGCTCCTCTTTACTCTTAGAAACTTATCTCAAGATTCCTCATTTTTCATATACTGTACAGTACTTGGAGGATGACATGCCAGCACTATCTAATAAGCTATTATAATAGCACTGCATACTAATGTAGCTGGATATATTTCTAGTCCTGTATCCTATGAAGTGCCACAGATGAATACATTTATTTCCTGCCACATTGCAACCACATTTAGCAATTTTACATTCAATTTATATAAAGGCAAAAGATAGCCATATATTTAACACCTTCATTTTAGTCACTGGAACGAAAAGGTGCTGAAATTTGTTTGAACATAATTTGATGGCACATGTTTTTATGAAAGTCCATCTCAACTAAATGTCACCCAACGTTCTCTTTTTTTTCCCCTCAATCCAGCTAACGTTATGCACAGAGGGGCATGGGATGGAGAATGAAAAATGTAAACACATGCTAGGTACAGTATACAGTTCCACTCCTGACACAGTAACAGGAAGTCTTCTTTTTCATTGCTCTCTAAACAAAGCTATAATTCTGCTAAATCAGAAGAGGAAAATTAATCTTCCCTGACAAACAGCTGAAGGAAACATGTTCAGCGTTTAAAGTAAGATCTATAGCTACATATTCACTGTGTTTCGTGCAAACGTTTACCAACATTTTATTACGAACCCCACCAATGGCATGTTCACACCCATCTCTCACCTGTTCCACTGACTGACCTGTAAATGAAATTCCCAAAGAGAATCTACACATTTTATGTAAACAATGACAGCTCTGGGATGTATACTGATTGGACTCAATATTACAAGACACATAACATGGGTGAAACACCCAGAGAAGCACCAATCATTTCTGAAGCAGCCTTTTACTTCCTTATACTGTACTACATAGCTCTCTGTTTCATCTCCTTTTGCACACTGTGACCCCCAGTAGGCTTCTGCAGTTTCACATTTAAAAAATGATTGTAAAACAAATATCTTGAATATTATTGATGGCAATTATGGCTTGTATTCAGTGATGCAATATAGCTAGTGCAAAATGCATTCAGTACAGTTTTAGTTGTACAAATGCCACTAATTGTGATTTAGACCTATATGTTGTGGCCATTTATTAAACAAAGCATCTTTTTCAAATATACCAGTCAATATCCAATGGAATCACTCCATGAGTGCATACAACATGGGCACCTAATTCCACACAGAATCGAAGATCATTTCCTCCAGTGTAGTTGTCCCCTGAACCGACTGCAGAATTTACTGAACAACCTATTGTGCAACCAGGGTCAGCAACTGCACCACTTGCAGATCCGGACATTGTTTTCATCAAAGCATGCTATATAGGATTCTGAGTATTGCTTTTCTTTGATACAAAGGATATCATGCACACTAAAACGGAATTGGGAATTATGTCTGCATCAACCAGGGGGAGGGACTCCTGCCCTGGATTCTCTTATTTATGCCCACTGGCTGAGACTTAGCTGCAGTGATCTCCCCAAGATTGCCCGCAGCTCCAAACAGACAGAGACGGTTCGGTTTTAAATCAACAGGTTTCTTCAACACGACTTGAGGGTTCTCGCTAATGTGGGAACTAGGGCACAACTTCAGTGGACATCCCCTTTGGTACAACATTAACAGTATTCTGAGTCTCAACTCCCATTGAATGGCAATGATCCCTATGGGGACCTGGGATAGGGTGCATACAGATAACTGCAACAGCCATACAGAGCCCAGTACTGTGTCTCCCCTCCTGGTAGCCCCTTCCTTCTCTCTTTCTCCTCTCCTTCTCTGAAGGGGTTTTTCCATCTATTTCCCCTCTTTCCTTCCTTTGACAATGTCACGTCTCTCTCTTTCTTTCTTTCAGAATCTCATCACCCTCTTCTTCTCCTTCTCACCTTCAACTCTTCTCAAGAAAATGGGTTTGGGGAAGTAGCTGGTAATTCCTCAACCATTCAGCTTCCTTACATGGTACCATTTACTCATCCAAGGGTTTTCTTTACTAATCCACCCCTGATCATCAACTGATAACTTACTCATTGGGATTCTTTCCTGTGTTGTGCAGGCAGTTTGCGACTTATCTCTGCTTCCATCTTCCTCCTTTTTCCCCTTCTTCCTTCCTTTTATCCCCCCTCTTTCCCCCTAACCCCTTCTGTCTCTTTGCTCTTTCCCCAGGACTTTTTCTTATCTTATTTCAACCCACTCTATTTGCACTTCAGTTCTGGGGCGTTCCTGTGCTTCAGTGCTAAGGGTTCTGATGGCACTTTCTATCCCCATTTCACCTAACCTGATATCTACAGGAGACATTATAAATTATATATTCTTCATTTCCCATGGTGGGAGTGGATGGCATGCTGACAGGCTGACAGTCTTCCTGTCCTTCTCACACTGGCACAAATCCATCTCTGTATATCTCATATGTAAATTGCCTCAAGTTAAAAAGGCAGCATAGGGATTTGCTGCCATATGCATGTCATTAAACTCACTGTGCAACAGCAAATGCCTAAACTGATTTCTTAACCTGCTGCAATCCACAACTGAAATGCATATTGATGGACTTAATTTATCTGTTGGATTTTGGCAAATCAAAATTTAATTATACCCACAGAATGAGCACACACTACTCTCCAGTTTAGCAGACTTTGTGAATAACCATTCACTCTAGGGACTCATCCAGTTAAACTACATATTGAGCTTAATAGTAGCAATTACCTCACATCTTAAAATTTTCATGTTGGGTGTTTTTAATTCTAAAATGGATTTGTGGCGGTTTTACAAATGTGAACACTAAGGAAAGCTAGAAGGAAGAAGATTGACTAATTTGAAAATTGAGGTTGAAGAAGACACCACGAACTGTCATAAGGACTAATAAAGTGGCCTGAACTTTCTCCAGAAGTGAAACAAATAAAGTGAGGTGACAGTACTTTGAAGAGATTATGAGAGGTGAAGGTACACTGTATTAGAAAAGACAATAATACTAGAAAAGGGGAAGGCAGCAGAAAAATAGATGGCCTTAACAGAGGAAGCTACTGCCTTTACTTTGCAAGACCTGAGAAAGTCTGTAAATGACAGGATCTTTTGGAAGTCACTAATTCACAGAAGCAACTTGATGGTCCATAAAAGAGATGAGCATAAACCTGCAAAATGGCCATTCACGGTGGTTTGTCGCCCATAAACCATTTCCCAAACGTTTGGAAAATGTGAACCATAATTTGTTTCGGTTTTGGTCCAGAAGTTTGGGAGCCCTAAAGCAGCTCCACCACCACAACCCTGACATCTAGAGACACCAAGATAGCAATGAAACTTCCCCTGTCTCTCCTCTACACTTCCTACAATTTGGCAAAGTTTTTTATTTCAGACAGCCAAGTTATATATACGGTCAGAGTAGGTCCCCTCAGGAAAGTGCTGTTTAGCAGCTGGTTTGGGGTAATTCGAGCAGTGGTTAATGTCAGGGAACCTGATGTAGGGTGCTGCTCATCAGGGCATGGAATGAGGGGGGACAATGCCCTTTCCCCAAACTTCATTGTCTATGCCATGCAGGCAGTCTGTGCTGAGGTACTGTTGTGAGGTTAGCAGGGGGCAGGTGCAGAACAAGATGCCTGACAAGAGAAGCAACATGCCACTGGAGATCTGAGCTAACCTGCTTCTGAAGTACAAGGGTTCCTTTGCGAAGCCATCGCATAAATAAGAACAAACAACTCCCCCAGAGCCCCGTGAGCCATACATTTGGCTGCAGTATTCTCTAGGTCCCTCCCTGGCTTGTCTAGTACAAGAACAGGCTGTATGGGTTTGTGTGTGGAATGGCCAAATGAATCAAATGAACCAAAAATCACTAAACCCAGGACCAAACCAACAAACCAGTACAGTAATTTTTGACAAACTTTCTGGTTCTTTTTGGTTCACGTCCATCTCTAGTCCTCTAGAGGTCTTCCTAACATGAACATGGGATTTGCCAAACCTGCAGATAAACTTAATGGATTAATTTGGGGAAGGATGGTTGTTCTTATTTTGTTTGTTTGCTATAAAAACAATAAGAAACTAAGTGTGGAGATGGAATGGAATCGCCAGGTGTCATAAAACACAAAACCATATTTGTACTTTCCTGGCTATTTTTATAGTAGGATTTATTTATTTATTTATTTATTTATTTATTTATTTATTTATTTATTTATTTATTATGTTAGATTTCTGTACTGCACTATCTAGCAACAGTGGCCACTCTGAAATAAAGTTCATTGTGAATGTCTACATATTTCAAGTTAAATCTAGGTGGCCTCTGGTAAGATTAGCCCAGTGCAGAACATAAAACACTGCTAGGAGTTAAAGTGCTAATCTTCCGATGAGCAAAAATAATGAGGGGGGAGAAACACATTGTGTTTTAATGCATTTTCTTGTTTTTTTCCAAGAGTATTTTTACTGGTTACCTCTCTTGCTCCATAGAAATTGTTTACATTGCATTCCTTAAAAATGGCTATGGAAGATTCATCTGCAATGTGATCTATCTATATGCATTGCAAAGATACCCCCCCCCCCCCAAAAAAAAACCCTCTCAGGGAAGCTAAGGATCAAACTGGTGAAATGTGTGTAACAAGACCTGAAATACACTTTTTCTGCCAAAAAGACTGCTTTGAGGAGGGAAAACATCTGGAATGGGGAAGGGATGGACAAATAATTAGCTCTTCACTTTCTTGCCAACTGTTTTCTCAGAGGTGCTGCTTCCCATAGCTGCTTCTGCTTAAAACTACATTTTCGTGGGCTAAAGGCTTAAGCACAAACATGGCTTAATGGCTACAGTCAGAACCAGTTCAAAGCAAGCCTCCCTCTTTCAATTTCCCAATATTGGGAGGTAGCTTAATAAGCAACCCTCTTTAGGATATCAAATCCACAGTGGTGGCTTCAGCTGCTGGCCGATTCTCTTATTTAAGAGAAGGCAAAAGAAAGATATATATACTGTATATATATAATATATATTATTTACAACTAATGCAGTGCATCAGCAATAATCTATAAACAGTTAAAAAAAACCATTCCCCTGTGAACACTCTGAAACAGTTCACTTATTAAACCATTTCATAATATTGGCAGGACAATGTGAATGGGGTCAGGCTTGATTGATTGTTCCAATCAATTCTATCCTTCCCTGGCAGCCCACACTAGCTCCCCACACACACACACAGACCCTTATCAGTGCCCTGACTTCTTGTGCCTCATGAGTTACCCAAGACTTTCTGACATCTGAAATCAAGGTCTCATCCTTACCATCAAACACGCTCCATCCTTTTCAACCGGAACACTTGACACCCACTTGTCTGTGAAATGGAAGCTGAATTCATTCAACTGGGAAGATATTTTTTTCCAGCCTGAGTTGTGGTCTGTAGAGTTGTCTGTGAGCGAAGCGTGACGTCTCTCCCTACACTAATGCTCCCTGAATGCTACCAATGCGCCTTCGAGAAGACGCAAGGTGTGTGTAAAAGAAAAGCAGGGGCTACAAATACGCTCCTTCGCCATCCCACCCCAACTCCACCCAGGGACTGGACCCAGGTCTCGGACATGCTTTAGCCTCTTGCCTGGGGTATATTAACTCCGGGAAAAGAACGATCCTCCTTCCCCAAAGTGGCTGCCACTGAAATCTTTTCAAGGCGTTCAGGCTCCAGCAGCAGCTCGGGAGCAGGCGAACACACACACCCACGCCGCCCGCGCGTGGCCGTTCTCCCTCCCTCCCTCGCTGTCTCAGATACTTTGGCTGCCTTTTCCAGCCCTTTCCAGCCCAGATGCTCAAATCGGTACCCCACGGGAGGGTCCCGCTCAGAGTGGAAAAGGCACGGCAGGCGCGTCTCCCCGTCTCCCGTCTCCACCCCAAAGAAGACGCGCGGGGCGCACGTGTGAATCTGGGAGGGATGCTTCTCTCCCTGCGCCCTGCGCGCCCCTTTTCCTCGCGCTCCCTCTGACCCGGCTCAGACTTAGGGCAGCACACACCCCCTACCTCCGCTCCTCCCGCGATAGGGGGTCCAGCCCTCGAAAGGGCGCGCTCGCCGAAGACGACGCGTAGAAGGAAGCGCCTCGCCTTCTTGGCGGAGAGAGGCGAGGGCGGCCGTGAGGGAGGAGGGGGGTCCTCCGGCCGCCCCTCTTTCCCTTCCCTTTCTGGCCGCTCACCCCTTGCCCCTCTTGAACCCCTTCCCTCGCCGCCCGCCGCGCGCTTCGCTCCTCCTCCTTTCTTCCCGGATTGGAGGAGACCATTCGGGGGCGGGCCGTCCGTCACACTTGTGTTCAGCGAAGTGAGGAAAGAGCGCGGCTCATACTTAGCCAGGACAACAACGCTGGGGTGGGTGTTTGCACACAACAGGTTGCCGAACCCGGGCTTGGGCGCTTGCCAGGTCAAACGGAGGCTTTCCCCCGTCTCGAGCGGACGTGAATGGCTCCTAGTGTAGCTCTTTAGTGTTTCAGGAAACTGTACCGTTTTCAAACCAATTTAAGCCTTTTTAAAGAGGTATAAATACATTAAATACTGTACTCCGTTCCATTCTGCACCCCCCCTTTCCAATCTCACCTCAACCCTAGTTTTACAATCCTTGTTTGCCTTCCTTCCCCCCCCCCCCCAGAAGGTACGCTGCACATACCATATGAGGGATCCAACAAGGAATGAGTATCATGCTGCAAATGAAAAGTTAAGAGTTAACATTCAGTGTTTTGTTTCTGTTAAGCATTCTTTGCTGTCATCAGGCTGTCTTACCTTCATGAGATGTGAGCTTTTAAAAACAAATAAGTTGGTGTTTCCTATTAAGAAGAAAACAATTACCTACTATCAGGTCACTTCCCACTTCTGGTGAATTGGATTGAGCCATTTGGCTTCATAATCATAGACACTCGGAAAAGAAAACCAACGTTCAATTGTTCATCTTTAGCAGTGGTTCCTAACCTTGTGTAACCCAGGTGTTTTTGGACCGCAACTCCCAGAATCCACAGCTAGCAAAGCGAGCGATGAAGGCTTCTGGGAATTAGTCCTGGAACACCCATGGTAAGGAACCATAGGTCTGTATAGGATATTCATGATCATCATTTTTTAACCTGTACCTTTGGAGACATGAGGAAACCGACCAACTAACCCAAAATAACTCATGTTCCTCTGGAGCTAGGAGGAAAAGGGTTTGGGGCCAGAGATCAGAATCAGTCATTATGCCACATTCTTATCTTAATCCAGAAGTTGAGTCATGGCAACTGGCCTTCTTTTCTTGTTAGATTGAAACACTTCATTACTCATCTAAGTAGCTTCAGTATGAGGAGGGTTGGTAGGAGACCTCCAATTTATCCTCCAGGTTGGTTTCACTTCATTCTGGTCTGAAATGGTTCATTAGATGGACAAAGGCCAGGGGTGTGTGAAAATCACACCACTGCAGCTCTTCACTCACTTACTCTCACACAGAGACATTTATGCAAAGTGTAACGGATTCTGTAGGAAAGACACAGCAACACTGGACTGAGACATGACTGGCTGACAGAGAACTTATAGAAAAGGAGAGAACCGATCAGAGGGTACCAGTGGAAGGTGTGTGTCTGCGTGCGTGCGTTTGTGTGTGTGACAGACAGACAGACAGACAGACAGACAGACATAGACAGACAGAGATGGAGACAGAGAGACAGAGTGATGCCACCAAAAGTGGAGTTGAGATGTTATGGAAGTCTTGAGTTAGGAGTCTGAGGTCAGAGTTTAGCTATGTGAAGCACGTTAGGTGGAGATAGTTACAGTATATAGATTTTGAAAGGTTTACTGTACAGTAGCAGTTAGATTGTGAATTAACATGACTTGTAACAGATTATTTTGAGGACACCTGACTGAATCATAACATCTCAACTGAAAAAGAAACTGTAACGATACACGTTGAAATTTTATGTGAAATGGTTACACTTTTAATAAACTCAGTTTCTTTCATTTGAAAACTCCATTTGGTTTTTATTATAGAGGCTTAAGGAAAGCCAGGAAAAACTTTGAAAGGTTTTTAGATTATCTTTGTAGCTAACCAGGGACAGGTGGTCACACACTGTTGCATAAAAGTGTTGCATATTGTATCCAGATTAAAAAGATGTTCACTGAGGAACTCTCTCCTCTTTCTCACTGTCACTTGGCCATCTCTCTTGACATTTGGAAAACATGGTTGCCTGTGATCTTGACCAGTACAGCTGCAGATGATTGGCATTAGACATTCCCTGGTATGTCTGACTTTAAGATTTTGGGAAATTGTAATTAAAACTGTAATTTTTTTAAAAAGGGCTGTCCTTCTACCAAATACTCTGTTGCTGCCTTTGTCTTTCTGCTGTTCCCCATTCACAACTGGGTTTTCTTTCCTTTATTTGACAATCTCATGGGGTACAAATATGAATTTAGAGGGGGAAAGCAACAATAGGAAATTGTTTGTATCTCCCCTACATGCATGCCATAAACTAAATTGCCCCCATCAAAAGAGATAATTAATTATATTTTAGTGTAGTATACAGTTTAGTCTTCAGATATAGTTTATTTTCATTTATTTAGTTTCTGCTTCCCTCTTGGAACCGGGACCCACCGGGTCTTACAGCATAATATAATTGGAAAACTAATGCAAATTAAAAAGTAGTGGTATTGTTTGCCACATACATCAGGTTGTGACCAAGGATGCAAGGCCAAGAGCCCTTGAATTCAATGGGGTTTATTTATCAGCTAACATGCTTAGGAACCGCGAGCAAAGCTGGGACCCCAGAATGTAATGAACTTATGAGAATGGGTGTATTTGACCCATGTTGTCTTAGCTCTATTCTAGGACATCTCCCCTGTATTTGAAACAAAACAAACAAAACAAAAACTCATAGTAAGTCATGAACTCCTACAAAACACAACTGCTAATATCTTTATTAGATGACTTAACTTTCAGAAATGGGAACTCCTAAGCCCTGCAAGACAACACATTCCGTCGGGTGTCTCAAAGACACTATTTGTAGAGATTGGACATGCATGCACAGGTACAAGGTACTCAAAACAATACACATGGCTCCCCTAACAGACTGAGATGGGGTTAGGCTAAGATAGCACCAAGCATCAGAGAGATACCTGGTGAATAAACCCTTGGGCCTCACTGTTATGAGTCCTCAATATATATTTTTTAACATCCAGCACAAACTTATTGATTGGAAATTATAAAAAGAGAAAGGAAAATATCATGCAAGGGCTTCCCATTGCAAGTATACCTGGACAAGGAAGCTACTAGCAGGTCGAACAAAAAAATAATAATTTTAAAAGGCGCCCTGATGTCCTTTCGACTGCACCACTCCCAGGGGAGCAAAAAGGTCTGAATGATAGGAAATCTTGAAATCAGAAAGCCATTCGTTCTGTCTAGAGTGAGTCATTTGGATGGAGATCCTTACACCGGGAGCAGGACGGTTCAGTTTTCTCCCTTGCCCAGGGGGCACTTGTATTTGGGGACCTTGCAGGCCTGCAGAAACACAAAACTATTCATGGTGGTTAGGAGGTCTCCGTCGTTTTTAACGGCAGCTGGGGGGGGCAAGGCATTTTCTTTTCCCCACCTTATTTTCCAAATCAAATACGGCAGATCAACAAATGTAATCTCGATTGGAAATCGAAACCTTTCCCGCGGGCAGAGCTCTCGCCAAGGCAGTCCCAACCCCCAACCCCCACCCACCCCCCGGCGCCAACCTCCCATCGGAGAGCGAATGAAAACGCCGCCGCCACGGATTTTGTGTTGCTAGCCGGCGATCAGCCTGGCCGCGCTGAGACCTGTGCGCCGTCCCAATTAATCCTCGCTGAGTGAAGTCTATAAGGAGACGAGCAGCCAGTTAGCTGAAGGGAAAGCGTAGGACGAAGCCGAAGAAAGAAAGAAAACCGCCTTGCCTCCAGATTCCGCCCTGCCCCTTCTCCAAAGCAGGAAAAGGAAAAGAGCAACCAGGCGCACTTCGGTCCTGCACCGGCTTCCCATGAGGGTTGTTTTTATTATACCCACCACCACCACCCGTCCCTTAATCCTTCGAGGTTAAGAGCCCTACGTTTTAGAATGCATTGTAAACCCCGAGAGACTGTCTTCTTGCCCATCTCATAAGCTGCTTTGGGGACGTCTTTTCTTTATTGACTGATAGGCAGGGTATAAACGCAATACACAAGTCATTAAACAGTAGAAGTAGTTGAAATGGAATGAATAGTCGAGGGGGTAGAAGAGGCTACACTGGTAAAGAAATGTGGCTGGGGGTTGCTGGGCAGAGAAGTAATCTGACATCCTCAGGACTCTGTAGATCAGCAATTTTTTTATTGCTAGGAGCCTGGATGTATTAGCAAGAAATGCTCCGAGATAGACACTGCACCTGCCTCTTCATGGCTCAGGCAGCAATCCTGTATTTGTTTACTTTTTATTATTTACATTTATAGACTTCACTACTTTCCCAAATGGAATGTCACATATTATTCCGTAAGCCCTGCGGCATGTCCAAACTTCGGCCCTCCAGATGTTTTGGACCACAACTCCCACAGTCCTTTGCCATTGGAAATACAGGCTTGGAATTCTGGGAGTTGTTGTCCAAAACATCAGGAGAGCCGAAGTTTGGAGACTGTGGCTAAGCTAGCAAGCTGAAGTGGAGTGATTTTGCTTTTCCAGCCAATGTGACATACACTTCTGTTCAGATTAGGTGGTCAAGCAGAGACCACAGATGGTTTCAGTCCCAGTGTCCACACTGCCCCCCCCCAATGCAGCTTGATTTTCCACACAGCTCCCTCCACCACCTCCTTTCAATCCAGCCCTCGGCTCATCCCTGGCTCTCCTTTAATGAGAGGGCCCATTAAAGTGTTGCACAGTATTAGGGGAGATGGAGAGTTTCCCAAAGTTGTCCATAATGTAACACACACACACACACACACATACACACACACACACACACACACAGAGCAGAAACATAGTCCAGCAGTCTCACACACCCTGCCACCCCAGTGCTTGGGTAAGCTATTCCAGGAACGACCATGAATACTTGACACTACAGATAGGAGGAGATCTACAGTCCCATATCATTGCTATGCTGGGTGGATAAGCCTTCTGGGAGCTGCAGGTCAAAATATCTAGAGGATATGGCCCACTGTGAAGAGTGCCCATACACCACTTCAACATGCAATTCAGCCATGCCAGGATTTACTGACCAGCATCCTGTTCAACATTTATATGCATGTCACACCAACTGCAGGAGATACTGTGGCTGTACCACCAGGCCATGTGAGCAGCCTTGTGTCTGCTCATCTCTTTCACCTCAGCAGATCACCACGGCAGCTCCCAGAGTTCGCATATATTGAGCAAGATACAGACCATTATTTGCAGAATCGCGCTGTATAAGACTAGTTTGAGTGTTCAGTGTAAATATATCTGTTGTATCTGTTCCGTGGTGTTTTCAAAGGGATTGACTTGGACAACACCGAAATTGACTTTCTGAGATGCCATCATTTAATCTACTGCTAAGCAGAACATTTCTCCCATGAGCATTAAAACAATTCTCATTCACACTTTGTTAAAAAGGAAAAAAGGGGGGGGGCAGAAATTGCACTTGAAAAGTGCTCTTTAAAAGAGTGCCCAATGCACATGTCAAATAAAGCGATGGAGGCAGCATCTCATTCACAATGAGGCCAACATATAGTTCCAGCCAACAAAGAAATCATTGCAGGGTGAGCAAAATGGTGGCTGTTGTTGCCACTTGGAGTGGCAGTCTATATTTAAAAGGCAAATATCCTTTGGGCTGGGGAAGTTGTATTATATAACTACCACGTCTGAGGAACTATGGGGGAAATTATTTTTTTCACCTAGAGAAATGTGGTGAATGTATGCTCCCTGTTTGGGTGGGGTGGGGTGGGGTTTGGCTGACCAATAAGATTTTTGAAAAGCCATGTGTGCCCAACGATAATTCATTCTTTCTAGGTTGCCATCTGGACAGCTGGCATATTATAATAAATTTTGTAGGAGCTTTGCAGCACCTGAAGCCTGTGTTGAGAGCCAAACCACCATTCAGCCTTCTCCAATGCTCCATCAACTCTCATCATCTCAGTCTACAAGTTCATAACCATCGCCATAGTCTAATGCATCCAATGAGTGCCAGGTTAGGTTGGCATTCAGCATTCACTGGGTGAGCAGCTCAGATTGGAAAAAAGTCATAATAGAACAGTGGTTCTCAACCTGGGGGTCGGGACCACTTTGGGGGTCGAATGACCATTTTGCAGGGGTCGCCTGATGAAAAAGGCACAAACAGCTTGGGTCTGGAGGAGGGGGGTAGGAGGGGAGAGTGAATTACAGCTTGATAGGTTGGAGAGGATGTCAGTCAATTGCACCAGAGGCTGTGATTGGCTGAGGGTGCCTGTAGAGGGAATTGCTCTATGGCACCTGCAACAGTGGCCTGCCAAAGGGGGCTTGTGGCCTCTTCCAAGGAGGGTGAGGGGTCACCACAACATGAGGAACTGTATTAAAGGGTCACGGCATTAGGAAGGTTGAGAACCACTATCATAGAACAAAACAATACAGGATGACAGTGTTTTGGTGGAGGGACTTTATTTTTGAAAAGAAGACAGACTCCCATGTGAAGCAGATTGATATTTGGGGCCATGTTTGCCAGCTTGGACAGGGAAAATATTCCAATATTCATATCAGGTTGATGTAATAAAACCAGAAACAAAGCTTTCGGGATGTGATGGTTTTATGTAGTTGTTGTTTTCTTCTTTCTCCTGGAGCTGCCCCTACAAGTGCTGGGGGAAAGATAGTCAGACCAGTTTGATCCCTCATTTTAAGATTACAGGACCAAGTTCTAAATCCATACTTTCTGTTCAAGGCAAAGCACCCCTGGTTCTGTTTGCCTCTGCTCAGTTCAAAGCGTTTTCTTCCCATGCTCAGTTCAAAGCCTAGGCAAACAGTGAGGATTAGTTCAACAGCCGGAGGATGGAAGACTCAGATTGCTGATGAATTAAGCCGCTTGATATACCGCACCCCAAGGGCTTGGTCATGCAATTATATAATGGAGGGAAATCAATGTTCACTCAGTTGTTATTATCACGCACCTAAATGTCCTTTGTCCAGGAATCACATCTATCATGAGGCAATCTTATTCCTCTGGAACTCAAGAGGCTATATTTTGTTGCTAGACTAATCCCTGGGAAGGCTTGATGGAATAGTTACAACTCGGACACCTAAAGTTTGATACAGCTTTAACTGCCAGGGTGCCACCCTGTGGAGTCTTATGATACATGGTTTGGGAAAGGACTTTAAATTCTGGGAGGAAAGCTTTAGCGTCTCCCCCTGAACTATAGTAGCACTGAATTGGATGTACCTCCTGACACAACAGATCTCAGGATTGCATTGGATGGAGCCATGACAGTTAATACAATAGGAAACCACTTTAAAGTGTTAAAGACAGGCATATAGCTCATTATTTGATGCTTAGTTTGAAGCAAAGTATGGCATCTGCATGTGTTTTGACTTACAGCAGTCAATCCTAACCCTTTTTAGAGATGGCCTGGTCCTTTGGGGCACAATGGTAGCCTACAGTTGTTTGAGTGTGTGTGTGTGTGTGTGCACATGTGTGTGCGTGTGTGTGCGTGTATGCATGCGTGCGTGTGCATGCATGCGATTCAGAGGTCTACTAATTAGCCTATTCTATAGCCTATGTGAATAGTTAAGGTAAATGTTTTCCCTGCACATGCATGCTAGTTGTGTCTGACTCTAGGGGCAGTTCTCATCTCTGTTTCCAAGCCAAAGAGCCAGTGTTGTGCAAGTCCGTGGCCATTTGGCTGGCTTGGCTGAATGCATTTCTGCGCACGGAACACTGTTTACCTTCCCGCAACTAACTAGAACTGTGGACAGTGTTATCTGAGGTGACAACCTTCTGACATATTTGGTGAGTTGTGGGACTGAACTGGACAAAAGACTCCCCTTCCTCTACTTTCAACTGTTCCACCATTTTAATTTTTAAAATATATTTTCCGATCAATGCAGCACTATTTGTGATAAATGAGATATGGGGGGGATATTATGTATGCCATGCTAGGCAGATGTCCTACTGTTGCACTATGTCACTTACTTTATTTAAAGTAACTTCCCCAGCCCTGGTTTCTTCTTGCTGAGGGAGGTCATCCTCACCTGTACCCTCCTAAGAAAATTGGCCCTGTAGGGGAATGGTAGTGACAAAATTGGGAAATCCCCTTGACCCTCCTGGGATATTCTAACCACAAAGCATTCAGAAGTGGTGTGTCAGTCTGGGACCATGCAGCTTCTCCAAAATCACACAAGTGGCAAGGTAAGTAACTCCATGAGCCACAGGTGATCCCAAGTGGCTCCTCTCAGCATCCTCCAGAATAGGCTAGGATTCAAACATCTCACAATTCCCATTGCCACCGCATACTCTTTTAAAATATATATATTTCTAAGCATAAGTAAACACGCCTGAGAAATTAAATGACACATGTAGGGGTGGTGGGGAATCTTTAAAAAAGAAATGCTGTTGCCTACTGTATTTTATGACATCTCTTAGTTAATGACTTTGATTTGTTTTATGTGACTGGCCTCCTGCTGAACCGAATGCAGTGAAATGCTTGAGGCACTTGCCTTTTTTTTTTCCTTTCTGGGTCAATGCTGATGTTTGGGTGAGTTTAACTGTTACTGTAACGTGGTGAGTGTTAAAAAGCACCTTTTGGTTATAACTGTATTACACCACAGATTTTCAGCATCAGTAGATCCTTTTGGTGATAAGAGTTGCCCTTTTCCCCCTCTGTGATGCTGAGCTGGAAATTATTTAGAGGTACACATTTATCTTTTCATGGGAACAGGTGAGTAGCACACTTGGGGAGATGGTGAGTCACCAGTCTATCCTAGCAAAAATGTCAACAAGTGCTAGAAGAAAGGGCAGACCGATTTGATTTTATTTATTTTTGAACTCTGGAGAAAATGTTGATTTTTCTGAGAGACATATCAGCCTTTTGATTTACGATATTTTCCCCTCTAACTAGAGCTAGAATTGGGTGTCGAGTTGTAGTTAACAAAGAAATAGCAAGCATGTGTATAATTAAATGGTAATCCTTGTTCAATGACCATTGTTGTGTATGGGGTGCTAACACTGGCCATTTTAGCACAATTGTGGCTGTAGAGAATTAGAGATGTACAATGCATTTTAGTGGAGATATTTTCAGTAGATATGGTTACGCATCTGAGAATGAATCATGTAATCATTGAAATATGCAGAATAAGATCAATAAAATCAATCTTTATATTTACATGAGGGTTTTTTAAATGTTTATTGTTAAGTGTTTATAAAGTGTGTGTTTTTTTCTAAAAAAAATCTATGTAATGGTAATTTTCAATTCAAATGTGTTATAAAAAAAATTGGGAAGAGGTTAGCTTAAATGCCTCCAGTGGGCTGTATAAGCTCTGGGCCAGGGCTCTAGGAATGTAGCGTATCTGCCTTGCTGGGGGAGACTGTGTGAAGCGAGTCCAGAACTAAGGGTTCTGCAATGCAAACCAAAGTATTGCCTACACAGAGTCTGAGGATGCCCCAGAAATTGAACTGTGCAATACAGAGCAAGGCCTTCTCTGTCAAACCAACAGGGGAAACCCCGGATACGGCACACTCTTTCCAGCAGAGCATATTCTGGAGTACAAGAAGGTGAGAGAGAAGAGTTCAGGGGGCTAGCTACTATAAAAGAGGCCTTGGGTGAGAGGGAAGGACAGATGGAATCAGAGGAACAAGAGAAAATGCAAGAGGCCTAGCACTGGAGGAAGTCAAGGGGACCTGGACAGAGATGCCCAGAAGGAGATAGACCGTTATTTCATGTCCTACCTTGTTCCGCGATTACGTTTGTACCGTGACAGCATTGTTCACGGTCACGTGGTTTTGTCCCTGTTCAGTCCCTGTTTCCATTTCCTCATGGGCGTGATTATCTTTAATCACATGTTACCTCATGTCCTTGTTCCGTGACAAATTCTGAATTTGTTTTGTGTTCTTAACCCTTTTTAAAAATATCGTAAATAAAACTTTTTTCAATATTTCGATTTACTGGTCTTCTGGGATTTACATGTCAATGCTACAGAATTTTCAGCACTTTCTTTAATAAAATGCATGGTGTTTCCCATAGGGAAACTAATGTTGAATGCAGCTTCAGACACTGACTACTCGGTGGACACTGGTTGTTGCGTGACAGGCCGTTACTTCATGTCCCTTGTCTCGGAACAGGAACCAGGAACAAAGCATGACAAGAGAATTCCCCAGCCCAGGGACAGGTACGGCTTGTCACGCTCTGTTCCTGGTTCAGGGGGCGTGGTTGAGAGAAGGTTTTGCTGTCACGCTATGGACGTGAGGTAAGGTTTTTTTGTACTGGTCCCAAGCGGGACAGCAAGGAGGGACGAACAGCCTTAGAAAGCCTTTCCATGGAATGGAGGCAGAAGTAGAGCAACCATAACCCCAGGAAGGGGGATTATGTGGTGAAACAGTTGAACAATTAGTTGAATTGATGCCCTCCTTTTAAAATTACAGGTTGGAAACAAGAAGAAAAGCAACAATTAGGCAAGAATGCCAAACACGAATACTCTTTGAGTTACATTTCCCACGGAAAAACAATTGACTTTCAGTAGCTGGGGGATTCTTAAGGGGAACTTGCTCTAAACTGCAAATCAAGGACATCAGTTTAAAAATGAAAAGCCAGTGTGTGCTAGCGGTTAGAGTTTTTCACCAGTAAAGAAAAGAGTGCTGCTTATATACTGCCCCATAGTGCTTAAAGCGGTTTACAATTTAATCATGCAGGTTACACACTCACACTCTCTTAGCCAGACCCATCCCACAGCGTCATTGGGAGGATAAAGTGCCGAGGAAGAAATATGTACAGCACATTGGAGGAAAGGCAAAATGTTATGTAACAAATAATTGTTGCAAATGTTCACAACATGAGAGAGGAAATATTAAGGTTTCTCAGTCTTCATAGCAAAGTAGGTGCTCATAGACATATGAGTGCTCAGTCCTACAACAGATCAACATTAAAGTAGCAGCAGCAATTCAAAATAAACAGCTAATATTAATTAAGGAAGTTATATCCCAGACAGAAACGCCTAGTCTAAACCCTAATTCTAACTAGATAGATAGGTGCTCCTCAGAAACAAGTGTGTTCTGCTTATATACCACCCATAGCACTTATATACCACCCTTAAAGCACTCTCTGGGCAGTTTACAATTTTTAATTATGCAGGCTACACATTGCCCCCACCCCACCCTTAGCAAGCTGGGTACTCATTTTACTGACCTTGTAAGGATAGAAGGCTGAGTCAACCATTAGCTAGCTACCTGGGATTGAACCTCAGGTCATCAGCACAGTTTTGGCTGCAGTACAACATTGTGCCACAAGGCTCGTACAAGAAGAACTTGTATTTATTTATTTATTTATTTATTTAATTTCTCTACTGCCCTATTACTCTTAGTGATGCCACTTTCCAAAAAGAAGTGAGACTGATAGACGGGGCCTTAGGCATATCAACCTCTAGCAAAAGTTACAGGAAGAAGTAGAGATCCAAAAGTATCGACAAGACTCTCTAGCTACTCTCTTGAGTCACTGGAGCTAGTCTCCAGGAAATGTACACCAGATCTAAACTGCCAATGAAGATCTGACACAGGAGGTTGCGTTCATTTAATGGATCCATCAAGGAACTACAGACACCACCTTCAGGAGGCAAGGCAGAGGTCTGCTCCTGAGCAGGGGGGGGTGGGGGGGTCAGGGTTTATATAAGGTTTGTACAGAAGAAGGGAACGCAATGGCTTATACAAAAAGTCAATATGTAAACAGCATGTATACAAAAAGGTATCACAGCTGGCTTGGGGCCTCAGAGTTTCTACGCTGTTTACAGATGGAAATTAGAAAAGAATGATGAGCTTAGTGGTGGAGGCTTTGTTTGTCCAGATCTTGCTTTATAGTATCAGTCTGACCTTCCAACATGATCTGAAAGAGATTGTGAGGATCTCCAGAGGGATCTCTTGACACTGGGGGAGTGGGCAAACCAGTGGCAAAGGAGCTTCAACATTAGTAAGTGCAGAGTGATGCATGTTAGGGCAATAAAACCCAATTACATTTATAAAATGATAGGGTCTGAACTCTCTCCAGCAAACCAGGAAAGGGACCTTGGTGTCCTGGTAGATCGCTCAATGAAGGTGTCAACCCAGTGTGCCGCAGTAGTGAAAAAAGCAAACTCAATGCTAGGCATCATTAGGAAGGGTATAGAAAATAAGTCAGTAAGTGTCATTTTGCCTCTTTATAAATCTATGGTGAGGCCCCATCTGGAGTATTGTGCACAGGTCTGGTTACCATACCTCCAGAAGGATATTATGGAAATGGAAAAAGTGCAGAGGAGGGAAACCAGAATGATTAGGGGACTGGAACACATTCCTTACCATCTGAGGCTGCAACTGCTGGGCCTCTTCACTCTTGAAAGATGGCGCCTAAGAGGTGAATGATAGAAGTCATACATGGTGTGGACAAAGTACGTAGATAAGGAAAAGCTGTTTTCCCTATCGCACAACACTAGAACTAGGGGGCACTCCATGAAACCTTTGGGTGTTAGATCTCAAACAAATAAGAGAGAGTACTTTTTCACTCAGAGGATCACGGGTCTATGGAATTCCCTGCCAAAAGAAGTGGTGGCAGCTGTCAGCCTTGACAGCTTTAAGAAAGGATTAGACAAATTCATGGAGAACAAGTATATCAATGGCTATCATTATGGATGCCTAAGGACAACCTCTGGGTTGGAGAGATAGGCAGGATATTGCTCAATGCCATTTGCAGGGAATCTTAAGCAGGTGAAGACATCTGCTTGGGAATACCCTGAAGCAAATAGTGAGCCACTGTGTGAGACAGAATGCTGGACTGGATGGGCTCTGGCCTGTTCCAGCAAGGCAGTTCTTGTGTTCTTAGGAGATTATAGAAAATTGACCAGGTTTGAATAAATTATAGATAGAAGAAATAAGATAGAGAATAAAGAACAGAGAAAAGGTATAGTAAGTGAGATATACAAGTTATTAAATCAGGAGGAATATAAAAATAACAAGCTAAAAGAGATATGGCAAGAAAACATTAATAAAGAAATAAAAGAGGAAGAATGGGAGAAAATATGGAATAAGAGAATAGTGAAAAATATGTCAGTGAGAGTAATAGAAAATTGTTATAAAGTATATTGGAGATGGTATATAACACCTGCAAAGTTAAATATAATAAATAAAGTAATATCTCTAATATGCTGGAGATGTAAAAAAGAATAAGGAACATATTTACACATGTGGTGGGGGTGTGAGATAAGAAAAACGGAATGTACATTGGTTTTTAATTAAATACAAGTATTAGGGGGAAAGATTCAAATTTCCCCATAATTGGTATTGTTAAATATGGTTGTGGATATACAATTGAAGAAAGAGGAGGTAGAATTGGTAATTATAATGATAACTACAGCAAGGTTGATTTTTGCCAAGTATTAGAAATCCAACAACCAAACAACATTGGAGGAATGGTATAAGGATTTTTGGAATCTGGCTATTAATGATAAATTAACCTGTGAAATTAATATTAGGAAAGGCTTGAGAAAGACTAATGATTTTAATGGAATATGAGATAAACTGTTGGTATATGTATTTCAAATAGACAAGGATATACACCCAGAGAAAATTTAATGTATTTCTGGAGGGAAATGGGCTGGTCAATGCCATAAGAGTTGTAATTTTGTTTAAGTCCCGCATGGGGGTGGGTTGCACAGGGTTGTTGGGATTTTTTTTTTGTCCTATTTGCTTGAGTTTTGTTCAATGCTTTTTCCCCTTCATTGTATATTGTTGTTTTATGTTGTGTATTGTAGTTTTGTAATTTTAATAATAATTTTAAAAGGAGAGAGAGAAAGAGAATAATTTATTCCCCCACGTAGTGGCTGAAATTATATTGTTTAAGGGAAACATTTACGTTTCAGTCAATTCCTTGTATCTGCATACAGCTAGAGCAACATTTGCCCACAGTGAACAGAGCAATAAGAAAAGCCAATAAATGATTTAATTTTCATACTGACAAGCACAGGATGTGATAATGAGCTTCCTAACTTAATCTTGTCAATCTTTTAAAAACAAGATGAGATAAATTTGTGGCCCTGAGGTCTGCCAGTAGCTGTAACAGCTACACTGAACTCTGTTCATAATCGGTATATTTTTGAGTATATGATGTTATTAAATTGCAGGAACATTGTGAACTTTGTATGGCCTAGAACAAGTGTCAGAAAAATAAACAGAAAAGCGTCAGTAGCTTTCCAAAAATGTGGAGACCATTTATAATTAATTTATAGTATTTTCTCACAATAGATTTGGTGTGGCATGTTCTAATCCATTGTGCTTGCTCGTTTGTTTAACCTTTCTGCAATCAAAAATACATCCCAGTAATTTTTGCTATGGCATCTGCATTTTCCATAATACTTTCTCATCAGCAAGCAGTTAGAATATTTTTCTTCCTCTGATACCTCCATAAATCTTCATAGTTGGTTCCCAATCCTATGCAAAGAGAAACTGACAGATGTAGAGGAAGACAAAACACCCTCCTTTCAAAATTATAGACTGGAAGGATCAAGAAAAGCAACAAACATGAATTCAGTCTGTGTGTTTCCTGTTCCCCCACCCAAAACTTCGGCTGTTTTGGCATCCTGACAGATGAATCAAAAAGCAGCTGGAGTTGGTCACTGGAGGATATCAATATCACATTAGGAATTTGGAAGCTTTCCTGGATGGATATCAGATACTGAAACACTATGACATGAGAGATATCATGGGGCAACCACATTAGTTTTGTGCTTCCAGCACAGGGATCAGCATGAAGCTATTAACAATATTAGCAAGAGTAACATTTCCACACTACACTGCTGCTGCTGCTGTGGGAACCCAATAATTTGATGCAGCTTTGCATGTCTTCCTTGTCTCTGTGCACCCGCAACTCTACTGAGCAATTATGTATATTTTGTAAATGCTTAGCAGCAAACTTCAGAGGAATTAATGTTCGGTTTGAATTGGTTTCCTGAGTAGAGATGGGCACAAAACAAAAACAAAAAAACCGAAACACTGTTTCATTGTTTCATTATGTAATGAATTAACTTCATTATGTAATGAAACGGTAGGACATGTTTCGTTGCAAAATGAAACAAAACATTATGGAGGAACAAAAACGGCAGGAGAGCATCTTTGGACTCTTCCCTGTCAATGAAATGCTATATTTTCATTTCCTGTCCATCTCTATTCCTGAGTTCTTAAATACAAAGATATTTAGCTTCCAAAAACATTCAGCTGAATTCACAGAAACGATTCTTCTCTGCAGTTTATCCATTATTGCTATTTTAAATAAATACAGTAACCCCTGCCTATCGCGGGGGTTAGGGACCCAAGCCAACCTGCAATAATCAAAAATCCATGACATGTGGATGCAAGATCAGGTCAGGACTGGGGGGCCTGTTCAGGGCCTCTTGTACTTGCCCCAGGCCTTGCGCTGCCCTGAACGGGCCTCCGAGGGCCTTCCTGGGCCGTCAGAGGCCCCAAAAGTGTATTTATGTATTTAGATTTGTCATTGCCCATCTCCCCAGTGGGGACTCTGGGCAATTTACAATATAAAACACAATAAAACAATAAATATAAAAATATAAAAATGTCTAAAATGGACAGTATACATATAAATAATACTTCTCACTGAACCAGAAATTACTTTTAGAAAATGGAAGTGACCGCTGGATCACTAGAAAGCACTTTTGGGGCCTCTGAAGGCCTTTCTGGTCATGTCGCACTTCTGGTTCACAGAAAAGCATTTCTGAGCCCTCCTACATGCCAGAAGTGCTTTCTAATGATCTGGAGATCACTTTGGTATGGCAAGAAGCACTTTTGGGGTCTTCAACGGGCCTGGGAAAGTCGTTGGAGGCCTGTTCGTGGCAGTGGGAGGTCTGGGGTAAGTATAATAAGAGGCCTGAAACAGGCCTTTCCAGCTTACTCCAGGGGGCTTTTTTTCATTTACTGCTGTCCCACGACATAGCGAGACCATAGTATATGAACCATGAAAGGAGGGGGGGTATTGTAGCTTTGTTGGCTCATTAGAACGCTATTCACTGAGACAGAAGAGTAATAATTAGACATGGGCACGACTTGGTGAAATTGTCATTTCCGTTTTCGGTTATTGTTTCCGTTATGTAACGGAAACGGTAACGATAATTAAGCCGTCAGAACTCGAACTCGAACCGAAAAAAGAAAAATTTGGTCGGGTTTTTCGTTTCCGTTTGTGGCATCGCGGCGATCGCACGATGCAAAGCACAGAAAAAGTTTTTAAAGGTTTTTTTTTAAAAAAAACCCGACTCCCGGCCAAAAAAGCAGGCGAAAATATACCTGCCTGAGGCTTTGCCACCTACCAGAGGGGTGGTTTCTGGGGGGTCCCCGGCCTTCCCCCCCTCTTCTCCTGTCCTGGGCTGCTTGGAACTTTCCCAACTTCAATTTGCTTGCACACACACACATTTGGGGTGCAAGCCAAGAACAGAACCTCTATCCTAAGTGATATCCTAACTGCCCACTCGCCCTTCCGCCCGTGCCGCCACCCACTTGCGGCCCGTGCCACCGCCCACCCACTCGCCCGCCCATGGCCGCCGCCCGCCCATGGCCGCCCGCCACCGCCCCCCCGCACCTCCCCCCCGCCCGCCCCCCGCCGCCTAGGGCGCAAAAACACAGAGCGCCGGCCCTGATTGCGGGATGCCCCTATGCTCTGGGAAGTCAAATCACGCTAAATCGCGGTGGAAACGACAAACGACAAATGACAAACGGAAACGACAAATTTTTGAAAAATTTTGTAACAAACGGAAACGACCCGAAACGGACCCATTCCGACAAATGAAAACTCGAAACGTCATTTTTTCTGGTCGTGCCCATGTCTAGTAATATTCAGATGGGCGTTCGTCTTGCAGTTGGATCTGGATTGGGGGCAGGCCTTTTCCTGGCAACCCTAGAATGTACATGGTCATTGTGACTTGGCCCACACATTATCAGTGGCCACCCACTCTTTTTTTTTCTTATCTTGTTTTTCTGGTGCAGGTAGGATTGCTCCATTTTGGTTTGGTTCCAGCATGTGTGATCACTGGGTCTGAACCAAAGCAGATGGCTGTTTGTTTCCTTAAGCTGCTTAAGAGTCTTGACAAATTAAAAGAGGGGAAGGGAAGTTTCCCATTCTTAATTGTCATTAATACATCAGCAGTGCTTTGAAAGGGCCTTTTAAAATGCCTCTTTCTATTCATTGCTGATGCACTAACAATTAAAAAGAAACTGAAACTTTTGTCCTCCCTGCTCTCTACTAAGAGATGAAAGGAAGCTTTGTTTAGCAGCTAAAGCAAAGCATGAAGGATGGGACAGAAGGAGAATATTTTGTTGTTTTGGACTTTTTAAATGCTCTTTAAAAGGAAAGAACATTGGTCTGGATCAGCCATTCTCAAACTTTATCGATATGGCCATAATTATAATATGAAAGAAATATAGGCTGAACTAGTATTGTGTACATTGTATAATGCATTCTACAAGGTGTCCTGTGTAAAGAACTGTTTCCAGTCTGTGGACCCCTGGGGTCCATGTGGTCCCTATTGAGAATGGCTTGTCTAGATTATAGTAAATAAGGTTGCTTGAGATGCAGACCATCCTTGCATGTAAATGCAAGAATCACCCTCAAATGACATACTGTACCTCAAAGAGACATTCAGTATGATCTGATCCAGGCCAGGATAACTGGATGATCTAGTTGCATCCTTAGAGTAGACACGTGGTGGTAAACCTTTGGCACTCCAAACATTTTGGGCCACAACTCCCAGAATTCCAAGTCTGTACTGCTAGTGGCAAAGGACTGTAGGAGTTGTGTCCAAAATATCTGGAGTGCCAAAGGTTCGCCAACACTGGACTAAACCTTAGGTACTCATAGTGTGCTATGTGAGCATTCAGTTTAAATACAGTAGTTCTGAAGAACGTTCAGATATCATGCTAAAACCTAGGCAAGGCATAAATAAAATAATGACTGAAGATATAGTGTTGGATGAATTCCAGGGATAGGATGTCAATGTGTCAGTCTTCCAAATGATGAAAATTTGGGAATTAAATTTAGTTCAGCTTAGGGAACCAGAAATTAAGAACATGATTCTATTTATCTTTTCTCAGAAATCAGTTCAGTGGGATTTATTCCATATTAGATATGTTTAGGGTCCCAATTCAAGGAGCGAGGTGACATGTTCATGAAATAAACATATACACACATGCCTCTCGCAAGAAAGTAGAATTTTTACCTTTTTATTTTAATAGATACAGGCACTTATTCCATTTTCTTTTCACAATAGCAATGATATGTGGTGCCTACTGTTCCTCTTCAGCAAGGGCTTGGCTCGATGATCCATAGGGTCCAATCTAGCTCTGCAATTTGATGATGATGATGATGATGATGATGATTTTCCCAAGGTCCACTTGTAAGTTGCATAGTCATGTCCAGCGTTCAGTATCACATTGTCACTGTCTTGAAATTATCTGACCAAAGTTCACAGTTGAGAGAGATGGCATTGCTGTTCAACTCAGGGTCAAACTAGTCAATTCAGATAGCACGAAAG
The DNA here is from genome assembly GCA_037367245.1 of Phrynocephalus guinanensis. Lineage (NCBI taxonomy): Eukaryota > Metazoa > Chordata > Lepidosauria > Squamata > Agamidae > Phrynocephalus > Phrynocephalus guinanensis. The sequence continues at coordinate 34,693,879 of CM074736.1, forward strand.
TAGAATTCCTTTAAGAAAAAAAAAAGATGCCCTTTTACCCTTGCTTGAGCTTTACTCGCATCTGTAACAAGCTTTGGTTTTGTGATTGGTCATAGGATGGATTCATTTGCAAATCTGATTGCTCAAAAATGGAACTTTGGGGAAATTACGTCCCTGCAGAGAAGTTATACTACATACTTCCTTCAATGTGTTATTTGACTTTAAGAGTTCTTAAGTCTATTTCCAATAATTTTGGATACAGTTTAATGTAAGCCTGTACAACTGCAGCAGCTGATTCTTATAGACCAGGCCTGCACAATGCATTGCCTGCAGTTCTGTCGGAGGTCACCCGCTGGGTCCCTGCCAGCCTCCTGGCATACCGCCTGTGGTGGCATGATGGGTGCAAGTTTCCCGCCCCCAGTCACACACTGGCGAGGCACGCGGGAGCCCGGGCCAGCACTGGGCTGCCTCTTCCCAGCCACCCAGCAGCCTCTCCGGGCTCTCCCGGGCGGGCACCTCCTCCTGGCCACCCTCGGCCTCTCTGGTGGTGGCCTCAGGGAGCCGCCCACTGAGCTGGGAGGGGTGGCCGGCAGTGGGAGCAACCATCACAGGGAGGTGGGAGGTGGAGAAGAACAGGGAGCATTGCCGCCACCGCCCAGCTTCGCCCACCCTGCCTGAGCTGTGCCTCCTTGCCCTCCACTGAGGCTGCCTCTGCCTGCTCGGTTCCTTCCTGGCCCATGCCTCCTCTGCCCTCCCGGAGCTGCTGCTGCTTGCTAGTCGGCAGCTGCCTCTGCGCCCTCCCTGAGGGGCTTCTGCTCGCCCCAAAGCCCAGTGGCACCAGAGGCCGAAACATTGCCAGTGGCAGCAGCAACCCCCCCGGTGCCCCCCTTGGCTCCCCTGTGGGTCCTTAAGCCACCTGTGCCCCCATTGCCACTCTGTTTTGTGTGCGCACATGCAAGCTCCAAGAGTCAACCACGGGGGACATTCGGGAGCGTCAGGCAGGCCGTGGGCTGTTCAATGTTGGACAGCCCTGTTATAGACCATACTTCTTCCACTGAATTATAGTAAAATTATGATTATTTATATTAGATGAATAGTTTTGTGCATGGATATATTGTCTTCCTGACTAGTTACTAGAAAATAACCAGAGGGGGAAAAAACAAACTGCAGATATGGCTTGTCCTTAAAAGCAATTGTAGAATCCTACTGAGTAAAATATCAGAAGAGATGCATGTATCACCATTGTCACTATTTTTTTAATCTAACACATTTCTTATTGTGTTAGATATTCAGCAGTGGTCTCTTAACCTACTGGAGATTGACTAGAAGAGGTGGAAGAGAGAACATTACCATAAAAATAAGGAAACAAAAGCCGTGAGAGTTTACAAAATTGTACAAAGAGATTTGATGAGCTGGGGAGATGCTCAGAGAAAAAGCAGGCAGAAGAGGTGTTTTAGCAGACTTAACAAGAACACAAAACAAATTAGCAGCCCAGTTCTGTGTGGAGCTCAGCAACCCATGGGAATTGACAGGCAATCCTCTACATAGGATTAAAAAACTTCAGATGTGTTGGCTGAAATCCTATGGTTTAGTGTAGTAAGTTGCCAGAGAGTAGTCCCATTGAATCAGTGGGGATTTGGTGAGTCATCTCCTCTGGAAGTTCCATTGATTCAACTCAAGTTGCAACATTAGAACAAAGTGAGTAATTCCTAGTATTTCATTTTTTGTGTCTGTTTCATTGTTTAGAACCAAGGTCATAGTCACACAGACCATACAAACCGCAGTTGTATAGATTTTACCATTATTTAAATTGTGTTATAATTTTTTACTCACATGGTATATGGGTAAGATTGGTTCATTTAGCCAACCAAATACTTTTTCTCAACTTTGCCAGCATGGGCTTTTTAAAATGATATGATCCCTGAATTTCTTTTTCATTTGTATTTTATTTTGAACTGCTGAATGGTTTTGATGTATTAGTGCTTACTTGTTCCTTTTTATTATTGTTTATGTCATGTTGGTTTTGATTGACTAGTCTGTTTATTATTTTAAGTTGTATAAAACACATTACTTTGTAAACTGTCCAGAGTAGATGGTTGCAGTATATTAAATAAATAAATAAATAAATAAATAAATAATACTACTACTACAACAACAAAACAACAACAAAACAACAACAAAACAACAAAACAACAAAACAACAAAACAACAACAACAACAACAACAACAACAATAATAATAATAATAATAATAATAATAATAATAATAATAATAATAATAATAATAATAATAATAATAATAATAATAATAATAAATGACGACAAAGCATCTTGATAGTGAAAGCCATAATAAAAGCTGCTCCATTTGTTGAGTAATACCTCCTTAAGAGGCCAGCTTGGAAGATTTCTATGCTGACAGACTAGCTTCCAGTTTGAACAGAAGATGCTAGTAGAATAATTGGGACCGCTCAATCTCCTCAGAGGGCCAGGATAATGGTGAGCTTTGTACAGTGAAGCATTGCGTTCTTTCAAGTGAGATGTTGCTCTGCATTCCAGGAGATTCACGCAACATCAGTGAGAAAACATTCTATCAAGCAGTGCTTCCATTATTCACATTCACAACTGGCCTCTTTCTCAGTACTGTACTGCCTTACTGCGATTTTTCTTTCTTGATGATAGAGAATAGATTGGACTGTTTGGGTTACAGTTCTATACCTATTTAGCAGCCACATTTAAAACACCAGCATTTACTTCCAAGTAGGGAAGTCTAAAGCTGATATCTGTGTCTGCCAATTCTGCTTCCCTCCCCATTCTGACAGGAGTTTTTAATCTATGTGCCAACAGACAGTATCCTCAAGGCACTTGTAAAACCCTAGATTAAAAAAAAATAATTGTGCCACTGGCTTTTCTATTAGAAATAAAGACCAGAGAATGTAGGTTTGGAACAGCAGCTGCTTCTCAAGTGCTACTGAAACTATGAATGGGTGTTCTTATACAACATTGATTCAGAAACAAGTTCCCATGGTGGCTCATTAGAGCAAAGTTCAAGCAGGGATGATTGAACAATCTTTTCCCTGATACCAACCAAGGATCACAATGTAGTCTGTATTGTGTAAGCTTTCAAGTTTCCCTATTTAAAAAAAAACTGAGGAAAAACTGAGGTGATGTGGGAATTATTTGCACAACAGTGCCGAATCTCACCAAGACCCAATACTTATGGGTAAAATTTGCTTAGATGGTGTGAACTGGGTAGGAGATAAGATTATATCTTCAAGTTTCTTAGACCTGTGCAGAATATTCTGCATTTTTTTTTTTTTGCTAACCGGCCAGCCTTATTCATTTATTATGAAAATGTTTATTATGGAAATTAACCACATTAATTGCTGGGTCATTTCAGGACCAATGTGCTTCAACCTTGGCTTTACTCAGAAAGGAGCCACTGATCTAAGAGAGCCCTTATGGTACAATGGTTAAACAGTGATATTTGAAAAAAGAGAAGACCAAGTTCAAATCCATGATGAGTCAAAAATCTGACATGGTGGTTTGGGGAGGGGGCAGTTGGTTGCTTTCATCCAAACTGACTTTACAGAGTTATTTTCCAGCATAAAATCAGTGGGGGTTTGGTGAATCAGCTCCCCAAAAAGTTCCACTGATTCTGTGGGCCTACTTTAGCCATGACTTACTACTAGAGATGGGCACGAAACGAGCGATTTTTTGTTTTTGTTTTTGTTTTTTCATTTCATTACGCAATGAAAATGAAACGAAATTTAAAAAACGAAAACGAGAACGAAACGACCAAATTTGCCATGTTTTTCGTTTTCGTTGCAGCAGATGCATTGAACTAAAAAGAATGCTAACGAAACAGCAATTTTTTGTTTTCGTTTTCATTTTTTTGTTTCGTTACCTAACGAAACGAAAATGAATTTTTTTGCAAAAAAGTCACGAAAATGAAAACGAACTGAAATGGACCCCTAAACGACCAAACGACAAACGAAACACCATTTTTTTGAGTCATGCCCATCTCTACTTACTACTGGTTTTCAGCCACTGTTGTCTGATTTGGAGGAGAAAATGCAAGGGAACGTGAGTGCAAACTAAAAAAAAAACCTGTGGGGACAGGGAGTGTCACTTCCTTCAGAGATATTCAATCTGTATCTCTGTTGCAGACAAGTAGGCCTCTCATGGTTTTGTTCCTTTCTCGTGAAGGGGAAAGCACAAAGAGCTGTTGGGTACAAGCTTCACTACATGGGAGACTCTTAACCTAGAAATATAGGAGCTCAGTTCAAAAGGGAATGTGGTTTTCCAAATTTGCCTCTATCACTCACAGTTTCTTTTTGCCCCTCTGCATTCTACATAGGCTTGCCTCAGTCTGGAATATCTTATAAATGGGGCACATTTCTACTTTTGTGTCCCAGTTGATCAGTGAGGCTACAAAATAAAACAGGCTGAACTGTGCTTTCATCATTGTAAGGCTAATTACACTGCTGACAATGAGGCCTGTAATAAGACTTCCTGGGGTAGGAACTGGCAAGCCACCCCGGTATCCCTGCCAAGAACATCCCATGGTCAGAAACAAAAGGCTAAAAGATATGACGCTGGAAGATGAGCCCCTCAGGTCGGAAGGTGTCCAACATGCTACTGAGGAAGAGCGGAGGACAAGTACAAGTAGCTCCAGAGCTAATGAAGTGGCTGGGCCAAAGCCGAAAGGACGCTCAGCTGCAGACGTGCCTGGAAGAGAAAGGAAAGTCCAATGCTGCAAAGAAATATACTGCATAGGAACTTGGAATGTGAGATCTATGAACCAGGGTAAGCTGGATGTGGTCAAACGTGAGATGGAAAGAATAAACATTGACATCCTGGGTATCAGTGAACTTAAATGGACAGGAATGGGTGAATTCAGTTCAGATGACTATCACATCTACTACTGTGGGCAAGAATCCCATAGAAGAAATGGAGTAGCCTTCATAGTCAACAATAGAGTGAGAAAAGCAGTGCTGGGATACAACCTAAAAAATGATAGAATGATCTCGGTACGATTCCAAGGCAGCCCTTTGAACATCACAGTAATCCAAGTTTATGCACCAACTACCAGTGCTGAAGAGTCTGAGATTGACCAATTTTACGAAGACCTACAAGAACTTCTAGAACTGACACCAAAGAAAGATGTTCTTCTCATCATAGGGGATTGGAATGCTAAAGTAGGGAGTCAAGTGATAAAAGGAATAACTGGCAAGTTTGGCCTTGGAGTTCCAAATGAAGCAGGGCAAAGGCTAATTGAGTTTTGTCAAGAGAACAAGCTGGTCATTGCAAACACTCTTTTCCAACAACACAAAAGGCGACTCTACACATGGACATCACCAGATGGACAATACCGGAATCAGATTGACTATGTTCTCTGCAGTCAAAGATGGAGGAGCTCTATACAGTCAGCAAAAACAAGACCTGGTGCTGACTGTGGCTCAGATCATCAGCTTCTTATTTCAAAATTCAAACTTAAACTGAAGAAAGTAGGGAAGATCACTGGGCCAGTTAGGTATAAATCACATATGAATACACAGTGGAAGTGAAGAATAGATTCAAGGAACTAGATTTGGTGGACAGAACACCTGAAGAATTATGGATGGAGGCTTGTAACATTGTACAGGAGGCTGCAATGAAAAATATTCCAAAGAAAAGAAAATGCAAGAAAGCAAAGTGGTTGTCCAACGAGGCCCTACAAATAGCGGAGGAGAGAAGGGATGCAAAATGCAAGGGAGAAAGGGAAAGATACAGAAAATTGAATGCAGACTTCCAAAGAATAGCAAGGAGAGACAGGGCGGCCTTCTTGAATGAACAGTGCAAAGAAATAGAGGAAAACAACAGAAAAGGAAAAACCAGAGATCTGTTCAAGAAAATTGGAGATATTAAAGGGGTATTTCGTGCAAAGATGGATATGATAAAGGACAAAAATGGTAGGGACCTAACTGAAGCAGAAGAGATCAAGAAGAGATGGCAAGAATATACAGAAGAATTATATCGGAAAGATCTGGATGTCCCTGATAACCAAGATAGCGTAATTGCTGACCTGAAGCCAGACATCCTGGAAAGTGAAGTCAAGTGGGCCTTAGAAAGCATTGCAAACAACAAGGCCAGTGGAGGTGACGGCATTCCAATTGAACTCTTTAAAATCTTAAAAGAGGATGCTGTAAAGGTGCTGCATAAGATATGCCAGCAAATTTGGAAAACCCAGCAGTGGCCAGAGGACTGGAAAAGATCGCTCTACATCCCAATCCCAAAGAAAGGAAATGCCAAAGAATGCTCCAACTATCGCACAATTGCACTCATTTCACATGCTAGCAAGGTTATGCTCAAAATTCTACAAGGCAGGCTTCAGCAGTATGTGGAAAGAGAACTTCCAGAACTACAAGCTGGATTTCGAAGGGGCAGAGGAACTAGAGATCAAATCGCCAACATGCGCTGGATTATGGAGAAAGCCAGAGAGTTCCAGAAAAACATCTACTTCTGCTTCATTGACTATGCCAAAGCCTTCGACTGTGTAGACCACAACAAACTATGGCAAGTCCTTAAAGGAATGGGAGTGCCTGACCACCTTATCTGTCTCCTAAGAAATCTATATGTGGGACAAGCAGCAACCGTCAGAACTGGATATGGAACAACTGACTGGTTTAGAATTGGGAAAGGAGTACGACAAGGCTGTATACTGTCACCTTGCCTATTTAACTTATATGCAGAGTACATCATGAGAAAGGCTGGTCTGGATGAATCACAAGCCGGAATTAAGATTGCCGGACGAAATATCAACAACCTCAGATACGCAGATGATACTACTCTAATAGCAGAGAGTGAGGAAGAATTAAAGAACCTCTTAATGAGGGTGAAAGAGGAGAGTGAAAAAAGTGGGCTGAAGCTCAACATCAAAAAAACTAAGATCATGGCCACTGGTCCCATCACCTCCTGGCAAATAGAAGGGGAAGAAATGGAGGCAATGACAGAGTTTATTTTCTTGGGCTCCTTGATCACTGCAGATGGCGACTGCAGCAACGAAATAAAAAGACGCCTGCTTCTTGGGAGGAAAGCAATGGAAAACCTAGATAGCATCCAAAAGAGCAGAGACATCACTTTGCCAACGAAGGTCAGGATGGTTAAAGCTATGGTTTTCCCAGTAGTGATGTATGGAAGTGAGAGCTGGACTATAAAGAAGGCTGATCGCCGCAGAATTGATGCTTTTGAGCTGTGGTGCTGGAGGAGAGTCTTGAGAGTCCCCTGGACTGCAAAGAGATCAAACCTATCCATTCTGAAAGAAATCAACCCCGAATGTTCACTGGAAGGACAGATTTTGAAGCTGAGGCTCCAGTACTTTGGCCACCTCATGAGAAGAGAGGACTCCCTGGAAAAGTCCCTGATGCTGGGAAAAATCGAAGGCAAAAGGAAAAGAGGACGACAGAGAATGAGATGGTTGGACGGTGTCATCGATGCAACCAAAATGAATTTGACAAAACTCCGGGAGGCAGTGGAGGATAGGAAGGCCTGGCGAGCTCTGGTCCATGGGGTCACGAAGAGTCGGACACAACTGAACGACTGAACAACAACAACATTCTACATAGGACAGTGGTGGCAAACCTTAGGCACTGCAGATGTTTTGGACCACAGCTCCCACAGTCCTTTGTCACTGGCAATACAGTCTTGGAATTCTGTGAGTTGTGGTCCAAAGCATCTGGAGTGCTGAATTTTCGCCACCACTGTCATAGGACAAGCAGGACAATCTCTGTCCAAAAAAGAATTAACAGACATAAATCAGCCATTAGACATCGTGATACACAGAAATCTGTCTCAAATCACTTGAGTCTACCAGGAGACATTCCAAAATATATGAAAGTTGCTATTCTGGAAAAGAAACACTACAGAACACAAAGGCAGAGGAGCATAGCTGAGATAAAAGTTATACACAGGACAGATCTCCAGGACGGATTGAATATTAATCAAGGTTTCTTATGTCATTACCAAATATAATTATGCTGTTATCCACCTGCTGAAGTCCTTCACAACTACTCGGCCATGTTTCAGAACAAGGCTCAAAGGTAGAGTTTGCCTTAATTTACATAAACATACATTGTTACTCTGTTCCTTTAGTCGTGGTACTAGGTACTTACAGTTGGCCTTTAAGGTATCACAAATCCTTTCCCCCGCTTCCCCCCCCTTCACCTTGTTTTGTGTCTCTTGGTGGAATGTTTACAGAACTAGACTTCAAAAGAACCAAATCCCAATCAGTAGCCAGCCATCAATCCTTTGGGAAGATGGGTGGTAAATAAATAAATAAATAAATAAATAAATAAATAAATAAATAAATAAATAAATAATCCTCATGGGTATGAAATGCAATTATACACTCATTCACCTCAGGTGAATTGTCTATTGTGGGATTACAGTACAATATCTCATACATCTGAAGTGGGTATTTTAATGTACCGTAAGTGGCAGCTTACATTAAAATACTGTATAACAGGTAGTCTTTAAGGTTCTACAGTGTTTTTGTCTTTTTTAATTGTTCTTTCCATTGTGTCTGATATTGCACAGACTAACATGGCTACGTCTTCTAAATTCACAAAGGAAAAAGGAAATGATCTCACACCAGGCCTTCAAACAGTAACAGTCTTGTTGCGAGAGTCATTATAAGGACTTAGATGGAGAGAAGTTGAGAGAATTAAGAAGCACAGAAACATGGCAGCTGCATGGAAATGAACAGTGAACTGAAAGGGCAGCTAGAAATGCCCGAGGGGGGAATTGGAGACAATGGTGGGAGAAACAGAAAATTAATATTATTTCAATAGCATAAACATTAAAAAGCATAAAAATAGAGTGCAAGACAAGTGCACAAGAAAAATGAAGTATACATTATGTAGGTAGCATATGGTGGATTTTTATAATCATATTTTACACTTACAAAGACATGCAAAGGAATAATATGGTATCATTTCACTCTTTTAATGGGAAAAACAATTTTTTCCTAATCTGGGGGCTCTTAACTTCTCACAAACATACTGTACTCATTCCATCTTTTCTCCTCTGTATGTTTTCTCTGGAAGAAGCAACAGAGCAAGGCTGGACAGTTTCAAGCTGACAACTGACGTCACAATATTTTTCAACTGCTACAAAAGGGGGGGGAGTGTTCTGAACCAGTATAAAGTGGAGCCTAGAGCACACAGAATAAAAATATGTAGTTTAGAAGAGGCAGATGTGTTAGCCTATGCAACCATGTCAGGCAGAATCTTTTGATATTGCCTAGCCGAATACAAATACAGTATAGATACTTGTGCTGTTGCATATGAATGCTTACAAAACAATATGCACTTGTATTTATTTTTCCAAATTTGATGAAACAACACTATTCTGGCATAAATTTCTTGTCCCATGAGCTATTTTTCTTAATATTGTCAAATAGATTAGCTACTGAATTCTGTTTATTCAGTTGTTAGATGTGAGGAACTACAGCTTTCTACCATATATTAGTCATCATTGCAGAAAAAAATACATATCTTTTTTTGCTTTAGATTTCATTTGATTTGAGGGCAGCAACTAATAAACATCCATTTCATCTTCTCACTCTTTTATTTGACAGAAGCAGACTGAAGAGAGAAGAAAGAATTTGCCCTTTAGTTTGGTTTTGAAGCTATCTCCCCAGTTGAACTCTTTAAATGATGCAGCTCAGAGGCATGCATTAAAATAAACAAAACTGATTTTGCTTGCTGTTGCTGTTATAATTGATGATAAGGTCATTTCCCAAGCTTCTCCTTAATTCACTTTCAATATTTGCCTTGAAATAATAAATCACTCTATAATCAAACTCACATCTGCAGCTTGCCTTGACTTTGGTAACATTTTACTTTATAAGGTTTTAAAACATATTATATTATTCTTGTTGTTCATTCACCAAACTGTGCACTTCAAAGTAAATCCTAATGTATTCTTAAGTACATTTAAGGTGGCATCTCTAACCTCAGAGGTTTTCATTTTTTTCAAGCATCACACATTTTCCAGTTTGGTGCAGTGGCAAGACAGAACTTGGGAGAGCCAGGTTAAAATGTTCCATGATTCATAAAACTCTCATGCCATAAAACTCTTGGGGCCAAAACCGTGGATTCATCATGTTCTTTCTCATTCTAACCTACGTCATAGATTTGTTGTAAAATAATGTGTGAGGCAGTAGGAAAAAAACTAAACTCTCTGAAGGAAATGCAGCATATAAATGTAAATAATATATTGGCTTAATTTGTGTGGATAAGGTATTGAAGTAGATGGGAGTTCATAGAATAGAGGTTGATTTGCATGTATTCATTGCACATTGTTACAGAATGGAGGACAATGTGGCTGTGCCCATCACAGTCATCAGCCATGCCTTGCAGAGTTGCCAGTCATGGGGAGAAGCCACATATGCACAGTAGGCTCTCCTTTACCAATGTTTTTTTCCTGTCCAACACAGATGGAAAGAGGAACAGACGTGCCCCTGTTCTTCCCTTCCTTTATTATTAACTGTGTGAAGTAAACATCTCAGGCGGTCTCAGGTCAAAACTGAAATTTTACATTCCTTTTAACTCACATCATATAGAGTACAAGCTCTACCCCATGATGGGCAAAGAATGGTATGAGGACACTGTAGGTACAGTAGGTCAGTTTCAGAAGCCAAGTAGATCTTGCCGCAATAGAAATGAAACATAATAGATAAGAGAGTCCACCAAACACAGTAGCGTAGCTAGAAAGGACCACAGGGGGACTTATCCTGGATGCAAACTAGACGGGAGATACACAGTAGGCGTCAGAGATCATAGTTTATGCATATAATAATAGCAGGTTGAACTTGGTGTGGTTGTTAAAACAACCCTGGTAATGAAGCTATTTGTCCCTCTTGGGTGCCATTGGTAGCAGTTTCATGTGGAATCCAGGAAAAGTACTGGTATCACTGGTACAAAGAATGTAAAATAAATTTGCTGAGTGCACATGAGATTTTTGTTTTCCATTTAGAACAGGCGGATTTTTGAAATAGTAATAAGCAGCAGTTAGCATAAAATCCATACTTGAAATACTGGCTGTTGAGTTGATCTTGTCAAAAGCATAAACACGTCCATGCCAAAACAATGTATACCACTTTGGTCTTGACAAATTTAAAAACTACCATAGAAGATTACATCATCCATTTTTCAATCTGCTCCAGAGTAGTAATCTTCAACACTTAGCTTGCAAAATTATGATTAATGCAAACATTATCATCTAAACAAATCTAAACAAAATGCATGCCTGATACTATTAGTCTGTAACTACAATTTCCTGCAACCCAGTCCCAGTGATCTCATTGTACCAGCACAATACCTGGGACTATTTTTCAGAGCAGTGTAATCCATCGTAGTTCTATATGAGCGGTTGCTTACATAGTTGCTCTTGCTACGAGAGATTGCAGAAGAGGTTGGGCAAGACGTTGCACAATCTCTTCACAATGGTGACAAAATTAAGGATGGAGGGAATGGAAGAAGGTGGACGCAAAAGACAAAATGTGGTGGCACCTTAAAAAATAACAGATCTCTTCTGTGTGAGCTTTTGTGGATCATAAATCACTTCCTCAGATGCAAATCTGAAACAAAGGTTGTACCTAGAGATGGGCATGGAACGAACATTTTTTCGTTTCCGTTATTAGTTAGTTGTTCCGTTACGTAATGAAACAACAAACGAAAATTGTGATGAAAATGGAACGAAACCAACAGAACCACGAAAATTGTGGTCGTTACGTTTCGTTTCCGTTAATGGCGACGTGCAATGAAATGAGCTGTTTTAAATGTTAAAAAACACCCTGGACATCCGTAAAAACACAGTGATAACTATTTATATTGTCTGATAATACCTACCAGGGGGGTTGGGGTCCTTAAAAGGTGCATTTATGTCTTTTCTCAGATCGCTGTATTTTTTCCCTTTAAGGGGAGTTAGGGGACATCGACCCCAAATGGCTCCCAGATGCTTAATATTGATTGATTTCTTGGGTATTAAAACACCCTGGACATCTGTAAAAACGCAGCAATAATGCGATAATTATTTGAAATTATTACCTACCAGGGGGTTGGGGTCCTTAAAACACTTGTTTTTGTCTTCTCCCATCGCGATGTATTTTTCTTTTCCCTTTAAAATGGATGTCGCCACCAGCCACAAAATGGAGGCAAGCCATGTGATGGGAATGGGATCATGTTCAACCAATAGCATGCCCAAATTGCAGACTGGGCAGGTCTGGCAACCACAGAGGGCATAAAAAGCTCTGGCAGCCCCCATCCTCATTGCAGTCTCCAGTGGGAGTTAGGGTGGGATTGCTGTCTCTGCAACTCTAGCTTCAGTCCTGCAGTCTCCCTGTGTGCGTGCGTGCGTACCTCTCAGTGAGTACCCTCCCTTGCCCCGCAGTTCAGTCACTCTGCGGCTGCCTTGCACCCTGGGCAATGCCCGCCGCTGCCTTTGCAGCCTCCCTGCGTACCTAGTCTATACTGTGTCTCTGCCAGCATCCATTTTTTTAGTGTTTTCCTCTGGTCTGGGGCATTGGGGGACGCCCTCCCACGGAAATGCTTTAAAAATCGCGCAAAAGCGGGTAGAAACGACAAACGAAAAAATGAAAAACGGAAACAAAATTTTTCCAAAAATTCACGACAAACGGAAACGAAACGAAACAGACCTCTCAACGACAAACGACAAACCGAAACGCCATTTTTTTATTCGTACCCATCTCTAGTTGTACCATAAAAACTGCCACAAAAAATTGTCCTTTGCTTCTACACCTTTGCTCCACCTTCCCATTTTTCGCCCTTTAATTTTTTTCACAATGCTGAGATAACATTAATATCTCAACCTGTGATTTTTTTTAAAAAGCTTGGGAAACTTCACAATGGTGTAATCCTATACAAGTGCACAAGTAAAGGCTTTAACTCCATTGATGTGATACTGGATTTAGGAGCTGGAAGATTCAATCCATATTCCGGTGAACAAGACTTCAGTGTTGATCAATACATTCAGACCATCCTCACAATTGCTAAATATTTTTCCCCAAAGTGCAGCTTGTCTGGGTTATATATTTTAATTAAATGAATGGTTTGAAATCCGTTGTCCCACTTATAAAACTAAATATTATGATGATATAATTATTGTCACTATTAATCTGACTGACTGATTGAATAAACGAATATGGGTATTAAGATCTGTTAGATCTGTTAAATTTCTCTGAAATAAAAAGGGGAGCCATGTGGCTATGTCAAAATGTAATCCCCTGGAAGACCACGTCTTTTGCTGGTACTTGCTTTGAAGAAATGCCCTAATGCCTAAGGGGACCTGGCGCTCAAGCCAAGATAAACTAGACCCTCCTCAATCAAAACTACCACCATGGAAATAAATCTTTTCAAATTCTTCTAAAGACTAATTTCTTTCATTCTTTCATTCGGATGAATGGAGGCGAAAGGAGTCATGTTACTTTTGTACTATGTGGAAGAACCGTATTTGAACAACTGTGATTTAACTACCAAAGGAAATGCTTAAGAATCTGGCACTCGTAGATGACTAGGACTAATGTTTTGAAAGACAACCTGCAGTATTTATGAGGCAAAGATGGGGGGAATTACTTTTTTAAAAAACACCACCACTCCCAGAATTTCCCACTCAGCATAGATCAGGGTGAAAATGTTTACTTATGTTTCAGCGTCTTCCTTCATTTGCCAGCCTCCTCTCGTTGCTTTTTTGCCTTAAACATGTCAGACACGGACTCGTTTATGGTGCTGCTTTGTCCATTTATGTGCCTAAAAGTCTATATCTAAGTTCGAATCCATCGGAAAAGTCCATTGCAAGTCATTTATCACCTTAAATCACAGAGGCAGGTGGAAGCAGGTTTTCAGACAGGTCATAAATGTAATTCCAAGGCAAGGCAAATATAGCAGATAAGCAAAAGGTTATTAACAAATTGTCTCCCACAAACTAACTGGTATAGTTTACAGAATTTATAGTAGCTACCCTCCCTTTATTGAACATCCAGCTGCTTCCAATTAATTATCAAGAGACCCTGAGACTCAGATGCTGCTTTTGCTCCATTTTTGCCTTTCTCTCAGAATTGTCTGGCAGTCCTCATCACCCAACATTTTACTATCAAAACTAGCCTCAGCTCTTCTCTCCAGCTGTCAGATGCTGTCACTAATTTCCTCTTGTTCATTGGCCCATTCCAGTTACGAAATATTGTCTTCCCTTTCTCAGGATGACTGGTTGAGGTTCACAACCATTTCTGAATCTGATTCATTTTTCCATACGCTCTGAACACAAACTGAACAGACAGGAAGATAAAATGCCTGCCATCTTTGCTAATGGGAAGGTTTCTCCACTTGATGTCCTAACAGTAGCCGTTTGCCCCGAATATAATTTTTAAAATATGTATATCTCAAATAAGTACCCTCGTATAACAAACGGTTTGTATAACATAAAATCTGTACAACATAAAAAATTCTGGAGATAGGGGAAAATTAACAGCATTGCCTTTAGGGCAAATCCGTCAAACATAAAAATGGTCGCCATTAGGGATTACTCTGTTTTCAATGCATTCCTATGGGAAATTTGTATAAAGGAAAATTTGCTTAGCATAATTTCATTTGGAACTAATTAATTCCTTTATACAAGGTACCAATGTATATGGTTGAATGAGTGTTGGATATCGAATAGACTGAAGGACTGAATATTCTGTGCAGAAATTTGGAGGCATAAAGTTGAGACTGAGTGGGTTTCTTGTCACAGTGATCCCAGCCCATCCTTCACACCCATTGATTGTCCATGGAAATAGCATGTGACCACTTATACTTTAGCAGTATAGGGTCTTTTACTTAGAAGTATCCTGGAAAATAAAAGGCAAGTTCTCCTTCGAAAGAAGCATATATCAAAAGGACATGTAAACAAGAAAATAATCCCTTAGAGATATTTCTCTAGACAGTTTGCTTTAGACACATTGCGCCTTTTCGTTTACTGAGGGGCTTGTCATGGTGTGTCACATTACTTCCAGCTACAAGCTACTGAGGGCTTTCTGTTAGCACATGATAGTCAAATCTAATATATCTTAATGGAAATTAATAGCTCTAATTTCGAAGTCTATTTTTTTCAGCACAGTTGTCTTTCAAGATTAATTTTTGTTCAATGAAAGTGAAATATTGCTGTGAGTTTGTTTATTCACTCTTTCCAACTAATATTTTTATATTGATTGTTTTAAATTGTATCACATTTTATAGTTTTAATGATTATGTTGTTTTATGGTTTTAATACATTGTTG
This sequence comes from Phrynocephalus guinanensis, assembly GCA_037367245.1. Lineage (NCBI taxonomy): Eukaryota > Metazoa > Chordata > Lepidosauria > Squamata > Agamidae > Phrynocephalus > Phrynocephalus guinanensis. The sequence goes on from CM074736.1 coordinate 34,709,170, forward strand.
TATGCTGCCCAGAGACCACTTGGTAGTGGGGTGACTATTTTTTTCATCAATAAATAAATATTTTTGACTAAGTTTCACTCCTCTAAGGGCCTTTACACGACCCCTAAGATCCGCTGGCCACTTAAATTCGGACCAGATATCTTAGGGGTTCGTCGCTCTTCCTCTGTCCCCACCCCCCTCCACACTTCCTGGTTGCTGGCTGCATGAGGGAGGGAGAAAAAAGAAAGAAAAGAATGCCGGCTTACCTCTGTTCTGTTCCCGGCAGCATTCAGATCTCTTAAAGGGGCGGGGGGAAGAAAAACAACAAACAGAAGCCAGGAGAGCCCCGCACTCACTATCCTTACACCGGATGTAATATTTTTCACATCCAAAAAGCAGGTACCTGAAAGCTGCGCTGGGACGTGCTAAAGTGGGCGGGGTCGCACTTAATTTCCTGTTAACTCCGGAGCTGGTGGGTAAACATTTTTAATCTCCGGAGCTGGGAGCCATTTGCCCCGGAGTTTAGGGGTCGTGTATAAATGCCCTAAGAATCTACAACCCTCTTAGAGGGTGCCACGTCATTATTAGACATTCAATACATGGCCTAGGCTAGCAACCCGGGGGAGAACAGGCAGAACCTGAGTCGTCTTGTATGTTCCATGCTTCAAGAAGATGCTGGCCTTCTTCTAGAGAGTGAATAGTATGTTGAACAGAGCCTTTCCAAACTTTCAAAAATAGGGGGTGGCCCCAAGAATAGCGATAGTTGTTCTTCCTTAATATGATTGTGACTGGTCTCATCGATTTACGCCAATCAGCAGTTTCTTTAGAAAAATCTTGAAAAACTTGCACAGTTGCATCTCCTCTCTTCAGAATATTAGGATTGGCTCTAATTGAAGACATAAGACGCTCTTTATTTACATAAGAAGCAAATCTTACTATCACTTGTTTTGGGGCCCCATCTCTTGACTTGCCCAGATAATGAACTCTCTCCAAATCGTCGTCGTCTAGTTGTTTGGGCAGAAAGGAGTTAAACCAGGTTAAAACTTCCTGTTTTAATGATGCCCCCTTCTTTTGAATAACAAAATTAATCAGTTTGGCATTCTGCCTCCGGGAATAATCTTCAATATAAGTCAGTTTCATATTAGTTTTAAGTAAAGCCTGCTTCTGAGAGTTAATTTGAGTTTCATTTTCCGTTACACGTATCTCCAGATTTTTAAATTCTCCTGCCAAATTATCAAGCCGCTGTCCATTTAACTTTATTTCATGTGATAAATCTTGTTTAGCGCTTTGGAGATCCTTTGAAAGGCCATCCATTCTATATATCACGTCCTGTTGATTAACACTCATGATGCTAGCTAGCTCCATCCTCATTAAACGCAGTTCCTTCATCTGGACTTAAACCGGGAAAAAGCATTAAATATCTAGGATTAGAACTCCATAAAGAATTTACTAAAACTAAAGAAAGAAATATTTCGAAATTAGTAGAAGAGATGAAAAACAAATTATTATCCTACTCTAAACTAAAATTATCGTGGTTTGGCAGAATTGCATTGATAAAAATGAAAATACTTCCAAAAATTAACTTTATTTTTAAAATGTTACTGGTTCAGTTTTTAGAAAAGGAAATTAAAACTCTCCAAGACATGATAAATAGGTATTGTAATGCAGGGAAAAAATCAAGAATAAATAAAAGTCTATGGTATAGATCTCAGAAAGAAGGAGGAATAGGTATACCCAATATAAAAAATTATTATATAGCCAATCAACTTAGTTCTTTGGGGGAAATTCTTTTTAAACCACAGAAGCTAATATGGTGGGAGCAAGAGTCTTTGGATATAAAGGGGGAAATAAACACATTTTTATTCACGGAAGTTAAAAACAAAGTAAAGATTGACAACCCCCTATTGAATAGTTTAATTGTTACATGGAGAACATATAGGAAAATCTTGTCTCCGAAGGGATCCCCACTGGCTTTAGTTACTGACTTGGAAAGCTTTCCAGACAACTTGAAGTATTATTTGGAGTTATTTAAAATTAAGAAAATAGCTAGACTAAAGGATTGGATGCTCAAGATTAAAACAATTCAGGATATAAAAAATATTTTGCAACCCAGTGATTTAACATGGTTAAATTATATTCAACTAGGAAAATGGATGAAGGACTGGGGAAAGAGGAATAATCAAATCAGAGAATGCACAAAATTTGAACATTTCCTATTATCGCTTGAGTCTGAACAGGAAAATTCAGAGAAAGGAATAACACGTAAAATATATAAAATATTAGGGGAATTATCAGAAATGAACGAGTTAAACACCTTGAGAGAAGTTTGGAACCAAGACCTTAATGTACAGATAGAGAAAGAAGACTGGAAGAAAATTTGGAACATGAGAATTTTGAGATCATTATCGGTCAGGATAAAAGAAAACTACTTCAAATTGGTTTCTAGATGGTATTTAACCCCAGTAAGACTAAATAGAATGAATCCTGCCTACTCTAAGATATGTTGGAAATGTGAAAAAGAGCTTGGTACTTACTTGCATCTTTGGTGGGAATGTGAAATAGTCCAAAGGTTCTGGAAAAAAAGTGTTTTTAGAGCTAAGTAATATGATTAAGATGGATATAGATTGTAATCCAGAGATAGCATTATTATCATTGTTAACAAGTAAAGATTATGTTGTTACAACAAAGGAACTAATAGCAAATTTTATGACAGCTGCTAGATTAATTATAGCAAAAAACTGGAAGTCAAAACTAGAATTCAAGATGGAAGACTGGTATAATGAACTTTGGGATATAGCTATAAACGATAAACTGTCCTGCAGTTTAAAGGTTAAACGAGGAGAAATGAAAAAAGACATTTTCTACGATATTTGGGGTAAATTTTTAGATTATGTACTAGTCGAAGGAAAAGGGAAAGAGTCCACGAATATCTCACAACAATTCTGGAGAAGAGAAAACTTTAAGAAGACTACTAGAAGAATAGAAGATGGAGCAACGAATAAGAATGTATGGATGGCCCCGTGGGATGGGGGTGCACTTATATTGTTTGTTGTAGGTTTTTTTTTTTACTTTCATTTTCTTATGTTGTATGTAGCTTAAAATTTAATAAAAAACATTAAAAAAAAGAAGAAAGAAGGAAACTGCATGATGCATGATAGTGAATATATGAGTCTACCTCATCTCAAGTCAACAGAACTTTTAATTTATCATTTATTATATTGACTTAGGTTCTACCTTTCTTCTGAAACTGGGATTCAAGGCCATTCAAGAAAGACTGAAAAAATGGTATGAAAGAGACATTTCAATGATAAGTAAATTGCAATTTCCTTTTCAAAGAAATAATTCTGCATAGATTTATCTTGGTATTGTTCTTTTGATCTTACCATATATTTTACTAACTTTGAACTCTTATATATCTTACTAATTGATAGATATGTGGCTAACGTAAATAGGTCTTAAATAAAAAGTAGAAGACTGATATATTTGTATTGACTCTGGTCAATCATTCCATCATATCTGACTCTCGGTCACTTTGTTGGACTACAACTCCCAGAATTCCATTTGGAGGTTACCCAATTTAATAGTGTTTCGACTATTTAAAGACTTTCCATAAGGCATGCTAAAATAATTGAGATTGAAATCCATTGCTGTCTATCATATAGTACAGAGGCAGGTGACATCAGACCGTCTAGATTGCAAGACCCAGCATTCATCATTATTGGGTTTGCTGGCATGGACTAAAAGTAGTTGCAATTCAACAATACACCTCTCAGGGTTAGAGATGGGCACGGAACGAACATTTTTTCGTTTCCGTTACCGTTTGTCGTTTCCGTTACTCAACGAAACAACAAATGAAAATTGTGATGAAAATGAAACGAAACAAACAGAACCACGAAAATTGAGGTCGTTATGTTTCATTTCCGTTAATGGTGACGCGCAATGAAATGAGCTGTTTTAAATATTAAAAAACGCCCTGGACATCCATAAAAACGCAGCGATAATTATTTATATTGCCTGATAATATCTACTGGGTGGTTGGGGTCCTTAAAACGTTTGTTTTTATCTTCTCCCATCGCAATGTATTTTTCTTTTCCCTTTAAAATGGATGTCGCCACCAGTCACAAAATGGAGGCAAGCCATGTGATGGGATCATGTTCAACCAATAGAATGCCCAGGTTGCAGACTGGGCGGGCAGGTGTGGCAGCCACAGAGGGCATAAAAAGCTCTGGCAGCCCCCGTCCTCCTTGCAGTCTGTGGTGGGAGTTAGGGTGGGATTGCTGTCTCTGCTGCGACTCTAGCTTCAGTCCTGCAGCCTCCCTGTGTGCGTGCGTGCTGCGTACCTCTCGGTGAGTACCCTCCCTTGCCCTGCAGTGCAGTCACTCTGTGGCTGCCTTACACCCTGGGCAACGCCCGCCACAGCCTTTGCAGCCTCCCTGCATACCTAGTCTATACTGTGTCTCTGCCAGCATCCATTTTTTTAGTGTTTTCCCTCTGGTCTGGGGCGTTGGGGGATGCCTGCGCATGGAAATGCTTTAAAAATCGCGCAAAAAGCGGGTAGAAACGACAAACGAAAAAACAAAAAACGGTAACGAAATTTTTCAAAAATTTCAGAACAAACGGAAACGAACCGAAACAGACCTCTCAACGACAAACGAAAAACCGAAACACCATTTTTCTGTTTCGTGCCCATCTCTACTCAGGGTTATTGTGAGAGTAGAAGGCAGAGGACCATGGATGCCACCTTGAGCTCCTTGGAGGAAACACAGCCAACAAATGGAAATTACAACAGTCCCTTCAGCACACACTGATGGGGCTAGAGCTCAGTACAGCCAGGGCAGTTTTTGGCACAGTCCTATATGCCTAGGCTGATCATATTACAAGTATCATCCATACACATTACTTATTTTATTTTTTAAGTGTTACTTGGTGATGGTGCAGTCCCCTTGTCTTGTGCTAAGCCGTACACACGATCTGTATAAGATGCAAGCCAAATATCCCTGCAAATAAAACCAGCAAAACCAATCCAAGTGTTGCTAAGGATAGGTTGAATTCAATCTCGTACATAAAGGGGTTAAAATGGTGGAAAGATCTTTCCTTCCTCACTCACACTGAGTAGTCAGGGCAAGAGCATTGGGATAAAAACTGGAGACTGAAGACTCTGAGACGAAAGTGAAGTATAAAATATAAACTTTATCTAAATCTCTTAGTGAAAAGGGTAAATGAGATATTTCTAATTTTAAAAAATCACTAACAGTACATACAAACATACCAAACGAAGTAAAAACAAGTACAGTGATGGCAGCTCAGGCAATGCCCACGAAGGTCAGGCAAACACACATAGTCTGCCTCAGAAGTCAGCAATGAAGAGAGGGTGAGGTCCAAGGGGCCATGAGGCTAGTGAGCAGGCAGGAACTATTCCTTTTGAAGAGCCATAGTAATTAAAGAGAGAGAACTCCTCACAGGTTCGAAGTTCCAGATGAGGTTCAGCTGACATTAACCCTATGTCTGAATATCCATCTAAGAGTGCAACCACCCCATTATTTAAACAAACAAAAAAATCAACATTGTGCAACTGTGGCTGAAGAATGTGTTGTATTGGTAAAAAAAAAAAAGGTAAAGGTTAAGGTAAAGCTTCCACCTCAAGACTCTAGGCAAATACTACCTGCAACTCTTCCCATCATATCTTAAACTAATCCACTCCCTTGACCTCTAATGATCCCCCCTCTACCTCTTCCTCTTCCTCTTCCCCCTCCCCTCCTCTCCCCACCCTCACCCAGATCTGGTTTCTGTGTCTTAAGGAGTTTTTACAACAGAACTTGTATGCAAATGTACCTACATACAACAGTCAACAAATATTTGGTATGAAATATATATTCTATTGTACATTATATTGCACACCTCATTCTGCTGCTATATGTCTGAAGAAGTGGACGTGTCCATGAAACATTACATTAAAATAAAAACTTTAAGGTGCCACATCATGTCTTTTGTCTTTTCTTTTCTTTTTCCTTTGATTTTTGCCTGGAATCGATTAAATTAATACTCTAGTTGCAATTTACTGCTGGACATCAGCCAGAATTTTCTTCAAAATACCTGAACTTGTTAAACATTTCATAATTAGACACAATTGGAATAGTAACCTGTCCAGTGTGAACAGAAGTGGGGTTTTTTTTGGTAGAGGTTCAGACCTCGTCTAAATGATGATAGGAAATAATTTGACACCGCCATGCAGGGTGAAAAAACGAAAATCTTTGCCTCATGCGCTTCTTTCCTGACAGAGATCAATGCCAAAAGAGAGGAAATGAAATGAGTTAACAGAATGACATATTAAATCATACCTCTATTATTATTATTATCCCTGTCATAGCCACAGTGATAACACATGCTAAGGCATTTGGAGTTGGCCACACTATGACTGCGACAAGATTTTTTTTAAAAAAATTGCTCAGCTATTTAAAATAACCCTTCTGTTATAAAAGGTTAATTCTGAGGAGATAAATAGGTAGAGTGACATATGGTTTACTTGCTAGAGGCTCGCGAGAGGTGCTTTAGGGCCTTTTCACACGACCCCTAAGATCCACTGGCCACTTAAATTCGGACCAGAGATCTTGGGGGTTTGTTGCTCTTCCTACATCCCCACCCCTCTGCACTTCCTTGCTCCTGTCTGCGTGAGGGGAGGGAGAAAAAAAGAGAGGAAAAATGCAGGCTCACCTCCGAAGCCGCCCGGAGCCCCATTGTCGTCCTGATTCCTTCTCTTAAAGGGGCGGGAGGCAATAAAGAAAACAACAAACAGAAGCGAGGAGAGCCAGGCACTCACTCCCTTAAATCCGCATCAGGGATTTTCACCCTCGGAGAGCAGGTACATGAAAAGTGCGCTGGGACGCGCTTAGGTGGGCGTGGTCGCACTTAATTTTCTGCAAACTCCGGAGCTGGTGGGGAAACAATTGTAAGCTCCGGAGCTGGCAGCCATTTGCAGCGGAGTTTAGGGGTCGTGTACAAAGGCCCTTAATTAGCATATACTTGTTACGCTCCTAGGAAGTAATTTGATTTTCTTTTTTTAAAAAAAAAAGAATTTTCTGAAAGCCTGCATGATCTTAAGTAATGCTAGCCTGTACTGTGTAGTTCCAGATAATCAGACTTGGCTGTAACTCTGAACCATTCTTCCCCATGGGGATTCCAGCTCTGCAGAGTATTAAAACAGCAGATAACTACATCACTCTGATTCTTTTTGCAGAATAGCCTTACATAAGAGGACCGAGGCAGCAAATGTGGCACTGGCCTCATGGGGAGAAAGTGATTTCTCTCAGAATCTTCAGTAAATCCTAGGTTTTTGGGGTTGTTTTTTTAAAGGTCATTCCCTCCCCTTAAAATGGAACCTGAACTAAGTACAGCTTTGGATGTGCATTAATAGATTGCTGTGTGTTGGGTTTATAATTATAATATTGTATAGCCTGAGGAACACAAAACCGTATTATAAAAATGCCAGAAAATGGTTCTGGCAAGAGGCGCAAAATGTGATATCACAGGTCCAAGACTTATCTGCTATTGCAATATCCAGTGCAATATCTGCTGCCATGAGATGTGATGGTGGATTTTTTAAAAGGATTGGATAAATTCAAGCAACAAAGCTCCATTTCGGAGGAGCTCACTCTGAGAACAGAAATATAGAGCTCGGAAAAGTTGCTGTTTGAACTCTGAATGCTGGGGAGGGGATTAGGGGAGTTATAGTCCAATAGGTATCTTTCCAAGCTCTGGAGGTAGGAAGGAGATAAGATGACTCACACAGACCAATTCTCTCTCTTTTCAGCCTTTGGCTTCATGGGTGTCCTATCTTTCGAATCAGGAAAACTGGAATTAGCGCTTCTATGATCCAAATCCAACTGTTAATCCAGTGCCATTTTAATGCCATGTGTGCACCTCCATTCTTGTTTTTGACCTTTTGTTGTTTTCCTCTAGTTCTTTGCACTGGATATTCCAATAGTTCTCTTTGGCAGTTACTTCACATCATACCTTCTTCCACGATAACGTTTGTACCATGACAGCGTTGTTTGCGGTCATGTGGTTTTGTCCCTGCTCAGTCCCTGTTTCCATTTACTCACGGTCGTCATAACGTGTCTCGTGACAAGTGTTTCTTCACAGCCTTGTTTCATGACAAGATCAGCTTTTATGAAAAAAAAACACCCCTATAAAATTAAAAGGCGCACCACACCCCCTGTGCATCGTCTATTCAAAATGTCGATCAACAGCACTCAAAAGTACGAAAGAAATTGATGGACACAAGTTCACGAGCAGAAGATTGCCTTCGTTGCGTGACAGTTGTTACCTTACGGGACCTTGTCCTGGAACAGGAACAGACAAAAGAATTCCCCAGCCCAGGGGCAGGTACGGCTTGTCACGCTCTTTTCCCGGTTCCGGGGGCATGGTTGAGACAACTTTTTGCTGTCACACTATGGAAGTGAGGTAATTTTTTCGTACCGGTCCTAAGCGGGACAGCAAGGCGGGGTGAACGGGACGTGAAGTAGCCACCTTTGCCTCTAACACCAGTTGGTGAAAAGCTCCATTCAGGATTCTGGCCCTTCTTCCTTCTCCTTTTTGCTTTTGCTTCCCACTTATTCTTTGCCATTTTCAGTGTTTCTCCCAGCGGCCATCTAGCCTTTTATTTTCCTTTTATTTCAGGAGTTTTCCTTTCACATTCTTCCTTAATAACACCTTTGGTTTCAATCCACGGTCATTTTGATTCGTGAACTGAAGTTAGTAATGCCAATATGTTCCTTTATGTGGACTTTTAATTTATCAGGAATGTTGTTCAAATTGTATTCTGCAGCTTCATTTCTTTTAGTGGTTTTTTTCCCAGATTTAATCTAATGTTGGACATTAACAGTTTACAATCAGTACCACAATCTACTCCTGGTCTTGATTTGGCTGAGAGAATTCAGCTTCTCAACCTCATGCTTCCAATTACATTGATTTCTTTATTGGCTATGCACTGATGTCCAGGTGTACAGTTATCTGTTCAGTTGCTTGAAGCATGTACAGTATTTGCAATAAATAAACTGCTGATTTTATGGTACTATGTGAGTAATTTTCCTTCGTTGCCTCTCATCCCTATATCAAATTTTCCAGCAGCATTTGGTTTTGTTTTGTTTCCTACTTTTGTATCCCAGTCACTTATTATTAGAAAGTGTATCTTGTTTTGGTGTGTGGTCATTAATTTCTTCCTGGATGCTTGCATAAAAGCTTTCAATTTCAATTGAATTATAGTCCCTAACTGCCTGTGCTACACCTTGCCTAAGTATTGTCATTCCTTTCTTCTGAGTTTGCCATTTCCATAGTAAAGCACTTTGTAGTTGTCTGGATGAAAATATCCCAATTTCATCTACTTTGGTTCACTGACACCTAGCACAGCAATGTTTATACATTCCATTTCTCCCTGTATGGTCTCCAGCTGAGTCATAGTTTCCACATTCCATGTTTCAATTTTATGTGTTGAGTAACAGCCAAAAGCCCATTTGATTTTTCTCTGGCTGCATCATTGGCACAAGTGCTGTTCATACTTGTCCCTTAGTCCTCACCTGCAGGTCAGATGGGGTGTCCCATCTTCCAGCCCAATCTCTTGTAGCACATAGCACACAGCCAGTAGTGAGGGCTGAAGGAGCTGCCCGGAAAGAAACCTCAGGTTGCCTGCTTGTGATGTAATGATGTAATGTATGGCGTTCAAACATGTGACAGTACAATTGCAATGTTTGTAAGACTCTTTAGTATGGAATGAGCAAAGCATAGGCAGCTTTGTTTGCCCCTTACAAAAAAAGCCCTTTTTAATCCTTCCAGGGGTGTCCAACCCAACTCCAGTCTCAATCTTTGGCCAAATCTGCCCAATCTAAATAAAGAAAAGATAGGTTTGTATATAATGCAGGAAACAGTTACATTCTTGTGAAAAAGAAGCCCTTTATGTTGTTCTAATCCTCATCTGGAGACTGTGCCAATATTACATCAGCAGCTCTTCTTCCTACAACCTTGTTGGAGCTGTATCCATGAATACTGTGCGTATGCAGCTCAGCAAATGACGCTGTGACACTCAAATGTTCCACTGGAAGTGGCCTGGAGTAATATCAAGCAGAGCAGTAAAATTTTTGCCTCTTATCAGCGCAAAACTCCAGGTTTGCCTCTAATTCCAATCAAACTAAATAGCTTGGATCTCTTCAGAGATGTAATGGTGTTTATAGATGTAAAAGGGAAGGGGAGTGAGGCTGCGTAGGAGGGAGATGCCGTCAATTGGTGGGAACCCACAGAGATAACAACCCTAGGTAGAAAACAAGCAATATAATAATGGCCAACATCTGTTTCTCCTCTATGAAACTGCATGCCAAATAAAACCAATAAAATTAGTCCCATATCCTGCTTGTAGGTGGGGCAAAGCGTTACACCCCTCCACACACCCACATAATCTCTATTTCAGAGATGGAAACTGCAAAACGTGACTGTCAATGTAAACAGCTCTTCTGACTGCGTGAAGATATTCTGGGTCTCTTCCTTACACAAGTGCTCTGTTTCTAACCAACCTCTCATGTGCTGGAGCATTGCAAAAGCAAAAAAAGACAGGAGAAGATACTACCCCTCAGTTCCTAAGGTGCCATGAGACTCTTGCATCTTGTTTCCACGGCAGGAAACCAACACAGCTTCCTCTGCGGGATTTATTTTAATGAAATATTGCTGCTGACCTCAGCGGAACATGCCTCATAATTCAGGAGAGCTTTTGCTCGATTTACTGTGAAAGCCACGCCTTGCCATGGGTCACATTGTGCTCTATGGGAAAATTCATATTCTTTCCACTCTGACAGCAGAAAAATAGAATATAGAATTTAGCAGTAAACGTGGCCTTATTGAAATGCAGAATGAGTCACACCTGAGAGCTGGTTCACTCAGACCGTGTTTTTGAGTCTGATTGTTTTCTTCTTCACTACAAAACCTTCAGTGGCGTGTTCCTGGAAATTATTAGAAGCCTGCCCTTGAGCCATGCAATCAACAGATTAAGCTACCCTTAACGAAACTTCAAAAACAGCCGACAGCAGCATTCAACTCACTTTGCTTCGACTATTGGCTCATTTTGATTCTAAAAACCTGCCTTTAAACTTATTCTGATCTGTGGTTATAGCTCTGGGCATGGCACGACCCCTGCTGGAAAGATGCAGAAGTTAGTTCGGACATGTCAATGCATTTGAAAGGGGGAGAGGGAGGTCTGTTGATTCGGAGCTCATACGAATCTGTTGGAGTTTGGACTGAGGGGGGAGACACACGTTTGCATGCAAGTTAGAACTGCACATGTTCTCACCCCTCCATTGTGCACCTTCACCGATAATGGTTGGTCTTCCTTGTTGTCCACAGAGCTGGATCGTTAACTATTACAATCTTTTGAGGAACATTGGAAATAACATTGTGACTTAGATCCAGACGTACTCCTATCTCAAGTAAATTCATGGAAATTAATGGTTTTACTCTGAGTATGGCAAAATCTGGGTCGAATACTCTCGAGTGGATTCAGACTTAATAATTAAATATTGACGAAGACCTGTTCGGATTCTGTTAGGTGGGTGAGGTGTAGGTGCACAGTGCTGAGACACAGTTTTGCACCACACAAAACTGGTTCCCTCTTCCTCTGAAAGAATATGTCATTTCTGTGCTGCTGCAGTGCTGCACTCCCTACATCGCCATGTGCTTTGTGTGAATGATGCATTTTCCAGATGGTGCTCTATGACCACCTGGGTCTATGATGTGCCTCACCTGGAACCCAGAACTTTAAGACCTACGTTGAGAGCAAAAAATAAATAAATCCTTCCTTTGATAAAACATCTATGCATGTCACAGTCCGTTGCCATTGCTCCAGGGTTCACTTATGGTGATCTGGGAACTGATCAATGACCTCCATGGTCTGTAATTTTTTAGTTTTCATGAATGATCATCTGACCCAGCCAGAAACCTTGCTGACATGAGGATAACTTGTGATCTCATCAGTAAGAACATTCTGTTCAAGCATCAGTGCACAGACCCATGCATGTTTTCTGAGAAACAGTGACTTCCATTTATTTCAATAGGATTTTCTCCCAGTAAATTGCAGCCCCCTGAATGGACACAGCTCCTATTCCTGTACTTTAGTCACCTATAGATACACATGGAAAGCACAGCATTTTTCCATGTATAATACTATATTTTTGTCTAGAATTGATAGACTAAAAACTGAGGAGTGGTTGCAAAACTGTAATCTTGGGTTGGAAAAGGAGGTTGTCTTATACACGGGAGCATCTTGTAGGTGGAAAAATATGGGTAGATCACAGTAACAGATTCACAAACACTGACAATGACTAACATTTGAAGTAGCAAATGCTTTGCCAGTCATACATAGTGGTTTCATTTTTTTAGATGTGTAAATCATGTCACCTCAAAAAATGTTCAGAGAGTGTGAGCACATTCATTAAGCAGACTGTTTTCGTCCTATAACCATCATAAAAAAAGAGATATATCATGGAAGTGAATTATGAGATGCCATTACCTCTTTAGTCATTAACTGTATGAGCAATTCTATGTCCCATCTAGCTAGTTTCCACAAAGTATACTTCAGTTTCTTTGAACTCAGTATTTTAATTAAGTTCACCTTTCAATGCCTGATAATGAGCATAGCAGAAAATCTAATTAGCCCAGATTGCAAAAGATAGCTAGATTCTTCATGTCATTGTTTTAAACCTTTATATTATTTTAAAACTATTTTTAAAAACCCTTTTGACCATATTAATAACCCAGTAAGACTGTACTTACTAACATATAGAAAGCATAATAAATTGTACAGGGATTTTCATGTTTCTAATTTCCTTTATTTAGAAAATGCATACCCCCCCAAGAGTTCTGTCTTCTTGGATATATATATTTTATATCCTCTCTCCTGCTAAAACGTCAAATGTATAGCCTGCATAATTAAATTGTAAACAACCGAGAGAATATCATAGCACAGTGGTTCCCAACCTTCCTAATGCCGTGACCATTTAATAGAGTTCCTCATGTTGTGGTGACCCCCTTGCCCTGCTTGGAAGAGGCCACAAGCCCCCTTTGGCAGGTCACTGCTGCAGGTGCCATATAGAGAACTTTCCTCTACACAGGCACCCTCAGCCAGTCGCATCCTCCAGTGCCATTGACTGACATCCCCTCCAACCTATCAAGCTGCAACTCACTCCTTCCCCCCTTCCTCCCCCTCCAGAAAGGTTTGTGCCTTTTTCTTCACTGGCTCATGGTGACCCCTGTGAAATTGCTGTTCGACCCCCCCCCAAAGGGTCCTCCTAACCCCCAGGTTGGGAACGACTGCCTTAGCACAACGGGGTAGTATGCAAGCAGCACACTTTGCTCTGAAACCACATGTAACTATGTCTACCAGTAGGTTACCCATCTGTGGATTTAACCACAACTTCTGCGTCTTCTGCTAGTCATCTTCTCCCTAGTGCAGACATGTCCAAACTTCAGCCCTCCAGATGTTTTGGACCACAACTCCCACAATTCTATGCCATTGGAAATACAGGCTTGGAATTCTGGGAGTTGTGGTCCAAAAACATCAGGAGGGGCGAAGTTTGGACATGCCCGTCCTAGTGTTTTCCTGCAGGTATGTGTGTGGAGATCTGCTTTTTGGATCCTGAAACTCCATTTTGCCTGGTCGACCACTTCTCCGAGCAACGGTAGTGAAATCCAGTTTCTAAAACAAGGAGAACAAGACTGCCAGAAAGTTCTTGAAATTTTGGAACTGGGAGGGACCTCAAAGTTTATTCACTTGTGTGTGCACAGGACATTCGTTGTTACTGCATCTCCAATGAAAGGCTCTCCAGACTCTACTAAAGAACCTTCATAGGTCTCCTTTAAGCTGTGGCAAAGTAATATGGCTGCATTTGATTGCACTGTACCATCCGTATTCATTTCTCTTAGAGGCCATGGGCTTTCAACAAGCATTCGGCTTTACTTTATCAAACATGTGCACTGGATGTGCTCACTTTCATTTTAATGATTATCTCTGTGTGGTTGCCCCACAGATGTTACAGTATGTGTCCTCGGTTAGCTATAAAGCTAAGGAAGAACGCCACACACATATTCCTTCCTTTTCAGTTTTCATATCTCTGGTGTAAAAACGGGAAAGCCTTACTGCATTCAGACCTCTTGATTAGTTGAGAAAAGTGACCACTATTGGTATGGATCTGAAATAAATGAGTGATGCTTCATTCACATATGTATTCTTGAGAGCACTATGTGGTAGATAATATGTTTTATGTAAAAAGCCCACCATTATGGATGTATTCGCATCTACAGTACGAAAGAGTCACAATTCATTCCTATTAGCAGGGACAGATTTTATTTTTCTGCTGCTTCGCTCACTTCTACATGGGCTAAATCGCTGTTTTATTATTTGACTGAACAAGAAGAGGAGTCAGGGTAATCTCATTTTACACTGCACTTCAGGCAAATAGAAAGCCACCCTATAATTTAAATGAGCTCGACCTGGCCCGCTACAAATGGTTTTGGCGATAATTACCCATCATCTACCCCAGCAGCCATGGTGGCTGGGGGACAATGGGGTTGGTAATCCAAAACATATGAAATGGACAAGATTGGGGAGGGGTGTTTTAGACTAAGTTGCTTCCAGCAGGCAAATGTGTGACCGACTGGAATTACAACCTGCACAGATGCTTCCCTAGGACAGATATCACAGATGTTGGAGACCAAAATGGAAGGAGAAAACAATAGTCCATGTCTGTTTTATGACTGTTTTTATTTTAATGGGAAACTGAAGTCTTGTGTCAAAAGCAGAATTGTTCATTGCAAGCAAGAAATTCAATTTGTATCTCTTTTCTCAACACAGACATTGCCTCTGCAATGTTCCAAGGTCCCTTTCCTTACCTTCTCCTTTGCTGGGCACGTGATACATTGGACATCCTGTTTATTCTTACAGGCAGAAAAGGCTGAGAAACAATGAATGGAAGTGGGAAGGCACCCTTCTCTCTAGATTGATGGGCAGAATGAAAGGTACAATAAGATCTCTGTTCTTCTTCTTATCCTTAAAAACTCTACTGGGCACCGTTGTGCACGTTGTAGAATAAATGTTCAGGCAGCAGCATCAAGTCTACTTTTGACTAGACAAGCAGCCCAAATTTACCATTCTGATAAAACAGTTATCATTCTTTCCCCAGTGTGCATCAGCCCAAGTTAGGACAACAGTCAATTTCCAGGCAGAAAACCTGATTGTCACAGAATGACACTGTGCAAACTACTAGAGGAAGCCGCTGCAGTACAGCAGATAGAGTAGAACTCAGGAAATCTGGGTGCAAGTCCCTGCTTAGTGATGAAAACCTATCAGCGAGTGGCACTTGGAAATCTACTTCTTAATATCTAACTGAGTCGTGGGACTAGCTGTCAAGTCAGACTTAATTCGCACCAGTGACTTGATTTGGACTTGACTCAGTTTTTTTCACGACTTGTACTTGACTCACAACTCAGAACTCACCCTCATCTCCTTTTTTTCTGCAGGACAAATCTTTTTATTTTAGTAGGGACTAAAACTGGGGTCTCAAGGCTTGGTACTAAAGACTCTCTGGCTTGTGACTTGTATCCAAAAATATCTCTGTATTTTATATAACTTGAAAGCCCTGTTAGAGTTGGCATATACTGGCTATAACTTGCTGGTTCATCACACGCACACATGTACACACACAAACTATCAGATGCTATGGCATATACACACTTCCCACCCAGTTTAACATCTGTGTGGCTCATATCTATCCTAACTTATAGTACAACTTATCATTGCTCTGATAATCATCACCACCATTAGCAGAGTTTGGGAAATATTCTTTTTTGGATTATAACCTCAGGGCTACTGGGAAATTCTGGAAACTGTAATCCAGAAAGGTAACTGTTTCCAAGTGGTTCCTCTTATTCGGTGCTTCACTGTCCATACTGCACACCACAGGTGAGTGTTAATGGAGGCTTGGAGATGCTGTTGCACCTATAGTCCTGTTTTAATAGATGCTACAGGAATCACGATACCTTTGGGGACGTGCAAAACTATAAACCGCAGGCATTATTATTAGAGCCACCTGTTGCTTTGCATATAATGCATTATACATTTCAGCTGTATCCTGTTTAGTCTAAAGAACCAAATCACTCTGTGTGACGGAGTCTAGCAACAGCAATCAGACACAACAGTCTGTTTTAGCAAATGAACTGAGTCCAAATAGGGGGTGCTATGGCTCCTGATCACCCAGTGCTGCACGCCACAGTGGAACTCCACCATTTGGGTCCTTCCCCTTCAACACTAAAAGCAGGTCCTCAAGTGGAAATGAAATGTTAACCCATGACTTAGTTGTCTGGCTACAAGTGACCATTTTCATATCAAAAGCCACCTGATCCCAGATCAGATTCTTTATCCATCTGTAATCCAATAACACCCACTCTGACGGGCAGGGAATTTCCAGCCTAGCAGCCCAGTTTTCTCCTATCTCCTCAAATCTTTTTTAATCAGAGGTGGGGGGGAAAGTTACTTTTGGGATGATAACTCTCACTGGTCATCCCAACCCGAAAAGGTAACTTCCCCATTTCAACCTTCACCTGGATATGTCAGAACTGCATCTGGATGCAAGGATATGTCCTCCCACTAAGTTATACACTCTCTTGTGATACATATCATGATACTGTATAAGCATGTACTATGATGTTAAGGCCATGCTCAATTGTACTGCAAATTGAGTGCATAGCCATCTTTCTATAGTGCAGTGCCACTAAGCAGCAGATTGAATGATAATAGGCTAACAGGCAAATGGGCTGCTCAAGGCTCCATCTCTTTGGATTGCTGGCTGGCTGTCAGAACTAATTGTTTGGTGAGAACTCGAGCAAACCCATTCCAGAAGCAAGCAACACTTGCAATATGCCAGCTTCCATTATTAAACAGTTAGCTGACAGTAGTAACATCCTTTGGGGCTGGGCAGGAAGCCAAACAAACAATTCAAAACAACATCGTAGAGAGCTTTAAAAATAAGAAGACACAAACGCTACCATGGGGCACAGTTGAAAAAAGGACCAAAGTTGAAAGGAGGGCCAAAGGGAAGAGTTTGTAACAGAGATGGAAGATGTTGCATTTTTGGACTTCAACTCCCAAAATCCTACAAAATGTTTTTCCCTCTCTGTTTGTCAAAAATCCCTTTAAGCTTTTCAGACACTCCAACCATGTAGGGAATGACTGTTAGCTCTGGGTTTCAGGGCGATCCCTTGTTCTTCTAGATCGGCTCACTGCTTTGTTGAAGGCCCACTTTGGATATCGGGCGTTTATACACGACCCCTAAGCTCCGCCGCAAATGGCTGCAAGCTCCGGACCTTTAAAATGTTTACCCACCAGCTCCGGAGTTTGCAGACAATTAAGTGCGACCCCGCCCACTTTAGCGTGACGCAGCGCACTTTTCTTGTACCTGCTCTTTGATAGTGAAAATATTTGATGCAGAGAGTGCCTGAGCTCTCCTCGCTTCTTTCTGTTGTTTTTCTTTTGCCTCCGCCCCTTAAAGAGGAACAAGGAAGTAAACGGAGGTCGGAGCAACTTCCACCATCACTCCAGAGGTAAGAGTGCATTCTTTTCTCCCTGTCTAAGGCTTTTTTTCCTCCCCCCCTCACGCAGACAGAACAAAGAAGTGCGGAGCGGGTGGGGATGGAGGAACAGCAACGAACCCTCAAGATCTCTGGTCCGAATTTAAGGGACCAGCGGATCTTAGGGGTCGTGTAAAAAGGCTTATCCATAGTCTTAAGTGCTCTCTTCAGGTGCCTGCCTTCCTTCTTCTTGGCTTCTTTGGAGGTGGGGATGCTCTCTGCTCTGTGGTTTAGGGTCCTGATGACTCCTAATTTGTGTTGTAATGGATGGTGGGAGTCAAAAAGTAAATACGGATCTGTTTGGGTGGGTTTCTTGTAAACTTCTACTCCCAGGCCACGGTTGGCTCTAATGATGACTGCACAATCCGGGAAGCCAGCCTGTTGTCTTGGGTGTCTTCCCTAGTGAACTTATTATTAGGGTCTATAAAATGGAGGACTCGCAACTAGCTTTCCTCAGACTGTCACAGCTGTTTGGATGAGCAGCGAAACATTTCAATCTCTCAAGAAAATAAGTCCAGTTGCCATGACTCAACTTCCAGATAAACTCACCTGGATGACTGAGAATCTTCACAGACATCATTATAGATTGTTTATATGCAGTTCATGAAGGAAACTGAATGACAATATTTAAAAACCTGCTATGTGCAAGAGAGATGGGAATGGTATTGAACATCCTGCATTCATTTTCTTAAATCAATACCACTGAAGTTATTGTTCAAAACAGAAAACCAAATGAATGATTCCACCATCAACAATCAATGAAATACAATGAAATACAAGGCACACCTTTAAAATGGATTACCAAAAGCAGACCCCAAAACAAAAACTACAGCTTTTGAAGTTGCTTATATAAAACCACAGACGAAACTGGGAGATGCTGAATTATAGGAATAAAAGGCTTATAGACCTGGACCAGAATTTATTTATTTATTTATTTTAGGGTATTTTTACCCCGTCATTCTCCTTGAAAAGAACCCTAGGTGGCTTACAGTAAGAAGGGGTAATATATAGTCCAGTACAATTATGACATGTTCAAGTATTGAAAACTATAGCATCCTACAGCATCAAAAGACAACATTACATTAAAGCTACTAGAGAACACACACAGTTAAAAAGAGAGTAAAATTCCATGTAAAGTTATGAGTGAGGGAAACTAACTTTGAGAACATAGTGTCAATGTAATCACAGAGTCTATAAACACAAAGTCTATGTGTTCTTCTATGATAGATTCATATAAAAGCCACATAATAGGTAGTCCATCATTCAGGGGAAGCTTGCCTGAAGAGAAAGGTATTTGCCTGTCTCCAGAAAGGCATAAGAGATGGGGCAGTCCTGGCCTCTAGTGGGAGAGAGTTCCAGAGTCTGGGCGCAGCAGTCGAGAAGACCCTTTCATGTGTTCCCACGAGACATGCCTGTGAGGGTGTCGGGATGGAGAGTAGGGCCTCTCCTGATGACCTTAACACCCGAGTCGGTTCATACTGTGAGGTTCGATCTTCGAGGTAGCTTGGACCCAGGTCGTACGGTGCCTTGTAGGTCAAGGTCAGCACCGTGAATTGTGCCGGATAGCTGACTGGCAGCTAATGGAGCTGCTTTAGTAGGGGTGTAATGTGATCTCTGTACCCCACCCTAGTCAGAAATCTGGCTGCTGCATTTTGGACCCGTTGGAGTTTCCTGAGACTTTTCATTGGTAGCCCCAGATAGAACGCATTACAGTAGTCTAGCCGGGACATCACTAGGGCATGTGTCACCGTAACCAGAGCAGGTTTCTCAAGAAGCAGGCGTAGCTTGCATACTATCCAAGCTCAAGGATGGGTCCTAGAGCACCCCCAAGCTGTGTACCTCTTTTTTCAATTGGAGGGTGACCCCATTCAGTACGGGTTGCTTCCCTATCCCTTGTTCTCCCTTTTGGCTGAACCAGGAACACCTTTATCTTGTCTGGCTTACTTTCATTTTATTCATCCTCATCCAGTTCATTACTGCAGCTAAACACTTGTGTAAGGTTGAGATAGTAGCTCCCTTAGAATCTGGAGGTGTTGAGAGGTAGAGCTGGGTATGGTTAGCATACTGGTAGCATTTAACCCCAAAAGTGCTGATAATCTCCCCCAGTGGTTTCATATAGATGTTATATAACATAGGAGACAGAACAGAACCCTGGGGTACTCCATGGGTCAGCGGCCATGGTGTCGAACATGAATCACCTAACACCACTTTCTGTGCTCTTTCCTTCAGGAAGGACTGGACATTTTAATGCAGGACCCCCAATTCCCACTTCAGAGAGATGAGTCAGGAGTATGCCATGATCTATAGTATCAAAAGCAGCTGAGTGGTCTAGTAAAACCAAAAGGGACACTGATCCCTTATCCATTTCCCTGCGTAAGTCATCTACCAATGCAACCAGTGCCGTCTGCATCCCATAGCCAGGCCTGAAGCCAGACTGAAATGGATTCAGGTAGTTTATGTCATCCAGAAAACTCTGGAGCTGCGAGGAGTTTCCCCAAGAATGGGATATTAGATACCGGTAGGTATCATTAGATCTAAGGAGGGCTTTTTAAGCAGTGGCTAATAAGGCCAAGAGTCCAACTTTCTGTTTTTCAAGACTGCCCATTCCGATGCCCCTTAGAACTCCATAGAAGCAGTGCATGAAGGCAACAGCAGTCAGCCTTCAGAACCCTCATTCCTTCCGAGAGAGCATGGTGGCAGCTGAGATCACCCAAAATGACTGCAGGAATCTGGGTTGGGGAATGGTGCCAGAGGCCTCCTGCATCATGTATTTCCAGAATCTGCCACTCAGAAGTACAGTACATGGATATCGCATTTACAGATTGTGGCCAGTCATTGTTGACACACACACACCCTCCATGGATTTGACTAATCCAGCAGTGCTCCGGATGTGGGTGTACAACTCGGGTGGTGACTTCCACTGGTTTCAATTCTGGTTCCACACATCTGGAGAGTACCAGGCCTAGAACACGTTTTAAAAGCAATGAACACAAAATAGAGATTTGAGAAAGACCACTAGGCTGCAGCTCCCAGGGGGAATTCTGTGATTTGCAAGTCCAAAAAAATTCAAAACAAGCGTGTGTCTAAAAGCTGTCTCCTAGAATCCTCTGTAACATTTAGGGATTCTGCGGCTGACATGATGCGATCACTGCTGTCAAATGAGGAGGATGAAACCCTTGATAAGGTTGACCAATCTTGCATATACAGTCATGAACTACTGGGAAAAGGGATCACAAGCTTGTGATCTGTTAGAAAAGGGATCACAAGCTTAACCAGATCAGTATGGGACCTCTTAGCTGTAAAATTATTCTAAAGATGTGCCATGTGCTTATGGAGTGTGGATCTGCCAACTATATCATTTTATACACATTGTGAATTTTACAAACTTGTGAACTATGCTTTATATTTTTATATGCCAATGAAGGTCAAGTACAACGATTCGGTGACAGAGGAAGAGTGGGATTCCTCACCAATGATTGCCAGTCCTGTGTAATCCAGCTGTTTTTCGACTGCAACTCCAAGAAACCTACCCACCAAAGCTGGTGGTGAAGGCTTGTGGGATATGCAGTCCAAGAACATCTGGGTTACATATCTTTGATAATTACTGCTCTACGCAGAGAAACTCAGGTTAAAAATTTTTCTGGAATACTTGCACTTAAAACATCAAACACATGATTTGGTCAAGTGGACATTAGAGGTATTAGAATTCTTAACTCTGTTGATCAAACAACTAGTGAATACAGCTGAAATATATTTGCTGTTTATCTACCCATCTATTATCTCAAATAACCCGAGCAACTTGAAGCTGTGGAAAAAAATTATGTGCTGCTTAGTTTCTCATGCAGAATCCTTCTAAGGATTGTTTTTAATTAAAAATATCCCCGTTTGCTAATTTGAATCATTAGCAGGAAAATAACCCCAGCATTTCGACTGAATGGCATGGAAATTGGACGAGAGATAAAACACAACTATATTTCTCAGGACAGAGGGTCAAAGGTCCACCTCAGCCTTCTCACAGTGTTTAGAGCTGATAAGCTTGATAATGATCACCAACACAATTGAATTTTTATATCCCTCTGCTCAGATAATTAAGCTAAACTGGCTGCTTGCTGTAAGACCTTTTTCCCTCTCCTGGCAATTATCTTATAAAATCAAGCCTGAAGGGAGAAATATTTGCATGAACAATGCATAAAGCAGATGCGGGTTCGCCCATCTATCTATCACTCCAAACATAAACCTTATAATCATGTGCAATGTTTATATATATGATGGGGTGGGGAGAGAGAATGAGAATGGCTGAGATTATATCTTGTCTTACACACGTTCAATACAAAAGCATTTGTGGGCGCTTTTACACAACCTCTAAAATCCGCTGGCAACTTAAATTTGGACCAGAGATCGTGGGGGTTTGTTCTGCTTCTGCATCCCCACCCTTCCGCACTCCATTGCTCCTGTCTGCCGTGAGGGGAGGGAGGAAAAAAGGGAGAAAAAAATGCAGGCTCACCTCCGCTCAGCTCCGTCTGCCAGTGGGAGCAACCCCGTAAGGATTCCCGTCTCTTAAATGTGTGACGGGGACAATAAAACAAACAGAAGGTGAGGAGAGCCCGTCATCCACAGCTTTACAATCTGCATCGGAATTTTTTTTGCCTCCGGCGACCAGGTACTTGAAAAATGTGCTGGGGTGCGCTTAGGTGGGCGTGGTCGTACTTAATTTTTTTTAAAGTCTGCCGCTGGTGGGAAAACAATTTTAAGGTCCGCATCTGGGAGCCCTTTGCATAGGATTTTAGGGGTCATGTATCAACAGAGAAACAAGTAGAAATAAATACAGTGGACTCTCGTATAACAAATGGTTTGTATAACATAAAATCTGTACAACATAAAAAATTCAGGAGATGGGGAAATTTGCTTAACAGAATCGCCTATGGGGCAAATCCATACAACATAAAAATGGTCACGATTAGGGATTACTCTGTTTCCAATGATTTCCTATGGGAAATATGTATAAAGGAAATTTTGCTTAACATAATTTCATTTGGAACGAATTAATTCCTTTATACAAGCTACCACTGTACAGTTTATGCATTCTAAATATTCCAAAGTTCACATTTGTTCACAATCCAACTGATCCTCAGTAAATGGGCACCTCTATCGACATGCACCAGACTGTCCAGGAAAATCCTGTCCGTTACAGATGAGTAAGAAAGATATGCCCATATCCAATATAGCTTAGTTAAATGCAGCCCAGTACAAATGTTTGGAAAACAAGATAAAGAATCCAAAATTGCTTAACATTACTCGCTACAAACTAATGAGAGATGAGAGGAAGGAGAAATGTGTAAGGCTGTGCCCATTTTATTGTGAAAATAAAAGGAAAATTGTCCAGATAGGAATTCACCCATATAATGATAAGAAGCAGAATTTTCTCCCAAGTATTTTGATGCAGAACAATGGACCACAATGTTCAATTATATACTGATATATTGAACTGGGTTTAAAACTTCCCTGTAAGTATTAGGGCTGAATTGAAGGTCCCAGATGAAGGATAAGCATGTAGCCTTTCAAAAATAGTTTTACTGATTGTATAATTAGACACGTCTATCTAGCGTGATATAGCGGATCAAGTGACACACTAGAACACAGCAGGGTATGTTTGAATCCTCACTCATCCATGGAAGCTCTCTGGAGGAGTGGAACTGGTAAAACCACTCTGTCAATATCTCAATTCCCTTGAAAGCCCTATTAGGGTTTCTATAAGTCAGTCTCATAACAACAAATTATTTACCATCTTTATTCTTGAAGGCTTTCATGGCCAGGATCTGATAGTTGTTGTGAGTTTTTCAGGCTGTTGGGCCGTGTTCTGGATGTTTTTCTTCCTGACATTTCACCAGACTCTGTGGCTGGCATCTTCAGAGGGCAAGGAGCTAAGGAAACTAGGAGTTCTTTCTGTGCTTTTGGGGTATAGAGTGAGTGAATACTGTGTGGTTTTAAAGCTGTGGGAAAGAGGAAGCATGTGCTATGCAGGACAACAGATGTTAGTTATTGTATTGTGATTGAGGGGTTAAGAAGTTTCAAGGTAAACTTCCAGAATACGGCCAAACAGCCCGAAAAACTCACAACTATTTACCATATGTTGATATGCATTTAGACATCTTATATTTGGGTGTGTCTTTTTTCTCACCGACTTGCAACACCCTCTACCTATGAATCCTCAGGCCACCTGCAACAACATTTCTACTTATTTGGGCATTTTTGCCGCTCTTGGCAATTCTTTTATCTCACTGAAATTTCTGAGGCTCCAAGGATCAAGGAGTCCTTGAGAATTGTTCAGGGTGTTTCACAAATTGTCATAATAGACTAAGGCCAAGCAAAGAGACAAAGGATCCTTCGTTTCAAAGACTGTAGGCCCAAGGAGTCATACTTGGGTCTCCACCCTGAAGGCAACCGAAATAATGGCAGCAACTGATCTGTGCGGCTGCAATCAGATTACACTAAGTAAATACTGCATGTATAATATTGGTTTGCCCATCTTTTGATAGAGGAAGCATTAGTGATAGCTAAAAGTGGATTTATTTTTGTGTGGGGGGGGGAGGATTATTTAAATGGTTCAATTTTCTTCAAGAAACAGGGAGGTGTAAAAGACTAATGGTTTTTCTCTCCTGCTTATCTCCCTATAGCTCTTATCTGCAGCCAGTCCTACAACTTTCCATCTGAATGGAATGTCCCCATCCAGGTTCAGCTTGCTGGGCGAGATAGTTTTTACACTGGAACAGGATGCAAATCTCTTCAGGTGGGTGGTATTAGCCCATGGTTTTATTCTGAGCATTTGTGGCCTTATCTTTTCCCACATGGATATTTTGCTCTGCAGGTTTTGTGTTATGTCCTCTTGCAGCTGGACACAAAGTATTGCAAACGGGTAAACTTGACCTCTAGAAAAATGATAGGTGTGCATCTGAAAAATTAGCTGGGATCATTGTGAAAAGGACAAGAATCGTTGTGAGCTTAAGGTTTCTTTGTTTGAGAAGTAGTCATTTTGGCAGCCCAAGCCTGATGGGCTGGGAGAATAAGAACAGACAAAAGAAAATATTTTTTCACCCAGTGCGTTATTAGTCTGTGTAACTCCCTGCCACAGGATGTGGTGATGGAATCTGGTCTGGATGCCTTCAAAAGGGGATTGGACAGATTCCTGGAGGAAAAGTCCATCACAGGCTACAAACCATGATGGAGATATGTAATCTCCAGGCTTAAAACTAGGGTACTTCAAGGACCAGATGCAGGGGAGTGGTATCAGGAGACAGATATCTAGTCTTGTGCGCTCCCAGATGCATCTGGTGCGGCCACTGTGAGATACAGGAAGTTGGACTAGATGGGCCTTTGGCCTGATCCAGCATGGCTCTTCTTATGTTCTAACACTATTACTGAATCAAGGCATATAAATTAATGGTTGTTATGTCCTGTTGAGCCACTTTCAGTATACAGGTACGGTGACCTTAATGGGGTTTTGAAAGTACAGTATGTGAGATTTTAAAGGTGTGGCTTTATCATTGCCACCCCGTAGTGAGTTTCCATAGCTGAGTGAGAATTTGAACACAGAATACTCAGACCTAAGTCCAGCATTCTATCAACTACACCACACTGACTACCACTATCCTCCGCTGTACATGTTAATTCTCATGAGCCTCTGTATAGAGATAAGAATCACAGATTCAAAAAGTTTATTTCAAATACAGAATCCGCTAGAAAGCATTCTAGGGAGATGAGAATTTGTATTCCAAAAGAGTAACTTTTCCAAGCTGAATTAAAAACATTTCACTCCTATGGGGGAAATGCCAATGAGGATGGAGCAAGACAAAAGCAAAGCAATGTGTACTGCTTATATACTGCCCCATAGTGCCTCAGGCACTCTCTGGGAAGTTTACAATTTAATCATGTGTGCTATACATTCCTCCCTCCTCTCTGAACTAGGTCAATTTACCACCATCGGAAGGATGGAAGGCTAACTCAAGCTCAAGCTGGCTACTTGAAAGTGTCAGGATAGAACTCAGGGAATTAGCACTAAACTGTAGTACTGCCAAGGCGTGGTTTGTATCTGGCTTAGGCATCGATCTGGGTAATTTTATGACAAGACATTTATGTGTTTAGAAAGCTGCTCCTCACCTCTCACTAGCTGCTTTAGATCTTTCTCATTCAACAGTGTAGCTTAACCATTTGATTTAAAGTTTGCAATACATTAGGAGAACTGTTCATGATCAGACACTTTTATGCATGCTCCACCTAGAAAAATGTAGAGAGGGTTACTGCAAGTGGGAATCACCACCCTGAGTGGCCTTGTACCTACAATAGATGGGTGGTAAATAAATACATGTGTGTGTATGTGTTGCGTCATTACAGTCGTGACCGACTCTCCGTGACCCCATGTCCACAGAGTTTTCCTGGCAGGGATACTGGAGTGGTTTGCCAGTTCCTACTCCAGGCGTCTACAGCACCTGGTATTCCCTGGTGGTCTCCCATCCAAGTACTAACCAGGGCCGACCCTGCTTAGCTTCTGAAATCAGGTGAGATCGGATGTGCTTAGGGCATCCAGGCAGCTTTTATTTTTTAAAAATTGACCTGACAGCACATTGTTGTTGTTATCATACTACTTGGCTCTTCTCCAATTTGAATTCATGACTCCAACTTTAAGCCAGGAGGTCCAATTCAGCCAGCAGGAAAATCCCTTTTAAGTAATTTATACCTAGAAAACCCTTAAAGAAGCCAACTGGACAACACACAATTATTATTATTCTTTTGTGCTTATTGTTTCTCAGCTTGGCTGGTGAAGGACAGATGGACCCAGTCCTAAAAATGTACAAGTAACTTTTTTAAAAAAATTCAGAAACTAAATTAACTTCTATTTGCAATTGCTTTAAATTGGTAACCAAAGACTTTGGAACAACTCTAGTTGTTGAATTTAGTATGAATAGGAGGATAAACTGATACGCCTCCCATATCCTTTTAACTCATTTCCTTAACGACCGGCACATTGCAACTGTTGCACTTTGAGACTGTTTGTTGGTGGAACTCCCTATAGGTACATTTTCCTTCACTGCTTATCTAGAAGCATATCTGAATCATAATAACAGCAGCAATAATTACAATTTTTGTACAATTTTTGGAAACTTTGGAAAAATGGGTGTTGGGCTGTTTTTTTCTCCCCAGATTGCCCCCGTTTTTCTCCAAAGCATTTTTCTATGGCTTCAAAATTCCCCAGACGTTTTACACCTCTATCATTTATTATCCTCCTATGATGTTCTAGTTTACCATCACTGAGCGACAGGCGCGTCGTTGAAAACAACAACAACAACAATGTGTACATCACTGGCTGCTTCCAAGGAAAAGAAAACGCCTCGCTGGCTTCTCCCCAAACTGCCCTGTCACCTCTCAAGAGGCAGCTGCATTCACACGCTCCATCACCGATGCAAAAATAAATAAATAAATAAATATATAAAATAGCCAGCCTGCTGACAGGGACCACGCGTCCGCCCGGCTGTGCGGCGCAGGCGCAGCGGAACACCCTGACGTCATCCTCCCCCCCCTCCGCTCCTACCTCCCGCTGCTCCCCTTCCGCCGCCGGACTCAGGGAAACATTCCCCCCCCCTTCGCACGCAGGCGCAGTAGGGCGGCGGCCAGGAACTGGCTTAGTTGGAGCGTGCTGCTTGGTCCTCCTGTTGCCGCCGGTGGCGCGGCGGGGCTTGGGGGGCGGGGGGGGGGGCGAGGAGGTCCGTAGTGTTGTTCCGGGATCCAACGGGTGGCCGGTGTGTGCTTCGCGGTCTTGCCGCGATCTGCTCCGGGCTGCGTCTCCTGTTCCCGCCACCTCCCGGCCCCCCACGGGTTGGGGGATGCTGAGCAAAAGCACTCTGCACCGTGTGCTGTCTGCCGTCAACAGGAGGAGGAGGATGAAGCTGCTGATGGGGCTCGCCTTGGTCGCCTATGTCGTCTGTAAGTGGAGCGTGGATGCGGAGTGTGTGCGTGTGCGTGTGCGGGAGGTCCCATTCATTCACTGCCCTCCTCCGCCCTGGGAGTTTGGGCAAGCGGAAACCTTTTTGGGTTTTATTTATTTATTTTTAGCCCTTTTTGCTCTCAAAATTTTCTTGCTTCTGATTTTCGCGTTTCGTTTTCTCTTTGTTTTTGCAAACCCAGGGGGTTGCGTTAAAGGCGGGACGGAAGGGCAACGACGCAGATGTGACAGAACGATTTTGGGCGATTTGCAGAATCGTAAGGGGTCACAACAGGCTCCCGTGGCCGAGGAACTTGCCGGTCTTTGGAGGCCTTTTAAATCTTTGCTCCTCGATGTTGCCCGTATTTCCGTTTAAAACTTCACTCGAGGCTGAAAAAATTATTGTTTATTATTTAACTATTTATTTATTATACAGTACTTTTATGCTGGCCATCTGGCAGCAAGGCTACCCTGGGCGGTTTACAACATGTGATTAATCAGCAAACAACAGCAGCATAAGCAATTAAAACATACAGTGAACACAAGCAAAATACCCAAGCTGTGTGGACCCTAAAGGTGCCTTTGGGTTAGGCCTCTGCTTGTCTATGTGGACACGGGACTGCAGTAGCCTTTGAGATCCAGTAGCCCTGGTTGATATTAACTTTTTAATGTGTTTATGTTGGGCAGTGAAGGAAATAACTTTCCGATGATCTCCAGTAGTCAAAAAAGATGGTTGGGTCAATTTGTGGGTTTAAAATTAGCCTTTCCAAATACTGTAGCTGCCTCTTTTTAAAGAAATGACTTGGTAGGAATCTTGCTGATGTTTCGGTGAACTAAATGATTCAATTAATGTGGTGCCTCCTAAAATGCACTGTAACCAGCAAACTGTCTCAACTGTATTGATCACGTGAGGTTCAAGTAGGTTTGAGCCTTTTATGACCTTTAGAAAATATCCATTTTCTGGTGTGTTCACTGGCATGCTAAAACATTGAATCATGCACATAGGAGTGCTGTTGTGGGCTTTTTGGTGTCCAGTATCACCAGACTGGTGTGTGATGTTTTGCAGTGTTTCACATTTTTGTCTGGTAGCAGTGTTCATCAATAAGTCATTGAAATTATATGTTGCAGTGGTCATGCAAGGTAACTTAGAAGGCCAGTATGCCGTTGTTAGTGTTTGGGAAGTGTGGAAGAGAA
This sequence comes from Phrynocephalus guinanensis, assembly GCA_037367245.1. Lineage (NCBI taxonomy): Eukaryota > Metazoa > Chordata > Lepidosauria > Squamata > Agamidae > Phrynocephalus > Phrynocephalus guinanensis. The sequence goes on from CM074736.1 coordinate 34,737,971, forward strand.
AATGGTAACCGGTAGAGTAGATTTGGCCCATACTGAGACCCTAATCTATTTATTCTGTTATCTGGCTGTTTGTTTTTGTCCACTGGGGATAGTAAGCCATGTCTGGCATCCTGAGGCCCTTGCATAAAGGGTGCAATAAAACAGAAACAAATAAGTGGAAATTTGCTGTACCCACAGGCAAGGTTTGTTTTTCCACAGATCAGATGGTGTTAAAATTAGAGCACTGATTCTTAACCTTGGGTAACCCTGATGTTTTTGGACTACAACTCCCAGAAGACCCCAGAGAGCACAGCTGGTGTCAAAGACTTGTACCAAGAATGCCCAAGGTTGGAAACCACTGAATTAGAGTAACTCAATAATAAAATGCCTTTGGTGTGATTTGTAGCAGGAGACTAGTAGGGAAACAAGAAAACCAGATCCTGTTGGAGAGTGTGTGTCCTGTCAAGCAATTTAGAGCCAGATGAGCTTGAGGCCAGGGAAGCTGTCACTGGCTCCACCTGTTCTGTTCCGTTCTGGCTGATTGCATGCCTTAAACAGGCACTGTTTCTATCCATGTGAGTTCTTTACATCGCTCAAAATGTTGCTTTGTCTGGGTCTCAATGTGAGTACCTGAACAGGTCAACTATTGTGCAGTGTTATTTATCATTAGGATCTTCAGAATCTCAAACAGAGATCTTGCTTGCTGTTGCCATCTGATTGTGTAGTTTTCAGGGGAGATATCTCTGACCCTGGAACTGAATCTGGCCCTCTTTGGGTCACAGTCATGTCCTGCAATACCCACACATCCTTCTTTGATGATCCATAGGGTCAGTCCCAGCTCTGCAGTTCCAAAATGATGGTGATAATAATCACCCGCTAGTCAAGACAGTTCTGATATATGGCGACCTTTTTCAGTGTTTTCACTCAGACATGGTTTCTAGTTTCTGTCTTCTGGGGGCATCTTGACAGTGTGCAGCTGGCCCTGTGTTGCCTTTTCTCTAAATGCACACAGTAATGAATCAAATGCTCCACCCCTGCTTCTGCAGCTAGCTGCCTGGCTCACAGAGGTCACCTATTCGTAAAGTTGCTCTACCAGAAGCTGCCAGGAACTTTCAACTTTTCTGCCCTGCCACTGAATTTGGGCTTCATGCCAGGCCTTCCTGTAGCTGCTGGTTTCGGAACTTTAGAAGTTACCTTCTTGAAGGAAACATACACACCTTCATGTATGATGTCTTGAGACAAGAGTGCATTAGAGAGCAATAGACCATATCTGTTTCACCTACCCTCATATACTGTCTTATTACCACTGGTTACTTGTGTTTCTCTCTTGAGGATAAATTTATCCTGTTTTAGGGCTTGTGATGAGTACATATTGGCATGAGTTAAGTAGATTGAGGAGGGATGACTTATATCAGCTTGGAGGTGAATGAAAATGCTTATACCTGTACGTGTATTTGTCAACTCAGTAGCCTCAGGGATCTCATTTTCTTGAGGTCCATGTGACATCTGTCTTCCATTGCATCCTTTTCATTTGAGGCCTGAATTGGACTTTTTACTGGTCTAAACAATCAGATAGTATAGCTTTTTCCTCTCTCCAGAGCAGCGTTAGGTTGAGTACCTGTTGTGATGCAGAATTTATGGGTGCAGGCAGCAGCAGTGGTGTGTGTGTGTGTGTCCCTCAACTCCATGACTTCCTTAATGGGAAGCATACTCACAGGGAATAATAAATCACAGGTGGCTAGAGCAGCAAAATATGTCCTAGCCCTCAGCCACTTTTTGTTCTAGGTTTTTTTATTGAAGGAAAATAAGCTGTGGAGTAGGGTGACCTAAAAGTGCCATATCTTCTCTCCACTTAGTGAGAAGAATGTTTTCCTTGTCTTAAAATGGAGGTTTAAGATCTTGGAAAGAAGTTAAGTTGAAATGTGTGTGAAGAGGGAGGTCTGTGTGAGTGGGCATAGGCGCTAGATATATGTTTGCATATGGGGAAGAGGAATATACGTGGCCTCACCAATGGCAAGCTATGGCCACATGCACACACCACTGTCCCATGCTACCTTCACAGTGGTGGTGAACCTTTGGCACTCTAGATGTTTTGGACCACAACTCCCAGAATTCCAAGCCTGTATTGCCAGTGACAAAGGACTGTGGGAGTTGTGGTCCAAAAACATCTGGAATGCCAAAGGTTTGCCCCCAAGAAAATGGGATGTTGAAGTGCACCGTTTTTGCAGCAGTTTGATGCAGCATGCCAAGGAAGAGAGGCAGTTAACTAAAAGTTAAAATGTTTACCTGAATTGCCAATGGAATGTTTGGTGCATAGAGTAGTGTGTCACCACACACGCGCAGAAGACATTCAGTTTTGCTTCTTTCCTAGTGTTAATTTTCAGCCTTGCCGTTTATGTACCCATGTTGTAAAGCTCCCTTGGTTTATAGGGTCTATCAGCCTTCCCTGCCCATTTTTGAAAGATAGGTTGAAAACCTCAGGCTGCAAAACGGAACAGTTTCATTACTTTCTGCTCATTCTGTGTCCACGTTAGATGTATTTGAAGTCACTGAGAGACAATAAAGTCTATAAGCTTAGAGATGGTGCTGCCTATACAGTGCATAATGATTGTAAGATGTTCTATTTATTTGCTACCAAAGATCCTGAAATCTTTAAAATGCATTTTAAACACTTCAGTGGTGGATACGTCTGGGATGGGGCATCCAGCAAAGCTCAGGTGGTTTGCCACCTCTTATCAGTCCTCCCTCATCAGTTGAAGCTGTAATAATACGTCATGCCCTCTAGGTATTTTGAAATTTCATTCCGATTATGCCCAGCCGGGATGGCCAGTAATCCTGGATGATTTAGTTAAAACAAATGGACACAATGGATTGAGAAAGGCCCACCAGTGATACTTCTGTGGTACCTGCTGAACCAGTTGGTCCAGGCTTGTTAGTTCCAAGTCTTGAGTGTTATCTTCTTGCCTTGGGCCAAGAGGTGTGATTCTTGAAACAGAACATAGATCTGATGGGCTTCAGTATGTGAAGTACAGTTGCCTTATTTTAATGTGATATGTTGGTGGAGCATTATGAAAACTGCCTAGTGCAGTAGTGGCCAAACTTGGGCCCTCCAGATGTTTTAGACCACAACTCCCAGAATTCCATGCCTGTATTGCCAATGACAAATGACTGTGGGAGTTGTGGTCCAAAACTTCTGGAGGACCTAAGTTTGGCCACCACTGGCCTAGTGGCTTGCAGTGTGAATCGTCCTCATTGCTGTTTGAGCAGGACGTGGTTTGGGGGATGTCTGGCACAGGCAGTTCAGGATTGTGGTCTCTGGGCTCAGGGGACCCGCATTTAAATCTGGTACCCATTTTCTCTATCCTCATCCGATGTACTCTGTCCTACATATAGTTTGTGTTATGTACTGAAGTTATTCCATAGACAGGGAAAGGTTTTCTAAACCTTCTGGTCTCCTGGCAGACGTTGGAAACAGAGTTGCTTTGTTAGTACAGTATGTATGTGGCCTTGCCTTGCCTGTTAAATACAACCAGTAGATTTCATTATATTTCTGCTACCATTTGCAGGATGTTATCTTAGAGCCTGTTATATCTATGCTCCTATAATCCTAGAGCATAGAACTCTTTGAATTCCTGCAGCATTTTTGGTTTAAGGCCAACTCCCTGCTGTCTCATTGTATTGATAAAGAATGAGCAGAAAACCTACAGAGGTTACTTAGTGGTTCACAGTAACTTTCCATTTCCACTCACCTTAACATATGTTGGCTTAACTGATGGCAAGAAACAGCTACAAACAAAACAGGGTTATGAAGAAATTTAAGAAGCAGACTTTTCCTGCAAAATACAATACTTCCCTCTTTATTAGAGTTATTATAGTCATCTAGCTGTAATCTGAAAACAAGCTCAGGGACTTCAATTTCCCTTAGGTAACAAATTACTGTTTCTAAATATATTTATGTTATGGAACGTTTTATGGAAATCTCAGTGTAAGCGGTAGTTTTGTAGGTGTCAACACTTTGGAAGGAAATGTGTCCTAGAGATAACTCATGTTTGCAGCTTGTGCCCCTTTATATGATGATGGACAGCAACCCCTACTTGCCATAATTATTGACGGGGCGGATGGAGCCTGAAGTGCAACAACATATGTGACCACAGGTTCCACCGTCCTGTTGTTGGTAATGAAAGAGACTGTAATCTCTGAGTGTAGGTTCATGTAGAGTTTTAATTGATGGTTTGATAATCTGTGTCTAACAGGGGTGTTGTGTGGAGTTTGTCTCTTTTTTGTATTTTTGGGTTACAACCTGTCAGCCAGCATGGCTGAGATTTGGGGATTATTGTAGTTCATAGTCTGAAGGGCGGTTGGTTTCTGATCCTTGCCATACAAAGGCTGACATATGGTTTTAAAATATAAGCAATGTTACACCTAAATATTTGCACAACTTTGAACTAATAAATTAAAAATGGACCAAATCAAAGGCATCATAAACTGGCATACATGAACTAACCTTATTTGTGCCTGAAATAGTATCCAGTAGAGATGTGAGATTTTAATGCAATACTGTTCCCTTGAGTAAAAGTATACTTCTTGTGGCTGTTCAGATGATGTAGGTCTCCAAATATGATTATCTTTTAACATTGGTGATGCTGGCTGTTAGGAAATGAAATCCAACATTACAGCCCCTGCACTGCCTCAATCATAATGGCAGGTGGTATGTTGTAGAGACAAGTTTTGTATCGGCTGTGATTCAAAATATTTTACTTTTGAGAGCTTAGAAAATAACGATGAACTCAGTGCAAATTTACTCTAAAAAGAAGAAATGCATTAGATTTACATTCACATGAGAAACCCCAGATTTTGTGGCATGAAGTTTTTGTTTTTTGTTAAGCTCTACCCTTCCACAACAGACTCTGGCTTGGAAGTTAATTCTATTTGATCAAAAAGTTGTTTGAGGTACCTGCAGCAATGTATTAACTGGACTCTGTGTCCATTTGGTGCCTTACAACTCTGCCATGGCTCTTATTTCTGTTTAGTGTTTGTTGAAACACAGAGGCCAGTTCCTTGGGACACTTAGCTCACAGTACTCCAGAAAATAAGAGAATGTTCCTTCCCCTTTGAGCTGAGAACTGCCACCTCCCTGGAAAGATTTAAGCGAGGCCTTAAGACATTTTTATTTAGGCAAGCCTTTTGAGCCTCCAGCCTTATATAAATTCCTTATTTTTAACATCTTAATACTTAGTTTTTAGCGGCTGGGGGCCCTTTTAAATTCTGCTGCTTCTGTTGTTTTTAGTATTGTTTTTATAATGTATTTATTGTTGTTTAAACATTTGACTTTGATATTTTAATATTGTTTATGTTGATTTTTTTCTTTTGTTGTTGTTGTTGTTGTTGTTGTTGTTGTTGTTGTAAGCTGCCTTGGGTCCCTTCGGGGAGAAAAGCGGCATAGAAATAAAGTTTATTATTATTATTATTATTATTATTATTATTATTATTATTATTATTATTATTATTATTATTATTATTATTATTATTATTATTATTATTATTATTATTATTCCAAGTATAATGCAGTAAGCAGAATTGTACTGTACAATGTACAAAGTGGAATTGTATAGTAGAATGGTGTGACTCCATCTGTTGTACACTCTCACTCATGTGGTGTGTGTAAGCCGCCCAGAGACCTTTGGGTAGTGGGCGGCATATAAGTTGTAAAAATAAATAAATAAATAAATAAATAAATAAATAAATAAATAAATAAATAAATAAATAGGAACTGCCTACACTGACTATTTCATTTTCAGCAGTTTTCAGTTGAAATTTAGACTAGTAGAGGTTATCCTGGTGGATATAATTAGCAGGATACCGATGAATATCTTTTCCATTTTTTTCTCTCAAGTTGCTTTCAAAATGTACTGGGGTGATACATTCAATTCCGTTGCCTTATCGTGCTCAACCTATGACTGGTCAGTCAGAGCCTTGGTTGTTCTGACACAGGACATAACTTTATGGATCTGTGACTGTATCATTTAACACTCCAGGTCACACATGGAAAAGATAAAGGAATGGTTTTCTCCTTCTGCTTGTATTTGGTGTTTGGAGCCCAAAGAATACTAGAAAAGGAATAGCATTTTTTAGCCCATGCCCTGGAAGAGGAACTAATTATATGTGCCAGAGACAGCCAGATGGTTGCCACAAGCAGAGTCCTGCTGTGCCTTGAATTTGAGCAAGACTGTAGAAGTTCTTCTTTTCTACTTTTGATGGGGCATTATTGGGTCAGTTGCATGTGTGAATTAGAGGCCATTTCCTTATGGGTGAGTTTCCATTCTGAGACCATTGTCCCAGGCAGTTTTTTTTTTGTAAAGTTAGATGTTGGTGTTTCTTTCTGATTACAGTGGAACCTTGACTTACATGCTGCTTGACTTGCATCATATTTGACTTGCAGCAAGAAGGGGCCTGTTTGACTTGAGTCGCAGGCTTTGACTTACAGCGCGGAGACCTGGTGGAAGGCACCGGAATTTGACGACAGCCACGACCCAGCATCGCGGCTGCCTTCTCCAAACTGCTCCTGCCTTCTTCCGGCAGTGGTGGCTTCGGCGAGGCCAGCTCTAAGCACCTGGAGCTGGTCCTCGGCCTCACCGAAGCCGCCGCTGCTGCCAGAGAAGGAGAAGGGCCGGGAGCTCGAGGCTGGCCTCGCTGATTAGACAGTCGGCTCAGTCTTGTAAAGATATCTGGCTGCAGAAGTCTGGTCCACAATGGAAGCATTTTAGTTGGGGAGCTGTACAGTTGTGGGACTCTAATGGTAAGCATAGAGTTGTTCAGAACTTGGAACGTCAGGTTAAAAATCAGTAAAACTTAAATGTTAGACATTGTTGCTATGAAACATTAAAAAGTGGAGGCGTATAACTTGTGGACTATAATTCCACTGCCTCCTCCTCTCTTTGAAGAGACGTTTCATTTACATCCCTGGAAGGAATCTCCTATCCCAGACCTGCGGAACGGATTAATGACGTAAGTTGGGGTTGTGTCATAAATTACAATGATCTGAGAGCAAATGTGCCTTTTTAGGTATTTCCTAATTTATTTATCTATTTAAAATATTTCTAGCCTGCCTGTCTTACCAAAAAGCTCCAAGATGGCTAAGAAAACTTGGGTGTAGATGCATTTTTCATCCTTTGTTCCTTCACAGAGTCTTCCACTTCTGAAGATAGGTTATTGGCTTGTCTCAATGGACTGTTGAAGCCAGGTGATGCTAAAGAGCAGCTTTTAAAGAGCTAAGGAAATCAGTTTGTTTTTGCAAGCTGATGCGGTGGTAATCTCTCTAATGCTTTCATGCAAAATGATTGAAGAGTTCAATAGTTATGGCTTATCTGCATTTCCCCCTCCCCTTTTAAGCATGACCATTAATAGAATAACATTACTGAAGTTTCCTGTTTGGAATGCAATAAAAGCTGAGCTTTAAAGTAATGAGCAAACATTTTAGATGCAGTTCATAGGAAAGAAAGTGGTTAGAATCCAGACCAAAGCATGATTTGCTTTCTGTTTGAATGTTGCTTTTTTTTTTTAAAAAAGGTGAAGGCTTTCCAGATAATACCAAGAGGAAGCGATTGTCATAATATTGCTGGTATTTGAATTTTACTTGCAAAATGTCTTTTGTTGCTCATAAGCAATAGTGTAGGCGGAAGGAAAAGCCGGTCTGGTTTTGTAATTCACAGCAGCTGTGTCTTTTAAATATGTATAACAATAATAAAAATGATAATCAGCTGCCGTACAGTCAACTCTGACATACGGCAACCCTTTTCAAGAGTTGCCTGGTAGAGAATAGTCATAAGTGATTTACCATTCCCTTCTTTGGGGACATCCTGGGATTGTGCAGTTTTCCAAAGGCCACACAGTAGTGTCTCCTAAAATGAGTCATGGCTTCACCAGGTCTGGCTCTCAGGGGTGTTGTAGGACTCCAGGATTCATCAACCAGGACCAGGGATCAGACATGATTGTAGTCCAGCATTTCACCAATTTCTTACTCAGGGCTGTATAATGTGATATTGACCATGCCCACTTCTGTTATAAAACTAATGCGTTTAACACCTTAATCGTTCTGGTAAGTTTTGAAGCTTGATTGGATTTCAAATTAGCTTGTGTTTGCTTGGTTTCTGCTTAGTTTGATTTGAACTTAGCTAGACAATTCTTTTTCTTTAAGAAATGTCCAGTTTAGATGTGGAGTCTAAGCAAAGACCCAGTATCTGTGCAGATTCCCTTTAATGTAAAGATTCCCGTTTTTTATTTATTTACTGTATTTATTTATACAACTTATAGGCACTACCCAAAGGTCTCTGGGCAGTTTACAATTAAAATGAACAGTTAAAAACATTAAAAAATGGACAATTGAAAACAATAAAATGCAGTAGTGTATGTGTGAGAGAGGAAATTGGGAGGGGGGCTTAATCACAATTGGTTGTGTAGAACTGCACTTATCGTAATAGCTTGATAGGGAAGAAACCATTAAGGCAGTTCTACACCAACAAGGCAGTTCTACACCATTCCACAAACCGGAGTGCCTCTAGATGTGTTGGACAATAAATTCCATCACACCCAGCCAGCATGGTTAGCGTGTGTGTGTGTGTGTGTGTGTGTGTGTGTGTGTGTGTGTGTGTGTGTGTGTGTGTGTGTGTGTGTGTGTGTGTGTGTGTGTGAAAATGGGATGGTTAAGGGTTTTAACTTAATGTAGCTGGAGGACACCCAATCCAAAGGGCTTTTCCACCACATACCCCAGAATTCACCAAGAATTCCCTCTGACAGAATTCTGGAAGCTTTGAAGAAGGAGGCAGCCGTGAGAGGCTTAGTTGCAGGAGAGATGCCATTCCATTACAGTTTGCAACCCCAATGAAGCTTTGCCCCTCTCAGCCACTTCTTTCTTCTTACCAACCAAAATGGCTGAGGAGTCTTTCTGAGGCCTACATTATGTGTCACGGACACCTCTAGGTCAGTGTTGATGAACCTATGGCACGGGTTCCAGAGGTGGCACTCGGAGCCCTTTCTATGGGGGTCCCGTCATCGCCCCTTCACAGCCACCTGTATTCAAGTTAAATTGCTGTATTGGCACTTTGCAAATAATTAGCGGGTTTTGAATCGCTGTTTGGGCACTCGGTCTCTAAAAGGTTCGCCATCACTGCTCTAGGTGCTTCGATTGCTCATCTGTAGATCCTGGAATTCTGACTGGGTGAATTCCTTCCTGCAGTGTAAGAAATATAAATGACCCTTGCTTAAAAAGACTAGTGTATAGCAAACCTTTCCTTCACTGCCTCCTCCTTGATCCACTGAGCTAGCTAGATGGAATATTTCCAGATTGCTGCCAATTTTATTAAAATTATTTATAGCAGCAGCAGACCTGCAGCTAGCAGAATGTATGTGGAAACAAATCATAGCTAATGTGCTGATAAAAAAATTTAGATCTTTTGGTGATAGAGTGTTTTCATGTGTATGTGGAAAGCATTTGAAGGAAGAGAACAGATCCAGCAGGTATTCCATAGCTTGGATTCCATGCTGTGTAGATTAAAGCACATCCAGTATGTAGTCCTTTACAGCAGTGGTTCCCAACCTTGGATTCTGAGATGTTCTTGGACTGCAACACCCAGAAGCCCTTGCCAGCACAGCTAGTGGTGAAGGCTTCTGGGAGCTGCAGTCCAAGAATATCCTAGGGACCCAAGGTTGGGAATCATTGCTTTACAGTGATCAGATAATGGTTCCCCCAAATGTCCATCTCCCTGCATCTCAAGGTAAGCCATTTTAAGGATTAGCCATGGTCAATGACATATAACACTGAGAGGTCCATGCAGATTTTGGAAACTTAATGATGAAATTGACAAAGGTAACTTTTCCAAGCATTCCCACAGTAAAAGCTATTTATCGAAGTCACCAAGGTGCATTCTACATTGAAACCAGGTTGAAATGCATTAATTCAGTGGATTGCAGTCAGAAATTGAGTTTAGTGGAAAACACAACCAGCCCGTTATGGTGCAACTGACAAAATGTTTGTGAAGTTCAAGACATTGAAATCAGCTTTTTTTAAAAATTAGTGATTGCTTGTTGTATGTTGGAAGACATGGTACAAAAACTCTGACCTAGTCTCCTTGACAGATGCTCTTTCCGAAAGGGACATGCACCATGACTTGGTCTGGATTGTCAAATGCTCAAAATTGTAAAAAGTCTAATTAAGTCTAAATTGGGACACGAACAATTGAGTTATTGTCCACTGTAGTTAATGGTAAAATGAAGCTAATGGGTGCACAAGGAGGCTTTTAGATGCCCTGTTACAGGTGGATGGGTGGCTTTAAAGTTGCCAGATGTCAATTAAAATTGCCCATTGTTTATGGAACCTGATATGGTCTTGGGACAGAATATCAGTTTGATCAGAGTAACACTGCTGTTTCATTTATTTGAGCTCTTTTGTTCTTTGTGCTTGTGCAAACAAGGACTTTGCCAGAATGCAGTGTGACCCCCGTTGCCTGAATGGGGATGATGGGACTAGAATAGGCAGTAAAAAGTCATATAAAAAGGCATATATGCATACGCACACTGACATACAGTGCTCAGAGGCATATATAAATATGGTACTGTTTCTTTCTCTCCAGTAATTTTTAATGTATTTTATGAAGGGAAAAACATCTTCCTTTGATGTCTCCCAAATACCACTGATTACTCATTTACCATTCATCACTCATCATCTCTCTCCACTTCCAAACTATTAAGTTACTGACTTCTTAATTAGCCCAAGTCTAATCTACATTAAGAGTATTTCTGGGTGATGTCCTGCATCACTTTCACATATAGTAAGAACCTGCTGTTTTGCCTTTTTGAGTTTTACAAATTGAACCTTTCAGAAATGTGTCATAGATTCACAGTTGTCAAGTTTGAGTTCTTCATTGGGCATATTGGTATGGATAATTGTCCCTCTCTTACTTAAACCAACCAAAGCATGGAATTCATGAAAATCGTATTTGGAGAGATAGAATAGGCAATTATAATTCCTAGGTTCTGGTTAAATGTAATCTAAATTGCATTTTCTTGGAATAAATTCATAAGAACATAAGAAGAGCCATGCTGGATCAGGCCAACAGCCCATCTAGTCCAGCTTCCTGTATCTCACAGTGACCCCACCAGATACGTCTGGGAGCGCATGAGCCTAGATATGTCTCCTGATAGCATTCCCTGCATCTGGCCCTTGAAGTACCCCAGTTTTAAGCCTGGTGATTACACATCTCCCTCATGGTTTGTAACCTGTGATGGACTTTTCCTCCAGGAATCTGTCCAATCCCCTTTTGAAGGCATCCACGCCAGATGCCATCATCACATCCTGTGTCAGGGAATTCCACAGACTAACAACGCGCTGGGTGAAAAAACATTTTCTTTTGTCTATTCTTACTCTCCCAGCCCACAATTTGAGTGTATCCCCTAGTTCTGGTATTTTGTGAGAGGGAGAAGAGCTTCCCTCTATCCACGCTACTCATGCCCTGCATTATTTTGTACGTCTCAATCATATCCCCCCTCAGGCGCCTTTTTTTCCAGACTAAAGAGCCCCAAGTGTTTTAGCCTTTCCTCATAAGGGAGGTGCCCCAGCCCAGTAATGCTTCATAACGCTTTAAAGTTGGATCCTTCCATAATTTCATTTGGAATGAATTAATTCCTTTCTACAAGGTACCACTGTACGTGCAGGGATGCCTTGTGTGTGTTCATCCCCTTTTGCACACACATGCACATATTTCTCCTGCCTTCTCGCCCCCCCCCCCGGTCCGTCCTTGTCATAATGTAAGCAGTCACAATAGAACCTTGTGTGCATTGGGGGCGGGCAGGCGGTAATGGCATGCACATGGAGGGGTGTCTTGCATTTGTGCTCCCACCAATCTGTTCATGTGTACATATTAGGTGTGTACGCATGCTGGTCCCTGGGACTAATAGAGTTGATTTAGAGATCATGCCATCTCATCTTTGGTCTTTCTCTTTTCCTCTTGACTTCAGTCTTTCTCAGCTTTGTCTTTCTGGCAGTACACAGCATCCGGAAAGCTTTTGAGGGCCTGCGTTTTCTTTCCCCTTCCGTTCATAGGCCAGTGTTGGTGAACCTACGGCACGGGTGCCAAAGGTGGCACTCAGAACCCTTTCTCTGGGCACCCGACATCGCCCCTTCACAGCCACCTGTATTCAGGTTAAATTGCTGTATTAATGGGTTTTGAATCACAGTTTGGGCACTCGGTCTCTAAAAGGTTCACCATCACTGTCATGAGTACCCAGCTTGCTGGGGGGGGTGGTAATGTGTAGACTGCACACTGTAATTAAAATTGTAAACCGCCCAGAGACTACTTGTAGTGGTATGGGGCGGTATATAAGCAGAAGCAGATAGGGCAACCTTTTCCAGCACGGGCCTTCCAAATGTGTTGAGTTTGATGAGAATCGTGGTCTGTAACATCTAGAGGGCACCCATTTGGGAACTATATTCTTAGAATCATAGAAGAGTGAAGTTGGAAAGGGCCCATAAGTCCAACAAGTCCAACACCCTGATCTGTACAAGAATACAAATCAAAGGCTTTCTGCCATGGGAAGCTGATGCCTGGAAATGAGGTGGTCCTCACTGTGTGTTCATTGTGATATCTTCCCACCACCACCACCCACACCCTCCTGGAGTTCTTTCCCTTGTTTCTGTGGTTTCTTGCCTGGTGAAGCAAAGATATTTTTGGCACACGTGGTTTATATCCATCTTTTGTGCTTTTGGCAAATCTGGCTTTCCCAGTTGGGTGGAGGGGGCGGGCACTGAGTTTAACCATAACTTCAGATGCTTCCAGTTTTTTTTTACACACTTGTTTTCCTCAAAGGATTCTGAAACATCTTTGTTTCAGATGCTGCCTCCTCTCTGCTGTTCTTAATGAAAAGAACAGTGCTTTCAAAAATGAAGTAGATTTATATAGCACCCTAGTGTGTTCCAAGGTGCTTCACTGCAATTCTCTTACTACAGTGGTACCTTGTGTAAAGGAATTAATTTCTTCCAAATTACATTCTGTTAAGCAAATTTTCCTTTAGCCAAATTTCCCATAGGAATGCATTGAAAACAGAGTAATCCCTAATCGCAACCATTTTTATGTTGTATGGATTCGCCCCATAGGTGATTCTTTTAAGCAAATTTCCCCTATCTCTGGACTTTTTTAAAGTAGTACAGATTTTATGGTATACAAACTGTTTGTTATATAAGGGTCCACTGTAATTGTACTCATCCATCATGTCTGTTTCCAGTTATCCTCAGGTTACAGGGAAAGGGTGTAGGTTTGGGGTCACAAGAAAAAGTGCTGTTTAAAAACCAAATACCACTAAATTTGTAATTCTGAGGCAAATGCTGACACCCAGACGGGCAGGACTCAGTTGTCCCCAAACGGCTGGCGCTTCCATAGCAATTGTTGTGACTCCATTCTGTGGTGTTATGGCCTCGGCTCCAGCTCATTTTCACTGAATGGTGTCACTTACAGAGTAGAACAGAGCATAAGGGAATGAGGGGAGGTTCTGTTAGATGTCACAGACCACCCATTAAGGAGCAAGTGGTGGCAAGGAACAAGAGTTGAGCTGAGTATATCTACTCATGCATGCATACATACTTACATGTGCACTGTTAATTGAGTTTCTCCCTAGGATTGCACTGTTAATTGGATAGAACTGCCCTAGTAGTTGAATAACTGCCTTGTTTGGTAATTTATTATCTCATCTTTCTCTTGAGGACAAAGATAGGATAATAAATTAGGCAGTAGGTAGGTAGGTAGGTAGGTAGGTAGGTAGACTGTCCATCAGTGATCAGGTGTCCCATTTAAAGAAACAACCCCAGGGATGTCCTGCATGTATTTATGGTCCTGCATCTCCCTTTGAAATATATGTGGTTCGTTCAGTTGGATGCATGGAGCAGAACAGTGGCAAACAAAGGACTTTTTCACTTGTTAACCTCTCAAGGATAAAGTAACGGTACTTTCACATAGAACATGATATATAATGGGGACAACACCTAATTATGCCTGATTGATTTTGTATTGGGATGAGTGCCTGCATTGGAGTGCTTTTCCACGTGCATATTTGCACACATTGAAAAACATTCATGTAACAAAAGATATATGAATTAGATATTATTAATGACTGCTTAGGAAGTCTCCCAGTAGCGAGGAATGTGTGAGTTGTGAAGAAGCCATAAGATGCCTGAAGAAGCCTTGGAGGAGAGACATGTTAACCTTGTTTGTCCAGAAATGTATGTACTGTAGTTTAAACTGTTGAATTCTGATTAACTGACATTATCGATTTTCAGCCTTTTAGTACTGTTTTTTCAGATTTTAGTACTGTTTTACAACATTGCTGTCTAGATTTGGAGATTGGGTGGGTCTACATATTAAATGCGGAAGTGGAATTGAACAGGCTTCCAGACTCTGGAACTCCCTCCCAATAGAGTCCAGGACTGCCTTATCTCTGTTGTCCTTCCGGAAGCAGGCAAAGAGCTTTCTATTCAGGCAAGCTTTCCCTGAATGATTGACTGCCATGTGTATTTCATATGAATCTATAGGTTCACATAGAATTTGTGTTTATAACTATGTATAACCTTGTAGTTTTTAATGTAATATTGTCTATTAATGCTGTAAGATGTCCCTCAGTTCCTTGTTCTCAAATACTTGAATATGCCTTAATTGTACTGGACTGTATATTATCCCTTGGGTCTTTTTCCAAGGGGAAAGGCGGGGTAAAAATACTCTAAAATAAATAGTAAAAATAAATTATGGACATGTGCCTTTGGATTTAGATTAATGAATTTAGATTGAGTCACTCTTTGTTAGTTTAGGATACACTGCATGATTTGTTATATGTTATACATGCTGTTTTGTCTTTTAAACTGACTCAGATGATTCTCAAGGAATTCTAACAAGTCATCTTTTTCTTTCCCACAGCTGTCTGGGGAAATGTACTCAACATGAGGTAATACAGAAGCACTTTTTGAAATAATATGTCTGTGTGGTTATAAAGTATTATTTCTTATAGCATACCTATCTATCTATCTATCTATCTATCTATCTATCTATCTATCTATCTATCTATCTATCTATCTATCTATCTATCTATCTATCTACCTACCTATCTACACCATTTCCTCCAGTTTGTCCCACTTTATTGAAGGGAGAAAACTGATATGTGACATGATTTTGTATTTCTGGCAAAAAATGCTGTCTTCAAGTCTTAAATTTGTGGGAGAAACAAGATACAAGTGATGATCATGCTGAGTGGACAGTTCTGCAAGTGCAAGATAAATTTCTCTACTTAAATTCTCATTTAAGTAGAGAAAACATTCCATCCAAAATTATACTAGTGCATCGCATCCCATTGTTTTGCTACTTTCAGCAACTACTGGCAGTGCCATGCAATCATTTCAGAGAGGGAGGTAAGAAAGGATAAAGCAAGGAAATGGAGCTAGGGAATCTAAATTAATCTGTACTAACCAAATAAATATTATTGGAACTAATTCCTCAATCCCCCACACATGCTTCCTGTAGATAACCACATAATTATTCATCTATGTTTTTCCTTCTGACGTAAAATCAGGGTAATGTCCCTACCTTAAAATGTTATTCCGAGGCAATCAGTTGATTATTTCTCTATATTAGTAGCAGTGTAAAATTTCCAGAAATTTTTGAAGCTGAGAGGGGAACAGATGTAAATGTAGGTTTTATTGGTTTCTTTTTTGCTTCAGTGAAGAGTCCGAAGTGTGGGTATGTCTGGATTGAATCTATTTAGTACTCAAAATTTTATCAAACACTTCAGTTCTTTTACTGCTTCATATACATGGTTTATAAATCATTAGTTAAAATGGGAGTGTTTGCCATATTTGTGTAACTGCACAGAAAAATTGTGTGTGTGTGTGTGTGTTTACACCTCTGTAAGTATTACTTGTGTAGTGGGAACATGTACGACAACACATTCAGAACTATAAACAGCTTCAGTATATGTTTACCTTTGGGAAGTAAATGGTATAGAATTGAATGACACTCTGGAGTAAGCATGTGTGGGATTAGAAAAAAGACAAAAAGAAAAGGTACTGGCTCATAGTATCTCCAAAGTAGGTCAGCTAATTGGAATAAGGCAAACGGCAGTTTTCAAGAAACAAGGCCATGGATGCTTCTTTCATTTAAATGGCAGCATCTCAAGTTGTAGGAAGGAACTGCCGGGTAGCTTAGTGGTTTAGCTGTCCAGCTGCAAAGCCAGAGGTTGAGAGTAGGGGTGGGCAATTTGTTTCGGAACCACTAGGTTCCAAAATGACTCACACGAGCCCAGGTGGTGCTCGGAACCCTCTGACGCACACTCAGCCAATGTCTTACCTTTCTTTGGGCTCGCGCGGGGTTAAAATCCAACCAGGAAGTAGTCTGTGAGATCATCTTTGCTTGCTCCATGATGCTGGCCAATCAGGAGCTGTGCAGGGACAGGCATCATCCCATCTCTCTGTCTGATTGGCCAGCACCACGGAGCAAGCAAAGATGACGTCACCGCCTGCTTCCTCGTTGGAGCTCAGCTCAGTGCCGGCACAGAGAAAAGTAATATTCTACATTGGCTGCATGTGTGTCAGAGGGTTCCGAGCACCACCTGGGCTCGCATGGGTCATTTCGAAACCACTAAAATGAATTGCCGGTCCCTAGTTGAGAATTCAGTTCTCTGCTGAGCTTCTTTGATAGGCGTGATCTCTACTATCCATAGCAGTGGTTCTCAACCTGTGGGTCCCTAGATGTTCCTGGACTGCAACTCCCAGAAATCCGATCCAGCATAGCAAGTCATGGAGGCTTCTGGGAGTTGCAGTCCAGCAACATCTGGGGTCCCACAGATTCAGAACCACTGATCCATAGTGCCCCTTCCAGCTCTGCAGTTCCAATATGATGATTGACTGATAGACGTATGGTTATGACTAAAGTACTGTATACACAGCAGTTATCATATTCTCATGCTGCAGACTGTCTTACATAGAAATCTTCACACTGCATAGTCTGAGTGCATAAAACCTTGGCTTTGTTCCTTTTTGGGGCCCAAACAGAGTTAAAATAGACCACTTGCCTTCATGTTCCAAGGGAACCATTTTATGTGCTTACCATTCTATGGCAAGGACTTTCTCCTCTGCTTCTTAGCTACAGTTTTGTGTACTGATTTCCTCATGAGGTTGAAAGGGCATTGACTGCTGCCAGGGAAACATACTTAATGAATAGCTGAGTCTTCTTCTGGCCCTTAAAAGAGAAATTTAAGCTTTTTAAAAAATGCTTGACAGTTGAGCCTTGAGAAACTGCCTCAATCTTTTCATGAAATACAGAGATTATTCAGCAGGACAGAAATAAGCTTTGGAATCTTTCCTAAATTAAATGGCCTGTAGAGTTCTGCAGAGGAATTGTTTAATTGATCCCTGACACTGTAGTTTTTGCCTGTCCAGTTAACAAAATGGAGCATTACGTCCTGCGCAAACTAGTCCTGTTTTATTGGAAAGAGCATCTCAACCCCCCCCCCCCCCCAGAATGCAAAATAGATCAAGCAGTTTCATTAAATTCTGTTGATGCATTCTTGATGCATTCTGGAGCCCATTTGAATGTAGGTGAAGTCACCTGGAGAGAATAAAACACATAAGCTGAGGTGGTGCTAACTATACCTTTTATAACTTTATTATAAGATGTCCGATTTTCAGAAGTCCTCTTAAAAAAAAACATTTGCTACAGAAAATATTAAAATCTATCCAGTTATGCAAATAGTAAAGATGTATTTTTAAAGCCATGATTGTGGGCAGTTCTGGTTTGGAGCAAAAATGTCCATTTTCTTTGAGAGGAGGAGGATAGTGTGCTTTCCAAAATTTATCTTTTCCATACTTGAGAACTCTGAATATGGGTGAGATCTGCTCTCTTTTTCACAGGATCATAAACCAAGGAATAACAAGTAATGGTTTTGGTTCTCAGCAAATGGCAACGAGCACTAGACTGCAGTAGATTATGCTGAGGTTAAATTTAAGAGTGCAGTGGTACCTTGCATAAAGGAATTAATTCGTTCCAAATGAAATTCTGTTAAACAAAATTTCCTTTGTACAAATTTCCCATAGGAATGCATTGAAAACGGATTAATCCCTAATTGCGACTGTTTTTCTGTTGTACGGATTCGCCCCATAGGCAATTCTGTTAAGCGATTTTATCCAGAATTTTTTTCCTTTTAAGCGGATTTTCTGTTAAACAAACCGTTTGTTATACGAGGGTCCACTGTACATTCTTCCATGCAGATCATATAAATAATGACACCTTTAGTAGGATATGACCATGTCAATAGAAAAACAAAACAAAACACATCTTCAGACATTAATAGAAATGGGGAGGAGGCTATGAAAGGTTGTTACATCAAGGACAGCCTAGTCTAAAGAAATCTGCATTCACTATGGGCGTTTATACACGATCCCTAAACTCCGGGGCAAATGGCTCCCAGCTCCGGAGCTTAAAAATGTTTCCCCACCAGCTCCAGAGTTTACAGGAAATTAAGTGCAGCCACGCCCATCCCAGCGCACCTTTCAAGTACCTGCTCTTCCGTCGTGAAAATTCCTTGATGCGGTGTAACGATAGTGAGTGCGGGGCTCTCCTCGCTTCTGTTTGTTGTTGTTTTGGCTCCCGCCCCTTTAAGAGCTACTTTACAGAGAGTGGAATGTTGCCGGCAAGAGCGAGAGGCAAAATGGAGGTGAGCCACGATCTTTTCTTCCTTTTTTTTCTCCCTCCCCTCCAGGGTGGGGACACAGGAAGAGCGACAAGCCCCTAAGATCTCTGGTCCGAATTTAAGTGGCCAGCAGATCTTAGAGGTCGTGTAAAAGCGCCCTATGTCTCCTTACCTGGACAGGATTGTATCCTCCTCTTCCAGGAGAGCCTTTACCTTGGCGCGCTTTAATGTCCTCCCCTTCAAGTTTTTGGAGGGGAGATATCAAGTTTTACCATTAACAGACCGTAATTGTCCATGTACTAATGATCAGCTGGAAACTGTGGAACATGTTCTCTTATTCTGTACTTCTTATCAAGACCTACCTAGAGAACTCATCTCCCCTATCATAGGCAAATTCCCTGGGAGGTCAATTGATTTTTACTTGCATCTGCTCCTTTCTGATAAATATTACCAAATAACCAAGCAGGTTGCCAAATTCTGTGCAGTAGCACTAAGGGCCTGAAATCAGATTATAAATGGAGATAAAGAAATATAATACTCATGTTTTAATGACTGCTAAATTTTCAACCCGTAGCTTTATCTATCAATATTATGTATTAATTGAAATACTATCTTGGAATACACATTGATGTTATGTATTTTGTTGCTGTATCTGTCTAGTTTGGTCATTGATGGTAAATAAATAAAAAAAACAAAAAAAAAAAAAAAAAAACCCCATACCACCTGCAAGATAGATGTGGTGGATGGGAGGTACTTCCTCTTTCTTCTAAAAGCTGCTTCTGCTCTGTTAGCTCCAATTAGTTGTAAAGAGTCAAGGAGACTCTTGCAAGTATTTAAACTTCAGATGTACTGTAGGTAGTTAAATGTCAGATACCTTGCATGCCATTGAGGTGAACTTTGCAGGCAGGAAAACGGATGGGAATTAAGTTGAGTTTTGTATGCCTTAGTGAGAGTGTGCCTGAAGGGGTAATATTACATCAACTTCACTCAGTTTACTTCCACTTGCACATTTTGTATTGGTCTCAGGCCTTGCTAAAATGTGTTCCCTGAGACTTTTCCCAGATGGGATCTGAGTCCATAGGCCAAAATAAATATACCCTGTCCTTTACACCCTCCCTTGAGACCGATAATAACTTATTAGTATTGTGAAATCACATGTGCGGAACTGCATTTCTAAAACTAATTTTTTAAAGTTCCTTCAAAACAAAAAAAAGAAGAATGCTTCTGCTTCCTGTAATGTGGGAAGAGTAGAATTGGATTACTGTGGTGATAAAAATAAATGTTGACTGTTGCTAATCCATCAGAGGTGCCCTAGATGTAATTGAGCTGGGTTTGAGGCTGCCTAAAATCGATGGGCTCCGATGCTCTCAGCACATAAGACTAAATCAGGATCAGCCAAGGGCAAGGTGTCATCTGGCAAACCTTCTTGCGGGTGTCTCTTGAGCTTAAGCAGCTCTTTCACGCCAGCCCAGAGACTCGCATCCAGGCTCTTGGAAAGCAGATGAAAATTCCCAGTGTGTTATAAAACTCATTTCCATTTTACAGGGGCTTTGTTTCTATAGAATACCACCTATCTGGGGTGGCACTTTTACTTGGGGGCATCTTCCTACAAAGAGATGTGTGATCCAAGCACCAAACTGCATGTACCATTCTGCGTGTAGCAGCTGGATGTGTATGGGGCTTCCTGCATCTTTCTACATATAAATTTCACATGGTTGCATGGATGAACAAGCCATGATTTCTGGCTTAATACATTTATTTATTTATTTGTTTGTTTGTTAACCGCCCAATTTTCTCAAAGGAACTCAGGGTGGTGTGCAACATATTGCAAGAACAACTTCCTCAAACTTACATCATACATCAACAAATCAGATACAATAATATGAAATAATAGGTGGGTAACATCCCATACCCTATGCATAATCCCTAGCTCCTGCTACATTTTCATTAATTTTTTTTTGGAGGGGGGTGACTTAGAATGTCCCTCTGTACCTTCTGTGAGACATAGGAATAATTGTGTCATTTTTTGAGGAGGGGAAACATGCAGCACCCACACGACTCTTTGCATCCTCAAAAATTTTCCCCTGATTTAGAAATATGAATAGAAATACAGTGGTACCTCTAGATACAAAATCAATTCGTTCCTCAAGATGCTTCATAACTTGGAAGTTTTCTTATCATGGATCCAAACGGGATGCAATGCATCCTGAGAATTGAAATCTTCCGAAAATGTTCATATCTCTAGTTTTCCCATAGAGAATTTTTATATCTTGGTTTTTTTGGACAGAAGTCCATTTTCTCAGACAGACTTCCTTATATAATCATGATTTTTTTCGTTTCTAGAGACGATCATATCGTATTTCCCCATAGAGAAAAATCCCTTACCATTTTTGTAAGAAAACATTTTGGTGAATGGGGATGAGGAGTAAGAGGGTATGTCTCCATGTCCTTTAGACCTGTGATGATCATCCACCACTGACCTATCAGTAGTAATACTATCTTTGTACCTTGAAGATTCTATTAATGTCTGGCTTCCAAGTTAAGTTACACATCCATAGAGTGTGACATAACTCCTCAAATGTACTGGGTCTGCCTTATATTGAAGTGTTTCCTATGGCTGCCTGATTTCTATAAAATAAGTGTATCTCTCCAAGAGCTGCTTTTTCTCAGTTAAAAGAATATGTAAGAGCTGTGTCCACCCCACCCCACCCCGGTTAATTGTATCCCATTTTGTGGATATGGAAGGAGGGGATATGGCTTCCACTTTTCCATTTTAATTAAAAATGTTGAAACACAACCAAGAATTTAATATATTGCCTCGTATGACCCTCTTTGTAAGAGCAAAAAAAGACCTTGAGGCATTTTAAAAATTTTCTCTTGCTTCTTGCCCAACAGATCTATCCAAGATAATGGAGATCAGAAGGTAGAAAATAAGATCGAAGAGGTCAGTAAGCAATGTATTCAATATTATTTTTATTTTTCCAAGAAGACATCTGATGTTTATTACCATGCTATTTTGTCTTCCTTAATTGTTTCTGGTGAATGAAACTGCTCTTTCTTATTCTCATGAAAATGTTGGTACAGCTCATAAAACGTCTGGCGTCACTCCAGTAAGCTAGCCTCAACCTTCCTAGGAGTATTGCCTTTGTATTCATACAGCCAACTAGCTTTGTTTACTCCTAAATTGTATTACAGACTCTATTTTTGCCTTGGCGTGTCCCGGCACTGTCGGGCTGGAACACAATATGTACAATAGTTATAAAAACTTGCCTTAACCTGCAACCAAAATAATCCCCGATTTGTGGTCACACACTTCCTGAAGCTTCCTGCTATTATAGTAGCATTGAAATGGGTCATATAGATGCATTGTTCTATTCTTGCTGATGTACTGAATTTTCAAGTTGGTTACACTGACATGAAATAGATTGGATCCTGATCTAATAATGCTTACAAACTAGCAAACTAGTTTTATTATTATTATTATTATTATTATTATTATTATTATTATTATTATTATTATTATTATTATTATTATTATTATTATTATTATTATTATTATTATTAGTAGTAGTAGTAGTAGTAGTAGTAGTAGTAGTAGTAGTAGTAGTAGTAGTAGTAGTAGTAGTAACCCCCTGTCTATTGCGGGGGTTAGGGACCCATCCGACCTGCAGTGATTGAAAATCCGCGACATGCGGATGCAGGTCGGCTGGGGCCTGGGGGGGTGGCGTGCAAAGTTTAAAATGCCTTAAAGCAGCCCTGCCCAACAGGTAGACTGCGGGCTACCGGTAGCCCGCAAAGGGTTCAAAAGTAGCCCACCAGCCATCAATAAAAAAGTGAGGGGGTAAGTTCTCCACCCCTCCCTCCCCCATCCTGAGGACCACCACTGCCCCAGCAAAGTTCTGGGTCTGCCAGCCCACTGTCTCAGCTGAGCAGGGCAGTTCAAGGGCCATGGTGCACTGAAATCCGTTCCTTCCAGAACAGATTAATTGGTTTTCAATGCATTTCTATGCAAAATAACTTACAGATTTTTTTTACTTATGAGCATGTGCTCGGAACATAAAATTCATAAGTAGAGGTTTTAGTGTAGTAGCCCTCAGGCCGTTTGGGCCGGAAGAAGTAGACCTCGGCCTGTTCAAAGTTGAACAGCCCTGCCTTAAAGCAACGGAGCCAAGCACTTGGCTCCATTGCTTAAAGGTATTTTAAACATTCAATCAGCATGTGCAGGCGGTGGTGGGGGATCTTATCCGCCACCGCTGCTTGCCTGGGCTGCTGGAAGGCTTTTTTTGAAAGCCCAGGCTTTTTAAACCCTTTTCTTCCCTTCCCCACACCCTAGGCTCCAGTTCATTGATGCTGGGGTGGGGAAGAAAAACCTTTTGTTTCCCCACCCCAGCGCCAATCAGCTAGAGCCCGGGGCGTGAAAAAAGGGAAAAAAGGTTTAAAAAGCTTGGGCTTTTAAAGCCTCCCCCCCTTCCTCATGCCCGGGCTCCAGCTCATTGGCGCTGGTGTGGGGAAATAAAGGTTTTTCTCCCCCACCCCAATGGTAATCAGCTGGAACTCCAACATGGTGCACCGTTCCCCGATGCCTTTTGGGTTGCACTGTACTGCAGTCCCGCGATATAGTGGGACTGCAGTATATGAACCGCGAAAGAGCAGGGGATCACTGTAGAGTAGTAGTAGTAGTAGTAGTAGTAGTAGTAGTAGTAGTAGTAGTAGTAGTAGTAGTAGTAGTAGTAAAGTTGATTGCAACTTAGTTACCCTTTCCAAAGTTTTCTATACTTAGAAGAGTCTTAGTTAAGCGTCTTGCCATTCCCTTTTTCCAGGACCAGTTTTGGACTACATAGCTTGCCCAAAGTTACACAGGCTGGTTCTTCTCCCAGGAATCACAGTGGAGAATCTTTCACATCCAGATTCCTAAGAAAATGAGCTATCTAGTCAGCAATACATACAGAAGAGCACAGAAATCAGTGTGCCATGTTGATTGTTTATTTAATTATTCCATGTATAAGGTTCACCCATGTTTAAAAAACACACCCACACTTTTCCAGTCCAAAATCACAGTTTTGCACGGTTCTCTCCTTGGCTTGCTTTTTAGTCTTATCAATTTTAGAATGTCTTATGCTTGTAAGTATAGATTTCCTGTGGATTTGCTCTTCAGCTGGATCCAAATGTAGATACCTTTTAAATGGTTATAATAAAATGACTATCTCAAGTCTAATAAGTAGCAAATATTTCTTTAAATCGCATTGCAGCCACTGAAAACATAAGGAATTTATATTATGTGCTTGTAATAAGCTTTGTAATTTAAATGGATAAAATGAAAATAATTACAAATTATTTTAATACCTCTTTTGATATTATTTAAAAATTATTTATTTAAAATTTCTGTCCTGCGTTTCTCCCCAAGAGGACCCAAGGCAGCTATTTCATTTTTGTCAGGAAGAATATTTCTGCAAAGAAACACAAAGTATTTTAATTTTAATTTTAGGTTGTCGCACCTTTAAGGGACAAGATCCGAGAACTGGAGAAAAGGTATGTCTCTTTTGGAATTTGGTGAGGAGATGATCTCTTATTTTGCCCTTGTCTAACAGAAAGGAACCTGAATAAGAATGCTTGGGTCAGAAGAAATTTTGCTGCACTAAAAAGCTTCCCATTTACAGTAAACATTTAATTGTCTGGCCTTAGTATTAAGTTGGGACACTCCTTGTGACAGAACTCGTCTACGTCTACCTTAGGCAAAAATGTATAATTGCTGTAATGTGTCTTGACTAGTACTTGGATGGGATGGAAATATGTTTTATTAACCTCTGATTACCATAAAGGGCTATAGTCATAATTAACAGACAAGTCCCCTATAAGTCTACAGAGAAATAAGTTCTGTTGAGTTCAGTCTGATGTAATTCCCAGGTCTTCCTGGGACTTTTAGGGGAAACAAGTCTAGTGGTTCGGTTAAGAAGATGGTTCACTTGGAATTGTTACTCTCACTGGTTCTTGTCTGCAGTTTTTACTACATGGTGTATTTTGAATCAACACAAGCACTTCACATATGGGGATATCCAGCAACAATCAGTGTTTGCCAGTATCCAAAATGCTGTACAGTAGATTTAGTACATTTTGCCTTGACATCATTCCTTTGACTGTCCTGGAAGGTATATGACCTTTAGTTTAAATTAAGTGAAATTAATACAAATTAGCTCACTGTAACAGGATTGGTACCAGAACATTGGTTTTAGATACCCAAAGTTCCAGCTTTCAACTGCTGAAATGAAGATTCTGATCTTGACATTAAAATCCAACTTAACAGTTAGGTGCTTTAAATTCTTTTCTCAGCTCCAGAATATTCCTTTAACATGGAAGTAATTTTAAATGTCACTGTGTCCTAGTTAAATATTTAAAGTCCCCCCCCCGTCACTGGATATTTATATCCTTATTAGAGTGCAACAGCTTGTGCTATTATAGGTGGTAGGTACATCTGGCTTCCTTCCTTGGGAATCAAAGAAGCATCTCTTTATTCGTTTTCATCTGCTAAAATGAGATAAGAGAGAAGAACCTGCAGACCAAATTGCAGCATAAACTGCCCTTCAGTCCTTAGAAAGCAGCTCTCAAATGCCTTATGCTATACTACAGATTTCTATAAATATATACTCTAGTTACCCCTTATAAATATATAGAAATCTAATATATGAAAAATCTGGTGCAGATTGAAAAGGTTTGCTTCAGCTGATGAAATATGAGTTTCTGTCATTTCCTGCCTTTTCCAATCCTCTTCCTCCTCCTCAAGTTCGATGAAAGAATCAGAATCACAACTACAATTGTAGGGTAAATTGAGCAGTGCTCTAAGGAATAAGAGAACACTCTTGTCCTAGCACCTTCAAAAGTCCATTATGCCTTCCCAAGGGAGATATGCATTTAATTTATGCATGCCACTGGAGTCACCCCTTATAAAAATTGGGTTTACATCTAGAATGTCACCTTGCAGGAAGTGCTTCCTCGGACTTGACTAAGTCGATAGGAAGAAAATCGATCACTTGCAAGCTGTGATGCCAAAAATCTGATGGCAGTTGCTACTCAGTTAGAAATTGGAAGCTCTAGTAGTACATATCTGATTCCCTCTTTCCCACTGAGCAGTGTTCAGTTTCAGGCTGGTGAGCTAATAAAAAGCTTCAAGGATATTGCCTGCTAAGCTTATAACCATCTCTTCATCAACCATGTGGAACATATGAGGCTAAAATCAACCTTTATAGATGGTTGTCACAGAATTTTCTTCTACATCCCTCCTTCCTCCAACCTGTTGTGTGCCCCCATCCCACATGGGCAGCAGAGAGGGAAGACTACGGGGGCAGCCAAGGTTCCCTCTAAGGCAGTGGTTCCGAACCTGGAGGTCGGGACCCCTTTGGGGGTCAAACGACCATTTCACAGGGGTTGCCATGAGGCAGTGAAGAAAAAGGCCCAAACAGCTTAGGTCTGGAGGAGGAGGGGTAGGAAGGGTGGGAAAAGAGTGAGTTACAGCTTGATAGGTTGGAGGGGTTGTCAGTCAATGGCACCAGAGGCTGCGATTGGCTGAGGGTGCCTATAGAGGGCAGTTCTCCATGGCGCCTGTGGCAGTGGCCTGACAAAGGGGGCTTGTGGCCTCTTTCAAGGAGGGCAAGGGGTCACCACAACATGAGGAACTGTATTAAAGGGTCTCAGTGCTAGGAAGATTGAGAACCACTGCTCTAAGGTGCGTGGCTGCATGAGCATGTGCAACTCCCATCCCCTCTGTGCAGCGCTCCTCCTCTGCTACCCACCCACACCAATTGTTTCCAGCCCCTTTGGTTCTGATCTCAATGGAACCCTGTGTAGCGTTCTCATGCTTTGCCCCCGGCCCTTTCACAGGCCATTGACAAGCACCAC
This sequence comes from Phrynocephalus guinanensis, assembly GCA_037367245.1. NCBI lineage: Eukaryota > Metazoa > Chordata > Lepidosauria > Squamata > Agamidae > Phrynocephalus > Phrynocephalus guinanensis. The sequence continues at coordinate 34,764,554 of CM074736.1, forward strand.
TTCAAGAATACGGCCAAACCGCCCAAAAACTCGCAACAGCTACCACTTCTAATGTTTTTCTTTCACTGCCAGCAATGAGTTTCTCTAGTAAATTAATGCCTTCAGACTGGTTTTAAATTGAAGAAGGATAAAAGACGTTTATTTATTACAAAGTAGAATCAGACTCATAAAGGGTAAGGTGTTTTGGTACAAACAAAAATAAGACTATAGCTCAAATACACCGTTAGGTTACTGACAAAGTTGATCACTTGCACACCCTGTTCTTCTATCTCTTCTTTCTCTAGTCTTTAACTGTCTCTCAGTCAGACCCTATCTGTCTTTTTCTCAGTAAGTGTAGGTCCCTATCCGACCTTCTCTCAGATAGTGTCAGTCCCTATCTGACCAATCCAGTGCTGGGCTGAGCCTTAAATCCCCTCAGGCTCCTCCCTCAAACTCTCTCATTGGTCCACAAACAACCAATCTACATAAACACATATAATAAATTATCGAATACCATGGGGTAAACGCCACACCCTGCACAGGGCAAGCCCCCCCCCGCCCGAAAATTAGAGGGACTCTGGGTGGCAGTTTATGACTCAAATCCTGCTGTAGTGCGAATAGGAAAAAAAATTGACGTATCTGAGGCAGAAGTTTTTATTATTAATGCATATATAATTGTAGAACAACTCCATTTTAAAATAGCTTTCTGAAATCCAGAAGGTTATGTGGTTTGCAGGTTGAAGGTAACGGGAACGAAAGCTTCCTCTCATGTCCCATGTCCCTGAAGCTGCTCTGTGGCTCCTAGAAAGGTCTGTGAATCCTCTGTGAACAGTGTAGAAATGGGTGGGTAGGAAAGGTTTGAAAAAAAATAACTTCTCTCCCACCTTTCTTATGTTTAACTTTGGCCATTCTTCTTGGGGTATGTAGATGCAAGAAATACTGACCTACCAACCTTAATAACATTCACCTATTTTAATGCTTTCTTTTTACGCTTTTTTGTAGTTTTACTCAAAAGTATCCTCCAGTGAAATTCCTGTCTGAAAAAGATCGTAAAAGAATTTTGGTAAGTTAGTAACAGGCCCTGAGCTTTTCGGACCGTCTGTATTTCTGCCTAGGATTAACGAGAAGAAAGTATTCAAGACGGCCAACTCTAATGGGGAACAAATTAAAAAACAGGCCTTTTGTACTTACATTAGGTTTTTAGTATTTTTCTTAATTTTAAATGCCTTGAATTTTATCATCATTTAAATATTAGTTGTGATCCTAATTAGGGTGGGGTGGTATATTTTAAAATTGCATGTTGTTGATTTAAAATATCAAGGTCTAGTGAACCCCAGGAAGCTGTGAAATCTTCAAATTCACCGTAAGAGACAATAAATAAAGTTAATGATAGGCAATAGGGTAGGATAATTGCTCAGAAGGAACATGCCTTTCTGTGAATGAAAATGTAGTAAAAGCAACATGGTCTTCCTAGTTGCACTGAATGTTTCGAACTGTGTTGCAGTATGGTTCTTTTGTTCTTGCTTATTTCAGCAGTATGTCTTGCAAGTGCCTATATGGTGGAGAGAGAGAGCTCCTGTAGCAGGCAGCTTTCCGGAAGAGTTGGTAGTGATTTTTAAAACAGCGCTACAGAGTCAGGGTTAGAGGGCTTAGAGGGCAAAAATACGTGGCTTCCCCGAGTACTTGCCAGTCAGGCGACTCCAGAAGAGTGCAGAATAGCACCAAGGACAAGAGTTGGACTTCCTTCCCATTTTACTAGTATTCCGTCAGAGACTGACAGACAGGGTGTAATACCCATCAGGCTGAAAAAGTCTGACACCAAGCAGTCAGTACTGGCAATGCAAGCCTCTTGTGTGCTGCTCTGAGAAGTGGGGGGGGGGGGGGGGAGAGAACAAATGTACTGAGCATCCCATGCTTTACTGAGAGCAAAGTATTTTTACCCAGAAGGGGCTGTACATCCATCAGATAACCTAGTTTACTTGGATAGTCGTGCTACTTCTTGACAGGCTGTCAGAAGCTTCTAAATCATCTCTTGCAATGAGCAGCTTGTGTAATACAGCTGCTAGACACGGCTGACACATCTGGAGTTTTCTGGTCCTCCCTCCAGGCGAAATGATGCACTTATGACATGAGCTCCTGTAACCAACATCTTACTGAATATTGCAGCCTGTCATGTCAGGCTTCCAGATCCATTATGTTAGAGCCACTATCACACACCAGCATGCCAGCTGGCAGGGATGGGAATGGTAGTCCCGCACATCTGGAGAGCACCAAATTAGAGAAGGTTGCCTTTTATATTTAGCACTCATTCACATCCAGCTGCCGTGCAACTTTCTGACAGGAAGATATCTGTTAAAAAGATATCGACACAGTGCATTGGCCCTGGTAGTGGCAAAGCTATTTGATTGAAAGCCCCCCCCCTTTTGTTTGGGTTTGCATATGAATTAATCAATGTTGGATTTGCCCAGTTACCCAGGAATTGCTTTCCATACCATATAATCATATAATCGTGAAGTTGGAGGGGGCTCAGTGCATGCATGCCTGTGCTCATATGTGTGGTTATTCACAGACACGTCCAGAAATACACCTACAAAACATCTGGAATGAAAAATCCAGTTTACTACCATCATCCCGAATGGATGAAATACATTTTCTCATTGATTGTTAGATGACTGGCTGTACTTGTCAGATACATGAATTAAAATCCAGTTTTCTACCATCATCCAGAATAGATGAAATAAGTTTTCTCATTGATTGTTAGGTGACTGACTGTACTTGTCAGACACTTGAATTAAAATCCAGTTTTCTACCATCATCCAGAATGGAAAAAAATAAGTTTTCTCATTTATTGTTAGGTGGCTGGCTGTACTTGTCAAACATTTGAATTAAAAGTAAACATGGGGTTAGACGCGTCTTCTACAGTGAATGGCATGGACCACCAGCAAATCACATTTAGTGACTACTGCTGTTTTGCTCGGTTGAGTCCTGGATTTGGCTGTTGCATCACTGACCCTTTGGAACGGAAGCTCATTTGTTTTCTTCAATAGCACTCAGTTGTGTTCTGCAACCTCTGGAATGTTGAGTAAAATGAGAACTTGGAAGCAGGCAGCCTTGTCTTTTTCTACAACTAATGGAGGTGCTTATGGTAGGGCTGTGAGAAGGGGGTGGACAACATTAAACATAGCTATGTTATCGTGAAATTTGCCCACAGACTAGTCCAGGTGAGACAAAATAGCACATGGGTGGAATATGCCACTTTAGTCAATGGGTGGTGATTCTGGACACATGTGTGAATACCCATACACATGGAAAGCATTCCTCTGCCAGGAAAACTAACTGTTTAGAAGAGTGGCTGGGTTAAAATAATGAACAATAGCTATCTGTAACAAAGACCAAGCTATTTTTTTCAGGCCAATTTTTTTTTGGGGGGGTGGGGGGGAAATCTTCTCATAATGGTCAGAGAAGCAATAAATTGTAGAGGGAGCCTGATGATAATTGAGTTCAGGGCCCTGACAAAGCAGGGCATCCTCATCTAATGAATCCCTGATTCTGTTGCACATCTTCTGACTCGATGTCCCAGCCATCATATTAATCGACAACAATTAATTGGCTCCATTATTTCCAAATTTTCAACAACCCCTGAGACTATTACTGCTACTCTCTTGGCAGACAAAAGATAGAAGTGTGACAGAGCTAGTAGCTAAATATTTATTACTAGTTTCTCAAAAGAATAGCCCGGCTTCCTTTTAAGTTTGGTTTATGGTAACCCCCGATTAACATGGTCGCTATTCAGGCGCTGAGAGGGTTGCCTATTGTAACTATTTTAACGACTATTTTATGCCAATAAAAGTGACTTTGACTTTGACTTTGAATCCCTAATTAGCAGCCAGCCATATCATCTTACTATGGACTACAGTTCCAAATACTCTTCTTCATACTGAAACTTTTCCTTATGTCGGGAGGTTTTCTTTTTAATTCAAGAGCCAGTCAAATATACCGCATCCTCTGTCTCTCACCAGCAGTCTTACTTGCAAGGCCGAGTCACTGTACCTGTTTCTGCCTTCTGAGTTCAACCAGATTAGTTCTTCATAAACTAGGATGCCAACCCCATTGAATTCTTACAGTGTTTAATGCTGTGTTCTTCATTCTTGCGGAGATGAGAGGATACAAGCTTATGCTTGAAACAGAGGGGCATCTGCATTTTGCAGATTGATCTAGATCAGTGGTTCTCAAGCTTGGGTCCCCAGATGCTCTTGGACTACAGTTCCCAGAACTCCCAGGTAGTTGGGCAGTTATAGTCCAAGAACATCTGGAGACCCCAAGTTTGAGAACCACTGATCTAGATCACTGGTTCACATCCTTGGGTAGTCCAGGTGTTTTTGGAGTAAACTTCTCAGAAGTCTTCAACACTAGTTGTGCTGGTCAGGATTTCTGGGAGTTGTAGTCCAATACCATACAGGGAACCAAGGAGGGGGAACCACTTATCTAAATGGAAACGTGTGTGTTTTTCTTTCCAGTTTTTTCTTTGGATAAATGGAATTGGATGGGAACCTTTATTTGGGGTTCTGTGAGGGCTGGCTATTCTACTTGAAAGAAAAGCCTTCAACTTGTACTTATTTCTGACCTCACCTTATCAAATGTGGGCTTTACAAAGCCTAAGCTACATGGAGCGAATTATGAAATGAATTAAATATGTCTCTTTAAACCTACTTGATTTACTAATAAAATATTTATTTATTTACTTTCCCCCCCTTCTTTCCCCCTCCCTTCCCTTTCCATAAGATGTATGCAAAGTTCTGCAAGGTGGTGCTCGTTGGTTTAATGTTTTGTGGACTTTTTGTCTGGTGTTTTCCTTTAAAAGAGAAGAAACATTTATACGCAAACTGTCCTAATGCAGATAACTGGAGGAGCAGGGTTTGTGGGGTCACATCTTACTGACAAACTAATGATGGATGGCCATGAAGTTACAGTTGTGGACAACTTCTTTACGGGCAGGAAAAGAAATGTGGAACACTGGATTGGCCATGAAAACTTTGAACTGATTAATCATGATGTTGTTGAACCCCTCTACATTGAAGGTGAGTACCCGGTGTTGAGTTGGCTGTGCATGGATGCTAACAAGTTGCAAATGCCTTCCCATACAGTACCACCTGTGAGCGACTTGGAAACTCTGTGGGCTCCTACGCAGTTGAGTCTGGACCTATAGGGAGAGCCAAGGCCGTTACATGCATTGGGCTGCTGGAGATAGGATATTAAAGGGAAGCCTAGTCTAGACTCTAGATCAGTGGTGGCGAACCTTCGGCACTCCAGATGTTCTGGGCGACAACTCCCAGAATGCCAAGCCTAGATTGCCATTGACAAAGGACTGTGGGCATTGTGGTCCAAAACCTCTGGAGTGCCGAAGGTTCGCCACCACTGCTCTAGACCAGGCATGTCCAAACTTCGGCCCTCCTGATGTTTTGGACCACAACTCCCAGAATTCTAAGCTTAGGTTGCCAGTGACAAAGGACTGTGGGAGTTGTGGTCCAAAATATCTGGAGGGCTGAAGTTTGGACATGCCTGCTCTAGACTATCCAAGTGACATCCTGGGGCTTAAATCCAATGGTAAGCTGCAACTAGAGTAAGCCATTGAATCGGTGGAGTTTCGGTGAGTCTACTCCTCTGTAAATGCCATTGATTCAATGAGCCTACTCTATGTACTACTGAATTTCAGCCATGGAGATTCTGGTTACTTAGAACTACTTTTAGACCAGGTAGATGAAAACATCTTCCTTGTTTAATGCGATTTTTTTCCAGAACGGGCAGGAAGAGTAAAATGGTCCTCCTTTCATATGCATCTTGTGAACGTGAGGACATAATACTGTTCTTTCTTGGTGTATTTGAGTGCAGTGGAAGCTTGTGGGTCTATCCTTCCGATCCAAGATTCTGGTTCTTTCAGTTCAAGTGGGCTTGTAAGCATCTAGGAAACGGGAGCCTGAATTTCCCAACTGTGTCAGAGGGATGTCATGAATTTGTGCAACAGAAGAGGGGCTCTTCATTTATGCTTCCTTCTTCATCTTAATTACTCATGCACGCAGAACTGTGCCCTATCCTCCTCTTAAGTGTACCTAATTTCTTCCTATTAACACAAAGTCTATATATTCTATTTATTTTTGGAGTGGACAATCTGACAAGTCTGGTACCACCCCACTCCACCCCCGGGGACCCTCTGGGACCATACAAAATATCCTCTAAAATATTCCCTAGGAAATTGAACCAAAAATTGCTAGCAGTATCATTCCAGTTTTGAGAAATTCGTGCCTTGGTGTGTTCATTGCAATGCAATTTGGGGCCCGTTTAAAAAGTTGGATCTCCACTGCTGAAGGGTCCCAGAGAAGCACTTTACAACTTCTTTGTCAGAAATGTCTTTATAGGTAATATTGAGTAGGAAAATGGCATCTTAATATAAATAGAACACAAGACAATATCTCTCACTGTAGGCCATTGGGGTGAATATCACCTTTGCATTTGTAATCCCCAGCCTATAGAAATACTGTATTTAAAGGATGTAACACGTTTTGGTGGGAGGTGGGGAAGGAAAGTGAGAAAGCTATAAATTGGGGTCAATGTTATTTTTCCCTTTCTTCCGTATTCGAGCTTAAATGAATCATCTAAATGTTTGAATTGTGTGGGGGGTGTTGCTTCACATTTGGGAAATTGTGAATACCCTGTGGCTCCTTGTTCAGTATTCCTATATAACACCAACAGGACATGAATACATTGACAGCCTGCTTGTTATGCATGATTTCAGCCTTGGCTTGCTGTGAAACATGTACAGAACCTTTTTCTGGAAGGAACAAATTAATACTAAACAATTTCTTCAGTCATGTTTGAATCATGGCAGTGTAATTCATTGGAAACTTGGGGTGGGGGGTTGGAGGAGACGGGTGTAATTCTATCTTAAATCATTTAAATGAGATAGAATTTAGATGTGAAATGGCTCCTTTGCATGGCCTGCCTGTTACAAAGTATGTATTTGTGTTTCATCATTTTTAACTACTGTACCGTCAGTCTGTCCTATTCTTAGTTTGGATTCTCTCCATTTATCTTATCTTATCTTCCTACTTCAGAGCCCACAATACGTAGGACATTGCCTAATTATAGGTGAAACTCGAAAAATTAGAATATCACGCAAATGTTCATTTATTTCAGTACGTCAACTCAAAATGTGAAACCAATATATGAGATAGACTCATATGCAAAGTGAGATATGCCAGCCCTTTCTTTGATATACAGTAATTGTGATGATTATAGCATACAGTTTATGAAAACCCAAAATTCACAATCTCAGAAAATTGGAATATTACATGACATCAGTAATGCAAGAATTGGAAATAGAACAATATCAGACCTCTGAGAAGTATAAGCATGCATATGTACTCAGTAGAGATGGGCACGACTTAGCAGTATTCCCGTTTCCGTTTCCGTTACTCGTATCCGTTACTCTACGGAAACGGTAACGGGAATTACTCCGCCAGAATTCGAGCTCGAACCGACGAACGAACAATTTGGTCTGATTTGTCGTGCTCGTTACTTGCATCACGCAATGCCAAGCGGCACAGAAAAAAAGTTTTTAAAAGTTAAAAAAAAACCCGATTCCCGGCCCTAAAAGTAGGCGAAAACTGTCTGAGGGCACCTACCAGGCCAGAAGGGTGTTTTATTTGGGGGGGGGGTTCCCCGCCCCCCTCTCCTTGGCTGTTGCTACTGCTGCGCTGCTGGTACCAGGCTGGGAGGGCGCATCCATTTGCCATGCAGTGCGGGGGATCCAAAATGGCGACCGCAATATTTTTTTTTGAAATCGTTGCCCAAAACCCCACCAAAGCACCAGAGAAACATGCGAAAATTAGCTATTTTAAATGCTTGAATTTTTACAGTAGCAGCAGTGGGTTTTTCTTGCAAAAAAAAGTCTCCGTTGATTTTATTTTATTTTATTTTATTTTATTTTATTTTATTTTATTACACCTGCACATTCGCAATGATGGGCTCGCCCATGGGAGTGGACCATGCAAATTTTCCACCAATCGCATGGCCACTTGGCCAGGTTGACCACAGAGACTTCTGGGATGTGCCAATCGGGCATAAACAGCCCACTAATCGTAGCCCAAACCCGAACCCTAAGCCTAAGCCTAACCCATACGCCAGTACACTGTCCTTCTAAGTGGGTCAGAGAGGCACCCAGAGGTGCACCCCAATACTCACCCTAACCTCACCCGTAACTAGCCTAACCCTAGCCCTTGCGCTAACCCGTCTTAACCCTAAGCCAGATCTACTTGCATTGCACTACATACAAGTATGTGAGACACAGCGGGTGCAAAGAGTCTGCCAGTCCGTCACTTGTGGCTCTGGCTGACTCCTGCAGCTCCCTCCAGGAGCCCGCTACCCCCCCAAACCAGTACTAACGAAAACGAAAAAAAAAAAAAACGAACCAACTAATTTTTGCGAAATTTCGCGAAAAACGGAAACGAGCCGAAACGGACTGCCTCCGACACACGACAACTCAAAAACGTCATTTTCCCTAGTCGTGCCCATCTCTAGTACTCAGTACTTGGTTTGGGCCTCTTTTGCATCAGTTACTGCCTCAATGTGGCATGGCATGGGTGCTATCAGCCTGTGGAACTGCTGAGGTGTTATGGAAGACCAGGATGCTTCAATGGTGGCCTTCAGCTCCGCTGCATTGTTTGGTCTCATGTCCCTCATCTTTCTCTTCACAATGCCCCGTAGATTCTCTATGGGGTTCAGGTCATGCGAGTTTGCTGGCCAATCAGGCACAGTAATCCCATGGTCATCGAACCAGGTTTGGGTACTTTTGGCAGTGTAGGAGGTGCCAAGTCTTGCTGGAAAATGAAGTCAGCATCTCCATAAAGCTCGTCTGCAGAAGGAAGCATAAAGTGCTCCAAAATCTCCTGGTAGACAGCTGCGTTGACCCTGGACTTAATGAAGCACAGCGGACCAACACCAGCAGATGACATGGCTCCCCAAATCAACAAAAACTGTGGAAACCTCACACTGAACTTCAAGAATTGTGCATTGTGTGTGTCTCCATTCTTCCTCCAGACTCTGGGTCCTTGCTCTCATCAGAAAAGAGGACTTGGACCACTGAGTAACCGTGTTCAGGAGTAGCTTGGCAAGAGGAAAATGACATTTGAAGCCCATGTCCAGGATCTTTCTCTGTATGGTGGCTTTTGATGCACTAACTCCATCCTACATCCACTCCTTGTGAAAGTCCCCAACACTTTGGAATGGCCTTTTCATGACAATCCTCTCCAGGCTGCGGTCATCCCTGCTGCTTGTGCACCTTTTTCTTCCACGCTTTTCCCTTCCACATAACTTTCTATCGATGTGCTTTGATAACAGCACTTTGGGAACATCCAACTTCTTTTGCAATCTGTACCTTTTGGGGCTTTCCCTCCTTATGGATCATGTCAATGATGGTTTTCTGCACAATTGCCAGGTCAGCAGTCTTTCCCATGATTGTGATTCTTACTGAACCAGCCTGAGAGACCATTTAAATGCTCAGGAACCCTTTGCTGGTGTTATGGATTCATTAGATGATTAGAGTGGGACACTTTGAGCCTAGAATATTGAACCTTTTCACACTATCCTAATTTTCTGAGAATGTGAATTTGTGGTTTTCATAAGATGTATGCCAGTATCATCACAATTATACCAAAGTAAGGCTTGGCATATCTCGATTTACATGTAATGAGTCTTTCTCATATATTAATTCCACCCTTTGAGTTGACTTAATGAAATAAACATTTGCAAGATATTCTAATTTTTCAAGTTTCACTTGTACTTTCAAATCATGGAAATAGGGCTCTGTACTTACCTAAATATACACATGCACACCTTTCATTTTCACCACCCAGTTCTTTTTATAACCAGACGGCCTTCCTCTCTTTGTACTTGGTGCAGCTTTCCATTTCTGCTTGACTTGCGGGTAGGCTGTTGCCGAAGAGCTCTTGCTCACTGGGAGTGCCTCCACATTGGCACTGTTGTTGATCACACTGCTTCCCAACCAACAAACTCAGGCTTGCATCCTACCTTTTATTGAGCCTGCTTCCATTTCTGAGGGTGCTGACTAAGTGGAAGGCTCCCTTGAAAACTCGAGTGGGGCATCTCCCCTCAATTTTTATCCTACCTGTATGTTCTCAAGATATATCCATCCGGTTTTTTCCTGTAATCTGATCAAGAAGGTCCTGCAGTGCACATTAATAATCTGATGAGGATATTGATTGCTGCAGATAACACTTCTGCATTGCCTCTGATGGCAGTAGTTGTCCATGAAGTGAGCTGGCAGATAAAGCTGGCAGAAATGGAAGCCCATGATGGGACATAAAGCTATGTCAATGTTACTGTAGTCACTTGGAGTCCCAAGAGATTCAGTCTGTCAGATTATGTTTCCTCTAGGACAGTATTGATGAACCTGCGGCACGGGTACCAAAGGCGGCACTCGGAGCCCATTCTGTGGGCACCCAACATCGCCCCTTCACAGCCACCTGTATTCAGGTTAAATTGCTGTATTGGCACTTTGTGAAAAATTACTGGGTTTTGAATTGCATTTTGGGCACTCAGTCTCTAAAAGGTTTGCCATCACTGTTCTAGGATGTTCTTCCTCAGCCTGGTGTGTTCGATTATGATTGCCAGAATCCCATTCAGTTGCACTGTATAAGGGATTCTCAGAGCTGTAATCTAATAGAAATATGTGGGGAAGGTGCCAGAGTAGAGAAGACTATTCTGGATAGTCAACAGACACCACCAGGAACTTTGTTTGTTGAAATGGAAGTTGTGTTTTTGCCATCTGTATATCCTTATTTCTCTCTGCTGTCAGTGTTGGGCTGGAAGACTACTGCGATTATATGAGCAAACAAAATTTTTCTAATGTAGTGTAAAATAAATATTTTTGTCTTGTCCCCCCTCTTTGTTTAACAGTGGACCAGATTTACCACCTAGCTTCTCCAGCTTCTCCCCCAAATTACATGTATAATCCTATCAAGACGCTAAAGACCAACACAATTGGGACACTGAATATGTTGGGTGAGTAGAAACCTAAATGGACACCTTAATATAGGTGCCAAATAGTTCAGTGTTCACTAAAAGCAAACCATACTTCTCCTTCGTGGCCTTTGTGAAGCCACACAGATGGGTTCTCCCATGTGCGTGCACAAGGCTCTGGACCTTTCTAGCAACAGAAAGGTCATTAGTCTCTTCCCCTTCCAACTGTGCATGAGTAGGAGGCTTCCCACCCAAACCCCTTAGTTAGAACCACTGCGTAAGAAGGTTCCCTTTCCGTTAGTCTCCTCACTTTGGTGTTTCTATGACTCTTTGTGGGATTCTTCATTTTTATGGCATTTTTGCCACCCTTTAAGGCAGGGCTGTCCAACTTTGAACAGGCCGAGGTCTACTTCTTCTGGCCCAAAGTGCCTCAGGGCTACTACACTAATGCCTCTACTTACAAATTTTATCCATTCCAAGCACATGCTCGTAAGTAAAAAAAATTGTAAGTAGACCAGCGGTTTTCCATAGGAATGCATTGAAATCCATTCTCTCTGGAACTGATTAATTGATGTTCAATGCATTCCTATGGGAAGGCAGACCATGCATACACGTCCCTTGCACCTGCTCGATCATCTGGCTAGTGGGGGGAGCAGGGGACTGCGCCATGGCCCTTGAACTGCCCTGCTTGGTTGAGACAGTGGGCTGGCAGACCCAGAACTTTGCTGGGGCAGTGGTGGTCCTTGGGATGGGGGGGGAGGGGGGGAGAACTTATCCCCTCACTTTTTAATTGGTGGATGGCAGGCTACTTTTGAACTCTTTGCGGGCTATTGGTAACCCGCGGTCTACCTGTTGTGCAGGTCTGCTTTACAGGTAAGTAACTGGTTCTTTTATGTTGACTATATTGAGAAATATCCAAAATCTTGACCCGGAACATTCTTTACGTAGACATAAGTCTAGTTCCAGTTAGAGCAGACCCACTGAATCGGGGTCTGAAATCCTGTTGCTTAGCATAATTCATAACTTGTAGTCTGTTCTTCGCCAGCAGACAAAGAGGCCTGTTGTGATTCTCAAGCATGCATCAAATCCTTGTGTGTGCAACCCCCAAAACTCACAGCTGCGACTCTTTTAGTTGCTGGCTAGGAATGGACAGAAAATGACGAATGGTGCTACACCTAAACAGCAGGGTTTCAGCCAATGAGAACTTGGTGAATCAACTTTTATGTAAGTTATATCGAATCTACTGTAGTTGGGAGTGATAGTTGGATTTACTTAGGTCTCTGGCTTAGTATTCTCATAATTATGATTGATAACATTGGTATCCTTGTTAGAAGAACTTCAGTTCTTAAATGCCAAAACACAGATCTAAGAAGCAGTTGTGTAATACCTATTTATCCCACATCAGCAATCTCAACAGTCCCCGGTGAAGGTGTTTTCACGCCCTTCCTGGGAAAACCAGACAGCCCTTGGTGTTTCAGAAGAATGAAGTGATATTTCTGCCCATCCAGAGTGCTTGGTGCTGTCCAAGCACTCATTGCAGTAGTTTCAAACCAGTTCAACACGTGCCCTCCGCACAGATGGGCATGGAATCCTAGCTAGGTAGGTGTTCAGGACCGACATGAAAAGAATGACCAAGCAGAGTAAGTGTGACTCTGTTCACTTTTTTCCAGTTTAAAATTTAAACTTGCCCCCTTTCTTAAAAGGTCTGGCAAAACGGGTTGGAGCCCGGCTTCTCCTTGCATCAACATCTGAGGTGTATGGAGGTAAGTACTGTTTTTGGCTTGGCATCCTCATGGGGGTGGGGCATTAACTGACAAAAGCATATTTGCTGGAGAGACATGCCCCCTGGTGTACAGGGCTTCTGGTGTCCATTTTTTGGTAAATCACATGAGTGAGGGACTAGGGTTCAGAAAGCCATAGTTCAAACCCCATGGATACTCACTGGAGTCTGGCAGCCGTAAAATCCCTCCTTAAGTATCTCACATCCCTGGGAGCTAGCTCTTGTCACCTCTTAAAATTCCTATGAATCAGACCTCACATCCCTATTAGTCTCAGTATGTCAGATGCAGTTCAGTGGCACATAGCAGCCGCAACGTGACTAAGGAATTTCTGTTGCATTCAGTCTTTGCTGAAACCATTTTCAGTGTCCACTGTTTTGAGAAATACTGCCTTCTCAGGCTGTTGTATTACCTGTGTTTTTCATGGCCTGGCTTGGTGCAAGTCCTGCAGATAGGGTGGAAGGCTCGGCTGCTACAGAAGCACCACAGTGGTGTGAGAGGAAACCATGCACACGGCTCCTGTACCAGTGTGTCAGTGAAAGGCTGTGTGTGACTTTGTCCTTTCTGTATCTCTTGTATCTTTCACACCAAATAATAATGGTGAGCGCAAATCATTTCTCACTCAATTAATATATTCCTCATCAAGGAATATATGTCATAACCCAAAGGAATGGGTTCCATCTGCTTTCCATAGTTCTCATGAAGAATGGAAAGTCAAATTAAGAGTGCGAAACAACTGTTTCTGTCTTAGATTAATGAAGGCAGTGTAATGAAGCTGTTCAGTTGAAAAATGAGCTATCAGCTACAGTTGATCTGAAGGATGCATTTGTTTTTATAAAAAACCTTTGGGGTTTCCACATACTTCCCTTTTCCAAACCTGAGAAGAAGACTGCAGAATTGTGGGTGGGTGGTAGTGATAATTAATTTATTGTGATTTACCCATCTGTGCTTTAATAGAGCAAATTAGCAAGACGAGAGATTGCCATGACATGGTATCCCATACATGATCCTTAATTGGCTAGGACCAGCCAAGAAGGAACAAAACAAGGGGGAAATGATACAGAAGCTGCAGCATCAGGGAAGAAGCGGCTGCAAACAACAATGAAAAAAAAATAGGATGAGACCTTATTGAATGAGGAGGGCTTGCTTCCCTGAAGTCTGTGTTTTTGAGACAGAGACCATTTGGTAGTAGGGCAGCTAAAAATAAATAAATAAAATAAATAAAAAGCAAATTAAGAGAGCGGATTGACTGGGCCCAAACATCCACTGTTTGTTCAAAGAGAGAATTAACATTATTGTTTTCTGTGCTCATGGATAGAGTGACCATCTCCCAAGCAGTTTTTCTCTCTGCTTCTCTCAAGATCCTGAAGTTCATCCACAAAACGAAGATTACTGGGGTCACGTGAACCCCATAGGTCCCAGAGCATGTTACGATGAAGGAAAAAGAGTTGCTGAAACCATGTGCTATGCTTATATGAAGCAGGTATGGCGTGAGGGTAACATTTCAGTAGGGATGCTTGATGTAGAAATAGGCATTGAGTGGAGTGGTGTCAGTGGATAGCTCCGGGAGGACAGAGAAGGGTGTCCTATAACGCCAAACTAAAAGTGCTTGAGATTGGGTTTGAGTCATGTTTAGGAGACAGGTGGAATTCAAAGCTTCTGAAATGGTGTGTTTTCAGAGTCTGGGGTGAAGGGAGAGATTGAGGATGGTTCCTTCCTTCAAACTGATTCCACCATTAGGCTACTTAGAGCGGGACCATTGAAGTGAATAGGGTTTGTTTTATTACTAGCTGGATTTATCTCTGGTACTTTTGACACTGCGGAATAACTTGAGTTCACTAGGCCTACTAGTTTAAGTCTAAGGGCCATTGATACAGATAGGCTTGTCCTACTTAGGTATGTCCTAAGTAGAATTAGCATGGTACTTAGATCTTCTGTACTTTGGTTTCCCTTTCTTGTGTTCACAGTAGACAGAACCCATGTGTGCAAAAGCATCACCTATAACCCTCTCCGTATTATCTTTCCCATAAGAGATTTGTCTACAAGTTTTGAATAGCTCAGCTTGCTGGGGGGGGCAATGTGTAGCCTGCATACTGTAATTAAAACTGTAAACTGCCCAGAGGCTACTTGAAGTGATATGGGGCGGTATATAAGCAGACCACTTTGCTTTGCTTTATTTTATCCTATATTTGTTCTGGGGCCGAGAAAGGGAGCAACCTTCCTCTTACACCGTCCTCTACAAATCAGTGGAACATGTTTTCCATAGAGAACCAGGGGAAGGCCTTATTATCGTGAAAACCTTGAATGGTAGGGAAGATACAGCTGCCCTTGCATATGTTTTCACAGATGTGCAGTTTCCACAGGGTTTCTTGCATGGGAGCAGTGTTCTTGTTACTCAGACATCAGTTAGCCTAAGATGGTGCGGAGTTTAAAATGAAAGAATTTGGAGCCATAAGATGTCATCGTTACCACCAGTGTAGATAACTTTAAACGCAGGTCCACGCAGGTCAAGGCAATCAGGGGCTACGAATGATGACTAAATACTTCCACCAGTATCAGAGAGTGTGTTTCTGAATATCATTCAGAAGAGGACACAAGCAGGGCCGCAGCTATTTATTTTATTTTATTTTATTTTATTTTATTTTATTTTATTTTATTTTATTTTATACTTGGATACCTAGGGGTGATCAGGCATGGCAGTTGCTCCGAGTGCGGGACTGAGTGGGTTAGGTGACATCAAAATGACAAAATAGCTCTTGTACTTTATAACTGTTCCGATCTTGACCCGACTTAGGGGAGGAGGGGGCACGTGGAATCCATGTTTACCATGGGTGACACAGACCCTAGTTGCGGCCCTGGATTCGTCACCTTGGCAACAGAATGCTTGGCAAGATGTTTCTGTTTTGGTTCTTCTAGCACTAGATCATTCTGTCACAATGCCTTAAAATTTACACAGTGACCACAGAGGGAGAAATTAGAATTCTTCCCCACCCCACCCCCCACCCCTCTCTCTCTCTCTCTCTCTCTCTCTCTCTCTCTCTCTCTCTCTCTCTCTCTCTCTCTCTCTCTTAAAGTGAATGCTTACACCGGTTTTGCTGGTTCTCATGGGCTATTTGCTGTGACCGTTTTAGACAGAATGTTGGTATGTTAAATCAAACCCATATTATCTTGTGTTTTCAGGAAGGTGTCGAAGTAAGAGTTGCAAGAATATTCAATACTTTCGGCCCTCGGATGCACATGAACGATGGCAGGGTTGTCAGTAACTTTATTCTGCAGGCACTTCAGGGAGAACCCTTGACTGTACGTATTCAAGATCTGGCCTTCTGAACTTTCTTATCATCATCGTCGTCGTCATCATCATCATCATCATCATCATCATCACCTTAGAATTGCAGAGCCAGAAGGCAGCCTATGCATCACTGAAACCGGCTCCTGTCAAGGAGGCACAATGGAGACTTGAACTCCCAATTTCTGGCTCCTCAGCCAGAGAAATAACCCCCTGAGCTATCCAGCAGTTCTTAATTAACTGGCTACACAGCAAAGAACAGCTTTAATTTTTTTTTCTTTTAAAAAAAGCTGTCACTTTGTGAAGCATCACTTGCCAGAATTATATAGGTTTAGGAGCTATGATTCATAATTTGGAAGGCCTTGAATCATTATCTTCCAATTCGTCATTTTCAAACTGTATAGAAAATCAGGGCCTTTTGAAAAAAAAATAGTACTCTATAGCCCAGAGTGTACTGGGAAATAGTCCCATTTTGTTTAGGCTTACAGAGCTGTTTTTATCTGTGTTTACTCCATTTTGTGGGGGGGAGAGGGAGAGAGGCTTTTAAAGAAATGTATGTTTTATGGTGGCTGGCCAGTTGGGTTTGTACTTGCTGGCTGCAAGCACAAGTAGAAAAGGCCCTTTAAATCAATGGAACTTACAGAGGAGATGACTCCCCAAATCCTTACAAATTTTTCATCTCTTCTTGCATCTCTGTCAGGAAAGATACTGGGATGACTCTGAGTGCATTTCCTTAGGCATCTCTCCACTAAGATTCTCTCTCTTCCATGCATAAACAAGCAAAAAGCACACACTTAAATAATGCAGAGAGGTTGTAAAAATGAGTTGGTCAGATTTTGGATATTACACTTGGGAAATCCTTTTAATACCACCTCAAGCTACTTCTCATAAGCACTCACATGTCCTTAAGACACACAATCACTTCGGCCGAAATCCTGAACTGCTACAGATTCTGGGTTTTTTCTTTGGCATCCCCTTTTTTTTTTTTTGGGGGGGGGGGGACTCCTGCTGTTGGCACCACATGCTGCTGCTGAATTTGCTACCTTATTCCCGGCCTTTCATGTAGTTCCAACAAACAAATGAATCTGTGAAGATTCTCATTCATCCAGGTGAGTTTATCTGGAAGTTGAGTCATGGTGACTGGACTTCTTTTCTTGAGAGATTGACAGACTGATGAAGCTGTTTGGATGAGCAGCAAAACGTTTCAGTCTCTCAAGAAAAGAAGTCCAGTTGCCAAGACTCAACTTCCAAACAAATAAATGAAGTTAAACTAAATCATTAATAACAATCACTTGCCATCAAGTCAAATCTGACTTAACGGGAATGTTTTTCAGGGTTTTCTAGGCAGGAGACACTCAGACATCATTTATCACTCCCTTCTTCTGGGGGCACCCTGGGACCTTGCAGCTTGCCCATGGCCATACAGGTTGTTGGCTCTTCTGGGTTGTACACTGGGGAAACTGAACTTCTAACCTCTGAACTATCCAGACAGTCTAAATTAAATAAGATAAGAAATTTCCTTTGACACCAAGGCATGTTGGGGGGGGGTACACATACCTTGTGTTTGTAGGAGAATCATGCTTCTAGAAGTCTGCTGCGAGTGTCCCACTGCTTTAAAGGGGTGCGCCTGCTCCCCACACATCTTGCTTGCAAGGTTCCCCTTGGGTGATGTAGCAGGTGAACTGGGCTGCCCCTGTTAAGTCCTCCCTCCCCAAGAAACTGTCCTTGCTTGGTTATGTCACTGCAAAGTGAGGAACGTTTTACTAATCTCTCTCATCATTTTTCAATAATGCTGTCATTTTTCTTCTTCTTTTGAATAGGTATATGGGCCTGGCACTCAAACCCGAGCGTTCCAGTATGTCAGGTAATGTCTTCTTCGTAACGCTGAACAAAACCGTAGAGTAAAAGAGAACTGTTGGGGGATGGGGAAAGACCCTGAACATTAGTCACATCATTAGTCACATCGTGGCATTGCCATGTGGCTTCTAGTCACTTTTCCTTTCTTATTGTATGAAGTTCATTAAGTGGCGGGTTTTCCTTTGGACTGCGTATCGTTCTTCAGAGAGGTGCTTCTCCCTGTTTGTGATCCATAGACTGATTGAATCATAAAGTTAGGAGACCTCAAGGGCCATCCAGTCCAACCCCCTGCCATGCAGGAACCCCCATCACAGTATTTCAGCCTCTGCTTAAAAACCTCCAAAGAAGGAGTCTCCACCATCCTCCTTTGTGGCAGTATATTCCACTGCCGAACTGCTCTAACGAAGTCTTTTCACACTTCTTACGCGTGAAAAGAGTATGTAATTAATGAACGGTACTGGTCTTTAAAGTTCATACAAGGAAAATTATTTCTTGTACTCAGACTTGCATAAGATGTGTGAGTGGGAGAAAGCAGTTTTGTTCTGAGATTTTAAAAAAAAAACAACCTCCTCCTCACAGTCTCTCATCCTGAGGGGACTTTTGGTGAAGCGGTTGCCATGGCACACAGGACATCCTGCTGCTATACAGTCAACCACAGGCCAATAACGGCCACTCCTCTCACCCGGAGTAGGTTTTGCTCATACCCTGCCTGACTCTGAAACGCCACCCCTTGCATGGGGGTTCGCTTGACCGACGGGAGAAAGTAATCTTGTGTGAGCTTTCTGTTCCATTACGCAGCCTGATAGTTTAGGACTGCGTAATGGGGTTAGGAATCAATCTGGCATCTTGTTGGAGTCAACTCTTAGAATTCCGTTGAGCACAGAATGAAGAGTCCCATGGGTTTACCCTGTCCCCTTTCACTCCGACTACCTTCAGATTCAGCTTTTGTGGATTTTTTTGAACTGATTTTTGGAATTGTGACGGGCACAGTTATAGTGCTGTTTTTCAGGCAGGCCCCAACTTATTTTCCTGTTTGTTTGGGTTTCTTGTTTGTTTGTTTTACAGTTACCGATGTATGCCAGTACATGTGTGCATTGGATCAAAATGACTTGGAAAAGGAATCCTAGTTGTACATTTACAAGAAGATCTTGTTGTAATTGGACAACTGGGGTTCCTTTGCGTGGTGTTTAACTAGAGATGTGAAGGCCCAGAAAATAACTGGAAAAATTCGGGGGGGGGTGTCGTTTTTCCCGTCTTTTCCCTGAAGCTTTTTTGTTTTTTTCTGAAAACTGTGAAAAATTGAAAAAAGAAAAAGGAAAAATGATTATGGAATGTTTTATTTTAACATGCGGAATAAAATATTTTAAAACATTTTTCAAATCATTTCTAAAAAATATGCATAGTATCAGATTATTCTAATTTCTCTGCACTGAGGACAAACAAGTCCTAGGTTACAAACCGAACTCTCCAATGTGAGAACAAGATCCATTTCTTCCTTAGGAGGTGCTGCTTTTGTCATGACAAAAAGAAAAAGGTATCTCTTTTGTTTTTGCATGTGGATGGGTATGTTTGGTACTGTTCCATCCTCTACACTAGACCTCAAAGCAATGGAAGAAAATACAGAGAAACAAAAATGATTCTGATTAAATTTCATGCCCATTCATTGAAACTTAGTCCCACTCCCTTCTATACATTGCCCCCTCTTCAATTCTTTTTTATGAGAATGAGGTTTTTATTTTAATTTTTATTTAATACTGTTGAGAGGAAATATGGATAATTATTAATTCTGGATTTTTAAACGTTTTATAAAGTTTTTTTGTTCCCCATAAACTAGTAGACATTTCAAGAGATTGTTACTCCATTTGTTACTTACAATTACAAATACATATTATTTTAAAAGTAAATTCTGTTTGTAATAGTTGTTTGGATGCACTATATTTTAATATGCAGGTTGTGATAATTCTATGCCAAGTCAAATTGTCCATAGTCATATTTTATGTTCCTAACGTAACAGAATGACATTCAAGCTGTAACGGGGGGTAGAGCTAATGTAGCATTTTTTCCAATTTCCCCCCAAAATTCCATTTTTCCCAGGGGGGGAGGGTGGGGAAAAAACGGGTTTTTTTCCAAGCTTCAAAATTTCCGGAAATTTTACATCTCTGTGTTTAACTGATGTTCACATTATGAACAAGCAAACCTGCTGCCTCCCATTTTGTCATATTCCTCTCCCCCCATGTCCAAATCCACTCTGTTCCATTTTTAATTTGTTTTACACAAAAGAATCTCTGTATATTTTCCAGGCATTTTGCAAAGGGACAGATGAAAGAGCAGCTGTACACGTTTTAGAAGAGTTGGCTTGATCCTTTCTTGCCTTTTTCATTTATGTTGTGGCATCACCAGCCTGGGAGTTGTGGAGTTATCTTTCTTTGATCTTGGAGGTTTTGCAGATTGGACCAAGGTTTTTAAAAAAGAAAAGAAAAAACATTTGATGGAGCTAATTTCTCACATGGCGTAGTTTGCATGTGCTGGTACACATTAATAAAAGTGTGAGAAAGACAAATGGCATGAACTTAAAACCAGTCTTGGATTTGCTCACACTGCATAGCAGTAGAGATGGGCACGACTAGGGAAAATGACGTTTTCGAGGTGTCGTGTGTCGGAGGCAGTCCGTTTTGGCTTGTTTCCGTTTTTCGTGAAATTTCGCAAAAATTAGTCGGTTCGTTTTTTCTTTTTTTCGTTGTCGTTAGTACTGGTTTGGGGGGGGGGTAGCGGGCTCCTGGAGGGAGCTGCAGGAGTCAGCCAGAGCCACAAGTGACGGACTGGCAGACTCTTTGCACCCGCTGTGTCTCACGTACTTGCATGTAGTGCAATGCAAGTAGATCTGGCTTAGGGTTAAGATGGGTTAGTGCAAGGGCTAGGGTTAGGCTAGTTACGGGTGAGGTTAGGGTGAGTATTGGGGTGCACCTCTGGGTGCCTCTCTGACCCACTTAGAAGGACAGTGTACTGGCGTATGGCTTAGGCTTAGGCTTAGGGTTCGGGTTTGGGCTACGATTAGTGGTGGGCTGTTTATGCCCGATTGGCACATCCCAGAAGTCTCTGTGGTCAACCTGGCCAAGTGGCCATGCGATTGGTGGAAAATTTGCATGGTCCACTCCCATGGGCGAGCCCATCATTGCGAATGTGCAGGTGTAAAAAAATAAAATAAAATAAAATAAAATAAAATCAACGGAGACTTTTTTTTTGCAAGAAAAACCCACTGCTGCTACTGTAAAAATTCAAGCATTTAAAATAGCTAATTTTCGCATGTTTCTGTGGTGCTTTGGTGGGGTTTTGGGCAACGATTTCAAAAAAAATATTGCGGTCGCCATTTTGGATCCCCTGCACTGCATGGCAAATGGATGCGCCCTCCCAGCCTGGTACCAGCAGCGCAGCAGTAGCAATAGCCAAGGAGAGGGGGGCGGGGAACCCCCCCCCCAAATAAAACACCCTTCTGGCCTGGTAGGTGCCCTCAGACAGTTTTCGCCTACTTTTAGGGCCGGGAATCGGGGTTTTTTTTAAAACTTTTAAAAACTTTTTTTCTGTGCCTCTTGGCATTGCGCGATGCAAGTAATGAGCACGACAAATCAGACCAAATTGTTCGTTTGTCGGTTCGAGCTCGAATTCTGGCGGAGTAATTCCCGTTACCGTTTCCGTAGAGTAACGGATACGAGTAACGGAAACGGAAACGGGAATACTGCTAAGTCGTGCCCATCTCTACATAGCAGTATAATCAAAGTCAGGATATATGTGTATGTATATATAAAAAGAAGAATGTTTCACCACTTCTGCTCTGGAAGCAAACACATTATTTGAAAACAATACATGTAGGAGAATTCTGGAAATTGGTAATGTACTCTTTTCTGGTTCTGTGTACCCTCACCAGCCAAGGGCCTAGCCACGATCCATTTCCCACTAAGATAAGAGGAGCCCAGAGCAGTAGCCAGTGACTGTTTTGGATACAAACTGTACTTCCTTGCTTAAAAGCCTGGAAGTTCTGCTGATGGAGAGAGAGATATAGTTTTTTGTCTGGTTGAACTTAACAGCCTGCCCTGTAATGAGGGAGCCAGGCTGTTGTTCCAGTGCCACTCTGTGCTGTACATACTATTTGGTTGCTAGCGACTCTTCAGAGCAAGGAGTGAGAATCATACACCCTACTGGGTATTAGTGTGCCATCTATGATCTATCCCTGTAAAAAAAAAGCAAAGGGGGGGGAGAGAGAGATTGGCTCCTGGAAGAGCAGCAATCTTTGAAAAACAAGCTGCCCTGGTCCTTTCCCTCTACTCGCAGGCACAGAATCAACAGTGGGCCAATGTCTTTTCACTTTGGTTATGGGTGGAGATATTCCCAGTTGCAGGCTGTGGTGGGCCCAGGAAGCTGACAATTGGTTGCTAAACATCCTGGCGCTTTTCCAATCCCTGACGCAAAAGTATTTTTCTGTCCTTCAGGTGCCTTGAAGAGAACAAGCCAGGGAGTGAGATAACAGTCTTCTCTGTGTACTACTGCAGGTGTTCTGCACCTGACCATAGTCTCTTTTCAATCGCTGGGCAAAATTACAGTGCCGATAGGGTATTTCAGGATATGCAAATCTCCCAGCCTTGTAAATGAAGCTTTAAATGTCTAACCTTATTTGGAGGATCTTAATTAAAGATCTGAAGCAACTTCTGATGCTTTCAGTGGAAACTGAAACTCCAGGAATGTGGTAGCATTCCTGGAGTACATACATTTGACTGACATACATGGCAAAAGCATTGTAAATACAATCTGTTTATAAGAATGCCTACCATAGAGACTTTTTCAGCATAGTCACTATTGCATTTGAATCAGCATAGGTATCGTCCATGAGAGGTTGGAACTTTTATCACCACTAGGATGTATTGTTCATCCAAGGATTGTTTTCCGTATACTCCCTTGTCCTAGCATGTTGTGGGTACTAAATAAATGTCACATTGGAATAACTGTCCATCTGCATTTCCCGAGTACAAAATAAGTGTATTGAGGCCTCTAATATCCAAATATATAACATCTTAGGAACCACTTTTTGAGATTTCTGGAACAGATCGTGATGGCAATAACTAAGAAGCCACTTGGTTCTCTCTTTTTAATTTTCTTTTATTTTTGGGAGTTCAATGCTGCCCTCTTGTGTTGATTAGGGAAACTATGCAGTTTGTATTTGTAAAAGGAATTAAGTGTGTGACTTGAGCCAGAAAGGGTTTAGTTTCACAAACAGTGGTGACCCTTGTTTATTAACGCATGGAAATTTGGTTCAGTTTGCAGAAAGCACAATATGATTGTTAATCCTTGTCATGCAGTTGTAAATTTTGCTGGATAATCAGATATGTCAACTGTTCCAGTAGTTCAGGTAGTTTTGCTGAGTGTTCATCAGTGACAGAAGCAGCAGCTTGGTTGGAAGCGGGTGGAGGAGCTTTCTATGCATTTCATGGTTTGCCTCCTCTTCCCTCCCCTCCCCCACATTAAGCCGCAGTAGTGGGCCCAAGGAACTGTTTTTTGGTTGGTTGGTCGGTGGGTGGGTGGGTGGGTATGGGTTGTATCCTTAAATTGTATAAATTGCTCATGTCCTTCTGACTACTAAGATTCAACATGACAAAGCAATGGAAATGCCACATTACGTTTTTATAAGAGCAGGTTACTGGAATCCTGCATCTCAGAACAAGCAGTGGGCGAACTCCCGTTGTTTAGGGTAGTAAATTGCAACTACAGTGGGCCTATTTCAGGCATGTCCAAAGTCTGGCCCAGGGGCCAAATGCAGCCCGATTTAAAATTTTGAGTGGCCCGCAGCCTCTCCTCCCTGCTGGCTCAGCCTGTCATTCATCTCCACAGGTTGGCTCTTCCCTGTGCTGGCTAGAGATGTCAGCTTGCAATTTTATGGTTTGCCTGCCCTCCCTGCCTCTGTCCATCCCCTCAGCCACCCGCCCTGCCTACCCGCTCCTGGCTCTGTTGCTGCAGCGTTTTCCCCACCTCCTTGCAAGGGAGGGCAGCATATGCGAGCAGTGGTGCATCTTGGGTGTGCATGGGCCAATTCCAAGGCTGTGCAACAGCTGCTGGGCCTTTGGGCACCTTGAAACCGGAGCATTTGTGGCTGTTGCAGATGCTTACAAACCATGCCCTCCCCCCCTTTCAGACTGAGTGGTCAGCCCCCACACATTGTTACCTCACCAAATCTGGCCCTCCTTGCAAAAAGTTTGGACACCCCTGGCCTATTTGAATCAGTAGAACATATAGAGGAGTTGACTCGCCAGATGCCCACTGATTCCACAGTCCTGCTCTATTTGCGACCTACCAAGCTAAGCAGCAGGATTTTAGCTAATATCAAATGTGTCGGGGGAAGTTAGATGCACAATAGTTCTCCAGGCATACCTACCATCCTACCCTTGGTTTGAGTAAATTAGCCTTAGTACTTTTAAAAAGTTTATTTGGGTCTCACCATCCCATCATGGTGGCCTGAGCTATCAGTGCACCAGTGGTGGATACCAAAGACAGTCTGTCTGAAAATATGTAAGAAATAAATATATTATTGCACTCCACTGTGTACCCTGAAGCATTCTAATTAAGTCACTGTTGTTGGCTTAATTACTTAGTGACCCTGTCGCCACACAGAATGGTTACTACTTCTTTCCTCCTATCCATCAGTGTACATTAGAAGGTCCGGCAGTTTTTGTCTGAAGTCCTTACTCTTTGTCTGGTCTTTTTTGCAGTGATCTAGTGAACGGGCTGGTGGCCTTAATGAACAGCAACGTTAGCAGCCCCGTTAATTTGGTAAGCACAGTGTTTCCTTCCAGCCTTCTCTTAGACGCAGGCACCCCAAACGAACCAAGGGAAACGGCAGGGAAACAGAATAGTATTCCTAATCATCTGAAAGTGGTAGTGGCAGGATAAATCTTCAACACTTGGCAGTGCTGAGAATTCTCCTGGCTCTCTATCTGTCTGATATATTTCCTCGCGGTGTACATGCCACAGCTGGAGCAGGACAGGAAGCATGGAAGACAAAGAGCATTGGGAATTTTCTGAAATTCTACCTCAGAGTCTGACCTTCTGTTGCATTGTGAAGCATTGCAGGTCCAATGTAATAGTTTCACCTCGCTTAGTTCCGTGTGAAGCAGGGCCTGCTTACCGGTGGTGCTGCAGGTTAAACCACTTAGCCGTTAACCCAGCCTTTCGAAAGCATGCAAAATATGTGAGTAGATAAACAGCTACCACTTCGCTGGGAAGGTAACAGGCATTCCATGCACTTGTGCATTTAGCCGTGCCGGCCACATGACCTCGGAAATATGTCTATGGACAAATGCCGGCTCTTCAGCTTACAAACAGAGATGAGCCATAGAGTCAGAAATGACCGGGCATAACTGTCAGGGAACCTTTACTCCTTTATGATGTTTTCCACCAGCATAACTTTCAATTTCTGCCATTCGTCTATTAAAACAGAAAGTACTTTCATCAACATGTTATATTTTGGTTTCTTAGCCACAGCTCTGAAATGAAGTGGCATATATGGACATAGGCCGAGTTCTAAGGGTAAGGGTGTGCAAGAATATTGGGGGGGGGGGCACTATCCTTCCTGTTGAAGACCTACATGTTATTCTGTGCAAGAATGATTCCCAACTCCCTTGAGCAGAGAAAATAGGGAGGCAGGAAATATTTTTGAGGGTTTTTTTTTTTTGTCTAATACAGCCATTAGCTTTTATTGTTCTGCTAATGTTCCCTTTGGAACAAAAGTTTCTGAGGATGTGCTTTAAATGGAGTTTATTGTTTTCTTAGGGGAATCCAGAAGAACACTCCATTTTGGAATTTGCCCAGTTAATTAAAAAGCTTGTTGGTAAGTATGATGTGTTGTTTTACTTGTTGAGCAGAAACACGTGTCCCCTGCACAGCTAGCTGTTCACCTACTGCATGCCCAGTAGAAAAGAGTTGCAGGTGGGGGTCTTGAGCTAGAAACAGAGAGAATATGCTGCACCATAAGGCTGACAATGATTTTTAAAATAAAAAATAATGGAAGGGAAGTGTTTATTCCTTTGTTAAATATGTTTTGCTCTTCAAAAATGGTCCTCTGCTGGTGATTTAACTAGATTTCCTTTGCACCTGATTTAACTAGATTTTCTTTTATTAACAATGAATGGCAGGAATACCCCTGTTTCTCCTGAACATCCCTAATGCCTACACAAGGCTAGCAATCCTTCAAAGGTCAGCAAATTAGGGCACGTTGCCAATGAACCGGGTTTGCGTGCTCTGAATGTCTGTCTGTGTTGTATTTTAGGAAATGTACGTTGCTGGTGACGGCTGAAAAACACAAAGGACTAGTCTATGCTTATTGGCGCCGGCAGGACATGTAGTGATAACTGGATTTGCTTTGGGTTTTACAGGAAGTGGAAGTGAAATCCAGTTTCTATCAGAAGCTCAAGATGACCCTCAGAAAAGGAAGCCTGATATCAAGAAAGCCAAATTACTTCTTGGTTGGGAACCTGTGGTACGTACTTGCAAATAGCAACTGAACTTGTTTTATAATGGGGACATTGTTAGCAGCTGAATAAATTCTCATTGCTCCTGGCTGCGGCAGGCAAATCTAATGTATTGTGTAGCTTCTTTTTGAATTAGTGGGAAGCGGGCTTTGTGCGGTGTCAGAAAACCAGCATTGTCACTGCCGGAGGAAGATAGCTATGTTGCCGATGTTCACTCTTGAGAGTTAAAAAAAGACAAAGCTCAAATTCAGTGCAAGCCAGTAGGCGCTCTCAAACACCAAAGCCATTTAACAAAGACATTGTGGGAAAGCACAGGAGTCAGTCAACCTGTGCGGAAACATTTCTGCTACTGATCTGAAGTGGCGAGTGAGCACATGCCGTTCATTGTGCCTTTTGGCATGAGTTGTTAGGCCTTACTTGGGGATTTTGCCAGGCACATGTACCCAGCAGCGGCATTGCTGGTAGAGAAATCAGCTGGGTTTGGGCTGCACGCTCTCATCACTAGGGGTTGAGCAGACCTGAAAGAAACTCTATGCAGCTCTGATCTTTCTGATAAAAAGCTCCTGCCATTGTGTCTTGTAGATCAGGGGAAGAAAAAAATGTTAGTAGGAGTCCCGAGAGTTGACTAGCAACCCTCCTCATACTTTAAAATAAAAAACACTCGCAGTTAACAAAGTCCAGTTTTGAGGGTTTGGGAGAGTGTGCATCCCTGAAATAAGGTCATGGGATGAAGCTGAAGGAACATAGGAACCGCCAGCAGTGTTCTTTTCAGATTGCAGTGCTTTCCCATCATACTGGGTGACATTCTCTTCATTTCTGCTCAGGATCAAACTCCACTGCCCACAGCTTCCAGAGTTTATAGAGCTGGTTTCCAATCAGTGGCTGGTGATGACAGTGGAACTGGTTTGTTTGCAGGCATGAACGGGAGCCATGCGGGCTTCATGTAGTCCATAGGCTGGAAGGGTACCTCTCATATAAAGTAATCGCCTGATCGTGCATGTGTGTGTGTCTGTGTGTCTCTGTGGGTGTATCTACCGAGAATGCAGCGGGCCTCACTCACAGCTAAGTTATATATTGCAGCATTTGGCAAGGCCTGCGCCCCCCAGGCCCAACCTCTTCTCAAATTAAAGGAAAATCAATATCATATTTTTCCCATTCCTGTCTGTGTTTTAGGAGGTGTTAGGGCAGTCTTTTCTGTTTTGCGTTCCCTAGCCCCAGTTTTAAAATGTTTTGCCACTAGAGAATGCAGAAGATTTCTTTGAGATCCAAGGATGGGCAAATGGGTACCTCTCTTATTTATTTATTTATTTATTTATTTATTTATTTATTTATTTATTTATTTATTTATTTATTTATTTCTGTGAAGAATCTTGGTCATCCAAGGGAGTTCATCTGGAAGTCTAGTCATGGCAACTGGACTTCTTTTCTTGAGAGAAAGGAACGTTTCGCTGCTCATCCAAGCAGCTTCGTCAGTCTGAGGAGAGATAGGCCTCTTCACTCTTGAACGACGGCACCTAATAGGTGACCTGATTGACGTTTATTAAATCATACACAGTGTGGACAAAGTAGATAAGGAAAAACCATTTTTTCTATCGCACAGCACTAGAACTAGGGGGCACTCCGTGAAGCCTTTGGGTGCTAGATCTCAAACAAATAACAGAATGTACTTTTTTCACCCAGAGGATCACTGGTCTGTGGAACTCCCTGGCAGAAGGAGTGGTGGCAGCTGTCAGCCTTGACAGCTTTAACAAAGGGTTGGACAAGTTCATGGAGAACAAGGGTATGAATGGCTATCATTATGGATGCCTAAGGACAACCTCTGGGTTGGAGAGAGAGGCAGGATGTCTCTCAATACCATTTGCAGGGAATCGTAAGCAGGTGAAGACATCTGCTTGGGAATACCCTGAAGCAAATGGTGAGCCACTGTGGGAGACAGAATGCTGGACTGGATGGGCTGTGGCCTGTTCCAGCAAGGCTGTTCTTATCAGTCCTCCATTTTATAGTTCACTTTGACCTCATGTCACCCTGGTCTGAAATAGGCTTATAAGATGAACAATGGCCTGAATAAGCTTGTTAGGTGGACAATAGTCTCAATAGGCCATTAAGTGAACAATAGCCTAAAGTGCTGAAACCCATAAAGTATGAGTCCTTAGCTGTGGCCCTGGTGGTGTAGGTGTGAAGTATTTTTTATTTGTCTGGGGATTGTTGAAATCACTGTCTGATAAGTAGCAAACAGACTGTGCCTGAGCCCCCCCCAACTCTGAAATCAAAACAGAGAGCAAGATGGCCTAAAGACTAAGCAGGAAAAGATAACAGCAAATTGATAGAATGAACTAATACACGGGGAAAGTCTTTTTGTAAAGCCACATCTTCAGATGTTTCTTGAACATAGGAAGCGAAGGAGCCAAACAAATTTCAGGGAGAAGTTGGTTCGAAAGATGAGGGAGAAAGCCCAATTTATTGTCATTGACTTATAGGCCTCCTTCATTAACGGCACCCTCAAATACCCAGCCTGAGATGATCAGGTGCTACAGGTGGTACTCTGTAACAAGAGCCATTCTACCAGATAGCAAGGTCCTAAACCATTTAGGACTTTGTATGTCATCATTAGAACCTTGAAATCAATGCAGTAACGGATCGGCAGCCAGTGCAGTGCAGCCAAACGTAGTGATATGCTGATTTTTCCTCAACCCCTTAACTAATCAGGCCACAGAATTCTCCAGCAGCTGGAGCCTATGCGTTAATTTCCAAGGCAGCCCCACATAGAGAGCACTGCAGTAGTCTAATCCCGAGACTACGAGTGCATGGACCAGTGTAGTGAGAGTGCCAGGGTACTAGAAGACACACAGCTGAGCAGTCCACCTAGGAGGATAATGGGCAGAACAGACCACTGACGCCACCTGGGCTCCCGTGGAAAGTGTTGGGTCCAATATTAGACCCAAACTGAGCTTCTCAAATCAACAACAACCTGCGCCCCCCACCCGGAGGACCTCCGTCTTGCCCGGATTCAACCTCAGTCTATTCACACTCATCCATCCCAGTATGGCATCTCAATTTGGAGTTACTCCTGAGTAAGAGTGCTTCACTGATTTGTTTCAAGGCAGCAAATTCTGCATTCAGGAATAGGCAAGAGAGAAGGAAAAAAACGAGAGAGAAGGGGTGCATGTTAAAGATAATTTCCACAGCCCTGCTTTCCCTGTGTTAAAGTGAGTAATGAGTGAGCACACATACGTATTTGTATCTTTGTGAAGTAGATGCAGAAAATTCCAAGGAGGGATAGAACAATGGAGTTGATGATAAAAGATGTCTGTTCTCTCGGATGGCCACGTGGTCAGTGTAAAAATACTCTCCATCGACACTGAGCAGTTGCCATGCCCTGCAGCACCAGTGGTTGGAAACCGCAAGACAGAACATTGTTGCGTGGCAGAGAAGGGTGTGCGGTGCTTCTCTCATGGGGAGTCTGACAGAGAGCCTTGAAAGGGTGGAGATAATGTCTCAGAACGGATGCACTACTTACACAGTCTCTTTGGGCCAGTCATGGGGGACAGGACAACTGCCCCGCTCTTATTCAGCCAGGTGGCTGCATCCTTTCCTTAGTGCTCTACTTGGCCAGGTTGTTGGGAATAGCTGTACAGACTAGCCTGCCAGCTGGATTGACAGAGATGCTTGCACTGTCCCGTGGTATACGAGGGGAGCAATTCTTCAAAAGGGCCCTGCAGTAAAGCAAAGTGTGCTGCTTATATATGACTCCACAGTGCTTAAAGCACTCCCTGGGTGGTTCGCGATTCAGTTCAAGTTCAGTTATGCAGGCTACACATTCCCACACACACACACACACACACAAGCTGAATACTGAATTTACTGACCTCAGAAGGATGGAAGGCTGACTCAACCTTGAGCTACCTACCTGAATACACTGGGATCAAACACAGGTGGTGAGCAGAGTCCTCACTGCAGCACTGCAGTTTAGCCACTGTGTCGCGAGGCTCTTTAAAATCTCACTAAATTCTCTTCTGCCTAGACTAGCAGAGGTTTCCAACCGTTGGTCCCCCAGAAGCCCCAGCCTGCATTGCCAGTAGCCAAAGTTCCCAGGCATGGTAGTATAACAACATCTGGGTTTGGAATCACTGGGCTGGAACCCAGTTTGATTATCAGAATGAACAGATTCACACATACGAACATTTGCAGGGGGATGTATTCTGGAAGGCTTTCACGGCTGGGATCTGATGGCCGTTGTGGGTTTTTTCAGGCTGTTTGGCCGCGTGTTCTGGAAGTTTTTCTTCCTGACGTTTCGCCAGTCTCTGTGGCCGGCATCTTCAGAGGGCAAGGAGCTCAGGGAAGAGAGAAACTCCTTGTTCCCTGAGCTCCTTGCCCTCTGAAGATGCCGGCCACAGAGATTGGCGAAACGTCCGGAAGAAAAACATCCAGAACATGCGGCCAAAGCCCGAAAAACCCGCAACAGCCATTTTCAGGGTCCCGCCACCTCCCCCCTTTCCTCTGGCTTTTGAGAAAAGATGGAGTCAGTGAATGGCTACATATGTTTTAAATTTTCCTTTGCTTTGCAGTGAAGCAAGACGTTGCAAAGAGTGAAAGGGGAGTCAGGTATTTCAGAAGGAGGCCGCCCTGTTTGTATTCCTCTATGCAGTCACACAATATCTTGCTGCTGCTGCTGCTGCTGCTGAATGGGCAAATAAGAAGGCCTTAGACGTGAGAAAACAGGCAGTACTTCCAGGCTTCCAGATGGCACCTCTGTGCATTTTTAGTTCTGGAACAGGCAAGCTGAAAGAGTCCTCGGCCTTGTTACAGCTTTCACTGGAAGTGTTCTGCTTGGCAGGGAATTAAAATATATTTGAATGTGACATGTTTCGTGCCCGTGGCTAAGACAGTCGCGACGAATTTTATGACCCGAGAAGGGTTTTATATAGCTTATCACCAACATCCTTGATGATTATACTTTATCTGACTGTGTACCTTCTCTCTTTGGAAACAGGTCCCACTGGAAGAAGGCCTAAATAAAGCAATTCATTATTTTCGGAAAGAACTGGAATATCAAGCAAATAATCAATATATTCCCAAACCAAAGCCTGCAAGGATAAAAAAAGGAAGAACCAGACATAACTAAAAACTCTCTTGGACAGGAAACAAAATCCCTCACCTTGCATTTGAAAAAGATGTTAATATTGTCTTTTTTTTTTTTGAAAAAGACTTCAGAAAACAGGTATCATGAAGAAGAGAAAACTGGAATTTCACTCTGAAGCTTGCTTTAAAGAAGTGGATGTGCCTAAATAAGAAAACTGCAATCTTTGCCTTGCACTTTTTAAAAATCTGTCTTTTTATGTAAAATAGGAGCATCTTTTTTAGTATCTTCAGGTTTTATATCTTGCTGTGATATCATTTTGTTGTTGACTGTCCTGGACAGTTTTATTTACTGGTTTCTTTGTGAAGCTACAGATCAGATGGGAAATGCCAATTTATTTATAAAG
This sequence comes from Phrynocephalus guinanensis, assembly GCA_037367245.1. Taxonomy (NCBI): domain Eukaryota; kingdom Metazoa; phylum Chordata; class Lepidosauria; order Squamata; family Agamidae; genus Phrynocephalus; species Phrynocephalus guinanensis. Next base: position 34,796,481 of record CM074736.1, read on the forward strand.
TGGGATACTTTAAATGAGAGATACTATGCATTAAGGGAAAAGTTAGCAGTATTGTCAGGTGACAAACACTGGCATTTAGTATTATGGGATTGTAAAAAAAACTCTGTATGAGAGCTTTATGTATTCTTTTAAAATCAGTTGGTTGTTTTTCCCCCCAAATGTTTAGTTCTAGTTGCACACTTGAATTTGAAAATATTTTCACTGACTATAATGGGCAAATGCTATTTTAAATCACTACTGTGTTGTGCATCCTCTGGGGCATAAAGTTAATGTATTACTGGTTACCAGTGGTTGGATATGCTATTTTAATAAAATATTGAAACCTAAAAGAATTTCAGTAGGTAAAAATCCCATTGCAACCAAGAAGTGTACATTTGTACGTATTGCTACAAATATGTTGCAAATGACCACCAGGCTTTGGCATTTATCTGCTCTTTGAGTGATCAATTCTCTTAGCCTTTATTGCAGTGGTTCTCAACCTGTGGGTCTCCGGATGTTCCTGGACTGCAACTTCCAGAAACCCCTTCCAGCACGAGTGGTGGACGCTTCTGGGAGTTGCATTCCAGGAACATCTGGGGACCCACAGGTTGAGAACTACTGCTTTATTAGATAAAAATTTAACCAGCAAACTCTCCCATTGAATCAAGTCCACTTCAAGGTTAAGACCGTGAATTGAAATAGAAGAGTCAAAGATATTTTCAACGATAACTCCTTTCCCACTGTGTTTTTCTTATCAATAACCAACCAACCAATTTGCTTCTTGCAGTGCTAAATAACAAAATTCCATACTGACCTGCAGCACAGACGTAAAATTCCTTTTTAAAAAGTGTGCAGATCCTGTTGCATAACGTTGTGCCTGGCCTAGCTTAGATTGGGCACTGGAGACCTTGACTTTACACTAATTAAAAGCTTTCAGTTCCCTCTACCTCCACCATTTTAGGTTATGACTCTCCCTTGGGCTGTCATTTGCCCTGGAAAAGCCTTTGGGAGCTTTGGGAGGGGGTGACAGTGGAGCTTTTAAAAATGAACAGTTTCTGCCAGATCAGTGGCAACAGGCAATCCAGTGGCAATTTTTGACTTTCAAAGGCTCACAAAGGCCTCCTGGGGGAGCCCCCAAACAGAAATGGGTGGATAGAAAGTTTTTAATTAGTGTAAATTAAATGTTTCCAGCACCGGATCCATGTTGCACTGCACACTACCTTAAACTACAGGATTCCCTCTAGTACAGTGGTACCTTTACTTACGAGCAGTTTGACTTAAGAACGGAAAACCGTTGGCCTTTTAACCGCTGCCTTACAAATTTTAGATGCATTCTGCTCTAACAATTTTTTCCTGATTTTTAATTTACTGTTTGTTTGTTTGTTTGTTTGTTTGTTTATTAGATACGACTGCTCTACTTATGAGTTGTTTGACGTATGAGCATGAATTCAGAACAGATTAAACTCATAAGTAGAGGTGCCACTGTATTTTTAAAATAGTGAAAAAACATTCTGGACAACAGTAGGTAACCCAGTTATTAGCTTTGCTATTTCAACACTGAACAAATCTGTTCAGATGGAATTACTGCAGTTGCAGGGATAGTTATCTAACCTCTCCATTTTCTATCTTTTCTGATGCAGGGTATGCATTTACTGTAAGCTCATGCATCCAATTCCGAAAATCATGGCCTTTGTTTAACCTATTGCTAGAGCTGTTGTTCAGGTAGTTTTGTGTGGCTTTCCTGCCCTTGAAGTAATACTTGATGCAGGGAGACCTTCTCTATAGAGAAAGCCAGGGGAGCTTTTCTTTCCTGAAGCAGGAGAAAGCAGAACTGTTTTGCCATTAGAATGCCTGTGTGGACCATATTGTCCTGTGGTGGCTCTCATAAGGCATATGCACCAAATAGGGCTGATCCCCTGATATTGTGTTGAGGCGTTCGTGTGATACTGATGACTTGGAGGAAGGTGAGGAGAAGGATCTTAGGGCCTTTTCACATGACCCCTAAGATCCGCTGGCCACTTAAATTCGGACCAGAGATCTTAGGGGTTTGTCGCTGTTCCTGCCTTCCCACCCCCTCCGCACTCCTGGCTGCTGGCTGCGTGAGGGGAGGGAGAAAAAAAGGAAGAAAAGAATGCCGCTCACCTCCGTTCTGCCGTCCCAGCACTGCATTCAGATCTCTTAAAGGGGCGGGGGCAAAAAAAGAACAAACAGAAGCAAGGAGAGCCCGGCAGTCACTACTGTTATATCCGCATCAGGAATTTTCACCTCCGGAGAGCAGGTACCTGAAAAATGTGCTGGGACGCGCTTAGGTGAGTGTGATCGCACTTAATTATCTGTAAACTCCGGAGCTGGTGGGGAAATAATTTTAAGCTCCGGAGCTGGGAGCCATTTTCCACGGAGTTTAGGAGTCGTGTGAAAAGGCCCTTAGTCACTGTGATTCTGCAGTACCTCTCCACCATTAAGATAGTTCTCTGATATAAGCCACTTCTGCATTGGAAAAATTGAACTTGACATGATGCAGGGAGGCCCGGTGTGTCCCTGAGGAATATTGAATTAGGTACCCCGTCCCCAAAATAAAAATACTTTGGAGACCTAGTCTATGAAGAAGCTTTAATTCTAACATATATATTGTGCGCTACTGAGTGGATATAAAAACACTTCACATTTTTCTTACTGTTTTTAAACAAACAAGTTCGAATTAAAAAGCAGACTGAAATATGTTAAAGGGCTCATCAATCCTCCAGTTGTTTTTTTATGCAGAGGAGAAAAGATTAATAATCATCATAGTTAACACTCGCTCCATGCCTGAAGGTGTGCGGGTTTCTTGGGCCAATGGGTGCATCTTCATCATAATGGTGTTGGTAATACCCACCGTAGTACTCATGGCCGCTCCGGCCTAGGCTTGACCAGTAGGACACGTCATCTTCAAATTTCTGCATGCAAGGGAGAAAAAGAAGCAGCAGCAGCAGCAGTTAGCAAAAATGCCCATAGTGTCAAGAAGAAGAAGAAGAAGAAGAAGAAGAAGAAGAAGAAGAAGAAGAAGAAGAAGAAGAAGAAGAAGAAGAAGAAGAAGAAGAAGAAGCTGCTTTAGTTTTTTCTCTTGATTTGTATTTCAAGAGGAGGAGGTGCAACCATACTTTCGATGTCTTTAGGGCAATCCCCACATCTACTGATTCACAGCAGAACTTGTCAATAGGCAGTTGACTTCTCTGGCTGGTGGGATGGGCAGAAGGCATTTGGACTAAGAAGGATCCCTATCTCCTCGGGTGTTGAGAGACATCAAAGCCAGACTGAATTAACCAACAGTAGACCCTATCTGCATGCACCCCATGAATCACCAAGTCTCCCAAATTTATGATCCAGGTTTCAAACCCCAAGAGCCTTAGAAGGTGGATACCTTGTCATCTCATTTACTGAACCGTGTGTGCTACGTATTCTCTCCATTCTCTGTCTCTCTCATCCACCCTTTGGGGGAATCCAGTGATGACTTGTTCAATCCAGCCAAAGTACCCACCCTGTGACAAAAGGCTATGGTTGGGAGACAGCATGGACCCCCGTGATGCTTTCATGAAAACATCACATGCGAGATATTCTCCTGGGCTAAAGTTTTAAATGAAAACGGATGGATAGCTCAGTGGTTTAGGTCTCTGGCTATGGAGTCAGAGGTTGGGAGTTGGATTCCCCCAGCGTGGCTGCTTGATAGGGGCTGAACTTGATGATCCTTAGGTTTCCTTTCCGTCTCTGCAGTTCTAAAATGGCGGTGTTTCAAAAGAAACCTCAGTCCAGTACAGTCAAGTCAGCAAAGTGTGACAAAGGTGAGGGTAGAATTGCATTTTAAGTGAATTGAGGCTCCTGGAGAAATTATCACCAAGGTCATATTCACAATGGGTTTTGCCTCTCTTGAATATTCATAGTTGCCCTTGTCCTTGTTCCATATAAGTAAGTAGGGTGACTTCTTTTATAGCTAGGACAGATTTCCCATGGCTTCATCAATGGACTTAATATAACGGGATCAAAACAGAGCCCCAGAGAATTCCCTCCCACATTACGTCTTAAAGCAAATGCCAAAAAAAAATCCTATTTGCTAGAACATGCCCTTTAATATTTAGAGACAGTATTATTAATTTTAAGAGACAGTTTCAGAAAGAGAAGGGGCCTTAACTGGGTTTTGCATTCGCTGAAAATTGCCTGGATTTAAAGGTTTAAAATATGGAACTTACAGCTTCGTCAAAGCCCAGGTAGAGGAATTGCTGGTACCACTGCTGCACATCTGGTTGGCTCCTGTCCCAAAGCTGGCGCTTCTGGCGTTTCAGACTGCTTAAGAATTCCTTGGCTGTGTCTTCCTTCACAGACACCTCTGCCTTAGTTGGAGCAGAGGCTGAAATAGGAGAAGCCAAGAGTCTGTCAAATGGAAGATGCCCAAACTTTTTGCAAGCTTACACCAAGTAGTTATTTTAGATGTACCAGTGAAGTTGCCTTGAATGAGCTGTTACTGATGTGTGTGTGTGACATTATACAATTCGAAGGGAGGCAAAGAAAACGGGGTGTTAAAAAAAAGACAAAGACACTGTTTCTGCCACCTTGACAACACCCCTTAAATACTTTTCCAAGTCCTCTTCTTTATGGTGGTCTTCATTGTGCCAAAATTTATGGTCGAAAGCAGGTGTTTTCTATAACATTCTTTGCATGGTTTTAGAAGGTCCCTTCGAGTTTTAGAAGGTCCCAGCTGTTAGTCTGCGCTAGCATGTCAGGCAAAAACAAAAGAAAAGGTCAAAAAAGAAGACAAAAATATTGTGGCACCTTCAAGACAAACTGCCTATATTTCAATGTAAGCTTTCATGGTCTGCTGGATAGCCCAGTGGTTTAGATAAATAAATAAATATGGGTTCAGTTCTCAGGCCTCGACCCGATGATCCATAAAATCCCTTCAGCTCTGCAGTTCTGAGATGATAAGAGGATAGGTGCACTGAGGAAACAGGCCACCGAGGAAGTCAGCTTCTTCATGAAATTCAAATATAGCAGATGGTCTTTAAGGTACCACACACAAAATGTTGTCGTCTTTATTATTTTTCTCTTGTTTTCCCTGATATTCCTTGCATAGTCTGGCAGGTAGGGAAAACAGCTCATCCTTCTAGCAGTATTGCTCTAACCACCTTCCCAAGAATGGTTGTTCCGTTGGGGCATGAACAGCCATGCTGTGCCTCAAGGTCACAAAAGACAAGGCAGCAGCCTAATGGATCAAACATTCCGAGAGAGATCTTGTTTGTCCATCAGCTCTCACCTTGCCCAGCATGTAGGTATGTGTTTAAAATGTGTAATAACCTGCACAGGGAATATAATGTCAGGTACATGAAATAGGTTGGCTGGGGTAGGATGGGAGAAGAGAACTCCACCAGAGACGCTCCCAACATAAGACACCATTTGATGCAAGCCTCCCGTTAAAGGGTTGTATTTTATGCACAACTGTGTGGAGGAAATGAAGGAGCTATGGCGTGGTTATTCTCAGTCTTGGTAAAATGCATTCTCTTGTTTTGATTTTGCGGTGGGTTCCACCCCTCATTCAAGATGGTTTACACCAGAGGTGTCCAAAGTTTTTGCAAGGAGGGCCAGATTTGGTGAGGTGAAAATGTGTGGGGGCCGACCATTCAGCCACATTTGGTCCCCAGGCCAGACTTTGGACAAGTCTCTAGAACAGTGGTTCTCAACTTGTAGGTCCCCAGATGTTCCTGGACTGCAACTCCCAGAAACCCCTTCCAGCACAGCGAGTGGTGGAGGCTTCTGGGAGTTGCAGTCCAGGAACATCTGGGGACCCACAGATTGAGAACCACTGCTCTAGAACATGCAAGGAGATGGGGAGGACGCTGCAGCAACGGAGTCAGGAATGGGTAGGCTAGGCAGGTGGCTGGGCTGATGGACAGAGGCAGGGAGGGCAGGCAAACCATAAAACTGCAAGCTGATGTCTCCATCCAATATGGGGAGGGTCCAGCTGGCGGGGATGTGTGACAAGCTGAGCAGAAGAGTCCACGGGCCGCTTGAAATTTGGCCCCCGGGCCTGACTTTGGACATGCCTGGTTTACACAATATTGGTACTATGATTTTTAAAAACATGAAATGTATTGGAAGGAAATAGAAGCCTTGTTCACAAGACCCGTGAGTTTGCTTACATTCAAGGTGAAATGTGATGAAGTGAAGTGCTCGCTATTTGACCAGCTACGTGCCAGGATCCAAATGAATCTGTAATCATGCAACTGGAATGGATTTTATGGAAGACTTTCCAGTGACATAATAATGAAGAAAGAATTTAACTTGATAGATTGCACCCCATTAGCAGCTGTAAGGCTGCCGCGACAGACACTTCAGTTAGACCCAATCTGCATTACTGTAACAGTCTGATCTTTGTAATGAAGACTCATCTGAAAATTCAACTGATCCAAAATTGTGCCAGATCTATCTAAAAAGAAGATTGTTGGCCCCCATCCTTTACAACTGGTTGGCTGGCTACCAGTTTGTTTCTGAACACAATTCATATGTGTTTCTTAGGGGTTTCAGGTCATTGGGATGGGAGAGGGCTTCCCTCACACCTGCTATCATTAGAGGCACATATCTGCTTCCAGGTTTTGGTGTTCTTTTCCAAGGGAGAGAGGGCTGGGTCCACTTGGTTGCCTTTCCACCAATAAAGGGCTTTCTCTTCGTGGCAGCTTATGGTTATTAGCTGGGTGCGAAAAGCAGGGCTTTCAGTGGGTGACTGCTCTGTGTGTGTGTTGTGTCCTTACAGTCGTGACCGACTCTATGTGACTCCACGTCCATGGAGTTTTCTTGGCAGGAGTACTGGAGTCGTTTGCCAGTTCCTACTCCAGGCGCCTATAGGTATTCCCTGGTGGTCGCCCATCCAAGTACTAACCAGGGCTGACCCTGCTTAGCTTCCGAAATCAAGCGAGATCGCATGTGCTTAGGGGCATCTAGGCAGCATGGGTGACTGCTCTACCGTTTAATTAAAACAACCGATATGCTTTCCAACTTACTTTCATATTATGAGTTATTGTGTTTAGATGTACCTATGTTTTCGTCATGTGGTGAGCTGCCTTCTCTCTCTGTTCTAGGAGAAAGGTTGAATATAAATCAAATAAATAAACAGATACAACATTGCTTGCTGACTTATTTGGAGATTATGTTAACCCATAGTTTACTTCAGTGTTATTCAGTCTTTGATCAATTTGAATACACTTCTGTTTGGCTCCAGCATAGCTGCAAGGAGGAAATCAGAACTGGTCCCATTTGCAACTCAGTGCCCTTGGGACAAATGGGTTTCCTTAACTATTGTTTTCCTGAAAAACTATGGTTCATCTGAAAATTCAAAATGCCAGTTTATGATCCTGGCTTGTTTGAATAAAGCCATCTTAAAATGGAAGCATCTATTTTGACTCTGAAAATTACTAAGCCAGAAGAGGTGGGAGACTTGACACAGACTCAGAAGACAATTACGTGCTAACTAGCTTTTGTGCACAAATCTATCATGTAATTTTATATGCTGAACTCTGTCTTGCATAGTCCCAAAAATGTGCATATCTAAGGTCTACCATATATCATCTCTTTTTGTATTATTTTTTTAAAAAATGCATGACATAAAGTCTAAGTGATAGCCTGTGAATTTACAGTGGTAATGACAGAGCATCACAAATTAGCTCCAGATGGGAAGTAAGGCTACATCATGGTGCCATTGGCTGCTTCTCTGGAGAAGTAATTCAAACTTCCCAAGCTAGGGATCCCAGAAAACAGGGATCAATAGGCTAGCTAGGAGGAGATGGTCATTGAGCAACTGGAACAAGTGGCCGGGAGTGGAGTAAGCTTATAGGATCAGCAAAGATGGATCCTCACCTCCTGAAGCTTTGTCCTGAGCACAGACTGGGATGGGAGCCATCTTGGCACTAAACAGGGATGGTCCCAAACAAACCAACAAACCCAAGATAGTGTGCGGGCAAACCGAGGTAGATATGAACGCAACCTGATCCACATCTCCCAGATGAAATGTGTACATAACAGTTCATAAGGGTGTGCATCCCAGAGTGCACAAGTACACTAAGAACTGTGCACTTTGAAATACCATACACTTAGGAAATCATATTTTTGAGAGGTTATGGGGAATATTAAGTATTGGAAATTCATGTGAAAAGGGGGCAAAGGTGACTCATGAATGATAGACCAGAATCCTATGAGTGCTTGTGTACCATTTGTGCAACTTGCTGCAGCTAACTGACAAATTTGCTGAGACACATATTTGTTGCAATACCAGGCACCTAACCGAGATATGCCTTGGTGCCTTGTTAACTGGCCGTTATTAAATGTGGTGAGCTAACACAAACTTGCACGAACACCAGTAGGATTCTGGCCAAGCTGGCACAGACCAGAAAGAGACCGCTGTACCTGGCCCTAATTTCAGTTCCTACAACAGGTGCCACCACTGAATAAGGGTCTAGAGGTTTATGCCCCACCTTCATTTTGTGTTTTAAGCCCACCACTGTTGTGATGAAAAGTAGATTCAGGAGTACAATTTGGAGAAGTAGCAGCCCTTTCCACTACCTTCATAGACTTTCTACTCTCTTGCTCTAACCCCTGGAATCCTCTACAGCAGTGGTTCTCAACCTGTGGGTCCCCAGATATTCTTGGACTGCAACTCCCAGAAGCCTCCACCACTCGCTGCGCTGGAAGGGGTTTCTGGGAATTGCAGTCTAGGAACATCTGGGGACCCACAGGTTGAGAACCACTGCTCTACAGGATTTCTAGTCCGATGTAGAGATGAAAACTTTCCCAACATTTTGCACTTATGGGGAAAAGCAACTTTGGAGGAAAATGGAAAAATTGAAGAAATGAACAGGTTTTCCTCCATCTTTCCCCAAAGTTTCTAGAAGTTTTACATCTCTAGTCTGGGGGTCCTTTCTGTTGCTAATCCAAGACTGGAACCTTACGGGGAAATGGTATCCAGGGAGAAAGAGGCAGGAGGGAGAAAAATTAATTACCCTTCATTGGCAAGATGCTTCTCCATAAATTGTTCCCTTCCAAAAGTAGGGAGGAATAATAGATGACGCAGAGGAGTGATAATAGATGATGGGACCCCAAGGCACAACATTCTGGATGAATGTATAGTTCTAGCCTGAACATTGCCTCCTTTCTTTTCTGATAGCTTTCTGAGAATATAAAAGAGCAGGCCAACACATTAGACTTACCTTCTCGTCTTTGAAGCATCAACTTAAGTTTGTTTCCCCTTGAAACACCTAAATGGATTCAAAATCAGTATTAAGTCAACCAAATAAAGACTCTTACTTACTTATTAGACTTCTATACCGCCTATCTAGCCCATAGGCTACTCAACAATATGGGTTTACAACAATATGGGTACAACGTAAGCGTACAAAAAGTTTCAAGGGTTTCAATAGTCATAAATGCAAACAATTTACAACCGCTGAAACCATACATTTATAAGAAGGGCATGGTTTATTGAAACCATTATCCTTTAAACCCCCAAGAGTCTAGCAAACAGACAAGTTTTAATTTGGCATCGACATGAAATCAAGGTCAGCACCAGTGAAACTTCAAAAGGGAGAGCATTCCACAGGAGAGATGCTGCAGCACCCTCTCTTGTGCCTCCCACTGAGGCCTGTCCTTGGTGATAATACAGGGAGGGACAGCCTTCCCAGGAGATAGTACTGGCAAACTTTCCCTACCTGGGAATGAACCAAGATGCCTGGGCAAACAAAGCTGCTGAGCATAGGAAACCCTGAGTCACCGAATTCACCTGGGCCTCCAGTGACAGCTATAGATGTTCTCACAACCCAGTTGTAAGCTATGCCTGTGAATTTCAGCTACTTCTCATGTGTCCCCTGGTCACAAAAGGACAATAGTTGGTGGAGAAGAAATATCTTTTTAAAAAAAATTTTTTTTTTTTGCCCTTAAGATCTTATCCCCTCTCCTAACCAATATAAGGAGTTGGTAGAAAACATGTCAAAAATAAACTTTTGGAAACAATGTATTCTGGAAGGCTTTCGCGGCCGGGATCCAATAGTTGTTCTTGTGAGTTTTTCAGGCTTTTTAGCCGTGTTCTGGAAGTTTTTCTTCCTGACGTTTTGCCAGATTCTGTGGCTGGCATCTTCAGAGGGCAAAGCGCTCAGGGAACTAGGCACTGACCCTGAGAACTCCTAGTTCCCTGAGCTAATTGCCCTCTGAAGATGCCAGCCACAGAGTCTGGCAAAACGACAGGAAGAAAATCTTCCAGAACACAGCCAAACAGCCTGAAAAATTCACAACAATTGGAAACAATTTTATTTTTTTTTTGGAATGGCCATATTCCATGGCTGATTCCCTGCCACCCCCTGTTCCTTGAATAGCTTTAACAGCTTCAGACTGATTGCATAGGAAACTTTCTGCAGGTTATGCTTTTTCTATTACAGCATCTTTGCGCTGGGAAAGCGGTCAGCTGGTGAATTTCCACATGGAGTCGATTAAAATGTGTGAGGGGAGGCACTTGTACACAGAATAGGATCGTTTCTTCTGTTCCTCCCACAAGATTCTCAGAATGGATGTATACGCCTATATATACACACAAATGCATCTCATATTGATTTAATCTATGAGTGTGTTTAGGAAGAGCTGAAAATTGACAAAAAGTGCCTTTGTCCTTATAAGGAAACAAGCTAGTCGTTCTCAAAGGAACAAATGCATACATAGTCCCTGCCTCTGGCCTGGATGGATCAAGATACCTTGCTTTTATCACTGCTTCACCTTGATAAAAAGAATTAACCGCCTTCCAAGTATATGCTTGATACATGACCACTGCCTGTCCATACATGGTTATAGTTTTCCCAGAAGCCAATTTTTCCACCTAAGCAAAGCTCACATTAAAATGTAGCAGTTTAGTCTTTAAGGTGCCCAGAAGTTAGTTTTTTTTCCTAATACCTATTGGTGGTGTCTCTGTTAGAGGTGCGGAAAAGAGCTTTTGATTTTAGTTGCAACTTCAGCCTCCCCTGATCGCCCCCTAACTGTTCCTCCCATTTCCAAACCAGGAATGCGTCGGAAATACCAAGCGGGATCCACATTTTTATACGCCCCCCCCTTTTTTTCCCAGGCTCTCTTCTTGCAAACCCATTCCATTTGGGATGGAAAACATCTGGAAGAGAATCACTTTCAAAATGGGCTCGCTCGCGTTGCCAATTCCTTGCCTGTTATAGAGGGGCTGAACCCCTCCAAAGCGCAGGGCTAGACGCATTTAAAAATGATGAAGAAGAGGGTGGGGTGGGGGTGGGGGGACAGAAGAGAGAGAAGCGGGTAACTTTTTTTTCTTCCCTATACACCCCCCCCTCCAAAGGTGCCTGCCGAGTCCGTGCCGTGCAACCTTTCGCTAACCTGGCCAGCTCTCCCTTCTGTCTCCCTCTCCCGGAGCTCCTACGCCAGCCGTTTCGGGGACAAGGGCGGACAAAGACGAAGCCGGTTGCCCCAGACTCCGCGCGCATCCCAAAAACACAACACCCTCCGTCTCTCGCCCTGCTGGGAGACGCAGAGGCCACCCCGCTCGTTCCGTCTCTCTCTCTCTCTCTCTCTCTCTCTCTCTCTCTCTCTCTCTCTCTCTCTCTCTCTCTCTCTCTCTCTCTCTCATTCTCGGCGGCGCGGCGGACTCACCTGGACTCCAGCAGAGGAGGAGGGCGAGGGCAAGGAGCAAGGCGGCCCAGGAGAATGCCCCCCGGCCAGGCCAGGCGGAGAGAGGCAGCATCGTGGTGGTGGCCACGCGACGGCAGAGCCCGTGCGTCCCGCCCGCTTGCCCGCCCGCTTGCCCGTCCTCACCTCGGGCGAGAGCGAACGGCGCCTCCGAGGGAAAGGCGACGGCGGACCAGCGGAGGAGGAGGAGGAGGAGGAGGAGGAGGGTCCGGGTGGGGCTTTGGAGGGGTTCAGCCCCCGACGGCGCGGGGTGGGAGGGGAGGCTGAGCCGACCACCGCCAAGTTCCCGCCGGGCTGTGCCAAACCCCCTCCCCGCCTGCCGTGCCAAGCCGCCCGTCGGAGGCCAAATGTCTCCTTCTTGAAAGGAAAGGCGAGTCGAGGAAACGGTCTTGCCCTGTTTCAGAGACGCCTGGTCTCTTCTCCGGGAGATGTCGAGGGCGCTGGAGATAATGCCCGGCGACGTAGCCCAACTTCCAAGCCGGTGGGAGGGCGCCAGTCTGGGCGATCCCGGGCTGGAGGGCTTTAAGTCCCAGATATTATATCCCTTTCTGCTGACCAACACCAGGAACCCACCCGCGGGAAGCACCCATGCTTTTGCCCGGGTTCGTCTTACCACCACCATTGGGGAGGGGTGTTGAGTGTTCCCTGATCTGTGCTGGTGAGGAGGAGCACCCAGGCAAAGCTTGCACACTTCCATGTGTATAGGGTGCCCAATGTTTAGGAGGCACCTCCACCCTGCGATGGCCAAACTTCAGCACGCCAGACGTTTTGGACCACAGCTCCCACAGTCCTTTGTCATTGGCACTACTAGCTTGGGATTCTGGGAGTTGTGGTCCAAAACATCTGGAGGGCTGAAGTTTGGGCACCACACTCAAGAAGCTTCAAACATTGCTCACAGCTCTTTCTCTTGATTAGTAATCAAGACAATGTTCTAAAGGAAGTGGCCAGAGAGCTCAATGAACAGGAATGCTTGGAAGCTAGAGATTGGAAAGTTGGTTTCCTCCTGGTGGCTTCCAAGAGAAGAGCCAGCCTGTGTTCTCTGGGATAACCCACACGTTGCTGCTGCTCCACCAGGTGAAGGGAATGGTAGTCCACCTCTGAGTACTTTATACTTTGAAACCCATCAAGGGGGTTCCTAGATATAAATCAGAATTGGAGAGGGGCACGAACTAGGGACCAGATCGCAGTTTGTTTTTCTGGTTCATGCCTGGTAGTGGTGGTGGTGGTGGTGGGATCCTACCTGCTCCTGCTGCCTCCACTTCTGTTTTTGGTGGATGCTCAGGGAACTTGGGCCCAGTGCCTCTGAGATGAAGGCACATGGGGAGGCAGTAGCAGGAGCAGGGATGCGGAAGCAACTGGGTCAGTGGAAAGGCGGGTTGGTGGGCATTCCCTTTTGACCAAGCAAACAGAATGCCAAAGGAGAAAAAAAAATCCCCGTTTTGCTTTGCTTCAGAAAAACAGGATCCCCCAAACTGGGTCATGAAACCAACTGTAAACCAGCCAGGTTGGGCAGGGTTTTTGTTCTTGTTGTTTTGGTTCATGGTTCGTTACTACTTTCATTTTGTTCTGATCGAAAATCAGATTTGATTTGATGGCACGTTAGCTTTTTGTTGGCATGTGGTGTGGTCATTTGTGTACTTGTTTGGAAGTTTTGCAACGCATCAGATTTCTTAGGATTATAATAATAAATTGTGTCAGAAAGACACTTAGACATGAAGAACACCTAAGAATGCTGAAATAAAAGGAGGGAGCCGTGTGACCATTACAAAATACAAATGCAAGAATAGGCAATAAGCAATACATTTACAAGCCACTGATTTAATAAAAAATAAAAAATCATATAATATGCAAGCTTTTGTGAGTAAATTCCACAAATACTGAGTGGTTTGATAAAATGCCACAAAAACAGAGGGCACTGTACTACACCAGGATTCCAGGGAATCCTGTCAGTATTTTTAAAAACACCAACAACCTCATCCAACGATCACCTATATCAGTTTAGGATCACCTACATTAGTTTATTATAGGAGTTATTTTGGACACACTACACTTAAGAAGAAGAGAATTTTGCATCATTGCAAATTTGGAAGTGCAGGTATTTGTTACAACAGTCCTGATATCAACACCCCTTCCTATAAGTAGAGTCCAAATGTGCATGTTGCTAGGATGGTACATATCAAGAATTGAGAAGCAAGTGTTTTGTAATGCTAATGGATCTTAATGGCCCGTTCAAAATGAAGCCAACTTCAAATATTTTGCACTACACAACAAAGATGTCTTGAAGCACTCGGGTAACTGAGTTTAGAGCAATAAAAGAGCCTGGGGTGAGGAGGTGGGCAATTGTGTTGTAGCCTGCACTAGTCCTGGGACTGGATGGATGTCCAGTTGTCGAAATTAAATGCAAAGGTTCTTCAAATTCCTGTGAGGGGAATAATATCACCATTTAATGTGCACAATTTGACATGTGTGATTTTATCTCTACTAATCCACCATGGAATACACTCTCCTGTAAGTCCAGTCTTATCTTGCGTAACTCTGGAAGACCAGCGTGCATTATAAAATACATGAACAAATTTCCTAGGTCATTCTCTGGAATTGTAAATAACAAAATTTTAGTATCCTACTAGTAGTATGTAACTCTTCCAGTTACAGCACTAACAACTGGTACATTTATGTTGCCTGGCTCAGGAAGCTTTTGGGACCAGAGTTTTTATTTAAAGAAAGTGAAAACAGAGAGCAATGTACACGGGGTGAGAATGAATGGCCAGTACTATCTTGTTATTAATTTCTTCTAATGGTTTTTTCTGCATTATATTCATTGAGCCAACCATGAAATAGATTACATGCTAAATGCACTCTGCATTTCAGATTGGTTTCTAAAGTTAGTTCCAAGAAAACTGCAGCCATGGCAAGCTTTTTTTTCTCAAGCAACAATATCCATCAAGAGCTTTAGTGTTTTGATTTTCATATTGGTTTCTGCATTTCACTTTTGCTAATGTAGTCTGTAGGAGGCTAGATTATAACTGAAGGAAGAAGTGGGGGTGGGATTTATATCTGAACAAGACATTTTGCATCTTCTGTTATCTAATCATTATTCAGGTTCTGTGAACAAGCCTGTCTGTCCACCTACATCCCTTGTTGTGCTTCAGTAGTGAGGATGAGAGATGCATCCAGAGGTATAAGAGGAAAGGATATGAACATAGCGTTTAAGGAAGCCTGTGATTGTCAATGTATGGAGAAATGTCAAACAATCTATGTACCTCCTGCATCTTTATAATATAAGGAAGAAGCTCTCAGAACAAAGGGAAGGGCCGTTGTGAACTCAACAGCCAGTAGACTTGTCCACTCAATGCTGTGGGCTAAAATCATTCGTATAGGACAGTGGTGGTGAACCTGCGGCACTCCAGCTGTTTTCGGACCACAACTCCCAGAATTCCGAGCCTGTGTTGCCAATGACAAAGGACTGTGGGAGTTGTGGTCCAAAAAGTATGGAGTGCCGAAGGTTCGCCACCACTGGTATAGGATGCTGGCCACTATTTTCTTAATTTGCTTACTAAAATTTGCATCTGACATTTTCCATACCAAATGGTATTTGTGAGAGGGCTGATGAGAAAACAGTCCTAAGACAAGTCAGGGGGTCTTTCTCCAATGCTTTGACATTGCTCAACAGCTATGAAGTGGTAGGTTAACTCAAGACAGAAGCAATTAGTATTCTCCCATAACTTTTCACCCACCCAGCCCCTAAAGAAACCCTTGCTGTCCCCATCCATTGTGATATTAGCAATGGTGGTTACACCTATCGCTTGCAGTTGCACTGTCTGCTTTAGAACGGAATTCTCCACACCAATCACCATCAGTTCCAAAAAATTCTTAGCCAGTGCAATAACTTTATGCAGAATTATGTCATTTATGGTTTGTTCTGAGATGCACAGGGCTTATAAGATTTTTTTCCTTGTGTTTTTATAGCAACTAGGTTTGTCAGTTTCAGCCAAATTTGCCTTTTCTGTTATACATGTATCAAAAAGTCCGTAACTTACACATCCAGTAAATGTATGAGGAAAATGTTTCCACAGCTCGTTCTTTGTGACCAAAACTTGGAATAGAATCAAGATGCAAATAGAATCAGTCCTTCCTCGTAGTAAAGTATTTGTTGTTAATGAATTCAGAATGAATTCAGATGTCATAGATACTTTTTTCCTTCTTCCTGCCTTAGGGGTCTGCATAGTCTTCAGCTGTTCCTGGCTTCAGTTAAATGTTTTCTGCTTCCGGGTCTAAATTAACTTCAATTCATGTGTTATAAATGGCAGTTTCGAGGCAGCTTATTCAAACGAAAGGATTTCAAAATCCACAATCAATTACATTTGAGTTCTTTAATGCAGTTTAAATACCAGAGAAAATACCATAAAATCAATATTGGTATTAAAGGAAGAAAAAAAATCAGAAACAGACCAACACTCACATATTTGGGAAAAAAGTAATCCATCTTCCAAATATAAAAAGATCTGAGATTTGAAAGGCCTTCCTGGACAGTGCATGTCACAAGAGAGGCAATGATATTGAACACAGTTGGGTATTACGTGCCACCAAGCTGGAACTGACTTATCAGACCCTTAATATGCAATGTTTAAGGTGTGGTTTTGCCAGTCCCACAATCCCAGTGAGTATCTATGGCTGACTGGGGGGGTCATACTAAGGCCACCTGAGTCCCTGTACATTACTCGATGCACTATACCACAGCAGGTAACACTTGGGCCTAGTACCTGCCCCAGAAATGGAATCTATCATACAGATGACACATCAAGCAGAATGCCATCTATCAGTCTAAGCTGCCAGGATAATTTGATATGGAAATTGGTTGGACCCTATAGTGTTCCTGGCTTTGGTGTTTCCTCTTTTTAAGTTGAGTGAATCAAGCTGTGGCTCTGCAGTTTTGTGAGCACCTCATGTTTCCCTTAAGAAACACTGTCCCCTGAAAAATGACTGGCTGCACTTAGTAAAGCATTTGTGAAGCTGCATTTTTATTGCTCAGATCTGCAGCCCATATTTAAGTTTTGTAGTAATGGTGTCTTATACAACCTTTCATCTACTAGCATAATTAATGTTTCAGATTTCAGATGTATCAGATATAGTCACTAGAACATAATAGTGTTATAAACCTAGACCTATTGTTGTTACCTGCTGCCACGTTGCATCTTACTTGTGGTGCTTCTAATATGGTTTTTGAGTTTTGTAAGAAGTTCAGCACGGTGGTTTCCCATGCTTGTTATGTGGGCTATCAAGTCACAGCTGACTTGTATTAGCCATCCTAACAGGGCTTTCAAAATGTAAGATCTTTAAGGAGTGGTTTTATCGATTCCACCAGATAGTTTTCATGGCTGAGAGGGAATTCAAACACAGGACTATTGAGTCTTCATTATTCAATCTACTAAACAACACGGAGTGCTTTTAATGATCCTACATCTACTGAATAGTAAACCCCATTGGGTTCAATGAGCATATTTCTAGGCAAATGTTTATTATATACATCCTGAATGGGATCATGGAAACCAATTATCTCAGGAGGTGATGGATGCTCCAGCACTGTAGAGCATCGAAGAGAAAACTGGGCAACCATTTTCAGATCGACTTTGGTTGGGACTCTTGCATTGAGCAGGAGGTTGACTTGGTGGCCTTCCAAGTCAGTTGTTCTATGATTCTATGATTCTGACTTAATCTTGTGAAGCTAGTGGGATGATTACAGCTTGTTAATATCGCTGTAATAATATATTAATATTAGCTGTTAATATATGTCAAAAGATGTTGAAAGAAACATCTCGCAAACTATTCAGGGATGAACCCAAAGAATACCCCAAGTGTATATCAAGCTTTCAGTGGGGAACGCAGCCCCCATCTAGCACACAGGCTGGATCCCTGTTGCTGCTTTTTGGCAGAAGGGGCATGCCTCTGTCTTTTCTGGATTAATCTTCAGTTTGTTTGCCCTCATATAGTTCTTTACTGGCCCCATATACACTGGTTTAGGACCGAAACAGCTTATCTGGAAATGCTGCTTGGCATTTCCGACGCTTGGCATTTCCGACGTGCCAGAACAGGGGCAAGGATGCCAGCTGAATTGGTTAAAATACCACCCTGAAGGCTGAACAGAAATATATAAATGCAAAAAGTGGGCTTCCGTATTATTAGTTTTATATCATGTAGTCACTGAACATAAAATTTATTTCAGTTGTTTCAGCTTTGACACAAATCACATGGATTTTGAAATGGATATTTGAAATATCTGCTATAACAGTACAGAAACTGTGGTTTCTCCTTTATTTTTTAATGGCAGGGTTATTCTTTCTTTTTCGAGTCTCCTGTCTCTAAAGTATACATTCATTTAATTTCAAGTAGGCAGCTTCCTGCCTTCATACTTGGCCAGGAAAAAAACCCTTCACTCTCCCAGAGAGACAAGTTGCTCTTTATATAAACCTACATCGACTCTTGAAAGTGGAGCAAGAAGTAATTTGTAAGAAGGAAAAAAGGATTGAAATTTTGAAAACCACCAGTGCTAATGTATGAATGCTACATTTATTTAGTTTTTACAGGAATCCAGATGTCTCTAGGGGTGGGAAAGGGTCCACTAAGCATTTTACAGCAGAATTTGGAAGAATTGAATTTCTGCCAAATAAGTGCAACTGTGTTTCGAATGGGAAAGGCAGATGAATGCAAGCAGATGTAGACTGTGTGCTCATTTTGAAAGAATCCCCCCCTCCCCGCTTCCCTGGGTATATAGGTGGGTGGGTGGGTGTAGGCAGAAGGATGAGTTACAGATTTCAGGGTGAATGCTAATATTCCATAATATCTTGCAGGTGACGGAAACAAGCATATTTTGGCAATCCAAAGTCCTATCACTACAACAGGAAGTATTTCTGCTATGTCGAGCTTGTCTGGCCTTGTTAGAAACAAGCATTTCCCCCCATTCTCGATATAATCAAAGAGCACCAAAGGAGAGATAGAAAATGCAGGGAATTCCCCTATGCAGGGACCGTCTGGGTCAGTATTGGTCAGCTCTGTATTTATTTTTTCATCAGGATTTTTCCACTGGCGATCCAAAAAGACTCCCCCATTAGATGAGGTAATGCTGCCATTCATAGCACTCAATACGACCCTATAGAACTCTGATTCTTCTGGAAGTGCACAGCTGCGATAGGTTGCAACTGAGGCATGCTGGTTTTGCACTGATTTGTTAGACAGAGAAAGGCTGATACTTCACATCCATTTCATCGCTGTTCGCGGTCCCGCTGGGGACCAGTACGAAGAAAACTAACCGCACATCCATTGCTGGATGAGGGGAGTTCATCCCAACCACACCCCCTGAACTGCGATCTAAGCAGGATGAGAGATTCCCCTCCCTGGCCTCGGGAATCTCCTCGTCTCACTTCTCATTTTGATACGAGTGCCCGTGAGGTAAGGCTCGTCACACAATCTGCCATTCTCCATCTAGTGGCAGGAGTGCAAAGTGCCATTCGCCAGTACATTCCCTATGGAGTCAGCAACACAGTGCAGAGAGATTAAAAGACAAATGCCTCAAACTTAGCTCCGTAACACATTGAAGGCAAGGCTTCGGAGAAAAATGGAAGGTCAGGCCGGGGGGGAAAAACAGAGAACAAAGGCATGGAATTTGACATCTCATCACAGAACGAGGACGTGCAGAAACAATCATGCCGGTATAATCAATCACGCCCGTGCGTACATGGGAACAGGGACAGAACGGCAAGAAGACCACATGACTGCGACCGACATCAACACGCAACGAACTTTCTCCCAGGACAAGAGTGGACATGAAGTAACCGTCAAAGAAATTGTTAGGGATTTCTGAAAAATCCATAGATTGTAGATTTCTGCACGATAGCGTCATTTTTTCCCTGGCAATGAAAATTGCATAGGATGCGAAATGGGTGGAATAAAGAAAGCCACAAATATTAGAGCTGGTTTTATGACACAAGTTCAAGCAGGTGTGTGGTAATCAATAAAACCCATGTAACCAAGAAATGCAGTTGAAGATCCAAAATGAATGTGAGAAGTGCAACTTGTAGTTCAGCTCAATAAACAGGAAGCTTAATCATGCAACACAAGACCAAATAGAAATATCCCAGAGAGGCTTCATTAAGAATGTAATAATCAATACAAAATTAAAATTGGGTATAAGAATGCAGATTTTTGGGGTGATAAGTATTCTCAGTTCTACCCTACAGCTCAGAGCTGCAGATTTTAACATGGGCTACTATAAAAATTCCAGGTGTATTTGAAGTGTGGATTTATTTATTGTAGGAGGCTAGGACAGTTTTGTATCCAGAAGGGCGACTAATAAATACTATATTTTTCCATGTATAAGACTATATTTTTAGTAAAACTGTTAGACTACAAAATTGGGGTCGGAAATAAGCCAATGAGAGAACCACACAGTACAGAAACTGTTATTTTGGCCTGGAAATTGGGGGTTGTCTTATACATGGGAAAAATACGGTACACACTGAGAAGAATGAACAAAAACCAAGAAATCATTAAACTCATGGAATACTTTAATCATATATTGACTAAAATATCACAGAATACTTGTCATTTACTGAGAAATATGCTGCACATTTTTATGGGTGATAATTCAGGGTAAAAAAAGAAGCAGGAAGGAGCATCATGTATTGGCTGAAGAACCTTGGAAAGTGTCATGATATCAATGTTTAGAATGGTGACATCCATCTTACGCTTAATGGCACTTAAACTCTGGTAAAAGAAACCAAGGGAAAAAAGAGCTAGGATGGGAAATAAGCTCAGCAATAAAGGACAAGTTGAGGGGCCAGAAACAGAGGTACGGAGAAGAAGGGGCAATGATGAATCAGTCAAGGTGGTTTCATTGCTCTAAACTTGGAATATTGTCTTTAATGTATCTTGATTGTATATTGTCCTTCAGTGTTGTAAGCTCTCTTGGGTCCTTTTCAAGGAAAAAGGCAGGGTAAAAATATTTTAAATAAATAAATAGATAGATAACAATGCAATAGCGTATTTAAAATAAAATGTAAGTGCAAAAATAGGCAATACCTTTATAGACCACTAAAAAAAAATCATCATACAATACATAAGCTTTCATGGCTCAGGCACCACATCATGAAGCTTGTACCAGTGTGATGAACTTAAAAGTCCAAACGTTCATGGCAAGATGGATTTTGCAAGGGAGATTACTCTTAGATGTGAAGTCTAAAACATTATTAGCAAATTAGATTTCACCAGGCATGTCTTTCTAAGGTATAAGTCAGAGGTGCAGGAAGTCGCATGGCTGTGACATGGAAAACCTGGATTCTCCATCTGGGAATTGGGGTAATGATTTAGTAAACTCCCTAGGTGTAGGGTCAGGTTGAAATGGGTTCGTTTAAAATGACTTTTTGCATTTGCACTTTATTTTGTCTTGATTGCAGCCCTCCCCTTTCTTTCAATAATGTATGCTGTTTCTTTACGTTTAGTTAGATTTTGCAAATGGGGTTGATTTTATAACCAAATGATCAGAATGGGGTGGTGAAAAATGTGTGTGCGCGAGGAGTCTTCACGTTTTGGCAGCAGTCCTTTGCACAGCCAGTTGCACAAGCAGAGCAGGGTGGAGCATGAACCAGAGAGGTTGCACACACCACTTCCACAATTGACTGCTTCCAAACCAAGAATATAACAGGATTCAGGCCTGCCATGCTAATATGATAATATGAATGTAGAGAAGCACCCAGTTTCCACCACTCAGAACAGAATGAATTGCATTGTATACACCTAAGCCAAAACTACACCCTGGGGCTGGCGGAACTGGGTGGAATTAATAGCAAATGCTGTCAATTCACATGTGATACCCCTTACTGCTGTTTACAGGTGGCACCAACCTGTACTTAGTAATATTGACTCAGGATTCCATTGCTGGCCAGCCATTGCTGTGAAGGCATAATTGCTAGTGACACCACTGAGGTCCTTACCTCTTCCCTGTGCAAGAACGGCATTGCCAGCTGACCAGTGCTGCGAGGCCTCCCATCTATCTCAGCAACATGTGTTTTCACCACATGTTGAACAGGGGAGGAGCTGCTGCCCTGACCCCATCAATGTCAGTAGCTGGGAAGCATGGCTAGTGGGGAAGGGGGTGCAGGTCGGAGCCTCACATCCACTTTATAAGTCAGAGAATTGCATCGAAACAGGATGTGTTTTAATGCAAACAGGGTCGTTGCCTGTTTCTAGATATCCCACAGTAAATGCCTTGGCTAGGGGCAGTTGCAAACGTGTAATTCCTGCCCTTTTAAATCAAATTTTAAGCCAGCGTCAAAAGCAAATTTTAATTTTCAGGCTGTGTTTATTTTTTACACTATGCTTTGCAAATAAATCCCATTATTTATGATAGGCTCTGTATGTAGTGAGTAATGTCACTAATGGAGCAGGGAATTTTCTTGCTGTTTTCTTGGACATGTCTTGTTTCTGTTAGCTGTTCATCTTGCATTCCAGTTTGCACAAGAACACTTCACAGCTCCTGTACCAATAACTTAAAGCCAGCAGATATTTGTATGGCTCCTTTGCTTGTATAAGCACACTGGAAAGATGAATATCTGCTCTGTGTGGCTTGTAGATGAGGATAACATCAGTAGAGGTCAGGCTGGAACCAGGTTTTAATTTTTCTGACAGTTGCAGGGTGGTACAGTAAACAGCATTGCCCATCGTGTGCATGATTGTACCTGGAATCTGTGGCGAATAAAAGGCTTCTAAATAATGGCTCAGATACTGCCCACTCACCTTATGTTGAGATCCAAGGTTTAAAACAGAAAAACAAACAAACAAACAAATCAAAGCAAGTGTTCGTCTTTTGGGGAGAACTGGAAAAGACTTTTGTAAGCCATTATGTTTCCAGAGATAGAGAAGCCTCAGTTCAAGCCACTCAACATGACAGGCAACTGTGTGTGCCACAGATATGTATGCGCAAAATTAAGCAGTATGTGCAGACAAACAAATCAGTTCAGAAAACCAGATGATGAGGGTTTGTCTGAAGACTGAGGACTGAAAGTGTGAAACAGGCTTGTTTCTAAAGTGCTATTATAACCAGAAGCATTTTGCTATTTGGAAGAGCACTGCTTCTAGAGGCAGGATCAGAATCTGAGCAATTTTGAAGAGAGATACAAATCTGGATAGTCTCTTTCTTTAAGACTTGGTGTAGCTTATTTACTTCGAGTTTTTATGTAGGTTTTTCATGTTTTTAACCTTCTTCAGGTGCCTCCTTCATTTAACTAACCACAGGGTTCCTTGGTGCATTTTCTTTTCTTTCATTGGACAAAGACCTGTTGCTTGGTGTAGCAGATAGCAAGGTTTAAGACAGAAAAAAAAACCCAAGAGCAAGTGTTTGTCTTTGGAAAAACTGGAAAGCTTTTTGTCAGCCATTTTGCTTACAAATCACAGCAGAGCAGGCCCGTTGACTCAATTGGAAGTGGGTGTGTCAATTTCTCTATACAGTGGTACTTCATCTTACGAATTTAATCCATTCCAAATGCATACTCTTAAGTCGAACTACTCTTAAGTTGGGGTACCTATCTAAAAAATTAAAAAAATTAAAAAATAATTGTAAGTCGAGCAGACCATATCTAAAATTTGTAAGGCAGCAGTTAAAATGCCAACAGTTTTCAGCTCTTAAGTCAAATTGCTCTTAAGACAAGCTGCTCTTAAGTTGGGGTACCACTGTACCTTCCATTTACTGAAAGGGGGCTAGTTTAACTGAAGTTTACCTGAGCATTGCACAAAAACTGCAGAGAGGTGGAGGATTTGTGGCCTACTCAAGATTCAGCCAATCAAAGGATACACCAGAAATCCTCCAGAAGGAGAAAAGCCAGCACCAAGAGGAGAAAAAGTGATGTGGTGTGGCTCTGGGTGTGTAGGGCCCAAAGCCCTCCCAGCTTTTCACTGCACTTCCAACACAAAGGAAGGTGTGAACCAGATTTGCAACGGACAGGAAAAAACTCATGACAGATGCGTTGCAGGCATCTGTCCATCATGGTTTTGAAAGCACCAGGCTTTTGACAGAGCCTTAAGCCTCTTGTTTAAGACAGTGCTAGAACCTGTTCAGCTATTTTACTGTTTAATATTGCAAAGGCTCTTACACGTATGACAACATAGGCATGACCCAACTCCCATTGCATGATGGCAAATAAATGGCAGTGCATTTTTTTTAAAAAATTGCTCTTTTGTTCCTCTTGGAGATGTTACACTTTTCACCAGGGTGGATACTTCACGTCCTACTTCATTCCGCGATTACGTTCGTTCCATGACAGCGTTGTTCGCGGTCACGCAGTTTTGTCCCTGTTCAATCCCTGTTTTCGTTTACCCACGGGTGTGATTACTTGTCTCGTGACAACTGCTACTTCACGTCCTTGTTTTGTGACAACTACTGGATTTCCCTGGCTTCGTTTAGCCTTTTTTACTGTCAGGCTTTCGTTTTTTGATATTTCGAATCCCCGCTGTGGGCATGCATGCTATCTCGGGAAGCCCGGCAGGAGGAGCTGGGCGAGCTTTCACCACTTGCTGCAGGTGAGTGGCGGCGGCGGCGGCAGCATGGTTGGTGGGCGAGATACCCTCGCCCTGAACTCAGCAGACTGCGGGCTGGCAGGTGAGCAGGCAAGGAGAGCTCAGCCCCGCCTCCGGGACCCAAGGAGGAAATACCTACGCCTGACAGTGACCCTCCACCTGTCCCTTCAAGAGTTGCCTTCTCCTGCAGGGACAGGCAGGCAGCAGAGGCTGGCCTGGCGCAGGAGTTCCAGTCAGCTTTCTCGGTTGTTGGAGTATTCCTAGAACGAAAGGGGGAAACAGCCATTGCCGTTACTTCACGCCCCTTGCCTCGGAACAGGAACCGGGAACAAAGCATGGCAAGAGAATTCCCCAGCCCAAGGGCAGGTATGGCTTGTCACGCTCTGTTCCCGGTTCAGGGGGCATGCTCAATACGAGTTTCCGCTGTCACGCTATGGACATAAAGTAATTTTTTTTCGTACTGGTCCCAAGCAGGACAGCAAAGAGGGATGAGACGGATGTGAAGTAACGGCCTAGGTGAGTCAAACATTCCTGGTATGCTTAGAGCTGCTATACAGGTTGGTCTGGCACAGAGAGTCATTTGCCTTGCTCTTCATGCTGTTGAAACACTTGCTGCATTACAGCCTGGTTTAAAGATGAATTAACAGTGACACATCTGAATGTGCTCTTGCCACCACACCATTAATTTCTGCACACATCTGCATGAGGATGTGTTACTGCATGGCTCTCACATCCATCTTCATCTGTTCCATATTTTAGAGCTCTTGTCATTATGCCAGTAACCATTTTCGAGTGCTGTAAACATTTGTTACTTTTAGCCCTGCCGCCGTGCTAGTGCTCCATCCTGGGTATCACTGCCGTTATTTCAGGCAAAGGCTACAGCTTTAGACTTCTGCTCTGCAGGGACTTCATCATACATCTTGCAACAGTATCCAAATGTACCTCCTTGGAAGATATTTCATAATTTTTGCCTTCAGGATATACCTGCCTACATGCCCTAACTACATCCAATCTCGCCTGAGTTTGGAAGCTAAGCACTGTCAGCCCTGGTTAGTACTTGGATGGGAGACCACCAGGGAATACCTGTAGGCGCCTGGAGTAGGAACTGGCAAACCACTCCAGTATTCCTGCCAAGAAAACTCCATGGACATGGGGTCACGAAGAGTCAGTCACGACTGTAACGACACAACACACACACACATGCCTTCAGGATAAATATTCTCAACCAATTCTCCGTTCATCCAAGGCCGAGTTTCAGTAATACCTTCTGAGGTCCTAAACTCTGTTGAGCTTACTTAGATCCTATAAGATTAAAATAAAAGATGTAGGATAGAACTTTAAAATTCAGTTCATTTCCCCCCTCCCCGCATGTGGGTCTTCACCAGAGCACAACTTCTGATGCAGTTAGGTCTCCATTTTTCAGGAAGATTAAGGTAACATTCCAGGATCTACAGTAAGATTGGAATCCCAGTGTGGTGTAGTGGACAGAGTGACAGACTAAAACTCTGTAGATCAGGGTTCAGATCCCCATGGAAATTCGTTCAATGTGTGTGGAATTGGTAAAACTACTCCTTAAATATCTCACTTACCTTGAAAGCCGTATTAGGGTCGCTATAAGTCAGTTCTGACTTAACAAGTGTGCCATTGCACTATTGGATTATTAGTACTTATTATTTCTTTACTAGTTTTTTCTAAATCTCCATGCAGCTTTTACAGGCCTGGATTTTGTCCTTCAGTCTTTGGTTCATCAATGTTTTCATTTTCTTTCTGTTTTTAAAATTATTCCCCCCCACCACCACCACCACCACCACCTGGAACAAATACAACTTAATTTCTTTCAGGAAGATTGCTTCTAGGGATGGTCAGAAGACCTTGAACCACTGTGGCAAATTTGGTGGGCTATAAACCTACGCAATGTAATTCAGCCATGTTGTGTGTTTGTATTAGTCCCTAAGAGATGGTCATGCTTCTAAAACCATAATGGTCATTCACACTGGCTCGTTCCCTCTCATCTATATATTCAGCGAAAACTCTCAGCTCACAAGATGTGTTGTTCATTTTTCCATTGGGGCTGGTCTCACTCATGCCCAAAGGGATAATTATTGCTTTTGCAGACAATTTATATTATATTCCAAGCATTAACATTTCAGGAGCAGAATAATCAGTAGCAGAAGATGAATTGTAGAAGAGAAAAGTATCTTGATCCGATGTATTTCTTTTTTACTCTCCCAAGACTCCAGAGAGAAAAAATGCATGCATGCATTTGTTTGTAATAGCAGAGATTTTAAACAAAAGGAAATGAATTTCCAAAGGCTTCTTATCGAGCGTGATATGGGTTATCTTTTTCATGGCTATTGTGTTGTTTTCCTAAATGGACACTGTGCAGACTGTTTAACATGGAGCCTTGGGGAAGAGCTGCCCCATAACTTCTGTTCAACTTATTAGCAAAAAAAATATGATCCCTTGTGGAAAGCTGAGCTGCTTTGGATGCAATAACTTATACCATTATAAAAGGAGGACTCTTCCTTACAGTAAATGGAATCTGGAGCCTGCTTCAGCCAAAATATCTTTTTGTTCTCCTTTTGGTTATTAAATTAGCAGTGGAATGGCAGTACAAAACCACACAGTGACCTCGGCTTCCAAGGAGCCGCAAGCACAGTGTCCTGCCAAACAGTGGTCAGAGAACAGTCCCATGGCAGGCGGACAGAGGAATCCACAGTGACATTCCTGCTGCTTTCATATGCTTCGTTGGCTCCTTGATTCGGTCTGCCCCCCCCCACTTTCCTCTGTCCCCAGCCAAGCATTTCCTCATGAATCATCATTTATGAAGGTGACAGTACATGAATGGTTGAATAAAAAAATATCAGGCAATGTGTCTCCCAGCCTTTCTGAAAGGGATATTAATAGTGGTGACAGCTGTGGTATATATATTATTTCAAAAGTTAAAGGACTGTGACCATGCCAGGCCACTGTAGAGGATATAGGGCAGGGATGGGGAATTTGAGTTCCTCTATACAGTATGTTGGACTAAAATGGCTGTGGTTCCTCCCCACTGGCTATTCCAGCTTGAAAACAGAGGACCATGTTGTTCCTGAAATTCTTTCTTGCCATTTCATACTAGGAGGCGTCCAGGACCCGCCATCTTATTGGCTTTCACCGGTTTGTTTAGCCATTTGGTGGAGGCCTGGGTTTTTTACAGTACTTGCTGCCCCATGTTCAGCCAAGATGTTCAGGACAGGTGAGCAGCTAGCAGGAGGAAATGCGAAGAAAGAAAAGGACCACAGATTCCCAAGCTCCAGTGCTAGATTCTTGGCCAACCAGCTAACACAAGGCAGGAAATCAAGGATGAGTTTCTCTTCCGGGCAGCACTCTAGATTGATTATGGGCATTTCTAATCGCAGAAAAATCTTCCATTCACCCGCTGCAAACTTTTGGTTAGTTCCAAGAATGCAAATCAAATATAAGGAAGAAACAAACGTCTCTCTTGATCCCTGCTGTTGCTTTCTCCCTTCTCCTTCTCACAAAGGAACCACAGGCAGCTGTTGCACTGCATGCCTTTTCCTGGCATGACTTGGTTTGCCCAGGTAGCTCTTGGATTCCATTGGATAATGAAGGACAATGGGGCTCCTCTCCACTCTAGAGTTCATGCAGGGTGCAAGGGAAGGAAGAGGGCCTCTTCCCATCTCTAGAAGTAAAACTATAACAAATCACTTTTTTGCTGTCTTTTATGACACCATTTCTCCTCTCCCAGGGCAATTGCCTTGCTCTGGCTAATGGTAGGACTAGCTCTGTTTACTATTTGAAATATTATACAGGCCACACACTGCGCTAAAGGACTGCACAGCATAAATATGCAGGAACAAAACTAAGAAGTCCTACAGCACCATTTTCTGGAACCATCTACCCAAGTGGTAGCAGAATCCTATGACTGTAACAGCCCAATCCTGGATAGATCCTCCAAATGCATAGTTGCGAAGGCCCCTGGAAGAAGAAGAAGAAGAAGAAGAAGAAGAAGAAGAAGAAGAAGAAGAAGAAGAAGAAGAAGAAGAAGAAGAAGAAGAAGAAGAGGAGGAGGAGGAGGAGGAGGAGAAAATAGAGTAAGGCATTTTATTTTGTTTCCTGGTTTCTTGTTGGGAGAAGTTGTCTGAATAGGGTTGCCCTTCCACTGAAAACTCAGGTCCACACCTTTGGTGGATTCCTAAATTCAGTGGTGAATCCAATTGGATGGCTAGCAGTGCATCAGCTCAACTGAAATTAGCATGCCAGCTGCACTTGTTCCTGGAGAGGTCTGATCTGGCTGTGGTGGTGCATGTCTTAGTTGCATCTCCTTTGGATTGCTGTAACTGAACACAGCAACAAGCATGTGGATAAGGGAGATCCAGTTGCCCTTGTTTATCTGGACTTTCAGAAGGCTTTTGACAAGGTCCTGCACCAAAGGCTCTTGAATAAACTTGCCAGTCATGGAATCAAGGGACAGGTCTTGTCCTGGATCAGCAACTGGCTAAGGGACAAGGAAACAGAGGGTAGCACTAAATGGACACTTTTCCAAGTAGAAGGAGGTAAAGAATGGGGTCCCCCAAGGTTCAGTACTGGGACCCCTGCTTTTCAACCTCTTCATAAATCATCTAGAAGTAGGGGTAAATGGCAAGGTAGGCAAATTTGCCAACAACACTAATTTATACAGGGTAGTAAAAACAGAGAGATTGTGAGGCGCTCCAGAGGGATCTCTTGACACTGG
This sequence comes from Phrynocephalus guinanensis, assembly GCA_037367245.1. Taxonomy (NCBI): domain Eukaryota; kingdom Metazoa; phylum Chordata; class Lepidosauria; order Squamata; family Agamidae; genus Phrynocephalus; species Phrynocephalus guinanensis. The sequence goes on from CM074736.1 coordinate 34,825,462, forward strand.
GGGAGTGGGCAAAGGAGTGGCAAATGAGCTTCAACATTAGTAAGAGCAGAATGATGCACTCTGCGGCAAAAAAAAAAACCCCAATTACATTTTTAAACTGATGGGGTCTGAACTCTCTGAAACAATCCAGGAAAGGGACCTTGGTGTCCTGGTGGACAGCTCAATGAAGGTGTCAACCCAGTGTGCCACAGCAGTGAAAAAAGCAAACTCCATGCTAGGGGTCATTAGGAAGGGTATAGAAAATAAGTCAGCAAGTATTATTTTTCCTCTTTTATAAATCTATGGTGAGGCCCCATCTGGAGTATTGTGTACAGTTCTGGTCACCATACCTCCAGAAGGATATTATGGACATGGAAAAAGTGCAGAGGATGGCAACCAAAATGATTTGTGTATTGGAACACCTTCCTTAACATCTGAGGCTGCAATGGCTAGGCCTCTTCACTCTTGAACGACGGCGCCTAAAAGATGAACTGATTTAAGTTTCTAAAATCATGTACGGTGTGGACAAAGTAGATAAGGAAAAGCTGTTTTCCCTGTCGCACAACACTAGAACTAGGGGGGAACTCCATTAAACTTTTGGGTGCTAGATCTCAAACAAATAAGAGAAAGACCTTTTTCACCCAGAGGATCACTGGTCTATGGAACTCCCTGTCAGAAGAAGTGGTGACAGCTGTCAGCCTTGAATGCTTTAAGAAAGGGTTGGACAAGTTCATGGAGAACAAGGATATCAATGGCTATCATTATGGATGCCTAAGGACAACCTCCAGGTTGGAGAGATAAGCAGGATATCTCTCAATGCCATTTGCAGGGAATCACAAGCAGGTGAAGACATCTTCTTGGGAATACACTGAAGCAAATGGTGAGCCACTGTGTGAGAAAGAATGCTGGACTGGATGGGCTGTGGCCTGTTCCAGCAAGGCTGTTCTTATGTTCTTATGTTCCATCATCCCTAAGTGCCAAGACTTAAATTTTTACCACCCAAGAAGGAAAGTCTTATGACTGGCCAGTTGTTAGGTCAGTCACAGGTATCCAAATGAGTTTATTTAGGAACACTCTAGTAGCTGGAAATTTCCAGACCACCGAGAATAGTTTTTGGTCTCTAGGAGTAAATCATAGAATCATAGAATCATAGAGTTGGAAGAGACCTCAAGGGCCATCGAGTCCAACCCCCTTCCATGCAGAAACCCCATCACAATATTTACGACAGATGGCCATCCAGCCTCTGCTTAAAAACCTCCAAAAAAGGAGACTCCACCACCCTCTGTGGCAGCATATTCCACTGTCAAACAGCTCTAACTCGGCAAAATTACTTTTTTCATGGCGGGGGGGGAGGGGGGCTCAAAACTGTAAGGATTCTCCTGCCTGCATGGCTTCTGGCCATGCTGGAGAGAGGTTCTCTCAGTTTTCTGCCAGAAATACGAATTTCCGAAACTCTAACTGGAATAACTTGTAACTTCCAGGAGTCACCCAGTTAGCTATAAATCAACCATGAATGTGTAAGTGGCTTTTCTCCAAGCACTTTGCCCCTAGTTCTGTACAGGTCAGTCAGGCTGTTGATGCTCCATCTAGCAATAACAGAAAGCAAAAACTACAGGAATATGTGGATATGGTACACAACAACAGTGCTCAGACCAGCTCAAATGGCATCCTGTGCGGTGCTTCAGAAATGAATCACAACAGGCTGCTGAGATATATAGCACTGGATTATTTCTGAAGGAGATTCTTCAGCATTGGAAATGGATTTAGTCAGACCTAATATTAGAAGAAAATAGATTTTCTTAAATGACATCACCCAAACATAAAAATAAGACCTAGCCTATATTGAAAGCACAGATCGTCATCCCCAGGTTTTGTCCACTGTTGTTTCCCCCTTTATTTCTTTACTATTTTATTTATTTTACTATTTAATTTTTACTATTTTATCAGCTCCAGGGTACCCGAGTTAAGCTGATGCCGCTTTAATGGTGCCATTTTCTTTTTCTAGAAAGCAGTCGATGAAATCATCATCTCTGCCAAGTGTGAAGCACATGTGTGGCCCTCACAATGTTGCATGGCAAATCCGTTTAACCTCTCTGACTCTTTGTTGGGACGCAGTGGAATTATGGCCCCCAAACAGCTGTAGGGCCACATTTTCTCACTATGGCATTAAGCAACAGAGAGACTCCCAAAACGCCATTAGAAACAATTAGAATTCGGTGATGGCCCAAACGGATTGATCTCCTACACGATTAAACCTCAACAAGTGGCCTTTAACATGCTCTCCACCAACAATCACCATCTCCCTTCCCTGTAGAGAAACGCTATCTGTGGTATTGCCTATGGCGGGGTGGGGAACCTTCGGCTCTCCAAATGTTTTGGACCGCAACTCCCAGAATTCCAAGCCTATACTGACCATGATAAAGGACTGTGGGAGTTGTGGTCCAAAAATATCTGGAGGGCCGAAGGTTCCCCACCGCTGGCTTATGGGGTGTAACAGGATCTCTCGTAGGCAATGCAAAGGAGTTAAATACCTTCTATTTGGGGTAAAAGTAAAACACTGCACATTCTTTTTATAAACAAATTATATATAAGGTCACATTGCCTTTTTGTTTTTAAATTCACGTTTTTAAAAAATTAAAATGTGACCAAAAATCCACCCAAAGAACTTTAACACATAATTTAAGACATAAAATAAACATTACTATAACACAAAAAAGTAACTGATGTCACTAATTATTATACTATTGGAAGACTTATTTGAAGATCATTTGAAGAATGACTTTGAAGACATAATTAGCAGCTGGATCACTTTTCTTCTTATATTTAACATGCTCAAAAGGAAGCATGACAATGACTCAGTCGAGATAAGGAATCTAAGAGAGAGATGGGGCACTTTTCTTCTTTTCTTCCACCCTGCGGTCCTGGTTCTAACCAGGAGATCCCCAATAGCCAATTTGTAGAAACAGGTACAAGAAGGAGCCTGTGCGTTGGACATAACAAACTGACCAATTCATTACTGTATGTATTCGTCAATGGAGTCCTTGCTCGCCTATTAGAATTTGCACCTTCCTTCCAAGGGGTATGTTTGACCATATTAAGCACCCATTGCCAAGAGGGTTCCTTGTGAAAACACCAGGACCCATTCACATTTTAAACAATACCGTTACAGGACTTGCCATGAGCTAGGGTGGGCTGGCTGTATTCCACGTCCACAGGGAATGAGCTGACTTCTTATTGAGAGGGATCTCTGCTGCGCAAAGAAAGCAATGCAACCAGCCACACACCCAGAGAGAGATGGTGTGGGAACAAAATGTCCTATGTCAGCATGCAGGGGGCAGCATGCCCCTGCTTTATCCCTCAGCACAGCCCAACACTGAGCTTCAAGTTAGGAGCAAATCCTGGATGGTGATTTCTGCAGATATCACACAAGCTCAGCTTTCAGAGGTACAGTTCTAAAAGGAACACACACACACAAAAAAACTCATTAACTAAATCAATAGCTACATATTCATGAGAGATTTCTATTGAATGTACAGCTGCAAGCAGGCTTCAAAGGAGGAGGAGGAGGAGGAGGAGGAGGAAGAAGAAGAGGAAGAGGAAGGAAGGAAGAAAGGGTAAAATTAAAACTCCATTTTCAGAACAAAAGCAATACTTTTGAGACACAAGGCTGTTTGTGTAAACAGTGAATCACCCATCAAATACTATATATTTTGGGGCAGCACGTGGATGTATATGTGTAAGGAAAAAAAGATCAACAGAAGGCTTCTGGGAGGCTTCAGAGGAAGCTACAGGATGTTGTCATTTCTCACTCAGGCAGCAAGTAAGCCAACTGCAGTTCCTTCTCTCCTCTCCCCCTAAAGGGAAGGTGTTAGGCCTTTTTAATCCTTAAAGATATGTCAGAGCTTTGCATAGCCCTTTGTAGCCCTTTCTTGCTGGTTTTATTTTATGACTTATAAATGTTTACACCCATTATTCTTCATTTTCTTCACTAAGAAACATTAATTTTTATCACATACTCTTTGCACGGCACCCAGAAATGTCCAAGGATGGAAGTGTAGTTAATTGACCAGGTCCTAAGAGTCTGGAACCTGGCAGGTTATATCAAATCCTAGCTATCAGGAAGGAGTGCCATAGGCACCTCCCATATAGGCTGAAATCCTGTTGCTGAGTGTAACAAATCACAACTGGAGAAGGCTCATTGAAATAGTCGAGATTCAGTGAGTCAGCTCCTCCATAAATTCCATTGATTCAGGGGGTCTACTCTAGTTGTAGTTGACTCTGTTGAGCAACACAACTTCTGCCAGTGTGTAGCTTTTTTGTGGGAAAGGTACTTTGGGAGCCAATATTAGCTAAAAAGCAAGATACAGTATGGACATAATAAGTGGTGAGAGGGAGCAAATAAGACATTTGCTGCCAGTTTCCTATTTTGATTTCTCTTAGCCTTCCAGACCATTGGCCATGCTCTCATCCTTGAGAGAGCCCCATAGAGTGAGGCACAGCATTCTGGTGTTTCAGTTTCTAGCTGAATAGGCAGTGCCAGACTGAGAACATGCACGATGTTATAATCCCACTACTTTTGCTAGCTGCCTAGATGCCCTAAGCACATCCGATCTCACCTGATTTCAGAAGCTAAGCAGGGTCAGCCCTGGTTAGTACTTGGATGGGAGACCACCAGGGAATACCAGGTGCTGTAGGCGCCTGGAGTAGGAACTGGCAAACCACTCCAGTATTCCTGCCAAGAAAACTCCACAGACATGGGGTCATGAAGAGCGAGTCATGACTGTAATGACACAACACAACACACACACACATACTTGTGCTATGGAGTTCCACAGAATTCAGATCAGGTCTAGTTGTGACTTTAGCTAATGAAAAGTACTGCAATCTGCTATGCCCAATGTGACATTCACAGTGAAAAAATGGACCTAGATGTACATCAACTTTCTGAACTTCCTATCAGCTTTTCTATGACAAAATCTCCTTTAGAGATGTTCCTGCAGGTCTCCACAACATATGAGGTGATGGCAAAAAATCATCTTCATATTGGAGACTTGTTGTTCAATATTCTCCCTATCTGTTTTTTTTTTTTTTTTGCGTGTGTGTGTGGTCAAATACAAGCCTTTTTAAAACGTTGGTGGATACTTTTTCTGGTTTATATATTTATCTCTATTATCACTGGATCATAGAATCATGAAGGTGGAAAGGGCCTACAGGGCCACTGGGTCCATCCAGCTCAAGGCAGGAATACATATCAAAAGATACCTGCTAAGTGATTGTTTAAATTTCTCTGGAATGCCTCCAGCAGTGGAGTGCTGAACACCTCTCAAACTAACTAGTTCCATTGCCATACTGCCTTAACAGGTGGCTGTGAAGGGGCGATGACGGGTGTCCACAGAAAGGGCTCCGAGTGCCACCTTTGGCACTCATGCCAAAGGTTCACCAACACTGTTCTAGATATTCAACCGAAGTTTGATTTCCTGTCGCTTGAACCCATTGTTACATGTACTGCATTCTGGGTTGATTGAGAAGGCTAATTGAAATTAGCCTTTTCTCATAGTTAAACATGGCTGGCTATGAAGGAGGGTCATAGTGTCCCCTTTGGGCAAAGACTGAGCTAAAACAGGAATTGAACACGTCTGCCTTTTCTTTGTCATCTGTTATCCTTTTTGCCATCTCCACTGAATATCTGAGCCACTGTTCCTTTTCTTTGTCTCTTGCTACATACATACCGCTGCCTAGATGCCCTAAGCACATCCGATCTTGCCTGATTTTGGAAGCTAAGCAGGGTTGGCCCTGGTTAGTACTTGGATGGGAGACCACCAGGGAATACCAGGTGCTGTTAGGCGCCTGGAGTAGGAACTGGCAAGCCACTCCAGTATTCCTGCCAAGAAAACTCCATGGACATGGAGTCACGAAGAGTCGGTCACAACTGTAATGGCACAGCATGCACACGCACATACATAACCGAAGAATGCTTTTTTTTGTTCCCTTCAGTGTCTCTAGCTAACAGCTCATTTTCTGCTTTCTCCTTCCTATTGCCATCCCTGCAATTCTTTGCTACCTGTTTATACTCTTCCTTTGTGGCCTGGCCTTCTTTCCACTTCCTGCTTGTGTCCTATTTTGTTTTCAGGTTGCCCAGGAGCTTTATGTGAAGCCACGCTGGTCTTTTTTTTTATTTGTGGTTTCCAACTTTTTTCTTCTTATTGGAATGCTGTAGATTGTTTTATGCCTCTAGAATTTCCATTTTTAGAATATCCCACTCTTCTTGGATTCCTTATCCAGTTCTTATTTGTTCCCCATACCTCTGGCATTGATATACAAACATTAGAGATTATATTTATTTATTTATTTATTTATATGTTTGTTGTACTTATATCCCACCCATCTTCCGGATAGGAACTCTATCCACGACATATGATTTGTGGCCTGCTTTTCTTTAAACATGTTTAGGACCATTATTATCAATGTTAAAGCTATTGCCAACCTCCATTAGAACTGATCAATCCATTCCTCTTGTTGTGCTTAAGGCTTCATCCATCTTTACCCCTGTGCTTGTTTTTCCCTCCCACTTCCAATTCAGTTTAAAGCCTTCATGCTGTGGCCAAACACATTCTTCTCAGTCCTCATGAGAAGCAAGCCATCTCTTGCTAGCAGTCCATCTTCCAGGAAGCTTATAGCCCATGATTCCAAGAACCAAATCCCTCATGTCGACCCTTTCTATTCAGCCTCTGAGTATTGGTAGGATGGATGAGAAAACTATCTAGGTTCCAAAGTCCTTCCGTTTCATTCCCAGGGATTCCAAGCCAGATGTGTTCTCTTCCAAGTTGCTTTTGGATGTTTTACATCTTCTCACGTGGATGAGAAGGAAGGGATGTCAATATACATGCACGATGTATGCTTGTTCTTATGCTTTGTATTCCAATTTGTTGTATCATTTTTTTAAATAGTCTCCCCCCCCCCAGATCTTTCAAGAAAGGGCTGCTGCTTCTGAAATGGATTTTATGCAGAAATATTATGCAGTCATTGTCCACAACACCAGGGTTGTGTCAAACCAGACTAAAGTTGCAGTTACATGTCAACATACATGTTTGCATCAGGTTCAGGACACTTGGGATGGATTCTAAAATTGGATTTATCTAATGTACAGCTAAATGTACAGTATTGTTTTTGTCCAAGAAGCATTTTGTTGTTGTTCAGAAAGTGAGTTATTTTTAAACACCCACCAGATATTTGTTTATTTTAACTCTGTCCTGGAGGTGATTTCTTTTGAATTGTCTTTGTCTTTATGGTTGCCTGTGTCAGAGTAAATTGTATCTATGTGTTTGTCATGTATTGGATCATGGCTTTTGGACAGCAAGGTATATATTCTATTTGTAAAACTGATCTAGCGCTATGTCAGTTGGTGGGGAGAATCACGCCCCAGCTGAAGAACATCATTTTTGTCCCTTTTGCCCACGTCATGCCTGTGGCAAGAGACAGCCAGCACAAGGATGGATGAACACCAGACAAACATGTGAAAAGCACTTCCAGAATGATGTACCAGCAACCAGAGCATTTCATTTTAGCTACAGAAACAGATGATTTCATTTCAGGGTATGTGCTTTGCTGTTGTAGTTGGTTTTGTGGTTTGCTTGTTTGTTTTTGGTGTAGACATTTCATTCTGGGAATGCATAGTCATGCAACTTTAACCAAGTTCAATACTCCGATCCAGCTCCAGATTTATTTCAATAGTGGAACCATGCCCTAACATACAGACTACATATGACAGTCTGTTTTAAAGCGGCTGAACAGAGACTCAATGTTCTTTGGTACAAACGAACTGGTCTAGCACATGAAAAAGAATCAGATGTCCCTGCTATCTGCCATGACTTATAAGTCTCTTGAAGAGAATTTGCATGTCATAACAAGCCTTCCAGCTGCCAGCTGGAAAGCACTACAAAATGGAAAACTACAGCGCCGCAAACTCATTGGATGTCAATGACAAATGTGCTGCTGTAGGCAGTAGGGGAAAAAATTCTAATTGTATACCATAACACAGGGAGCACAGAATGGAGTGGGAGACAATTCTCTGGACACAGGAAGGGGAAGACAAAGCATGCATGCATCTGCTTGAGAGCTTCTTGGTTGTTCCCATGACCCTGTCCCACAACAAAAACGCTTGCAGCTGCTGTGCACAACATTCCAAGGTGATGAGGAGATGGACTTTCCTTGGGAAATGCAGAACTGCTTTTTTAAAATTATGAAGTCAGGATACGAAAAGAACTATCATGTAGTAGAGCCAATGTGGTCTAGTGGTTAGTCACGTGATGGGAGGAAGAGGAAAAGCTGGACCTTCCGAAGATCAGGATCTTCCCCAGGTGAGATAGCAGAAGAACTGGATTCTAGTTGACACTGGGTTATAAAACTCCCTGGACAGCTTAGCCTGAACTACTTCTTAGGGTTCTTATGAATGTCAAGTTGGAAGGACTAGAATACTGTATGTCACCTTGAAGCCAGTAGAGAAAATACATAAATGCAAGCAATAATTCATAAGGTATGGTAAGGAGGGATAGAAACGAGTGAGCCTTCATGCCTAATAGCATTGCACATGCAATGTTAATGGACTGAGAAACTGTAACCAAACTGTAACCAAACTTGGCTTCCCTTACATATGTACGCATATTCCAAAACATCTTATGTTGAGGGAAAACCTATGTGCAATAAATACCAGGAAGCTAAAAGTTATGCATCTTTCCGTTTTTATTCACCCACAATGGGCACAGTCAAGCCTCTTGGTAACAGTCCTCACAAGTGATGTATGCTGCACGATTTTTCATTTTTGTTTCTTTTTGAGTTCATCTCTTTTCTTTTCATGTTTTATATCCACTAGTCCAGTGGTGGCAAACCTTCAGTACTCCTCCCACAGTCCTTTGTTACTGGCAGTCTAGGCATGGAATTCTGGGAGTTGTGGTCCAAAAGATCTGGAGTGCTAAAGGTTTGCCATCACTACTCACTCGTCTATTTGTTTAACAAGTAGGGGACCACCTCTTTCAGGTCCTTTAATTTGTCCCCCCCCCCCCCCCAATTTGTGTTTTCTGGCGCTAACCACAAAATTGCTAAAATAAGCTGTCAAACCAATCCCCCCCCCAAAAAGCAGAAACAATGCTACAGGGAATCAATCTACCTCAAAACCCCAAATTACCACTCATAAACAAACCAGTCCCTGCAAACCTATCAAAATATATATCTATAACAGAATAAATACATGGTAAACTATTTTTTTAAAAAAAATCAATCAGATAGGAAAGGCACTCCATATCCATATACAGTACACACACACATGTGCGTGCGCGCACACACACACACACACACACACACACACACACATACAGAGAGAGAGAGAGAGAGAGAGAGAGAGAGAGAGAGAGAGAGAGCTCTTTGATTACCCAAAACAGTAACAATAGGTTTTCCTACATTGCCTTGCATGTTGTTTTACTCTGGAATTTGAGTAATATCTGTGGCGCCAATTACGGCACTAAGTGCGGCACAAAGTGAACACTTCGTGCCCCACTTAGCGCACACACTTAGCATATGCCAGAGGCACAACCTCTGGCTGTCCTCCCAACTTTATGGCCCGAGTAATTACCTGTGGAAAGAGGGGGAAGGAGATCCCAAATTAGACACACTGGTGTTTGTTCCAAATTAGAAATGTAGAGACACATTGGCAAAGGCCAACTGCTTGGCATTGGCCAACAAAAATAATCCAAATAAACGGAGAGAAAAATCCCCCCAAATGGATTGAGAGGCATCCAATTGGGGGGATTGGATCTAAGATGAAAGGTGCAGTCAGTCAGTCAGTACAAGATGGGGTGAGAGCATTAGGAGATCATGCTCCCACAGGGTGATAATGAAACGGGGGGGGGGGGGGGGGGGGGGGACACTCCCACTGGATCCCAACCAGTCCAGAAATTGCTACAACTTCAAAATTCCTGCTCCATACCTCCTGTATATTCTGATTGGCTGCTGACCACAGCCCTCATGATGCTACTGGATGAAAAATTTTCCAGGCAATTTGAAAATCAAGAGGTGAAAGAAAGGTAACATGAATAGAGAGAAACACACCTTGAAGCTTTTGTGTGCCTTCTCCTCTTTTATTAATACAGTATGAGGAATTTGTGTTTAAAAAGCTCTTTTGGGAATCAACAAAAGAACACTATATTTTTAAAAAATAATTTCCTTTCAGGATTTTCCTCCCCTCCCACTGAAACTCTGAAGTCCCATCCTTAATTGTCACTTCCTCTTTCCTACTGAATGCTTTATTGGTGCCTCTCCTCTCTCTCTCTCTCTCTCTCTCTCTCTCTCTCTCTCTCTCTCTCTCTCCATTCTGCTCAGATGATTTCAAAAGCCAGCCTAACAATTTCATCTTGTGTCCTATGCTGCTGCCCTTTATGCCGACAATTCCAGCAGTGAACAGATGCACATTTATCACCTGTGTCATGTTTTGAAATCTCTTCCTTGAAATCAGCTGCTCTCATGCGATCCCTTGCTAGATTGTAGTTCTCTCTCTTTCTCCCCACAAAAACCTCGGCAATGAATTCAGGCATGGGCTTGATACACCCCTACCACTCCATTTCCCTAGCCTTTAACTTTGGTTCTCCTTCAATAACTCTTAGCCCATAAATTCAATGGCACTGGAACCAGATCGTCATCGATCGCTATTTACACAGTGCACAAATTATAAACAGATCTGAGAGAAGCCGCTTAGTAATGGATGAAGTAAAGCTGTTTAAGGTAACGGATCTGACTGAAGCACATATAATATTGATTTACACAGTAGATAAAGAGTTGACCCAAAACTATCATTCCACACCAAATGAAGCCAGAAAGGGATACCATTTGAAACCCACACAAGCCATTTCTCTTCCTCTCTTCCTTCTTAACGCTGCACAAATTCACTCCAGAGAACGGATATGAGGAGCATGCAGAGGAAGGGCATGAGAGAGAATGAATGGAACTCTCCTGCGGCATCTATTTTTACAGATGAAAGAACCCTGGCGGATACAGCTTGCAATTAGGTAAGCTGAGGGAGACTATGGGACTGGATCTGAAGGAATCCAGAACCAAATGCCTCAGGGTGCTACTGCTTTGGCATCTGTTTTCCAAACAGATTACCTCCTCTTCCCACCAGTCTCTCTTACTGAAGGGCATTTAAAGGACCCTTTGCGATAGACTTCATCGGACACTGCACAAGAGTCTATGAGGTTGTCGAAGCCAAACGTTCAAAACTAAATATTACCCAAGTAAAATGTGGGTCTAAAAAGCATTCTTTGGATCTTGACCAAAACACAAAAAACAAAAACACACACACACACACACAAAACCAACAACATAGGAACAGGCTGCAGAGAGCTGTGTGAGATGAATTTATCTCATATGGTAACCATGTGAGAGAAAAATAAGAGCGGAATTCAATTCTTTTTATAGGTCCCTCTTGCCTTAAAAAGGGGGTGTGGTGGCTCAGTGGACTAAGGCAAGGAAACTGTAGATTGCAAAGTCAGCAGCTCGGCGGTTCGAATCCCAGGTGCCACGCAGTGGAGCAAGCTCCCGCTGATAACCCCAGCTCCTGCCAACCTAGCAGTTCGAAAGCATGTAAATGCAAGTAGATAAATAGGTACCGCCATAAAAAGGGAGAAGGTAAACAGTGTTTCCTTGCAATCGTGACAGCCACATGGCCATGGACTTGCACAGCACTGGCTCTTCCGGCTTGAATATGGAGATGAGCACCGCCCCTAGAGTCGGACACAACTAGCACGCATATGCGGGGGAACCTTTACCTTTACCTTTACCTTGCCTTAAAAGATTCCCAATACATAGTACGACCAGAGTTAAAACAGTGTCTTGCTTTGAGCCCAAATTTTGGCCAAATGAAGCTGCAAAATATAACTACAGTGCATCCATTTCCTCCTGCCTGTTTCCCCTCACATTATGAGGCCAGGCTGAAGTACTTTTGTATAATAGACTGCTTTTCAGAAAATCTGGCGCTAATGTCTCCCCCGCCCCCGCCCCTTCTCAACTGTGTGCCCTCATTATTTTCAGCAGTGCTTCCAAGGAAATTTGCAATCCCACCGTTCAGCGCCGAACAAAAAGCAATATGTGCGCATGGCTCAATATTGCTTTTCTGCAGTGCCCGGCCGTCTTGTGATATGCCCCCCTCGCCCCGCCCTGCTTGCTGCTGTACATGAAAGAGTTGTCTGTTTGCCTAATTCCTCCAAATGGTGCCAGTGCTTGAAGCAGCTAGGCGGAATTCCCCCAGGTGCCTCAGTCGCCACTTCCTGACACGTCTCTGTCAGCAAAAATATTTATGGCTCCTTCCACTGTTCTTTTTTCTTCTTCCACTTGGCCTTCAGTCCCCCCACCCAACTTTCCAACAAGCAGTTTCCTTGCTTCACAGACCTCCCACCCCCCTGACCCTTCATATATACTTTTAAATAAAATGGTGTGCATGGAACTGTAGATAGTTTAAATCCTGACATTTAGATTTCATTTTAGCTATGAACTTAAGGTCAAAGGAGACAAAATAATTCAATGTGTATTTGCTTTTCTTTAGCCTGTGGGTGGCTCAAGGGAATCACAGAGGGAGGAGACCACTCCCCCCCCCGCCCTGTGTCATACACAGTTTTCCCTGAATAAAATCTCCCAGCCTATTTAACGTGAAGGAAGCTTTGTCTGCTGTCTGACGATGCATCCATCCTGCTGTGCTCCCCACCCCTGTGCTGTGATCTTGATTTGGACTCAAATCCCACTCACCCCCGCCAACATAAATCGCATCATGCCTTTAATGCAGATGGTGACCCTCCGGATGTTTTGGGACTACAACTCAGGTATACTAAGTAGAGATGGACATGAATTGATTCATCCCAGTTCATCTAAATTCATCCCATCAGCCTCCTAGCTGGCTTCCCCACTCAAAAGTTGTTGTACAGTGCCCAAGCCTACTCAGACAAGGAGGCAGGACAAGGATTCCTTCCCTGTTAAGTTTTGAGTGGGCAGCTGCTGAAAGCAGTGAAGCAGGGCCAGATTTAGATGAAGACAAGCCCTGAGACTACCCCACTTGTGAGGCCCCCTCACAATCCCCCACCCTCACGACTAGAAGACAACGGAAGAGTGTTGTAAACAAAAGTGAAGCCAAGGATGAAGACAGGTATTTAAAATTCTGCAATTCACTATTTCTCCTCTAAAGGAATAAGGCCCTTTGTACACGGCCCCTAAACTCCACCGCAAATGGCTCCCAGCTCCGGAGCTTAAAATTGTTTCCCCACCAGCTCCGGAGTTTACAGATAATTAAGTGCGACCACACCCACCGTAAGCGCGTCCCAGCGCACTTTTCAGGTACCTGCTCTCTGGAGGTGAAAATTCCTGATGCGGATATAACATAGTGACTGCCCGGCTCTCCTTGCTTCTGTTTGTTCTTTTTTTGCCCCCTGCCCCTTTAAGAGATCTGAATGCAGTGCCGGGATGGCAGAACGGAGGTGAGCAGCATTCTTTTCTTCCTTTTTTTCTCCCTCCCCTCACGCAGCTAGCAGCCAGGAGTGAGGAGGGGGTGGGAACGCAGGAACAGCAGGAACAAACCCCTAAGATCTCTGGTCCGAATTTAAGTGGCCAGCGGATCTTAGGGGTCGTGTGAAAAGGCCCTAAGATTGGAGACAAAATGCATAAATGTTAAAATTAACACTGAAAAGCTTTTTCAATAGCGGAACTCTGTAAACCTTTTGTGGAATAAGCATTGATTTATAGGAAAATGAAGTGGTAATGTTATTCTTAAAGAACAGCAACTTGAGTTTACAAATTATATTTGCTGCCGTGATTCATTACAATGTTTGGCCCATTGAGGAAGTATCCTGTTATGTTACTGTTATACAATTACCTTTTGTTACTGCAAGAAAAACATTAGGATTGATAAGAAAACTACATAAAACTTTTTTAAAAAGTCTGTCAAAAAGTCTCTAAAATGTGCTTGAAAATAACAGTTGAAAATAAGTAGGAAATGTTGCTTGGATCACCAGTCCACTCATTTTGGTTCTACTTGTCATATTCTTTTGAAATCTAACAGTGATAGGCCCTCACTGGCTCCCACCAAAATATCTCGTTACAGGTACCTGCATTAAAGTAAAGGCATGTAAGAATTCTGAACTGAGCAAGTGTTGGAGATCCATCAATTTTGGGTTTGCCCACTGTGTAGTTAAGTCAACATACTGCCAAGCTCTTTTACTGTAGAGTTAATAGACATTTGGTATGACGACAGTAATAGATGAAACTACTTTTTGTCTGGATGCCAGTTCAGGAAACAACTCGATTCATCTTGAAATAATTTGGAATCTGTCCTGTTGCGTTGTTGTCTAAATCCAAATCTCAATTCCGAAACCTAATCCTTCCTTATTCCCTTGCGGCTATTGGAGAAACCCAACAAACCTGTAACCCTTTCCCCACTCCTTTTGTCATTACTAGATACCCATAATTGGAAACAGAACCAGTAGGTTTTGGTAACTGGGTTATATCTACCGGCTGTTCAGCTGGAAAGACTTTGAGGTCCATTCCGTAAGACTTGATTGTTGCTTTTAAAAAGGGGAGAGCAAGATGGAGGGAAATATCAATGACTTAAAAAAAAGGTTTTGATGGCATTGTTGGATAACATTCTGCAGAGGTAGCAATCACTTCTTAGGTTACCAGGCCAAACAAGTCTCAAAATAACGTGTGTGTGTGTGTGTGTGTGTGTGTGTGTGTGTGTGTGTGAGTGTGTGTGTGTGAGTGAGTGAGTGAGTGAGTGAGTGAGTGAGTGAGTGAGTGAAAGAGAAAGAGAGAGAGAGAGAGAGAGAGAAATAGTATTTGTCTCCTTGTACTGCTTTTGTCTTTTTCAGATGGTCAGGGAACAAGGAGAAGTTTCTATGAGTGTGGGTGGTGCATTTCATAGAGTTTCCCTAAACAAGACACCTGCAAGACTTCAGAAGACGAAGACTAGGGGATGATACTAATGAAGGCCATATTTAAGACTTTCTGTTTACTTGCTTTCAGCCCAATAGTCACCAAAGTCCAAGAGCAGAGGTGGATGATGGATATCGAGTACACCCATGATGTACACCACGGAGCACGCCATGGTGTTGGCAGAAGGATTTGAAATTCCTACCTCTCCCAAGCCAGCACTCAGTACTACTGTCTCCCATTCCCACTGATTCAATCAGATAATTAACTGGGAGGATGAAGGGATAAAGCCTCCATGGCTGTTTACGTCTGGCAAGGAAGCACTCATGCTTGAATCTCAAGAGCGGCTGAGATCCTTGTGATGATTCTGTGCATTCCTGCATTGCCCATCAAGAGGCTCGGAAAACATAAGGTGTTTCAAACAGACACGGATTCGTGATATGTAGAAAGCTTGGCAAGATTGAATTAAAGCACACTCAGCTTGGAGAAAAATGTCTATTTGGTTCCTAAGGATCTCAATATTTTGCTGAATCAAATGCTTATGATTTCTTCTTGTATGGTTGATTCTAACCTCCGCCCCTTCAAAAAAACTTCACTAGGTATACTGTATATGTCACAACCATGTCAATACAGGCTTAACACTCATAGTTTCCCCCAAAATGTTCCTTCTAGCTAGAAAATTCATAGGACAGTTGTGCAGGCCCTGGTGATCTCTAGGATCGACTATTGCAATGCCCTCTACGTGGGGTTGCCCTTGACCCTTGTCCGGAGGCTCCAACGGGTGCAGAATGCGGCAGCCAGACTGGTGGTGGGCGCTCGTAGATTTGAGCACATCACCCCAGTTCTGGCTCGCCTGCATTGGCTTCCCGTTCCCTTTGAGCGTATCTCTCAAAGGTCAACTGGGACCAGGCCCACGAGGACGGTTCAGGCGTGCTCACTTAGTGTGGCCACACCCAGAGAGGTGCGGAAATCGCTCGCACGCAACCGCACCTTCTCTGTGGTGGGCCCTTCACTGTGGAATCAGCTCCCTAGTGAGTTGTGCCTAGCAGCGTCCCTGCCCGCCTTTAAAAAACCCTTGAAAACTCATCTCTTCAAGGAGGCATTTGGCGACCTTCCTATTTAATTTTTTTTTGTTGCCACCCACGCCATCCTTTGTGGAGGGTATTGTACCCCCCTATTTTTACTGGGAGTCTGTCTCTGATTATCTTGTTTGTCTGTTGCCATTCGTTTTTAAGTGTACACCGCCCTGAGTTCAGTTTCGGAAGATAGGGCGGTATATAAATGTAATAAATAAATAAATAATAGGATGCTCCCATCAGCTCCCATGGAAAAATGGACAGGGGAAATGCTGAAACAGTTAACTAGTCCAAAAAACAAGGTATACTGTACGCGTTCTCAAATCTCCATTTAGATACCAACACATTTACACACACACACACACACACACACACACTTAAGTTAAAACAGTTGTGGAAACGTTGCAGAACTACACCTGGTATAGAGTATCAGAAAAAGGATGCACAACTTTGATCTAACGTCATATAACACTTGTAGGCAAGTTGAGGGTGCTTTCCTTCATTAGAAATTCACAAAATATGTCAAAAGCATTGGCATTTCCACAACTTCCATTTAGTGACAAGAACATAAGAAGAGCCCTGCTGGATCAGGGCAAGGGCCCATCTAGTCCAGCTTCCTGTATTTCACAGTGGCCCTATCTACCAGATGCATCTGAGAGCACATGAGACAACTAGATCACCATCTCCTCATGCCAATCCCCTGCATTCCTCATTTAGAAATACTGTACCTTCATTTTAAGCCTGGAGATAACACGTCGTCATGGTCTGTAACCTGTGATGACCTTTTCCTCCAGAAATCAGTCCAATCCCCTTTTAAAGAGATCTAGGGCAGATGCCATCACCACATCCTGTGGCAAGAAGTTCCATAGACTAATAATACACTGGGTAAATAAATATTTTCTCTTGTCTCCTCACTCTCCCAACCCTCAACCTGAATGTATGATTTTCTAGTTCTGGTATTGCGTGAGAGGGAGAAGACCATCCCTCTGTCCACTTTATGCATCCCCTGGATAATTTTGTGTGTCTCAATTATATCCCCTCTCAGGCACCTTTTTCCCCAAGCTAAAGAGCCCCAAATGCTGTAGCCTTTCCTCATAATGAAATGCTGTAGCCTTAACTCTTTTGCACCTTTTCCTGTCCCATTATGTCTTTTTTGAAGTGCAGCTACCAGAACAGTATGCAGTATTCCAGGTACAGCCTTACCATTGTTCTGCACAATGGCATTTTAATTGCAAAACAGACACAACATACATTTAAAGGGGGGAAAATGTGTACAGAGATATGAAGTGGCTTAAGGTGTTTGGGCACTGATCAGATTATTCAGTTATATTCCAAGATCCTTTATGATCAAACAAGGTTACAGTATTTCAAACTAAATTCTGTCAAAAAAGTTAAGTGTAGGCATTAAGCATCTTACTTAAAACATAATGGGTCACAAAGGTGTTACCAAAATATGCCACTGTCCTGGTGGAAAACCTCAAAGAAATCTAGCCATAGGCCACAATGAAGAATTGGTGCCTAGCATGATGTGTTGATTGGAATTTGGGCCAGCATTCATTGTATGCCACTCAATTTTTCTACAAGTTGAAGATCAAACTACTGGACATTTGAAAGCCAAGATGCTGCTATGTCACTGAAGGTTCAAGAAATACATTCCAGATGAGGAATTATAATATCAACAAAAGGCCAAAACAGATTGACTGATAAGGTGTGGAAATGCAACCTGGAGTTGAAATAGAATAATAAGACTATTGAATGTGTTTGACTACTTATTTAATTGATTTTTAAAAGAAATAATTTGTAGGTATTTAACAGCGGTGGTTAAACTGCTGTACTGCAGTGAAAATTGTGCTCAAACCCGGGTTTAGTCCCAGGTTTAGCTGGCTCATGGTTGACTCAGCCTTCTGGTTTCTCTTCAGATCGTATAAATCTTTCGCCTTTGACTCAGCCTTCTATCCTTCCGAGGTCAGTCAAATGAGTACCCAGCTCGCTGGAGTGGGTTGGGGGCAATATGTAGCCTGCATGAATAAATTGTAAACCTCCCAGAGAGTGCTTTAAGTGCTATGGGGTGGTATATGAGCATTAAGTGCTATGGGGTGGTATATGAGCAGCACAATTTGCTTTGGGTTTTGGTTTTATTCCCTCATGGAATTCCATGGCCATCACAACCCCAAATGGACAAATGATTGGCTTGAGTTGTCTTTCGGCTCAATGCTCTACAAACGGGATAAGGATTAGCATGAATCATTCGCAGCATGAATTTGAAGACCGCTGAAAGTTGACCGGATCTTGAAGCCATTCTGAGGAGCTCTACATTATTGTTGGTGTTATTGCCTTCTGCCAAACTGTTCCTGGATCAGTCATTCTGCCACTTTTGAAGTAGCTGACTGCCACAGACAGCAACAATACAATCGGTACCTCTGCAAACAAGCAAAAACCAGAAGCATAAATCAAAGCAATTAGATGACCAGAAACATAAATCAAAGTAATTAGACAATAGGAAAAGATGGAGATAAAACTTATGCAAACTAAAGGAATAGGATAAAAACACAAGGCAGATCTGCATTCCAATTAAAATAATGGCAAACAACCCCTCCCCCACCAAAAAAAAAAAACCATTTCTTTACCTCCAAAATATATAGAGGAAAGAAACCTATGGAATTCCCTTAAGTAAGAAGTCTAATACAATGGACCCTTGTATAACAGTTTGTATAACATAAAATCTGCACAACATAAAAAATTCCGGAAATAGGGGAAATTTGCTTAACCTAATTGCCTATGGGGCGAATCCGTACAACGTAAAAACGGGATTACTCCATTTTCAATGCATTCCTATGGGAAATTTGTATAAAAGAAAATTTGCTTAACATAATTTCATTTGGAAGGAATTAATTCCTTTATACAAGGTACCACTGTACAAGGTGCTGGCACTGAAAGAGTTGCAGCATATGTAGGGTGGCCATGTGTATTCCCAGTGGACCAATTCTTCATCTAAAGCATTCTCAGAGCTGAAGATCTTTTCTGTCCAGGTCATGCCATGTGAAGGATCAAGTACTTTAAGGAAGGAAACAGTGTCTTGAAGTTGACAATCAAATTAATAGGGGACACAGACTGAGCACACACACTGGCCACTTATGTGTTCTTCTCTGCTATAGTAAGACGCCGTGCATCTCTATCTATGTTATGGGGATTATAGACACGTCAGCAAACAAATTAATACTGTATATGCATATTTCATACACGTCCATGTCCTATTGTTTCTCTTTTGGGGGTGTTCCCCTTTTATTTTATTTTATTTTATTTTATTTCTGTTACCTGTGCGTGCATGCCCCCAAATGTACCATGAGGATGAGGGTGCTCCCAAAGGGGCCCATTGGTCTAGGCCGGGGGTCTGCAACCCGCGGCTCCGGAGCCGCATGCGGCTCTTTGGAACCTTTGCCGCGGCTCCGGGAGGTTCCCCTTGTGGAAGGGGTCCCACGGCATTTAAACTAGGACCGCGGGGGAAACTCCAGCTCGCCGCCACCGCCGTCCTCCTCGTCTTCATCTTCCTCCTCCTCCTCCTCCTCCTTCTCCTCCTCCTCCTCCTGGTGCTGCTGCAGCCGCTGCTGCCGCCGCCGGTGCGCCGCCGCCTCCTCAGCCGTGGCGAAGGCTCCTGGGCCGGCCAGGGCCAGGATGGCGGCGGCGGCGGCGGTGTTGGAGGGGTGGTGGGGGTGGCATCGGTGGCCGTCGGGGTCTCCTCCCGCCACGGGGGTCAGGGGCCGCTCAGCAGCAGCAGCAGCAGGAAGCCACGCATGTTGGTAATCCTCCTCCTCCTCCTCCTCCCCCTCCTCCCGCCACCGCCGGCAGTGGAGGAGGCGGAGGCGGAGGCGGCGGGGGCGAGGGGGAAGCGGGCACAATGGCCGCGCCCGGCCGGGAAAAGGGCGAGGGGAGGCGGCGGCGGCCAGGCCCAAGCAGCCGGTCGGTTCGTGGTGGTGGCGGCAGCGGCCTGGACAGACAAAAAGGGGGTCCGAAAGCAGAATGGAGGAGCAGACCGGGGAGATCCACGGTGGCCCAGCGCGCCACTCGCCCTCCCGCTTCTTTCAGCCTCACCCGCCCCTTCCCTCCGTCTCCTTCACAAGCCAAACTTTGCCCACACACGCACACACACCACAGCTGCAAAAAGGGTGTGTGTGTGTGTGTGTCATCACCCGCCCCTTCCCTCCATCTCCTTCACAAGCCAAACTTTGCCCACACATGCACACACACCACGGCTGCAAGCAGTGTGTGTGTGTGTGTGTGTGTGTGTGTGTGTGTGTGTGTGTGTGTGTGTGTGTGTGTGGGGAGAGGTCGCCGCTCGCCCGCTTCCAAAAAAAGGGACCAGCCGCGGGGTCGCAGGCCCGTCCTTTCAACCGCTGAGGCGGGCGCCGCTCCCTCGCCTCCGGCTGCGGGACCGTGGCGGCAGCGGCGGCGGCGCTGGTAGGCCCGGAGTGCGGGTCATCGCCTCACGGAGCCTCGAACGGCGGCTGGCCCAGCGCCCAGTTGCTGAGGCGAAACAGAGAGAACGGCGGTGGCGGTTGTATATATTTGTTTTAAATGTCGCAATGGTTTTGCGGCTCCCAGTTTTTTCCCCCCGTCGGAAACGGGTCCAAGTGGCTCTTTATGTCTTAAAGGTTGCAGACCCCTGGTCTAGGCATAAAGGTCAGCATCAAGGTTGCATTGACAATTCAGCATTATTGAGAAGGTGAAGTTGCTGCAAACTGCTCTAACAATATCCAGCTTCTGGTAACCTGGTCAAAGAGTGGGGATGGTTGGTCTACCCTCTGCGCACTAGACGTTCACATTAGAGATGAGCACAAATGGGGGGGGTTTAAAAATAACTAATTCATCTATTTGGATTTGTATCCATACTTCTGACCAAGGAATTTGAATGAACACATTATTAGTGATTATTAATTGGCCAATTTGCTGGGCTGTAGAACAGCCCAGCATACACCTGGAGACACCAAAATCACAGAGAAGCTTCTCCCAACTCCCCTCTACAATCCCTACAATCCCTTCAAGTTTTGTGAAGATTGGGGTTTGGACATCCTAGTGATACACCCACAAATGGGGTCTCCCCGACTTTTATGCTCTCTTTGTGCAGTTGTTTGTACCTGATACTCTGCTAGCTATAAAATGAATTAATGAGGCTCATTAAAGCTGTCTCTGCAAGTGGCTGCTGGCATCTCCTTCGTATGATAATGTCCCATGACCAAATAAAACCTGATACTTGCAAGACTCCCTTGGCCATGAAGCCACTTGAGTGCACCCAACCAGGTTCCCCCCCCCCCCGATCCTCTTCCATCCTCTTTCTCAACCTGCTACCACCAATATTCTCTCTCAATATCTTCTCCCTCCCCCTTTATAACTTCAGGAACTTTGTTCTCCTCTCATTCTTTGGACATTGATCCGCCTTAATGATTCTCACCCTTTTAGAAGATTCCTTGTGCTCTGCGCTTTCTGTGCAAGAACTTTCGGGTGTCTTCTCCTCCACCACCTCCATGGGTATAGCCATCTTCTAGAGCTAAAGGGGTCCAGGGGAAATCACCTGGACCATGACTGGGGTAGAAGGCATGGGGCATCATCTGACACCAGACCCCTCTGGCACCCCTCCACATCACCCTACTCCTATGCTAATACAGTAGTCACCCCTGTTTCAGAAGGCACAGAGTACAGAGGCAAGTATTTGATGAAGAATGGGTATGTTTCTATAAATACAGTGGTATCCTGACTTAAGAGCAGCTCAACTTAAAAGCAATTCGACTTAAGAGCGGAAAACTGTTGGCATTTTAACTGCCGCCTTACAAACTTTAGATATGGTCTGCTCAACTTACAAATATATATATTTTATTTTTAAACACTTTTTTTATTTTTTAGATAGGTACCCCGACTTAATAGTAGTTCGACATAAGAGCATGCACTTGGAACGGATTAAATTCGTAAGTCGAGGTACCGTTGTAACTTGACTCCAAGCCAAATAGCTCTGTTCTCGACAGGGACGGGTCTACTATACATCTAATGAAGGTTAAGGCCTGGATATAGGGCAGAGACTGCTCTGGTCATCTTGGTGGGTGACCTTCACTGGGAAATGGATTGAGGGAGAGTGTCCCTGTTGGTTTTGCTGGACTTCTCAGAGACTTTTGATAGCATGGACCATGGCATTCTTCTGAACCATTTATCTGAGATAGGACTTGGAGGCACTGTTTTAGAATGCTGGCTGATAGGCTGCAGAGTCTCTTGAGGTTCTGTTTTGTCTCCTACATTATTTAACATCTACATGGAACCACTGGGAGAGGTTGCCCAGAGTATTGGGTTCGTAATCAGCAGTATGACTATGACACTGAACTCGACCCCTCCTTGTAATCTAAATCAAGAATGTTGTTTCAGCTCTAAATCAGTGTCTGGCATCAGTAATGGATGAAGTAAAAATATCAGTAATGGGTGAAATAAAATAGATAACAAATAAGGTGAATAAACTGAAATTTAACACTGATAAGACAGGGGTTCTCCTAGTCCGTCGAAAGGCAGACCAAGTGATAAGGATGCAGCCTGTGCTAGATGTTCTTTATTTTTGAAAAATAAATCATGTTCATTGGAGGTTGTAGACCTAATTTTCAGACCTGATAAAGACCAGATTATGCCCTGATAGAAAACACCATGGGATTCAAAGAAGGAGAACTTTCTTTTTCACATAACTGTATAAAGAATATAGCCCAAATCAATTTCAATAGCTCATATTGGCGTTGGCCTACTTTCTAGAAAAATTCTTTCCACTTCTGTAAACAAACATATCTAAGGCATCACTCTTCGCCTCCTACTGTGAGCCTCGTGGCGCAGTGGTTAAATGCCTGTACTGCAGGTAAAACTGTGCTCACGACCTGGGTTCAATCCCCGGTAGCAGGCTCAAGGTTCACTCAGCCTTCCATCTTTCCGAGGTCGGTAAAATGAGTACCCAGCTTGCTGGGGGGGCAATGTGTAGCCTGCACACTGTAATCAAAATTGTAAACCGCCCAGAGACTACTTGTAGTGGTATGGGGCGGTATATAAGCAGAACACTTTGCTTTGCTTTGCTTTTACTCTTCCTACTGGTGATGTTCTGCACGGCAGCTAAATAAAGATATCTGAACAGTCTTCTTTTGTACAATAACTTCCACGCTTGTGGCACAATCACGGAGAGCTATCCTTGCTTTTGTTTTATATGTTGGAAATAAAGTGTTCAGAAGGCATAAAAAAGTTATTACATTATCCTAATAAAAGGGCAGGAATAACAGACACAAAATGTGCCTCACAAGGGAAGCTTATTTTCAGGAACAGCCCAAAATCTCTTTCTGCTTATAGGCAGTATGTAATTTTTTTTTTTTTGCAGGAAAACAATTTCTTCTGGTTGAGCTGCAGTTTTTTTGACTCTGACTGTTATTGATAGTTACAGGACGCAGCCCTCAGGATGGAGCAGAGGCTTGACTTCCGTGACAGTGTATTTATACCCCGCGATCAAAGGCATGGACTGAATCCACGAATGACTGTTGATGGTTCCACAGGAAGTCTCCATCCAGCCATCAATGCTGCAAACCTTTGGGGAAAAGAAGAGATGGCTCCCTCTGAAAAATAAATAAATCATGGTACAGTATTTTTAAAGACAGGACATTCACTGGTAATAGCACCTCTGTGCGCTCTTTTCTGCATCCTGGAGAAATATAGAAAGGTATCCAGAAAGATGGGGAAATGGGTGAGATGGGAGGTTATGCTTATAAACCTCATACATGTCACCCTAAAGCTGCATCTCACATTTACTGAAACACAGAGCTTCAGCTGCCATTAAATGTGGGGGGGGGGCGGATCATTATTTAATTCCCCCATTTATACCTCATCTCTCCCCGGGCTTTCAAAACATTTTTTCCCACTGAAACTTCCAGGAACGCTGAGGCAACACAGCCAGTTGTTGTCTGCGAGCTGAAGTCCAAAAATAATGTTTTCAATCTT
This sequence comes from Phrynocephalus guinanensis, assembly GCA_037367245.1. Taxonomy (NCBI): domain Eukaryota; kingdom Metazoa; phylum Chordata; class Lepidosauria; order Squamata; family Agamidae; genus Phrynocephalus; species Phrynocephalus guinanensis. The sequence continues at coordinate 34,849,470 of CM074736.1, forward strand.
GGGTCTCCCTTCCCTCCTTGGTTGCATTCAGATCTTCATTTTCCCATTTCATTTGCATCTTGGGAGTGAAGTTCCTTAGTCCAGGAGGGATGCACAGTCCTTTTTTCCTTCACTCTGGATACTGTAACCACTGAGGCACACACTGGGCTTGCTGCTTAAATTGTGGTATCAAGTTTTTATTTAGTTTTTATTTATTATTTTAAGTTGTTTAACCTGTTTTTGTATTTTGCCTATGTATGTAAACCGCCTAGAGTAGCTTTTTTGCTAGATGGTTGTGGTATATAAATCAAATAAATAAATAAATAAATAAAATAAATAAATAAAACCGTGGGCTTTGCAGCTTGGACAGTACCGTTTGGCATAAGTGGCAAGATTTATTAGGGACAGTTACAACAACAGAAGTCACGGTCATGTCCAACGTTCTCTCTAATTGTCCAGAGCATTGTGAGGAGGCCCCAGCCCCTTTGGGCAGGATTCTGGCCATGAATGAAAGCAAATGGGAGGAAAACACTGGCTCCGCTGTGCACAACCAATGCACAACAGTACATCTGCATGCCTTAGAGCAGGGGTGCCCAAACTTTTTGTAAGGAGGGCCAGATTTGGTGGCTGAGAATGTGTCAGGGGTCAGTTGCTCCCCGACCCTGCCACCCCACTGCAAGTCCCACCCACTGACCCATAAGCCCCACCCACTGACCCCTTGCAACCCCACCCACAGGAAGGAAGGGGGGGACCAAGTGAGGGAGGGAGGAAGGTGGAAACCAAGAGAGGAAGGAAGGAAGGTGGGGAACAAGGGAGGGAGGGAGGGAGGTGGGGACCAAGCTCCCCAGCGATGGCGATGGCTCGTCCGCCAGTCCACCCCAAAGCTCCTTGGCAGTGGCAGAGGCCCGCTAGCCTGCCAACCCCCACACATTCCCCTGCTGTGCCAGTGGCGGCAGACTGCCCGTCCGCCCTTCCACCCAAGCTTCCCAGCAGTGCCGGTGGCACGGCCCGCCCGATCACTGCCCCACGCGTGCGCCCAACCTCACAATGTTCCTGGCTGTGCCGGCAGCGGCAACCTACCTGTGTGCCACCCTGCACGCACGCCGATCTTCACAAGGCTCCCGGTGATGCCAGTGGCGGTGGTCCACCCGCGCACCACCCCTGTGCGTGCCCAGCCTCACATGGTTGCCAGCGGTGCTGGTGGCAACAGCCTGTGCAATGGCTGGCCGGCCCGCCCGCCCAGCCCCACAAGCTTCCCCACAGTGCTGGTGGTGATGGCCTGCCCCCTCGCCCGCCTACCCAGCCCCACAAGCTTCTGCTCACCAGCCAGCCACCCGCCCAGCCCCTCAAGCTTCCCGGCGGTGTCAGTGTTGGCGGAAGATTTTAAAAAAAATTATGGGTGAAGGAGGGGGAGGGAGGGGGGCAGCCAGCCGTGGGCCAATCAGAATAGCTTGGCGGGCCAGATTTGGCCCCCAGGCCAGACTTTGGGCAGGCCTGCCTTAGAGGGAATGTTGATCATGTTCAATTTTAGGCAGTGTGACATTATGGACTGTCAATACATCCTCCCTTTATGAGCCTGCCTGGGTGTTAGGACCATCAAGGGAGGTCTTTCTTTCTGTCTACCAACTCCACAGGTACATTTGGTGTAGACACAAGAGAGGACCTTCTCTGTGAATGCTCCTAGACTCTGGAATTCCTTCCCACTGGAGGCCAGGCGAGCCCCATCTTAGCTGTCATTCTGCGAGCAGATGAAGACCACTCTCTTCACGCAGGCTTTCCCTTACTGATTGACTGTCTGGGAAAGGTTTTTAAATGGATTCGTCTGCCTTGTTGCTTTGAATGTGTTTTTTCAGTTGAATTTGCTTAACATTTTGGTATGGTATTGGTGTAATTCCTTTAAAATATTTGTTTGCCAACTGTTTTTAACTTTTTAATATTTTCTTTTATTGGTGCGAGCTATCCTGGTCTTTTTTAATGATAAAGGTAGGGTACAGATATTTTCAATGATCCAACGAACAAACAGCGTCTGACCAAAATTTAAAATGACAAAATTTAAACTATTTATTTTGTTTTTTGCACTAGTACTTCTAGGAACAGATGACACAGTTCCTTGATACACAAATGCTGCCTACTTTATGGTGGAAAGAAACTACATTTTTAACATTCATCCAGAAACTATGTAATTATTGAAAACTGTCAGCAGAAATTAGGATTTCCTAATGCTCAGCTTTCTTACAAAATTCTGGAATATTTAGCAGATACAGTATTTACTATGCAGATTCATCAATATCCCAAGCACTGAACATGGTTAAAAGATGAGCAAAAGATGAAAATGTATCCACCAACGAAGGATCAACAATGTGCTAATTTCATTATGGTACTTTCTTTATACTCAGCTGTATCTGTTTGTGATGCTTTGGCCCAGGTGATACTTCCTATTTGTTACTACTAACACTCTCACAATCTGGTTGAAGGAAAGCACAGCGTTCATTTCAGTCATGATTTGTAGCACCTTAGCTGCTAACAGACTTAACAGCCCACTTTGTTACAAATGCTTATATCAACATATATGGATGTATTTTGCTGCATTCGATTCAAACACATAGTTAATTTCAAAAGGGAAAGATCTGCATGGATTTCTTACGCTAAAAGGTATTAGTAGCATATGGGCCCCTTCCCCAGGAGAAAGGAAACATAGACATGAAACAAGCATGCATTAGGTAAGAATTTACCCACTATTCAAAAATGTTGCCTTTATAATGGCCACACCGGCTGTGGGATTCTGGGTGTCCATTTCGCAAATATGTCACTTTCCTAATGGCTATATTTACCTCAGAATCTCAGGATTGGTGATCCATTATAGAGGAACAGGGGAGCTGGACAGTCATTACCTCTTCCAGTGGTTCCCAACACTTGAATAACCGATGTTTCTTTAGATGACAGTTTTCAGTAGCCTCCACAGCCAGCTGTGTTGGTCCAGGTTTCTCAGTCCAAGAACACAGGGGTTCCTTGGTAACCACTGCCTTATTCTGAGGGAAGTGATTTTCCTTTTCTGGATGATAACTTCCAGGGTCCTACAACCACCAGGATCACTACTCTTGCTGGCTATGTGCTTTTTGGAAGTTGTAGCCCAAAACTACTCTCCTCCCCATTCCTTCCCAGAAATCCAAGCTATTGCTGGATGATAGAGCTTACCATTAAGTAGCTTGTTTTGTCTACCCCAGTGCCTGCAATAAATGAAGCAGGCGGAGTAGGTACTAAAAAACGTCCCTCATTACCCAACTGGTGCTAAGTCATTACATCTGTTGTTTTAATACCCCCTTGCTTTGTACCATATTTATTTATGATCACAGTTTGATGTCATTAGAAGACGTATCTTCTGTTGAAGAACTGCTGTGGGTTTTTAGGTCTCTGGCTGTGGCACCAAAGGTTAGAAGTTCAATTCCACACTGTGTCTCCTTTATAGGGACTAGACTCAGTGGACCATAGGGTTGCTTTCGGCCCTGCAATTCTATGATGATGATGATGATGATGATGATGATGATGATGATGATGATGATGATGATGATGATGATGATTGGTTAGTCATCACTGTCCACAAATAAAATAAATCTAATATAATCAACAAAGCACTGCTTAGAAATCTTCAAAATTACAGATTGGGAATAGTTGCCTTAAAACAACACTTTTTTGGCTGTTCAAGGACAGATGTTAGATGTGTGTGTTGTGTCCTTACAGTTGTGACTGGCCCTTCGTGACCCCATGTCCATGGAGTTTTCTTGGCAGGATTACTGGAGTGGTTTGCCAGTTCCTACTCCAGGCGTCTACAGCACCTGGTATTCCCTGGTGGTCTCCCATCCAAGTACTAACCAGGGCCGACCCTGCTTAGCTTCTGAAATCAAGTGAGATCGGATGTGCTTAGGGCACCTAGGCAGCATAGATGTTAGATATGCAACAACAAATGCTGATCTATGGAAAGTCTGCTGGCAGTGTCTGCCTCTCCCCAAGTCCCAGCAGTTATGTTAGGTGGGGAGTGAGGAGAAGAGCACACATTGACTAAAGAGGCATCTGTTTTTCTCTTACCCTGGAAAAAAACTCCTAAATCTCCTGGGGATCCAAACTGAAAGACTTCCAAGGACAGAAACAATGACTGTCAGAGTTAATGGCGTTGCATCTGCAATTTAAAAAAGAAAGAGCTTGTGCAGTGTAACTTCACCTAGAAGTTTTTTTTTAAAAAAGGCCTGTTGTCTGAAAATATCTGCTTGAGCCCTTGCAATGCCCGATGCATCTAATCCAATTAGTACGAGAAGACAAAGATGTGTCATTCAAGATGATCCTTTTTTTAAAAAAAGTAATAATAATAAAAAAGATGACAAGCTTGCTTTTGGAAAGCATAGTTGCACATAAGGTGACTGCAAATCTCAGCTACAGCACAGCCTGACTTCCGCTGGGGTTTGCTCAGCACATTTTAGTAGGTTTTGAGAGAACGCCAGCCTTCCCGAGGTCCAAATTAATAAAGGAGATGAAGTCATGCATTCCGGATGCGGCATGAAAAGAGAGCAGGCGAGAGAAGTCTGAGAGAAGATTCTGATAAAAATCACCTCATTTCCCACAATAGACAATACACGAAGCAACCAAAATCCCCCCTGGGGTGGGGGAAAGGAGTCCTCTGCAGTCCAGCAAAGGAAGCTTATGTGCTTTCAATTGCTGGGAATTCAGATTATCAAGCAGAAATGCAGACCTACGGAAGGCTACCGGTCACCTAATCGCAGTTCTAGTGGCATTTCAGATAAGCGGTGCCAAGCTGTTTAATTAATTGATTGATTTCATTGCGTTTATATGTTGTCTTTCTTCCAATAGTGGAGCTGCAGCTTCTCCAGGCTGAAAAAAAAGGGGGGGGGGAATGCTGTAATATGTTTAGTGCTTCAACAGCAAGAACTCATAATTCAAAAAACATATAATACATGAAGGAGGGACAGACCTTGGTGTATCTGTGGGAATGTCAGCTTCTCCACCTTGGTGCTCTTTCTATGGGATGGACTACAGTTTCCATCAGACCGTGTCACTGGCCCCAGGGGCTGGGATTGATGGGAGCTGAAACTTAACCCAGTTGAGCACTCCAGATTGTAGAAGGCAGGTGTTTGACTTCTGATTTAACAAAATGGTGTGTCATCACACACACACACAAAACTGAGTTCAGGAACAATGGATTTGGGGAAGTGAATTAAATCACAGTTAGTGATTTGAACAACCATCCTGTAAGGTAGGCTACAATTTTAATAAAAACATGAGGAGACCTTTCCAAAAAAACCAGTTCCTTTAGATTCTCTTCCCATGGGAAGCCATCCAGATGCTGGGAGGAACAGGACTTTCCTTTTGACATCTATTGTAGGTATGAACTAATGGTAAGAGAAGAGCACCTAGTTTAAAACTGCCTAGTGAGCTTGTAAACAAAGTAGGAATTGATAAGGACATTGCTTGTTGCTATATTCATTTATTTATTGCATTTATTTACATGTGTAAGAGGAAGTGAAATCATGATAGTTGCATGTGGGTGACTCTGGGTTTATGTACAGCAAAGGAACACAACATTCTACAAGGCAATTCTAAAAATGGGAGCCACCCAAACAAAAAATTATACCCTTGAAACTAGACTTTGGATCAAACTTGACACAGGTGGAACAGACAGTCTGTTCTTGCTCTGTCCCCATTCTGGGGTTGTTTGGACAAAGGTTTTTGAGGGGTTTTTTTTAAATTAAAAGTGTTTTATTCCCATTTCAGAAATGGGTGGCTCCAAATTAGTCCTGGTTTAAAACAGATCACATAATTGAAGGCCAGTCTTGCTTATCTTGACAGAGAAAAGTTGCACCACCCCCTTTTTAAATTTGGAAAGAATCCAGGCTGCAGGGGCTGAAATAATCTTCAAAAACACACATTTCAAAAGAGAATAACCACCAGTTTCTTACAACACTGAGTATGCATGGTACAGGTTTGCTAGCAAGAGCTTTGTGAAATGATACACAGTATACATGGATGGGCAGGAGAGAGACATGTTTGAAGAGTTGCCACCAACGGTAACAGAAATGGATAAAAAGACACATTTTCTTTTATGGGTAAAATAATTACAGGCTTGCTCCAAATAAAGTGGTAGAGTGACAGACCTCTTTTGCCATGTATCAGGGAATTAAGATTCAGATTTGTAAGGTATACTCAAAACATTTCTCCATATATTGCAAAAGCACATAAAATCTGTGTTTGTCCTAGTACTGTTCTTTGTTAACCTTCACTCAAATTTTCAAAAAGGAAACTCCTTGAAAAAAGGTTCCTTTGAAGAATGGTGGTGTGAAACCCAATGCCTAAGCAGCTTTTGCAACAATTGCCCTCCAACTTCCTGCCTCTAACAAGACTCCTGCCCTGGCGGCAACATCATCTAGCCATGGATGGACTTAAAAGAACATCATCTAATCAAGGACTTGAAAAGGAATCTCCTGGTAAAGCACATCTTTCTGAGCTTCTGGGACCTGCTTTGAATAAGAGTGGTAACACGCAAAAGCTTGCAATGTTGTCTTTTTATTTTTATTAGTGGCCTATAAAGGTATGCCTGTAACCTATTCTTGAAAAAGGGTGACATCTAGTGCTATCTGAACTTTTGACTCTTTCGTACACCCAATCAAGTGACTCTGTTAACCTTTTAACACCTTCCTGGCCAAAGGCTTATTAGAATCATGCATGCAAGGGTGTTGTTTCTGATTGTAAAAGCCACTTTTGTATACCGACTTTAATATTGTCTTTTAATGTTGTAAGCTGCATTTGGTCCTTTTAAAAGAGAAAGGTAGGGTAAAAATATTTTGAATTAACTCCTAAATTTATTTATTTATTTATTTATTTATTTATTTATTTATTTATTTATTTATTTATTTTACAGTATTTTTACTCCACCTTTCCCCTTGGAAAAGGACCCAAGGCAGCTTACAGTAATGAGGGATAATATACAGTCCAGTACAATTAAAACATGTTCAAGTATTTTAGAACAAGGAATTGAGGGACATCTTACAGCATTAATAGACAACATTACATTAAAGCTACAAAGTCTATGTGAACCTATAGATTCATATAAAATACACATGGTAGTCCATCATTCAGGGAAAGCTTGCCTAAAGAGAAAGGTCTTTGCCTGTTTCTGGAAAGACAACAGAGATGAGGCAGTGCTGGCCTCTAGTGGGAGGGAGTTCCAGAGTCTGGGCGCAGCATTTGAGAAGGCCCTTTCATGGGTTCCCACGAGACATACCTGTGAGGGTGGTGGGATGGAGAGAAGGGCCTCTTCTGATGATCTTAACGGTCGAGTCAGTTCATACTGTGAGATTCCATCAGCCTTTCAAAATATTTTGGCACAGACAGAGTGCAGCTACATCCCAGCTATTCTTGGTTCTGGTCTCTCTAGAAATATTGCAGATCATGAGCACTGGGGAATTCTACACGAGGAAAGTTCCTGTTGGAATTTGTGTGGTTTATCTATACTTCAACTTGTATTTAAGTCAAATAGTTTAATTATTCAAAAACAAACATAAAAACCCTATTTGTTTATGACTATAGGATACATGTTGAAAAACAGACCCTATCATTTGCTTTGTGTTTGGGTGAAAAGTAGCTCGCTGATTAAAAAAAAAAAAAAGAATTATCTTTCTGGGATTTGCCCTTGCTTTCTGTCCCTTTGTGAATGGTAGTAGTGAGCAAAAGAGGGTATCGTGTAGATCATCTTGACTGCTGCCCTCGTTATTGTCCACCTTCAGGCTGCCCTTTCTTACATAAAGCTTGGCATCCTGTTTCCCACTGACAATGTGGGCACCATGTTGTGTAATATCAGACCATCTCCAGGCATTTTCAACCAAGGACTCCGAAGCACAATATCCCACACTCAAAGCAAAGCGTTCTGCTTAAAACAAGATGGCGCCATTTCCCATTGCATGAGAGCACTGGTTGCTGAACTTTATTTCAACACTGGTTCCAGGACAATGCAGTGTGTTGTGCCTGAAGGAGAAGGCCAACTTAGGGGCAGTAGGGCAAGCCATATGGCACACCATATTCTTCTTCTAACAACTTTGCTGCTGCCTCTCAGCATCTATTTCCTGAGCTGACTGCTAAGGATGTGCCCAATGGACACTTTCAATGAATGCTCTTTCCGTTCTCCCTTCAGGTTGGGAAGTCTCTAGCCAGCAGTTTTAACATAAGTGACATAAGTCAAACTGATATGACTTGACAAAGGAAATACAGTGGTGCCTCAACTTAAGAATTTAATCTGTTCCGAATGCATGCTCTTAAATCGAACTATTCTTAAGTCAGGGTACCTATCTTAAAAAATTGAAAAAATAAGTTTAAAAAATGGAAAAAAAAAGTAAGTCGAGCAGACCATATCTAAAATTCGTAAGGCAGCAGTTAAAACACCAACAGTTTTCCACTCTTAAGTCGAGCTGCTCTTAAGTTGGAGTACCACTGTTTAATAAAAGTCCAATATTCTCAATTATTCTTTCTTTAGTTACACTGAGTGAATTGAATTTTAAAAGCTACCTATCTGAAATACTTAAAATAAGAGCATCTTTAGTGAGATGGATGGCTGGTTTTCCTCAGTGTTAAATCAAAAGTCTTACATCTAGTGAAAGCTTCTCTGTCTCATCGTGGACAGATTTAGATTCTGCTAAAAGGCTTTCTTATGACATCATGGTTCTCCTCCAACCCTGCATTCTACTTTTTCTTTTGCTTTTAAGTAATAAACAATCTGACCATGCTTGGGAATAAAGTACATATGGCCAAGTACTGTATAAACTTAATTTATTTCTCTCAGTACAAAGGATAAAATAGAGGATGTCCACAAAACCAAACGAAAAGCATAGGTGTGTATGGAGGGGGAAAGGCACATATTGGATCTTCTCAATATTCATTTTTAAACCCGCATTACAGCTTACACACTCCCTGATGATTTCTGAGAAGGCTGGGGATGTTCATTAAATTTCCGACAGGGAAACAAAATTATGCCATCTTCTCCATTGAACCATCATTTGCTGGCAAGTGGTCACAAATGGTTTATAGGGCTGTAGCTTTCCACTTTAACCTGGGCGTGAGAATAGGAGGAAGATGAGACAGCTTCACATTCCTATCAACCTTGTCTTCCTTTGGCCATATGGACAAGAAACAACTTGCTAACAGTTCCTTCAATACTCTCTTACAGAAACAAGCTTCTTCCATTGTACAGATGTCTCTGCACAGCAGCAATGGAATTACTGTTTGACTTAAGGGGGATTGCAGGATCACAGAAGACAAAGGACTGAAGGAAGCACAGGGGTCATTGGGGTTCAGTTACCTGCCAATGCAGACACTCACTGCCCAAAACACCCCATTAGAGCTAGTCAACCAGAATCTTGAGTAATGCTTCCCCCAATGCTGGAGAACCCACACCACCCTACAAGGCTGTCCAGGTCCATTCCAGCTTTGAACTACTCTGTTAGGAAGTTCTTCCTGATGCTCAGTCGGAATCACCTTTCTGATCGTTCATATCCATGTCTTCAGGTCCTGCCCTCTGGAGCCGCAAGGAAAAATGTCACTCAATCTTCCATGTGGTAGCACATCAAATATAATTTGTGGGCAATCTGGAGAAGAGCTTCTTCATTTTACTGTCTTATTGAATTCCTTCTTTTCCTTGACAAAGAAAGCATTCTCTCTAAATCTCATAATAATAATAATAAATAAATCTCATAATCAACATTCCCTCTGATTTTCAACTCTGCTGGGTGGGACTCTTCCTCTTCTTTGCAAGAATTAGCTCCCCTATAACGCCACCCTCTTGTATGGGTTTCTGGTTGCAACTGGAATCAAAGGAGCTGGAACAACTCACTATGGGTGCCCAGATTTCAGGTTCATTTCTATCTGATTTCTGACAAATTTATTTATTATTTATTATGAGATTTATATCCCGCCCATCTTCCCATAGGAACTCTGGGCAGCTAACAATGGGCCGAGCAATTCACCCTCGGCAAAAATTCTTATGCTCTAAAATAACAGATGGCGGGGGGGGGGGAACTAGGCAAGGTCGCCAAAGGCCTCGCGATAGAGCAGAGTTTTTAGTGCTCTGCGAAAGGCCATCAGGGACTCTGCAGAGTGCACTTCGCTAGGCAAATGATTCCAAAGGGTCGGGCCGGCTACCGAGAAGGCCCGGTTTCGGGTGGAAGATTTCCGGGCCTCTCTGGGGGTGGCCACCCGAAGCGAGTGCGCTCGCGACATCCGGATTGGTCGAGCTGATGTTGGTCGCTGGGCGATCCGCTCCGACAGGTAATTCCACGCCTATCCAACAGCTTTGAGGCTGTGTCCCTTCAGCTGCTGTTATAGACTACATCTCCTATCAATAGAGTCTGACAGAATGGTCTTTGAGACACAATGCATGGAGTCCAAAAGCATCGGGACGGCCACAGGTTCCCAGCCCTGTGACAGAGAGTGTTGAATCAAGAAGAAGTAATTAAAGATCACACGAGCATTCAGAGGCAAGTACGTTTGCTCTTCTTTAAAACTGATGAAAGATACACTTTTGTTTTAAACCATTTCTACTGATATTCTATTGCCCTAAAGTTGATCTGTACTTCAGCTTCCATCTTAAATTCCATACTAGCTTTATAGTTTTGACGCACAGTGTAGATTTAGATGCGACCACTTAAAAGGTGCAATTGAATGTAGATCCAAGTGCAATCAATCAAGTTGAATTTTGACAATGCAACAAACCAGCTTCCCCCAATTTGGTCCCTTCCAAATATTTTGGAAGGCAGCTCCCATCAATTCTAACCAATGTAACATGGAATTTCATGGCCAAAAAAGATCTAGAGGTTGAAAAAGTTACAAATTATTAACCCTTTAGGACACATCTTAAATGGGAGTGGGTGGGGGAGGTCCTCCAGATGATGTTGGATAGCATTTCCCACTATCTACAATCTCGGTATCTAGAATACATTCCCCATCCTTGCTTCAATATGCTGATCTAGTTTATAGACCAAGTTATCTGCTTCCTTGTAGAGGCACCAAACATACTGGTTCATCCTGAGTTCTACGGGTGAGGCTATGATGCTTCACCACTGGCATCCCCTTGTAACATACCACATTTATTGTGACTGCACCAGGTTCAGTTTGGTATCTTTGAATTTTCTGAGGTTAATGAACCAGGAAGAACCAAGCCAGATGATCTAGAATTCTTTTATTTTTTTCTCCACTCCTCACCAGTGGTGGCCAAACTTGTGGTCCAAAAACATCTGGAGGGCCAAAGTTTGGCCACCACTGCCTTAGAGTGACAGTGTAAACACAAGTTATCTTCAGGGCTTTTAAAATTACTGCTTTCTTGCTCTTACTACAACACCTCTCCAAATGGTATTTAAAAAATTAGGCGAGAGTTGGCCAGCTAGCAAAAACAGCTCGTTAGAATAACCATCAGTCAAATACGAGATTCTGTACAAATGATTCCAAGATGCAAAACCAAATAGACGGGCTTATGTATAGCGCTTCCTTCCCCCAGCCACTTTTGGCATTCACAGAACACTCTCCCAAGTAATGTATTCAAATGAAAATGAGTAATTACCAGTTTAACAAAAGTCATTAATCCCCTTTAAGTGAATATATTACTTGGCATTTCCCAAACTTCAGAGCTAAAATAAATGTTTGAAGTAATGTGTGCTACCTACTCTTATTTTAATTAAAGAGCCTCAACCACCTCAGTTGGGTGAAATGTGTCATTAGTCAATAATATATTCATCTTCAAGGAGAAAGCTTTGAAGGCTGCCTGACAGATATACTTCTGAAACAGTGGGAAATCTCCTCAAGCACTAATGCCCTTTCATGTAATAGGGACTTGTATCCCTTCCCCACTCCCCCATCTTAGCTCAAAGGCCAATTAACCAACATGCCATGTCTTTCTCCTCTGAAATGGAGAGACAAATGATCATTTGAGAAAGTTATACACTTGGTTTGGACCAAGCCTTTGATGTGTGTGTGTGTGTTGTGTCGTTACAGTCGTGACCGACTCTTCATGACCCCATGTCCATGGAGTTTTCTTGGCAGGAATACTGGAGTGGCTTGCCAGTTCCTATTCCCTGGTGGTCTCCCATCCAAGTACTAACCAGGGCCGACCCTGCTTAGCTTCCGAAATCAGGCTAGATCGGATGTGCTTAGGGCATCTAGGCAGCTAAGCCTTTGATACCATATACTTAATAACAACAATATGATGTTATTCCTGAATCTGATTCACTCACTGTGTGGATTCTTCCGAAGTCCCCAATAGGTGTTCTTGATGCCACCAAGAACCTGGGGACAAACCCAATCCTTCCCTACCAATGCCATGCACCATGCTGTCTTCATCTTGATTGGCCAAACAAAAAAAAAAGTAGAGGTATACATATACAAAGATATAAACCTTTAGAGATCAGCTTTCCCAACACAGAATATATATTTCCTTGACACATATTTTCTTTCATTCCTTCTCGTGTATTAAACATATGGGCCAGTTTCTTTTTGATATACCAAATACAGTACACAGCTTCACAGCTTTGTGGTATGATGTGTATTGTATAGTGTGGAGCATTTCAAGGGCATTGGCATTCTCTCCTGCCACATGAAATGGAACAAATCACACCTGTGGTTTAGACAAGACTGACACAAGCCTGATACCTTGATTTGAGAATCACATGAGAGCAACGTAAGATGCCAAGAACATTTACATGTTATTAAGCCCATGTCTGTGGCAGTTTACAGGCCCGGGTCAAACCTAGACAATACAGGTAAGGTGTAAATTGATTTTACATATGATTTTTAAAGCCCTTTTCAGTGCTCCATGTGGTTTTTGATGGATCCTTTCATGTCAAGTCAAGGCTCCTGGAAGGGACAAGGTGAAGTTCTATAACTCTTCCATCATTCTTCATTACTTTCTTTTTTTTCTTCTTTGTACACAATGGCTATCAAACAACATACAGGAATTACTCCACAGGTCTGAATATCTTACTCAAAGCACTGCTGCAGTTGCAATGATCTGCAAAATTCAAGTGCATGCCAATTTACAGAAAGGCTGCTGCTTTTTGAGCTATCTAATACAATACAGTGAACCAGAAGAACTGGGGATTGAAACCAGAGATATCATCAGGGAAAAATGCAAAAAGAAAGTTCCTAAAGTAACAATCAAATAAAAACAGATTGTGGTACTGATCATGAGCCGTTAATACCCAACATTGGAGTAAAGCTGAAAAAGAACATTTAGAGAATTGTGAATTTAAGCAACATTCCTGGAAAACTTAAAAGTCCATATGAAGAACAGGAGAAACCAGAGACATTCTTATTTGTTTGTTTGTTTGTTTATATAGCTTATATGCCGCCCACTACCCAAAGGTCTATTAGCGAAGAATACAATTCCAGTAGTTAAAGGAAGAAGGAAAACCTTGATGGAGAACAAAAAAAAACACCTTTAAATTGTAAATGACAGGTAAGATACAAAATCAAAAGTTGGCAGAAAATGCAGCTTTTCAGGGACTGTCACATAGAGACAATGAGAACTATTACAATACTCAGCACAAAGAACAAAAAAAGACAAAAAACAGGAGGCGTCTTCCAGAATATACAAGAAATCAAAATAAATGTAAGTCTACAGTAGATTAGGAATGCTGACAGATCAACAAGGAAGCACACTATCTGACCAAGATCAAATAAAGAGGACATGGTAACAGTACATTAAAGACCTCTATAAAAGAGATAAAAGAATGACAGGAATCCTGTGAGAAAGAACCCAGTTCTTTAAAGTGAAGTGGAACTGTTCTGAAAGCATTAGGAAGCAGTAAATCACAAGGTAGATAGGATACCACCAAAAGAACTATTTCAAGCCACAGAGACTGAAACTGTCAAAATCCTAACAAGAGAACAACACATATGGAAGAGAAAAAATGGCTCGCAATTGGAATTGTTCAATATACAAATCCCCAAGAAAGAAAATGCTAAGTACTGCAGTAACTGTACGACCACTGCTTTACTTTCCTGTGCAAGCAAAGTGATGCTCAAAGAGTTGCAACAAAGGCTTTTACCTTATATAGAGCAAGAAATGCCAGATGTTCAAGGTGGATTCCATAAAAGAAGATGTAGTCAACATCCCACAGCAAACATCTGATAGCTACTAGAACGGACCAAAGACTCTCTAAGATAAGTCTATGCTTTATGGACTGCAGCAAAGCCTTTGACTGTGCAGATCATGAGCTTTGGATTGTTTTAAATAAATGAGTGTGCCTCAGCACTTGACTGTCCTAATGCATAACTGGTACTGTGGACAAGAAACTACAGTATCCCTAAACTGGAATATAGAGACAGATAGGTGTGTTTGATCTCACCTGCTCAATCAGTACACAGAAGAACCTATCACATGGAAAACTGGACTAGATTCAGATGACATGAAAATTAGTGGAAGAAACATCAATAATCTAAGATATGTAGATGATACCATCTTAGTGGCAGAAAGGAGCAATACATTGAAATAAATTGTGGAGGGGGAAGGGGGGGTGCCAAAGCACGACAAAACAACAAAATTCATGACTACAGAAGCATTTTACAACTTTAATGTTGACAAGGAAGGAAATGAAATTTTAAAGATGTGTTTGTCTTGCTCCAATTGTCAGTCCAAAGGGAGAGAGCAGCCAAGAAATCAGGAGATTTGGAAAGGGAAGCAACGAAGGAATTAATAACGATCACTGAGTATAAGAATGGGTTACTGGAGCCCCAATACCAAAATCTCCACACTCTTATATTCCCAAATCACTACATATGGATGTGAAGCTGGACAGTTAAGAGTGGCCATATGGCCAGAGTATAATAATAATAATAATAATAATAATAATAATAATAATAATAATAATAATAATAATAATAATAATAATAATAACAAGAAAAAATGAAATGTAGAAGAGCACTGAAGAACAGAAAGATAACAAGTTCTACAGCAAAAATTTATTGTTTTGTTTTGAAATGTATCCCGCTTAATATCAGAGCTCTAAGCGGCTTACAAAGCCAAACTGCAGATAATCAAACAAACGAAAGATGAACAAGTGGGTCTACAGCAAATCATGCCTGAACTATCTCTGGAGGCAAAAATGTTGAAGCTGAAGCTGTCCTACTTTGTTCGCATTGTGAGAAGGCATGATTCTTTGGAAAAGACAACACTGCTGGGAAAGGTTGAACGTGGCAGGAAAACACAAGACCAAATATGAACTGGACTGATTGATTCCCTAATGAAAAGCCACAGGGATCGAGTTTACGAGAGCTAAGTAGGGCTGATGAGGACAGGACATTTATAGGATTAGCACAAGTTGGAGGCAACTCGATAGCAGACAACAGCAACACAGTACAATGCCCATTATCTCAATCACGTTCACCTTTAGCTTTTAACCATTAAGTCAGGCATGTCCAAACTTCATCCCTCCAGATGTTTTGGACCGCAACTCCCACAGTCCTTTGCCATTGGCAATCTAAGGTTAAAATTCTAGGAGTTGTGGTCCAAAACATCAGGAGGGCCGAAGTTTAGACATGCCTGCATTAAGTGTACAGGACACATTCTAGAAACAGGCAAATCACAACGGCTGAAGAATGCAAGGAGTCTGCCATATCACAGCAAACCTTTCCAGCTACTTGAATACAAAGCCGCTTATTTGGCCAGTATAAAAGGTCAGAGATAGCAGCTGCTGAGGCTTCCCAAAGGCAGTCAAGCTTTCTTCCATGCACACAACTTTCTCTTTGGGCTTGAATGTTCAGCTTTAAGCGTTCAAGACTGCCAAAATTTTTTTTTTCCAGAAACGCAAGATTAGCCTCAATGCATCTGTACAAGTAGCCCATAAAAGCTTATGGCATAATAAATCTGTTTGCTTTTAAGGTACCATAAGCGGGGAAGGTTCTGCTGTTTTCTGTAATACCCGAGATCCCAAAACTCACAGCTAAAATCATAGCAAACTCTACACAATGATGTTCACACAATATAGTTAGGAGAAACAAAGGGTTGGTTAGACAGCAGGAAACCACTCACATATGTCTAATGCTCAGAGAACTTTAGTGGGAAATCATCTGTGAACCAAACATGGAGAAATAAAATAACACATTGCTTTGTATGTATTTCCTTCCCTGTGTAAAGAGAAGAAAACAGCATTACTTTGTGTCTCTTGTGAACATGCTGAGAAGTAATCGCTTGAAAAAACAAATTGTGTTGCAAGTTACTTTCAAAAGAAAACGTACACACTACATCTTTGGTTTGCAATAATCACAGATTTCAAACATGTTCTGAGCAATATATTTTGAAGGTTTCCCTGTTCCCACTTCTCAAGAAAAAGATAAGTTAATATTTCTTCTTCTTCTTCTTCTTCTTCTTCTTCTTCTTCTTCTTCTTCTTCTTCTTCTTCTTCTTCTTCTTCTTCTTCTTCTTCTCCTCCTCCTCCTCCTCCTCCTCAAATACAGTTTCTCCCCACTTGTCGAATTCCTTGCCTATTTATTTGTTCTTGCTTCAGCATCCTCTTCCTTACTGAGGATTGTCTTTGACAGAACAAAAACCTGCAACCAAAGTGAAATCTACAAGAAGGGAGCACTTGATCTTGTAGATATTGTTGGACTACAATTCCCATGACTGTGAAGATTCTCAATCATCCAGGTGAGTTTATCTGGAAGTTGACTCATGACAACTGGACTTCTTTTCTTGAGAGACTGAAATGTTTTGCTGCTCATCCAAACAGCTTCATCAGTCTGAGGAAAGTTAGTTGTGAGCCCTTCATTTTATAGTCCACTTTGACCTCATGTCACCCTGGTCTGAAATAGGCTCATAAGATGAACAATGGCCTTAATAGGCTCAATAGGTGAACAACAGGCTCATCAGGTGGACAATTGGCCTAAGGTGCGTTAAAGTCCCACCATTAAAACCTTCCCTACACCCATAAAGTATGAGTTGTTAGCCATGGTCCTGCTGGTGGAGGTGTGAAGCATTTTTTATTTATCTGGGGATTGTTGAAATCACTGCCTGATAAGTAGCAGATAGACTGTGTCTGAGAGGTTTTCATGTGAAGATATACTTCCACTTGAAGGACAAAGTGCACTCATTCAAAGATGAGGATGAACACATATTGATAGGTGGTTTGAGAGGGGTCAAGGAAGCCATTCATATGAGTATTGAAAACCGGTCTCTCAACAGAGGTGGTGGTGTGGGGGCTCAAGCACAGTCTGTATGCTACTTATCAGGCAGTGGTTTCAACAATCCCCAGACAAATTAAAAATACTTCACATCTCCACTAGCAAGGCCATGGCTAATGACTCATACTTTATAGGTGTTGGGAAGGTTATAAAGGTGGGACCTTCATGCACCTTCGGCCATTGTCCACCTAATGAGCCTATTATCCACCTAATGATCCTACTCAGGCCATTGTTCATCTTATGAGCCTATTTCAGACCAGGGTGACATGAGGTCAAAGTGAACTATAAAATGAAGGGCTCACAACTAGTTTTCCTCAGACTGATGAAGCTGTTTGGATAAAAACATTTCAATCTCTCAAGAAAAGAAGTCTAGTTGCCATGACTCAACTTCCAGAGAATTCCCATGATCCTTGAACCGCCAACTATAGTGGCTAGGGCTGATGGGAGTTGAAAACTAACTTCTGGTGGGCCAAATGTCCCCCTCCTCTGCTCTACAATCCAAGTCTCATGCAGCTACAAGACAGTTCTGGCAAGAGGAAAATTGTGCTTTAAAAATCCACTGCATGTGGAAAAAGAGATTTCTGAAAATAGTCTAGAAATACAAAATTAGAAATAAATGTCTATTTCTGGGGGAAATGTGTGACTGCAGAAGGTTTGATACACAAGACTCTCACTGCCTGTAAACTGAAGTGAAAAGAAATAGGAATGTTACCATTTAGAAGCAGGTTCCAAAAGAAAGAAGTTTTTAGGGCAACTAAAGATTGAATATTATTTTTGGGGAATATCCCCACACCCCCACATTCAGTTTCTTTGCTCTGAAATCAAGCCAGCTCTTCAAGCTTCACTTGTGTGTGTGTGTTGTGTCATTACAGTCGTGACCGACTCTATGTGACTCCATGTCCATAGAGTTTTCTTGGCAGGAGTACTGGAGTGGCTTGCCAGTTCACTTACCTACCAACAAGTCTGAAAGCTGATGGAAGCTTTCTTGATAACATTTTTTCAGCACAGTCACCAGTCAAAGGGAAGGCTGCCATCCATCTTATTGTGTAATCCACAACACAGTTAACCAGGGTGTCTTTTACTGTAAATGCACTCAAATCAAACACTAAGCCAGTGGTTCTCAACAAGTGGGTCCCCAGATGTTCCTGGACTGCAACTCCCAGAAATCCCTTCCAGCACGGCGAGTGGTGGAGGCTTCTGGGAATTGCAGTCCAGGAACATCTGAAAACCCACCGGTTGAGAACCCCTGCACGAAACAAACATGAAAAAGAAAGCTGAATTCAAGATAATACTACACATGTTCTTAGCCAAAACGGGCCAAGAAGATATTAGAGTCACCATTTAGCAGATGTAGTATGATCCTCATCAAGACTTTTGCCCCTCCATTTTCAGGTGTGTAGTGTTGGAAAATACACTATAGGAAAAGCGTATTTTACAATGAAAACACACACAACTTCCAGATGACTAGTACAACATTTGACAGTACTGTTGCCTTAAGTGGATCCTGCCACTTTGATGACTGAACCTTTGAGCTGGATCTAATTCGCTATCACAGAATCTTAATACCTCTTTGTTAAAATGCTGCTTTAATAAATATATTTATTTATTTATTTACAATATTACTTATTGCTTTTATATATTTTAAGAGAATTCAATTAGAAATGTATTTTAAAACCCACAAAGGGCACATTTTAAGAGATGAAGTCCAGAAAAAGTGGCAAGAAGTTATGTAAGCCAATTCATGAATTCCGTGTTAACAATGTGAAACTGTTAGCTACCGGGAGAAAATAATCTTAACTATTTATATTACATTGGAGATGTGATAAATTAAGCTGCCAATTAAAGGCTCAAGATTCATTATCAAAAACTCAAAAAGCATTTTAGAAGCAATAGCAAAGATTTTTGTTGCATGGAATGGCATGCAACATGGAGAGTATGGCTCTTTTTCTGTCTACTGCACCCTTCTTGGCTCAGGTGATTAACAGAGCTTGGCTTATGACACACACACACACACCAAAACCCCACACACTAAATGAAAGTACAGCATACAATAATGAAGACATTCACAGACATCACCAAAATTAATTTTTTTCAGATCATGAACAGTAAAAGGATTCAAATTTCACCCCAGTTCATTTGTAAACATTCTCAACTTGAATTCATCTTCTGACCCAACTTCAAGACTAATTCAACATAATTTTAAAAGAACTATGTCTTATACACCCCTTTACATCCCAGAAAATGTCACCAAACTGGGTCTACACTTAACATCAACAATATAAAACAGATTTTTTTAAAAAATAAAAAGTGCATTGAAAGATTTTCAGAGTATCTGTCATGTTAAATCTATAATCAGGTTCAAAACACAATAGGTATTAAAATATGAATTAATCCATACTGTACAGGCCAAACCTACTTTAAATGAAGTGTCGATGCAGGTAGCATTCAGTGGTGGAGGCTGAAAAGACACATGCTTCTGGATAAACCAATGCCTCGTCAACCGAGGCTGCTGCCAGCTTCTGTTCGACAGGATACCAGAATAAATGCATAAATACCTGGCTTGGCTTCAAATTTTGTTCCCGGTTGTTTGCAACTAACCATATTTACAGCTGTGGCACATGGGTGCAGGAGAAAGCACCCTCACACTGAAGCCAGCTGAATGCAAATGAAGTCTAAGGTCAGAAGTGACATTCCAGTGACAACTGAGGCCTAGATACATTATATGTACATACACCAACACCAAAGGTGATTGTGTGTCTCTAATGGCCATGAAGGATCATCGCACCTGAGCTGCCCCACAAGAAGAATGTTCCATCTATGGATGGAACTGCAGCCTTGCAGGAGTGTTCCAGATATCTGCCCACTCACTCTGCCATCATCCTTTTTTTTTTGCCACAACAGCCAATCTGATTTCTTCAAGAAGTTCATAAGGAAGATAACAACATCCCTGTTGTGGTTCATTCCCTGCCTTTATGTCACCAACTGGTACTTAATACCTACTAATCACATTCTGACTTTAACATGGACATTCCAGCGATTAGGACAAACTGCCACAGTCGCCTTGTTAAAAACGGCCTCTGAGGACATTTGGTTTTTCTCAAGAAGATACCTTGCTTGTTGCCTTGCAGATATATCCTGACACGAGTTTTAAAAATAGCAGACTTTGATACGATGTACTGTAGTCCCCGACTGCCTAGATGCCCTAAGCACATCCGATCTCGCCTGATTTCGGAAGCTAAGCAGGGTCGGCCCTGGTTAGTACTTGGATGGGAGACCTCCAATGAATACCAGGTGCTGTAGGTGCCTGGAGTAGGAACTGGCAAACCACTCCAGTATTCCTGACATGAAAACTCCATGGACATTGGGCCACGAAGAGTTAGTCACGACTGTAACGACACAACACACACACTGTAGTCCCCAACGCAACTGAAAATAATACCACAGTGGGCTAGGTTTCAAAGAGACAAAACAAAGCAATAGGCCATATATTCAAAATTCTACCAGACCGTAAAGTTGCTTTTTAAAATAAGATCATTAATTTGTTTTGCACAACCCACACAGAGAATGGGGGGGGGACCCACAGTTCATCATGATATACCAAAGGATGAATTCAATACTCCATCTTCACATGATACCATTTTTTATTACAATATCCAAAACAAAACAAAACAAAAAAACTGGGTATGCATGTCGCTGGGATCTCAAGGTCCTTTTTGCCTCCTTCCAAATTTCAGGAATGTGCCATCAAGACTATATTTAAAACCATAAGAAGTTAAAAGAAAAGGAAAAAAAGAAAATGCAGTTTCTTCATATAACATTCTGTGTGTCTTACTATCAATCGCACCACCATTTCTAAACCCTGATTTGTTTTCCATAATGCAAATATATAGAGATATATATTATATGTATGCACATATGTGTTTGAAGCCCCACCCACCCATCATTAGTTATGTTTATTAAACTTCTGTATTAGTGTCAATCAGCTACAGATACATATTACTTTAAGAATTAAATACATAATTGTTTAATTCAAACAAGCAGAAGGGCAAGAAGAGAAAGCATTATGTGGATGGCACATTTGGTTGTCGATTACCAAAACATTCAACCATTACAATTCAATGATTCTCTACGTAATCAGCTTTCAATGAAACATCTCTGTTGCAATTACATGTCAAAGTACGCTAGATAGATTTCTTTTACTACAATCTTACCGTAGCAGTTTAAGAATTACTATTTTAAAAAAAAATTTTTTTTAGTTAGTGTACTCTTCACAAAGAGTCAAAGAGGCAATGTAATAGTTGAGTAGAGAGTGTAAAGAGTGCTTCTAGAAACTAGGAATTTCTGGAACAAACTACTTGGTAAGCAAAAGAGCTACAGAACTCACAGCCACGACGGTTATGTCTACTATATTTCACTTAGTTAGCTGCAGGTTCAGTGCATTCAAACTGTGCCCAGTCTCTTAACAATGAGTTCTGCCAGCGGGAGCTTTCAAAACAACTTAACACTGTTTTAAATTGAAGACACCCCTTGTTTATGTGAACTAATTATGTAAACGTACACTGAAGAGAGGAGTTTAGAACCCAGGAGGAGGAGGAGGAGGAGGAGGAGGAGGAGGAGGAGGAGGAGAAGAAGAAGAAGAAGAAGAAGAAGAAGAAGAAGAAGAAGAAGAAGAAGAAGAAGAAGAAGAAGAAGAAGAAGAAGAAGAAGAAGAAAGGAGTGCTTGCAATGGCCACTTAAGTGAAATATTCAACCTGAGGGGATGTGAAACAATTGAACGTTCAAAAAAGACAACGGAAGCAAACAAGAAAGCATGGGGCGAGGAGAAAAAGAATATAATCAACAGAGCAAATACTTGAAGAAAGAGTCCGCTCTCTGACGACTATCCCAGACTGATGTCAGCTGCTCTGCTCTATAAAACCGAATTTCGGACCTAAGGCTTGTACGTTATAAGAGGCCCCTGCAGGCCTAGTCCATCTTCAATGTCACTGAAGTGCTTTGACTAGATACAACTTTTCCCCATGTTCACTGGTGAAGATAGGAGCCTTTTTGTAGTGTTCCACCAACTCATCCATTGTATTAAACCGACGCTGCCCAATGCAATAGACACTGTCCACCAGCTGCACCTTGAAATGTTTGTTCTTCCCTGGTGCCTTTAGAGATACTGAAAAGTCACTGGGCTGTGAAGAGAAGAGAAAAAAATGTTTTAAGTAAATATGTGAGTTTTTTTTTTAAAACAACAACAACAAATAACTATGCTTTCTTTACCCAACACTCAAAGAGGGAGGTGACTAGCCTAGTTCCACTGCTTTCCTTGTACATAAAGTGACCTTGACAGAGAAGAAGAGGGTGTTGTTTATCTGAAATCTCTCCGTGGGAGAAGACAGTGGAAAATTAGGACTTTTGCTGGCATGCGGCAGCCTCTTCCCTTCAGGCTCATTGCTTTCTGCGTCAGGACAAGAAAAAAAATGATGACAGGGACCCTGTCAGTCTCCTCCTTGCGGGGTGGATGAGGCACAATGAATCATGCCTTGACAGGACTTACGTAGTGAAGTAGCTGCGTGTTCTTTGCATCAGCTACTTAAAGTGTGAACTACGGTTACAATAAGCAGGATGTGTAGTTAAATAAAACAAATCTCAAAAGCACCACATGCAGTTATACATTATGGAACCTGAGCTTACCACTATTAAGGGCCTATGAGTCTCAAGAGAAGGACCTCTGTTTGTATTTAAACAATACGGCACAAAAGTCATGAATCAACATGGTGTTTAACATCATGGCCACAAGAGGGCCTTTTTCTCTTCCCACAGGAAAGACAACGACCTACGTTCACCTAGACAAGGTTTAAGAGTTCATCCAATTTAACGTTTATGTTGGCAAAACAAATATTTGCAACATCCCATTAGTTAAATATAACAGTATTAAAATCTGCTTGTCTGATTTTACTATGAAACAGCAATACTAACTTACTAGTTAAGTTGCGCATACTGGATGGCACTTTTTAAATTTCATTGTACTTGTACAATGAAAATAAAGTGTGTGTTATGTGTTATGTGTAACATTGCTTCAGAAATTTGTATCTCAAATGCCTGAATAATTTTGGATGTAAATTCCACTGTTTCGCAAAGCATACAGGTGAAACTCGAAAAATTAGAATATTGTGCAAATGTTCATTTATTTAAAAACATTTAAATATTTTATTGTTTTAATTGACATGTTAATCTTTTAATTGTTTTAACTGTTCATTTCAACTGTAAGCCGCCTAGAGACATTTAAATAGTGGGTGGCACATAAATTGTATATAAATAAAATAAAATAAATAAATGAACATAATATTCTAATTTTTTGAGTTACACCTGTATACTGTACTTAACAAATGAGATTGTGCAAACTATACTGTCTTCCTCTTTTTCTTTAATTTAAGATCATAATGTTTCTAATGGCCAGGAGAATCTTACTGTATTTTAGAAATCAGGGTGCTGATAATCTATTTGTGTAGCATGTTTCTCCATTTTTTTCAGGCAGAGGTATGAGCTAAGGCTGTACCAGTAAAGTGAAAAACAGAACTAGTGAAATATTAGCAAAAGAACCACTGTAGCATTGTAATTCTTCCTTTTGTAAACCTTTTGGGTTGCCACAATTTATTTTTCGTCTGAGAACTGGTTGATGAATATAAAACATCTTATCCATTACTCAGAATTGTACTTAAAAGCATCTCCTACTGCTAATGGCTATGCCAACATTCTTAAACACAATTTTAGTGTTAATTTTGTATTTTTTTAAATGACTTATCTCAACTTTTCAATACTACCTTCACTCTGCGGCAGTGTCTATAGCTCCTAAAAAAACAAAAAAAACAGGGGTATAAAATTTACCAGCAAACATGGCTGGCATTTCTTACTATTCTAACCCGAAGATCTGGTAATTCCAGGAACTTAGATTCTCCAATTTTAGCTTTCTTGCCAAACTCTTCTGTATTTTCTATCCATATCAACTGGCCCAAATGCCACTCAGCCTACATGTTTTCCACACTGTGTGTACACTTAAAATGCTACTAATAATGAGCAACATGAAGAACATAAATGGCAATAGATCACAGGGGTAAAAAAGTGGTGACAGCTGTTCTGTTAGCCTTGACAGCTTTAAGAAAGGATTAGACAAGTTCATGAGAACAAGGGTTTAATTATCTATGGATGCCTAAGGACAACCCCAGGAAGATCAATGCCATCTGCAGGTAATTGTAAGCAGGTGAAGACAGACCCTGAAGCAAATGGTGAGCCGCCGTGTGAGAGAGACTGGACTGGATGGGCTGTGGCCTGTTCCAGCAGGGCTGTTCTTATGTTCTCATGTTCTAATGCTCACTGTCTATATATGCTGGGTACAATCCAAACGAACCAACCAAACAACCAAACAAAAGGCCTCAGAGAGATGCTAAAACTAATCAGGAAAGGAACGGTTCAGACAAACCATCAAGAAAAAAACAAGCTTATTCTAAAAAATAAAATGTAAATAAAAAGCCTAGCAAGTACTTAACTGTCAACCTTGAGCGGGTGCAGAGGAGGGCGGCCAGGATGGTTGAGGGTCTGGAGGAAATGTCTTATGAGGAACGGCTTAGGGAACTGGGAATCTTTAGCTTCTCTAAAAGAAGGCTGAGGGGGGGGGATATGATAGCTATGTTTAAATATTTGAAAGGATGTCATATTGAAGAGGGAACAGGTTTGTTTTTCATGGCTTCAGAGACTAGGACTTGGGGCAATGGTTTCAAACTACAGGAAAAGATATTCCATTTGAACATTAGGAAGAACTTCATGACAGTTAGAACTGTTCGGCAGTGGACTATGCTGCCACAAAGGGTGGTGGAATCGTCTTTGGAGGTTTTTAAGCAGAGGCTGGATGGCCATCTGTCAGAAATATTGTGATGGGGTTCCTGCATGACAGGGGGTTGGACTAGATGCCCCTTGAGGTCTCTTCCAACTCTATGATTCTATGACATATTCTGGGAGAAAATTCTAATGTCAGAAAACAATTACAAGCGATACAAGAAGTATGAAACATGGCACCCCTGGCTACTACAATGTGATTCTGGCATGACTGCTTGTTAGATATGCAGTACGAGATAACCAATTTCTGTTTCAAGAAGAATGTGGTCTTTAAAGATGGAATCTGACACTGAAAATAATGGCACAACAACAGTCCTAGAGCGGGTGGGGTCCAAACGGCACTCGTTCCTCTCATAATGCTGCAGGACAAAAGCAAGTTCATTAAACGTAAACCAAGCGCACAAGGCTAGATGCCAGAACGAGCTGTTAGGGGACTGACATTACGAGTGCTCTCGTCTAGCAGACCACGGTGCTACAACAATCCCATCAGCAAAGTGCGACAGGAGACAAAATACAGTGCTATGGCTGCTTTTCCCTGGCAGCAGCCGAGAGCTGACATGGGAGGGGGAAATTAAAGAAGCATTGAACAGGAGATGCGTGACAGCCTTGGACTAGCTACTTACCAAGGAGAGGTAGAAAGGAAGGAATGACATAAAAAAACAACGATCATTCTTTACAGTCTGAGCTTTACGAAACACTCTTCCATTATTTCACCTTGCTTTTTATAAAAGGACCATTCTTTCAGGGACTCTGTACATTTAGAAAAAGCAGAGAGAAAGCTGTTCCTTCTCTCTCTCTTCCATCTTATTCCCTCCCACACTAATAATAATAATAATAATATTGTACAAGTATCTGAAGGTCCTGAACAGCTGCTGATGTACGTTCCCCAAATTCCCACCCTCAGCTCATATTTCAAGTCGCACAGGACACACAAAGAAAATGTAGAACTGTACTTATTTTTGTTTTCTGCTCTGCAGCTAATATTCAAAATAAAAGCCTAAGCCTTAAAAATTTTATGACACCATCGCATATAATGTACGGAGGTTAAATGTAGACCAAAATGATTTCCTGCTTCTTTCCTTGAATGTCTTCCAGGATTGTTTGTTTTTGTATTTTGGTTCTGTTCCCCCCCCTCCCTCGTTTCAGCTCTTGGCATTTATTTCTGCTCCTTTTCCCACTGGATATAGTTGCTGCTACAGTTGGTTGGCTTGCACGCAATGTTTCCCAAGATTAGACCTCTCCAGTGCCACACAGAGCCCACGGGCCCTTTAAAGGGCATGTCTGAACCAGCTCTTTCCTAGACGTCAATGCCTGTTAAGTGGGACCTCGCATATGTTGCACCTCGCTACATAGCTCAGCAGCAGCAGCATCCACCCCGGCAACATTTTGGGGAAACCTGTTGTGAGAAAGGAGGCGCACCATCCCCTCCCTCGGGGCTTTCCCCCCCAGCCAAGACTCCAGCATCCTGGGCGAAACCACTGAACCCTTAGGGATGGAGACAGGAAAGAAGGTAGTGCAAGAACCATGTGCAGTGTTTTTTTTAAAATCCTGTTTATTATACAGTGGTACCTTGTATAAAGGAATTAATTCTTTCCAAATGAAACGAATTCTGGATGCACGAATTCTTGTGTTAACCAAATTTTCCTTTTTACAAATTTTCAATAGGAATGCATTGAAAACGGAGTAATTTCTAATCACAACCATTTTTATGTTGTACGGATTCGCCCCATAGGCGATTCTGTTAAGCAAATTTCCCCTATCTCCAGAATTTTTTTAGGTTGTACAGATTTTATGTTATACAAACTGTTTGTTATACGAGGGTCCACTGTAATACTTTTCCTCTTTCAAAATACCATACTTGGAAAAAAACGTATTTAGATACTACTCCATTGATACTACACAGTTAATACAGCTTTGACCTTCTTGCTCAGTTCAGAACTGTGATGTTTTGGGGACTTTGCTTATACTTTTGTTATACATTTTCTTATTATACTTTTAGCAGCTGCATTCATTCAGCCTTAGTCGTTCCAACAGTAGTAAGGAGGAGGAGAGGAGGAGGAGGAGGAGGAGGAGGAGGAGGAGGAGGAGGAGAGAGAGAGAGAGAGAGAGAGAGAGAGAGAGAGAGAGAGAGAGAGAGAGAGAGAGAGAGAGAGAGAAAACGGGAACTGTAAACATAGCTTCAGACCCCGGGAGAGGGCTGATTGTGGGAAAGAAAGAAGATAAAGCAGTAGAACCAGGACGGGAGCCCTGCATGACAGATGAAGAAGTATCCACAGGTGGCCCGTGCAATGAGCAGAGCAGACCGTTCATCCCACACACTGTTGGGGTGGTGTCTGTCCCAGTCACAAGACAACTATGCCAACACTGGAAAAATGCAAGATGATTTTTACAAGGTAGTTTGGGATTGGAATTTATTTCCAGTTGATCGCCTCATCTTTTCTCTACTCCAATGAAAACACTTCTTTATCTGTTGCTGCTTTTTCACCCCTACTCTCTGTGGTCCTCCATTCCTTTGCAAGTATAAACCCACTACACTAGGACCCCGGTATCCGCTGGGGATTGGTTCCAGGCCTTCCCGTGGATAATGAAATCTGTGGATAAGAGAGAATGCCCGCCCGCCCACCCCCAAACTGCTGTTTCCTGACAGTAGCTTGCTTTATGGCCACTGTTTGTGACAGTAGCTTGCTTTACAGATGCTATTTGTGACAAGAGCTTGCTTTACAGCTTGCTTTGTGGGTGCTGAATTATTTAATTTTTTCCTCTGCCAACCGTGGATAACTGATTCAGTGGATAATGAATCAGTGGATACGGGGCTCCTACTGTATGCATACACTTCTCCTTCTCTAGTCCACTCCTATCTATCAAGCACATCCATTTTCCATGACGAAAACCTTCTCCATGAAGCAGCAGAACTTTCCCCCTCTCTGCTGGCCATTGGAAATCTGTCCACACCCAAAGTCTGCATTTTAAAATTATGTAGGGCTTTGAGTACTACAAAACTAACACAGTACATCAGCCCACTCCTGTTACTCCAGATATGCAGCAGTTTCCCACCTATTATCTTCCAAAAATCAGTTCCAAAAGCAGATCAGTAGTGGATCATAATTAGGGCTAAATAGGATC
This sequence comes from Phrynocephalus guinanensis, assembly GCA_037367245.1. Classification (NCBI taxonomy): domain Eukaryota; kingdom Metazoa; phylum Chordata; class Lepidosauria; order Squamata; family Agamidae; genus Phrynocephalus; species Phrynocephalus guinanensis. The sequence goes on from CM074736.1 coordinate 34,877,670, forward strand.
ATCTGCACAATCTCCCCAGATACTAACTGTCCAAGTAAAAACCCTTCTAAAATACAGCAAATAGTTGAAAGGGCCAAAATAGTTTTGAAGACTTAACATATCTAACTTAATTTCATACAGAACCCAAGGTCTTCTCTCTTTGTTTTAATCATTTTAATTAGAATGTTCTTGTTTTTGTTTTAAATAAGAATCTTGCGGGGCAATAGATAAAACGGCAGTGCTGTAGTGAAGACTGTGCTCACAATCTGAGTTTGATCTAGACTTGAGGTTAATTTAACCTCCCATCCTTCAGGGACAAGTAAATAGAGTACCCAGCTTGCAGGAAGGTGGTGGGTGGGGGAGGGGGAATATGTAGCCTGAATAATTAAGTTGTAATTTGCCCACAGAGTGCTAAGGGGTGGCATAAAAACCCAATAAATAAATAAATAAATAAAAGAAGCACACGTCACTTTGCTTTCTACTTTGCTGTTTAATCTCTGAAACCCAGCTATGCAGTCATTAGTCCCTGGCAACTCTGAACCTCCCGTAGGATTCTAGAGAATGTGGGAAATATTCTGCACCTCATCTCACGCAAGTCTTGCAAACAAAAACTGATGCTGCTATCAGCTTCTGACACAGATGCGGTTTTCAGCATTCTCACCTATAAAACCCTTAATCATTTTGCGGTCAATGTATAGCAAGTGATACGTTCTACCAAAATCAAAATATTTAACGGAACATACTTATTATTTAGAGAGTTACTTAAAATGTACATACTTAATATTCAGAGACATACTTAAATTGTACATATGGACAGTTAACTCCCCTCAGTAATAAGGTAAAGGTAAAGGTTCCCCCCGCACATGCGTGCTAGTCATGTCCGACTCTAGGGGTGGTGCTCATCTCTGTATTCAAGCCAAAGAGCCAGTGTTGTGCAAGTCCATGGCCATGTGGCCAGCCATGTACAGTACTTTTTTTTAACAGGAGGAGGGTATTTTAAGTACAAATGACTTTAAGATATATAATAAATATGTCTCCACAACTCTCTAGTCTATCTCTGAGCAGGAGCAAACTACAAAATCCTATGTCCAGACAGCTTGTAATTAACCAACTGAAGACATATATGTTTTTTATTTGGACAAAGAAAGCATTCAATTCAAACATAAGATTTAATCAGTTTTATTTCATACAGTAGGGCACTTTTTAAAAAAGCATCTTGTTTTTAAAAGCCATAGACCAGGGGTCTGCAACCTTTAAGACATAAAGAGCCACTTGGACCCGTTTCCGACGGGGGGGGAACTGGGAGCCGCAAAACCATTGCGACATTTAAAACAAATATAACACACACACCCAAAGCTCTGGGCCGCCCGGTTTCCATGCCAAAAGGCGCCTCCGACATACCTGAAGAAGTAGGAGAGGAGAAGCCGAACCAACTCCACCCCCCACCCCCCACTCCCGAGCAATTCCCCCCCCCATCCACCCTCTGCGCCGCTCTTGCACGGAAAAAGAGAGAGAAATATGCCAACTGCACGTGTGCAATGCTTGGCCCTCCTCAACAACCCCTCGGGGTTATTAACCCGCGTGGAGGAGGCAGGGCTGTGGGCAACCCCGCCACTTTCCCCTGCCTCCTCCTCCCAAATGCACCATCGTCGTCCCCTCCTCCCTGCCAAAATAAAATAAAATAGAAAATAAAATAAGCAGGATCCCGAGTGGTGCTCGCCTGCCTGCCTACCTCGCTCTGGCCCCGGACTCTCCAGGGGCCGCTGGCTGCCAGGATCCGCCTCCCCGAGCTGCTGCTGCTGCTGCTGCAGGGCGCCTAAAAGCTCACACCTGCCCGCTCTTTCTGCACCGAAGGCGGGCGGGAGGAACGGGCAGCGCCGCCGCCGCCGCTCCCCTGCCTCCCTCCCCCCTCCCTCGCTGGGATCCCGCCGCGGGGCGAACACTGTTCCCCGCACACACACACACACACACCTGCCCGCTCTTCCTGCACCGAAGGCGGGCGGGAGGAACGGGCAGCACCGCCGCCGTCGCTCCCCTGTCGCTCCGGCCCACGGGTGGGTGGGGGTGGGGTGGGCGCCGGGGGTTCCTTCCTGGCGCCTCAGTTCGGCCGCGGTCCCACCCCGCCGCCTCCGCCGCCGCTCCTGAGGCACATCCCGCCCGCCCGCCAGCCTCCGCGCTCTCACACATGTCTCAGCCGCGAGGGGGCACCCGAACCCGCTCGCTTTGCCGGCTCCCCGCCTCGCCGGCCAATCGCCGCTCCGCTCCCAGGCCCCGCGCCTCCCCTTTGGCTGCCCCGGGGCCGCTATTTGCACGCCGGCCAGCCGGCCAGCCCGCCACCTCCCAGAGCCGCGGCAAAGGTCCCAAAGAGCCGCATGCGGCTCCGGAGCCGCGGGTTGCCGACCCCCGCCATAGACCTACCTGAGTTCGTGGGAACAACCACATTTTGGCTGCTCCTCAAGTGGAACCCACCAGGAATACTACGAGTCAGCAAAGGCAACTGAGAATTAATTGTTAGCAATAACATTTGCATGAAGTCTCCCAAACCCCGCAGCTGCTTCACAAGCAAGTTTGGGGACCTGAGGGTGAGGTTGATGGAAAGGGTTTGCTTCCTAATGATCAGTTTGAAACGCTTTCAGGAATCAGGATAGAAACAGGGGCAGTGATCCCCACCCCACCCGCTTCAACTCTCCCACAAAAACACCACATATTATTTTGTACTGAAAATCTTGTAAGACATGTATTTGTTTATGCTTCTCAGGGACTGGCAAAGAACACAAAGGTGTGGCGAGCAGGAAACAGCAGCTCAGATCTTATCTCTGTCAGGAGATCACTCGATTACTTGAGGCAAACTACTGTTCCTTGGATACGCTGCACAGAGTGTCAGAGAAAGAGCGTCCTGGAACATTTTGAGAAGATACCACTTCTCCATGAAAAGCAGATCCTGGACCCTATCCTTTCTTACTTTGGAATTTCTAATTTGCCTAATACTTCCTATTTCAAAAAACATACAATTTTCTTTCTAAATATCTCTTAATAGTGCATAAACCTAATGCACTATTTTTTAGGGTATGTAACAACACCATTGGAAGTGATAAACATGAATAAACTGCTTGCTTGTTAGCTCTTGTAAAAATGCATATTTATTGCTCCCACACACATATAGACAAAACAGAGTGGCTTTCTTCGTGAAGTAAAATTAATTTGAAATATAATAGTAAAGTGACACATAGGTATTAAGTATCTGGAAATTGAGTCATAGCAACTGGACTTTCTTTTCTTGAGAGATCGAAATGTTTCGCTGCTTATCCAAGCAGCTTAGTCAGTCTCAGGAAAATCAGTGGTGAGCCCTCCAATTTATAGTTCACCTTGATTTCACATCACCCTGGTCTGAATAGGCTCATAAGTTGGACAGCGACCTGAATAGGTTCATTAGGTGGACAATGGTCTGAATAGGTTCGTTAGGTGGACAAGGCCTGTGGTATGTGCAAGTCCCACCTATGCATCACTTCTCATCGCCAATCAAGCATGGGTCGTTAACTACGGCCTTGCTGGTGGAGGTGTGAAAGGGTAGCTTGATAAGAAGTAGATAGATTGTGCCCGAGCCCCCCACCTCTGCTGAGAAAGGGATTTTCAATACACACCATGAACAGCTTCCCTGATGTCTCTCTCAAACCACCTATCTTCTCTGTCTAATACAGTATTAGAGATGGGCACGAAAAAAACAATTTTTTGTTTCCATTTTCGTTTTTTCGTTTCGTTACATAACGAAATGACAAACAAATTTTGTCTCTAAAATGAAATGTAATGAACAGAAACACCGGAAATTTTGTCGTGCGTTTCGTTTCCGTTACTGCAATATGAGTGAATTGCTTAAAATCCTAAAAAAAAACACAAAAAATTGAGATAAATGGTAACGAAATGGTAATGAAACGAACGAAAACGAAAATGATTTTTTTTGCAAAAAATTCACGAAAAACGGAAAAACGAAACAGACCCTCCAAATGACAAACGAAAAACGAAATGCCATTTTTTTGATTCGTGCCCATCTCTATACAGTATGTAAACTAATCTAGTTAATTTTTAATTTTTAATGAAGAACTGTTTATTGTGTTGATGTTATGTTGTATATTTTGTACTTATTTAAATTTTGCAAACTGCCCAGAGTTGCTGTGTTGCTATATGTTGTGGTATAAAAATGTAATAAATAAAATAAAATAATAAAATTATTGATGTCCAGTATCTGCCCACATGACCAGATTTTAAAAATTGCAGAGTGGTGCAGAACCAATCACTTAATGTACCCCACAGATTACCATATGCAGGTATATCTGCATGCAGATTATAAATTTTAATTTACACCTGATAAGCAATCCTACACAACGTATTCTCAAAGGCTTTCACGACTGGGATCTGATAGCTGTTGTGGGTTTTTTTGGGCTGTTTGGCCGTGTTCCAGTTTTTCTTCTAGAACACGACCAAACAGCCCGAAAAACTCACAACAGCAACCCTACACAACACTGGAAGCAGAGAGCAGAGCTGAACATAACTTGGCCTGTGATAACAAATTATGTAAGGCTCTAAAAAGAAAATCAGCTGTAAAGAAGCACTCAAAACTGAATGAATGGGCAATGAAAGATGAAAACCAGTTCAATGTGAGCAGCTGTAAACCCATCGGTGCTGGGATAAAAAGAGAAAAGATCATAACCTCATAAACACATTAGCAAGATGGAAACTTGAGATTAATGAGGAAAGAGATCTGGGGATTGTGATAAGTAAGCTATTAAAGAACAAACCAATAATCATCAGCTTGAACATGGGAAACCCTGTTTTCGTGACTATTAGGAGTCAAAAATGAAACTACCAATTATAAAGCAATTTCAAATATGCATTGGTGTGATCAGCTTGAAATACTGTGTATAATTCTAGTCACGATGCTTCGTTTAAAAATAATAATACACTGCAGTGTTGGAAACGGTCTCTCGAAAAGCAACTAAAATGTCAGGGAGCTGGCGTGAATCTCTCCTCAGGAAAGGTTACAACATTTGAAGACGCTTAGCGTAGGAAAAATGTGAGTAAGGAAGAGGGTCATTATAGAACTCTATGAAACGTGCACAGAGCAGAAAAGTGGGTGGAGATATAGCTTTTGCCATTGTCCTGGCATTTCTACAAAAAAGGCAATATGCTTTTTAGTTGGAGGAAAACAAGAATTGACAGAGAGGCCTTCTTCACAAGGCCATGTGTGAGAAACTGATTATGTCTGCACTTCTCCTCAAACTTTGCAATTTGTATTCAACACAAACTGCAACTGTCTACTATCAAACTCCAAACACAAAAACCTGGAATGAAATTCACAAATACACAAAAAAATGCGAGTGTGTTAAAATTGTACCCAGAAGTGTGTATTTCTGAGGAAATGTGCAGAACGCAACACTCGAGTTAGTGGGAAAATCCCTGGAAACTAGACTTGATACAATGTATATGTTTAAAATGCACTTTTTAATTGTTCACAAAAATATGCACCAGTTTTCCAGAGGACTATAAAAAATGCAGTCTGATGCAAAACTGGATCGAAATGGAGTTCATGCTGGGAAATAAGAGCCCTGAATGAAATTAAAATTCTGCCGATTGCTGAATTTTATATTTACACAGACTACAGTAGAAACCTGAAATTATCTTTCATAAGATGTGGTAATACCACCTAGTGAGCGTTGGAAAAGAAATCTGTATAGAAATAAAGCCATTAGTGGGTTCCAGATAACAGAATGAAGATGTAAGAATCCCCTTTACTGTGAAACAAGAGGGGGAAAGGGTGGGTGTCTCAAGGTGGGAGCTTTCTGAAGGCAATATGGATGACTCCTACATTAAAAACGACATTAAACAACATGTGTCTTGAGTCTGAGGCAAATTTTGTCTTTAGTCTTGTGTTCATTCTCATGCTCTATTCTATGTACAAAATACTAAGACTGACAGAGAAATAAAGAGCATTAAGCTAGCCATTGCAGACATCATTTTTAAAATTGTAGTGGTATTTGCTATTGTTACTATTTTAGCTGGATTAGTGCCAGAGGGGATTTTAAAAAAAACACACTTTGCTGATTTACCAATAGATCAATTTACCTTTGGTAATAGCTTTACCTCAAGCTAGTAGAGAAGACGTCAAACAGGATTTGCATGAAATTAATTTTATTCAGATTTTCGGCACTCCAGACCACAACTCCCACAGGCCTTTGTCATTGGCAATCTAGGCTCAGAATTCTGGGAGTTGTGGTCCAAAACATCTGGAGTGCTGGAGGTTCACCACCCCTGTCATAGACTCACGAAGCCTCAAACATAGCTCACAGTTCTTTCTCTTGATTGGTAATCAAGACAATGTTCTGTCATGTTTTACATAAACGAGCACCTTTTTAAAAAAGGCAACTGCAAATCAAATAAGGTTGTCAGTGTCCCCTACATGTTTAAGAAAGATCTCTAGTTCACCAGTCCATTGATTGCTGTTGGACCCATTTCTGGCAATTGCCCCCCCCCCCATTCCACTCACATATAAATCTGAAAACAACACTGCAGAAAATTCTATAACTCTCCTTCATATATGGGGTAATGTATTTGGTTAATAAAACGCAACTGGGGCACCAGTTTGGAGCAGAAACAAAACAAGGGATATTAACATAATTACTGTAATATGCAGAGATGTTTACAGATTTAAAACTGACTAAAAATCTAGATTTGTCATTTACAGCTGGTTAACACCAGTCCCCCCTGAAGTGGAAGCTGTGAAACCCAGAGGAAGTGGCAAGAGAGAAATGCCATCTCGAAATTGCTGAATGTTACTCAGCCATAACCAATGACACCTGCAGCAATAAAAACAATGAAGTCTTAAGAAAAGCAGGTGGCCGACATGTGTCCCTGCAAACCGTACTGGAAAATCCCAGCATGACTTTCTGTTGGCTGTGCTGGCTAAAACCAATAGGAGTTGCAGTCTAATTACACTAGAAGGAACATATTCCCCGTAGTCCCTGCTTTAAGGTAGTACAGGAGCCTTTGGCTGCAATGTCATGTACTGTACTGTTATATTTCATGACAATACTGTATTCCCAAACATGCTCTCAGGACTGGCACTCTTGCCTTTTCTGCACCAAGAATCCAACACGACTTTCCTCTGGAACCTATTAGATGTTTCTTGTATCAAAAGGCCAGAAATGGAGAAGCAAATGTAACAAACATTGAGGAAGTTTAATCTTTTGTTCTGGCACAATCTGCTCAAATGTATACTGCACTTGGCAGCGTTTTCATGTGTGCAGGGTTAATAACAGAATAAGTACAAATACAAATTGGCCAAAAAGTTTTATCCACTCAATTGAATTAAACATGCCTGACCAATTGACCTCTGGACAGGAGTTCTTTTCTGAAATAATATAAAGATGCAAATCTTCATAGAAACGTTCTTTTCAGATAGAAATCTCGCCCACTCTCAAATCAACTGAGAGGTATAAAATGAAAATGATCTAAAATTCCCGTCATGCTTCTTTTCAAAATGTCTTGTATATGTTTTTTCTAACAAGTATACTAACATGTTAATCATAGCCAATATGGGATCCCCTTTGCCACCAGAGAAATGAAATGTTGGTTTTCTCTGCTTTCCATATCCACTATGAAGCCTTGTATGCAAAAAGCTAAATCAATACTTTGCACCGTTCAAATCCTGACACAAGGACCACTTACCGAAGACTCGCTGTCTCTGACGAGGAAGTCCCCTTCCACTCCCCTTTCATTTAAAGCACATTCTGCCTGATGCCGAGTGACATTCCCATAATACCATTCTCTTCCTGCAAACCGTCCTGTAGATGAGGGCCCTGTGTAGCTTATCTGAGGCGGATGAGAAGGGTTGACGGCAGGACCATCGCTTAAGATTACTACATAGTTTTTAGGAACAAGGCCAATTTGCCCTCGGGAATTTTTACATTTCCACCATTCCGGGTCGTTTTCCGGTTTCTCGATGACTTCCATGGTCTCGCCTTTCTCGAAGTTGAGCTCTTCCTCAGTAACGGAACTGAAGGGATATAACGTCTGAACAATGTGAAGTACTTTCATGGCCTGCCCGTTACTGAGGGGCACACCCTTCCTCAAACTTAGGAAACTCGGTGAATCGGCCGTGGCCTCCTCAACTTCTTCTACAACGTAGTTTGAAGGAAACCAGCCGATTTGTCCATTGAAGCTCCCTCTCCACCAGCCATCGCTGCATTTTTCCATCACAATGACTCGAGAGCCTTTCACCAGAGACAGTTCATCCTCCCTCTCGGCCACATAGGCAAATTTAACATATGCTGGGATGTTCAGGTCATAAATCCGATCAGCGCTGCTGCCATTGGATGGATATTCTGCATCAGTACTAGGGGTCGGGGAAGCATCTCTGGCACTTGTCTTACGCTTCGTTTTACCCAAACCTGTTAAAAAAATGGAAACACAAAATAAAGTAGATGTTTCAAATCAGATTTCAGTTACTTCGTTGACCCAATACGTAACGGAAAAATATCTGAATTGTTTCTCACAACAATCGACAAAAATAAAAAAAAAATAAAAAATCAAGACAGAGAAGAATGGAACTACAATGCCAGAAAAGCTGTCAGAAGAAGCTCAACATCTTAAGGTTTTAGCAAGTTTCTTTTATTCTCAGAAGGATAGGCACTCAATGAAGCTTTAATATGCTCTTTCAGTCTATTTGTTTCCAATGTCACTAGAGACTTAACAGACATACAGAACTGTAGTCCGCGTGCAAAAGGAAATACTATTTTTAGTCTCCATTGTGGGAATAGCATCAACTGTAACTAGCCCATTTTCCATTTAGCTGCAGCAAGGGGAGGAAAATAAAATAAGTTAACAAAATGTAAAGTCAATGGTTAATAAGTTCCATCTGGCCATTTAGCTGACTCTGTTGGAAAATATATGAATAAAAATATATTCTTAGGTTGCATCCACCACCACAGCACTGCTGATTGTAAGGCCCAATGTACTTTCTATTCTGCCTTCACCCAATGATTTGCAATAGTTATAAAAAAAAAGGCAAATGCATTCTGATAGACCTCCTCAAAAGCCATCCACACCTCATTTAAGACATAAAGCAAAAAAGCAAAGTGTTCCTCTTATTTGTTGTTGTTGTTCAGTCGTTCAGTCATGTCCGACTCTTCGTGATCCCATGGACCAGAGCTCGCCAAGCCTTCCTATCTTCCACCGTCTCCTGGAGTTTGGTCAAATCCATATTGGTTGCATCGATGACACCGTCCAACCATCTCATTCTCTGCCGTCCTCTTTTCCTTTTGCCTTCAATCTTTCCCAACATCAGGGACTCAAGCAGTATACTTATATACTGCTTAGATACTGCCCCATAGCACTTAAAGCACTCTCTGGGCAGTTTACAATTTAATTATGCAGGCTACACATTACCCCCTCCAAGTGAGCTGGAAGGATGGAAGGCTGAGTCAAAGCATGAACTGGCTACCTGGGACTGAACCCCATACCATGAGCACAGTTTTACCTATAGTACATCCGTTTAACCACTGCACCATGAGGCTCCTACATAAAGGGGTGAAATCCACTAGTAAGCTGCAGCTAGGGCAGGCCCAATGAATCTGTGGAACCTGCATAGTACTTTACATTAGGAGAGCCTTAAAGACTTGGCTCTTCATGGAGAGTTTTGGTGATTGTTAAGTTACAGCATGTGTTGTGTGTCAGTTGTATTGTATTGTCCCAACCCCTTTTCTTGCTGGGTTGTATGATGTTATATTAGTGTGATGTTGACTGTTATTATATTTTTATTTTCTGTTTATTACAGGGGTTATATTGGGGCAAATTGTTTTTCAACCTGTTGTACACTGCCAAGAGTTCCCGAGGGAAAGTTGGGTGGTTAATAAGTACAAAAATAAATAAATAAATAAATAAATAAATAAATACCCACTGATTCAATTGGACTACTCAGTTTGAGACTTCCTACTGGAGTTCAGGCAATGAGGAATCAACTACTGGAAAGAAAAATCTCAACCTTTAAAAAACCTTCACTCTGATACAGGATCCAAGGTGCTTCCGGGTACAAAAAATATGAAATAATTCTGAAGTGCATAGAAACAAAGGGATAATGAAAAGTACAGAATAATAACAGGGGAAATACAACAGCATGCTAAAAATAAATAATGCTCTAAACAGTGCCATATCACCCCTAACAATTTGGTTTGACTGCATCATACCTTAATTATACACCACTTTGTGCAACTTAAACCACTGTCTGGAGAGTACCCTCAACATACCTGATGCATTCTGGCAGACTGGTCAACAAAATGCCACAACAAAAACTTTGCTAGAAGAAACAGAAGATGAAACAGCAGCTGCAGCCATAGACACACATATATGAACATGCACGTTTACACGATCAAACTCATCTTGGGGATCCCCCCCCCCAAAAAAGGAAAACAAAAATGCTTCCATATGTATGACATGTTCCCTTATTTATATGTGATTATTTGAATAATTCTAATTAAAGCCTAAAAGTGAGTATCTTTGCTCCTTGGTTAAATGGCAGCAAAAGAGTCAGGTTACTGCGCTATAAGATACAACTGCAGAAAGGCAGTGTTTCATACAATAGGCCAGTGATGGAAAACCTTTTAGAGACCAAGTGCCCAAACTTCAATTCAAAACCCACTAATTTTTTCACAAAGTGCCCATACAGCAATTTACCCTGAATGCAGGTGGCTGTGAGGGGGCGATGTCAGGTGCCCACAGAAAGGGCTCTGAGTGCCACCTTTGGCACCCATGCCATAGATTCGCCAACACTGCAATAGGCTTTACTACAATACAGTTCTACAGTCTGATCCATGTTGGAAAACTTCTGTGCCTACCACTGGACAATGTCTCTCTACCTACCTACTGCATGAAATACAAGAAAGATATAACTAAAAAAAATGGCAATTGAAAAGATAATTCTAGCAAGGAACTGAACCATTCCGCCCATGATTTTTGTACTTCCTCACTGAACTGTGAACTGTAAATCCTGTTCCATTTGGGCAGCTGCTTACTTGCTTGCTTGTTTATTCATTCATTCATTCATTCATTCATTCATTCATTCATTCATTCATTCATTTATGAGTATTTTACCCCTGCCTTGCTCCTTGGAAAAGGACCCAGAATAATGTATCTGGAAAATATGATTTCCAAATATTTAGAAAACTTTCCTTCTAACAACAATGACCAACAGAGATATTTGATAACCATGGAAGAGCAAACAACAATAATAAACAAAACAAACAAAACGGGTTGTGGCCTCGCAGCTCAAGAGAATTCTGGATGAAATAAACTATCTGGCTTCAGCTCAATCTGGCTTCAGGCCTGTTTATGGGACTGAGACAGCACTGGTTGCCTTGGTTGTCCATAACTAATTTTATTGGACCTTTCAGCAGCTTTTGACACTATCGACCATGGCATCCTCCTGACTCGTCTCTCTGAAATGGGACTTGGGGGCACTGTCTTACAGTAGCTTCAGTCCTTCCTACAGAAGAGAATGCAAAAAGTGGTGTTAGGGGAGTCATGTTCAACACCACGGCCACTGACCTATGGGGTCCCTCAGTGTTCTGTTCTGTCTCCTATGTTACTTAACATTTATAGGAAACCACTGGGGGATATTATTTGGAGTTTGGGGGTTAAGTGTCACCAGTATGTCAATGACACTCCACTCTACCTCTTGTTACCTCCGGATTTCAAGGAAGCTACTTCGACTTTAGATCAGTGCTTAGCTTCGGTAATGAACTGGAAGAGGAAGAACAAACTGAAACTAAACCCAGACAAGACAGAGATGCTTCTGGTCAGTCAAAAAGGAGATAAAGGGATAGGGATGCAACCTCTCCTACATGGGATTTCCCCCCAACTGAAAAAAGAGGTGCGTAGCTTGGGGGTGCTCCTGGACTCATCCTTGAGCCTAGATGCCCAAGTCACAGCTGTGGCCAAGAGTGCATTTGCAAAATGAAAACTAGTATGCCAGTTACATCAGTTTCTTGAGAAATCTCCTCTGGCCACTGTGACACATTTCCTAGTGACCTTCTGGCTGGACTACTGTAATGAACTCTATGTGGGGCTACCAAGGGAAAGTGTCAGGAAACTTCAACAGGTCCAGAAAACAGCGGCCAGATTGTTGACTGGGGTGGGTTACAGAGATCACATTACGCCCATACTAAAGCAGCTCCACTGGCTGCCGATCACCTACCGGGCACAATTCGAGGTGCTGACCTTAACCTACAAAGCACAAAATGGCCTGGGTCCAAGCTACCTCAAAGATCAAATCTTGCAGTATGAACCAAACTCCATCCTATCACCTTCACAGGTGCACCTCAGAAGAACACATGAGAGGGACTTCTCGGTTGCTGCTCCCAGACTTTGGAACTGACTCTTGCTCCCTCCCAGACTGGGGTTTGTTCGGCTGAGACTGGCCCTTGAAGAGCCTTCAGCTTCTGCTCCCTTGGAGGGCTTTTTAGACCAGCTGGACTCTTCACAGAGGACCCTCTCCCTCCCTTTGTTCCACCCATTTTTATATGTTTTGTTGTTTTTAATAGTTCTATGCTGAAGCTTTATATTTGATGTATTCTATTGTTGTTGATTTGATATGCATTGCTTTTGTTAGCCGCTTAGAGTACTACATGTAGTAGATAAGCGGGATATAAATACAATAATAATAATAATAATAATAATAATAACTCCCTTCAGGCAATTGCCCCATCTCTGCTGTCTTTCCAGAATGAGGGCAACTGAGGGACTTCCTACTATGTAACTTTATATGGATTACTGTACATCAGGCCTGCCCAACAGGTAGACCGTGGGCTACTGGTAGCCCGCGAAGGGTTCAAAAGTAGCCCACCGGTCATCAATAAAAAGAAGTGAGGCAATAAGTTCTCCACCCCTCCCTCCCCCATCCCAAGGACCACCACTGCCCCAGCAAAGTTCTGGGTCTGCCAGCCCACTGTCTCAGCCAAGCGGGGCAGTTCAAGGGCCATGGCACATTGAAATCTGTTCCCTCCAGAACAGATTAATTGGTTTTCAATGCATTCCTATGGGAAACCACTGCTATAGTTTAAAAAGTTTTAACTTATGAGTATGTGCTCGGAATGGATAATATTTGTAAGTAGAGGTTTTAGTGTAGTAGCCCTCAGGCACTTTGGGCTGGAAAAAGTAGACCTTGGCCTGTTCAAAGTTGAACAGCCCTACCGTACATGATTGCACTGACTGATTTCATAGGAACACCAGTGTTTCCATGGTACTTTCCATTCCTCATAGTGGATTTTTCTTTTCTTTTTGTGTACTCTTTGTAGCTCTACTTTCCCCTTTTAATATTCTAAGATCCCTCTTTTAATTCCCTGTTCTTAACTTGAATATGTCTTAAATGTTCCGGGCTGCATATTGCCCCTCATTATTGTAAGTAAAAATATTCAAAATTATATATATGGATTACTGTACATCAGGTAGACCGTGGGCTATAAAATTATGTGTGCGCGCGTGTGCATGCACGCATGTGCATGCGCACATACAAACACACAAACAGTGGAACATCGTATAACAGAAAACCCACTTAAAGGAAAAAAAATTCCAGAGTTAGGGGGAAATCGCTTAACAGAATCACCCATGGGGTGAATCTGTACAACAGAAAAACAGTCATGATTAGGGATTAATCCAAATTCAATGCATCCCTATGGGAAATTTGTACAAGGAAAATTTGTACAAGGAAAATTTGCATAACAGAATTTCATTCAATTTCAGTGGCGCAGTGGTTAAATGCCTGTACTGCAGGTAAAACTGTGCTCACGACCTGGGTTCAATTAGGGAGGTTCACTCAGCCTTCCAATTAAAAATTACCCAGCTTTGGGGGGGCAAATGTGTAGCCTACACACTGTAATCAAAATTGTAAACCGCCCCTACTTGTACACTTTGCTTTTTTTTTGCTTTATACAAGGGAAAGCTGGGATATAAATCTAATTAAGTAATGTAACAACTAGGTGGCCCTGCTGAAAAGGCCTTGTCTAAAGCAATTGCCTGACTCATTTTAATTCATGAAGAGAGCAGATTCCAATATTCTAGTAGGTATTTGTGGGAGGCTACTCAGTGTGTTATAGCGGATAGAGCGATGGATCAGCAGGTAAGAGTCCTGGGTTTAAATCCCTACTCAGCTGTGAAAAAACTCATTAGGTCTGGTGAAACTGGTAAAAAAAATACTCCATAAATTTTCACTTATCTTGAAAGCCTTAATTAGGGGTAGCAGAAATCAGTTCTGATTTGGCAGTAGAGAAGGCAGAATTTCAGGTAACTAACTGGTCCTGAGCTGTGCTCAGTTTTTTAATAAACTCAAGTGCAGTATTTCGAAATTATTGTATATACTCAAATATAAGTCTAGTTTTTCAGCCCTAATTTTGGGCTGAAAAAAGGGGCCCTTGACTTATATTTGGGTCAATACTCTTAGCCACGGAGGCAAATGCTTGGGTCGGTGGCTAAAAGTCATTTTAAACATTGCACACCGCTTCTCCTGAACACCCCCTGCATCAAGGGGAGTAGCGCACGATGTTTAAAGTGACTTTTAGCCACCAACCCAAGCACTTGCCTCGGTGGCTAAAAGTCATCTTAAACATCACACACTGCTTCCCCAGCTCACCGAGGAGGAGATGCCAGGCCCTGCTGCATTTCCCACCCTAGACTTATACTCGAGTCAATAAGTTTTCCCAGTTTGGGGGGGGGGGGGTTAAATTAGGGGCCTCGACTTATACTCGGGTCGACTTATACTCGAGTATATACGGTATATTGGAGAAGCCACTGTAGCTAGTAAAGCACTGGCATAACATGATCAAATCAGTCTACATTGATTGTTTATCTGCAGTTTACTAGTTGCACTATTAGTGCGACACGAGTAGAACTGTGCAAGAGGATTTTGGCCTTATACTCCTGAGAAGATTCAGTATGAGGGATGTAACTAATTATTAGACTTCATTCTAGGAATTCTTATTGGGGAATCTGCTCCCAGTGGAATTAAATCCAGTACTGGCCTTTTCTGTTTGCAATCTTGAACTCCACATAGCCATAAAGTTCATTGCTTTCCGTGATAGCAGGAGGCCTAACCATGACTGAAAAGAATCCTACTGAGGTCCTTCTGGTATTCAGATGCTCATGTTTTTAACAATTATTCTCCTTTTCATGATGGTAAGCATTTTGCCAGCATTGACTCATCTTTACAAAAAAAAAAGTTACGTGGGCTTTTTTCGTGCTTCTTTGTAGGAAAACGAGGCTCAGATTTTCCCAGCAGTCAGTATTAAAAGTAGTCTCTGTGTTTGTACAAGTTTTGGGCTTTAATTGCCCTTACCCAATTTCCCGCCATTACTGAAATAATTTTTAAGCTCATTTCCACAATATTGCAAGTGTTGAATTGTTGCCTATTTTGACATGTGTAATTTTTGTAAGAAGGTTGTTTATATATACAGTACACATAAAATGGTAGTCTGTAAGGCTAATAATAATAAAAAAGTGGGGGATGGTCCTTGCAGGTGGCATCAGGCACAAATTAGCTTTCAACTCAGTATAAGTTTTCATCAGGGTCAACATTACAGAGCTGTGGTTATTGCAAAATAATTATTAAAAATTCCAAAATCCATGGTCAGAGCTGCAACCCAGGTTTCCATATTTAAGGCAAGATCTAAAATAGTGGCTGCAGACTCAATTCAGATTGGATAGGTTTTAGATTCATCTCTTAGTGTTGTGGGTTAGAGTGTCTTTCCTTTCTTGTTAGAGAAAGGGCTCCCGCAATAAATTACATGCTAAAATTAAGTCTTTATTAGAGCATAGCATTAAACTAATTAAAAACAAAGTGTCTTGAACTGCACAGTAACTTATAAGGTATTAAAGGTGTCTTGTTAATCCAGCCAGGTGGCAGTAAAGAATCTGGACTGATTGCCTTTCATCTTCCCTTTTTAGAAAGTATTATGGGGTGGGGATGCTGGTTCCCAATATGATATGGGCAACTGCTTATCACAGGGCTCAAAACTTTCCATCAAGTCCAATGGAACAAAAGAAACCAAAGTGATCTCCAAAAAGAAAGGAGAGGGACTGGAAGAAGGGAACTCAATGAAGTCTTACTAAAGGCACTCACATTTGCCAGGGAAGCGCCTCTGACACTGCTACCATTTCTGAAACACACACTATACAGTATTATGTAAAACACAATACATAATCACTGCAACTGGTATTAGAACTCAAACAACAACAACCCTGGATTTCTACAAAAAGAAGCCTTTAATTAAGTCCACTGTCCATATGTTGACTCTGCATAGAGAACTATACTACAGTCCCTGATGCCAGATTGTTTACTGGTCTGGGTTATATAAAACTCCTTATCTGGAAATTGAGTCATGGCAACTAGACTTCTTTTCTCGAGAGACTGAAACATTTCACTACTCATCCAAGCAGCTTTGTCAGTCTGAGGAAAGCTACTGGTAAAGCATTCAATTTATAGCTCACCTTCATTTCACATTACTGTACTCTGGTCTGAATAGGCTCATAACAAGCCTATTCAGGCCACTGTCCAACTTATGAGCCTATTCAGGCCAGGTTGATGTGAAATCAGGGCGAACTATAAATTGGAGAACTTGCCACTAACTTTCTTCAGACTGATGAAGCTGCTTGGATGAGCAATAGCAAAAAAAAAAAAAAAGCAAAGCGTCCTGCTTATATACTGCCCCATAATACTTCACGCACTCTCTGGGCAGTTTACAATTTAATTATGCAGGCTACACATTCCTCCCCTTCAAGATGGGTACTCATTTTACCGACCTCGGAAGGATAGAAGGCTGAGTCAACCATGAGCCAGCTACCTGGGATTGAACCCCAGGTCGTGAGTACAGTTTTAGTTGCAGTACAGGCATTTAACCACTGTGCCATGAGGCAGCAAAATATTTTGATTTCTCAAGAAAAGGAGTCCAGTTGCCACGATTCAACTTTCAGATAAACTCATGTGGATGATTGAAAATCTTCACAGACATATAGCTCCCTTGTTACAGCAGCTCCACCGGCTGCTTATCTATTTCTGGACACAATTCCAAGTGCTGGTTTTAACCCACACAGCCCTAAACATCTTGGGGCCAAATTATCCAAAAGACCGGATCTCCCTCTAGAAGCCTGCCTGGACATTAAGATCAACAAAGGAGGCCTTTATTATCCACCAGACTTTATCTGCTGCTCTCACAGACCTGCTTGATGGGACCACGTGAGAGGAGCTTATTTGTTGCCACTCCCAGACTGTGGTAGAACTGGAACTCCCTCCCACGGGGAGCTTGGTTGGCACCATCTCTGCTATCCTTCTGCTTTCTCTTCAGGAAGCCTTTCCTTTAATCATTGGTGGTTTGAGAGGGTTTTAAAATGTATTATTGTGCTCTGTTGTTTTAAATGTGTTTCACTATTGATCTTAGTTACCATTTTGACACAAAGCTTGTTTAATTTTTTTTAATATTTATATATTTACTGTTTTTAGCTTTAAAAGGCTGTTTTAATGGGCCCTTGGGGTGGGGGAGGCAGGATAGAAATATTTTAAATAAACAATAAATAAATAAATCCCCACCTCCTCGGTTTCAATGCACCCAGAACAGCCAGGCCGTCCCACATTTTACTCCCTAAATATAACAATCATTTTACTGGCTTTGTTCATAGCAGTCTAGAACACTACTTTAGACCTGTTTAAGCTATTGAGCCTGTTTTACTATACGACATAAAACAAGTAAAGTTAAATGGGATGCGAAGTTAAGTTGTATGGGGAGAAAAAGTTGCCCCATAGTCTTGCTACCCTTTTCAGCCTATGTGGAGGAGAAGAGATTCAACCATGCCCTTCGGCAAGGAAAAAGCATACAGCTGCTTAGGCCCTGTAAAGTTTGCAAAGGCACACACTGCATACAGTAGTCTGTATTTGATGACAGTTTATCATATTACAGTCCATAAATAGGATTTCTTGTTTTAAATCAAGCAACCATAACATCCAAAGAGGTCAGCATTATCTTCGATACAGAAATGGAAAGACTGCCATGCTTAATAATCTCACTATTTTCCTGAAGGAGTTTCATTGAATCAGGTGTTGGAGGAGGGAGTGGAGAAAAGAAACAAGTGACATTTAATAAGTCCAGTAGCCATGACTCAACTTCCAGAAGTTACATTTAACTGAGAAAAACAGGACAGGACCCCCAACTTAGCAATACTGCTCTTCCGAGAAATCAGATTGGCTTAAGGTCATATGACATGAGCAGATGATGATGATGATGATGATGATGATGATGACGACGATGACGATGACAAAGGAAAGATCTACAGATTATCACACCGCCCCCCCCCCCAGACCTTGTCATGGTCTGGAACAAATGTGCTGTTGTGTTGCATAAATAAAATACTATTTAGAAGCTATATATTGAATATTCCCAAAATTAGAATGGAGACTCTGATACAGCTATTTCATTAGTTGCTACCATCTATCATCTTCAAAGTCAATTTATATGAAATAAGTGTGAGGATTACATAGCCTTCTAGATAATGTCAGACTAGAATTCCCATGAGCCCCGATTAACACAGCAAATATTGAGGAGTTAAGGACACTGCAAGCCATATCTGGAGTGGAACCTAGTCCTTATCTCAGCTATAGATCTATTTGATTTAGGGACTCTAGCTTCTATGCATACATATTAGGAACATCAGCCTTTTTGCATTCGGCAGGATTTATTTCCGAATGAATATACATAAAATATATTCTATGAAAGATTTATATGCTGACCTTCCACAAAATAAAGGTCTCACACTGAGCACCAAAAATCCATTGCATCAGGACGTAGAGAATAAGCAAATACAAAAGAAGGCAAAGTGAGCAACCAGATAGTGCCAAAGAGTTGGGCAAATAGCAAAAACGTGTCCATGGCTCCAACGAAATGATAATAAATAAAAGCACTTGTGCAACTAACTTGGTTGTGGGGCGGCTAAAAAAATATTGTAAATAAATAAATAAATAAATAAATAAATAAATAAATAAATAGTGTTGGAGCTACTTTGTACCACAGAGAACCCACAATCAACTGTAGCCTCTGACTTGACCTCTGTTCCTTGGGTCTATACAGCTGTGGATTAGTACAGGTCACCCACACATACCAACATTTTACTCATGGGTGACTAGTATTTTTTTACTATTTCCCAAACAATAAGCTAAAGTTCCTGAAACATATATACTGTAACAGCAGAATGAAGAGAATTGGTAGAGATGCATGCATTATTTTCTTAGAAGCTGTCAAGAACTACAAGCTTTAGATATAAATAAAGCGTAACAGAGTTAACTGGTAAAGACTTTGACGATCAGAAGCAAGAATATACATGCAACAATATGAATTACAAACTCAAGTTCAAACTAAAAAAAATACTGACAGCCTTGAATGAGGAAAATAACCCAATTATCTGTGTGATGGACAGGCAATGAGGAAGAAACCCTCTTAAATAAACACATCAGTCTGCCATAACATGCTATTTCAAAAGCATATTTAAAAGGAGAAAGAAACTCTAATGAAAGAGTTCAGTAGTCAGTCAAATAACAGAGAGAAGCTAGGTAATTTATATTTTCCTTCAATTCTCTGTTAGCCAATTGCAGTCCAATATTTAGGAGAAACAATCAAGATTGAAAGACAGTCCGCCAATGTCTGGTGTCCAGCCAGCCATGCTTTGTTGTCTGTTTGTTGTTGTTGTTTTCCTTTGCTTTTTTTTTTTAGAAAAACTAACAACTAGTACTGAGGAGGGGATCCCTTCGCAGGCAAAAAAGTTTGCCCTTGCTGCAATCTGAATCAGGATTCCCCCTCACTCTGGAACATGCAGTTTTTGCAAAGACCTCAAGGGAGCTTTCCCCTCCCATTGCATATAACATTGCATGGATGGAGCACTGGCCACTATCACCAAGACTGCAAGATAGCTCACCTCACCTACACCAGGTTCCTGGTGTGATTGCCCATGCCCCGTGTCAGCTTTGTCTGTCAAGAAAACACCAAACCAACTTCTTTCTCCTCCAATGCCAAGAGAAGCATTTGCTCCTCTAGGTTGGCAGCAGAATCATTCTGGAAACTACGGTAGTTTCAAAGAAGCCCTGCTTGGCTTCTTCCTTCCCCCAGTAGCCTTGCAGACAAAGGTAATGCTGGAGACAGAAAGTAAGTGCCATCTGCCGCTTCATTGTTCTCCAGAAGATCCAATTCAATCACCTCCCATCTGATTTTGAAACCGAGAAAGGGCCTTTGTTGTGAGATGGGCAGAGAGAAGCATGTACTTCCTACAGAAGTGGTAATGGCTGCTGCCCTGGTTGACCTGCTCTGTCCTCACAAGAGGCAAGATCCGCCACATTGACCCATCTTCTACTTTGGATCCTTGGAAACCATGAAAAAATGTTTAACCTTCTCAAACCCCTATTGCTACAGTTCTTTAGGAAACCACACATTGTACTGATAACCAAAACAGGTGTTACAATTAATAAGATTATTTTATCCTAAGCCTCCATAAGATGTTAATTTGTGCAACTAACTTTTGACTGAATCATATCAGAGGCAGTACTTGAAAGTGCTGGAATCCTCACTGAAGCATAGAAGAGGGAGGTCTGCATTTGACAACGGCACCTGCACTGTATTCACTCTCCGCTTTATTTGTGACCTGCAGGTGGATCTGCTGAAGAACATCTGCTATACAACTACAGTGGTACCTTGTATAAAGGAATTAATTCATTCCAAATAAATTTATGTTAAGCAAATTTTCCTTTATACAAATTTCCCATAAGAATGCATTGAAAACAGAGTAATCCCTAATCGTGACCATTTTATGTTGTATGGATTCGCCCCATAGACAATTCTGTTAAGCAAATTTCCCCTATCTCCAGAATTCTTTATGTTATACAGATTTTATGTTATATAAACCATTTGTTATACAAAGGTCCACTGTACCTAACACAATGCCATTTCACCCTCTTCAGTTTTCTATCAAGCAGTCATCAGTCTTTAGGAGTTTAGCATCCAGCCATCTTCAAAGTTGAAGGGCATTTCTCATGCATTTATCAATTGATAGCAAACATTTTAGGATTCACAGCTGACTGTGCAAACAATTCCAATGAAAACTATTTTGTTTGAGCTCATGTCAAGGGTTTGTACAAACTCAGGCTGCTTCAGCTGGCCTGGGAATCCCAGCTGGCCAGCATAGGACAGAACTCCTGTTTGCAAATAAAACCTCTGGATGATGTATTTATCTATGTATGCATACCCACTATTCAAAAGCCAGCAGTGACTCACAGATGTGCAGAAAGTCTGAAATACACCAATCTTCTAAATTATGCTGCATCACAGCATATAACAGTATTAACTCCAAATAATGCAAGCCAAGTTTTAAAAGGTTTTGTGCGGGGTGGTGGTGGTGGTTATGCAACAGGGTAGAGCATCCTGTAACAAGGTGTTAAGTGAACTAACACAGTGAAGGACCTCAGACAACAAAGGAAAACCTAAACAAATGCTTCACTTCCTTTGGTAGTGAAACGAGGAGAGGTTGCATCTAAAGCATCCTGACTGCTAACACGTTGCTTAAAAAAAAAACAAACACACCAAAAACAAGAGCTAACAGTGTCTAGCAAACTTTCAAAATAAACAGGAAGTGAAATAAGAAAGGGGGGAGGCAAGCACCCCAGAGACATGCAGCCTCTTTAGCTTGAAACAAGGGGGAAAGAAAAAAGATTAACTGCAAACATTTATGCTACTCATTTCAGCAATCTATGGATTGGGATTAATTGCAATATTCTATTTGTGCAATAGTGCATGAAGTACAATGAAAAATGAGATTCGTCTGCCTTGAACAGAGACTTCACACCAATAATTAGAAGCAACCTCTGAACTTCAAGAATCTATCCCCGTGTCCCTGGTACTGCAAATTCTTTTCAATTTTAATACTACTGTCAGACAGCATGATTTCAGACTGGTGATTTGTTAAAAAACAATTTTACCCATGCAATCTGTGGGAAAGGCTGTGTCCTATTTCGAATTCACAGCAAACAACTATTATTCATGCCTTCATGGCTAGACATGCATTCCACAGATGGCAGTCACAGACTACCTGAAGGATGAAGTTAGTCACACAGTGGTTCTCAACCTGTGGGTCGCGACCCCTTTCACAGGGCTCACCTAAGACCATCAGAAAAAACATATTTCCGATGGTCTTAGGAATCATGCGCCAGCCCCAACCGCAGCAGCAGCAGGATTGGGGCCCTTAGGTGCACCTGGAGAAGACTGCCACTGCTACATCCCATTGAGGGAGAGCGTGCCTGGGGCCAGAGGCAGCTGCCCAGGAGGAACCAGGGCAGGCAACTGGGGCATTGCTCCTCTGGGCCGGCCAGGGGGCCCTGCGTGCCGTCCCACACCTCCCCACTGCCCGCCTCTGCCGCCTTTCTGCCCTTTCCGTCTGTCGTCCCCCCGCCGACCCTCCTCCTCATCTGGGGATCTGGCACCTTTCCTCCTCCTCCTCCTCCTCCTCCTCCTCCTTGGAATCCCTCACCCCCACACAATCCCCAAGTCCTTGCATGTCAGTGCCTTTCTGGCTTGGCCCTGGTCTTTGTCCTGGCGTGTCAGCTGCCTGTGCACAGGTTTGCGTCACCTCTCTGCCTGGGTCACTTTCACTCCTTTCTCATATGTGCCGCCCCCTGGGCTGGTCAGTTTTACTTCAGGAAGCACCCATCCGTGCGCAGGAAGGAAAAAGCTCAGCAAAAAGGAATGCGGGTCCAGGGAATCGGTCCAGGGATTGCATCTCTCTCTCTCTCTCTCTCTCTCTCTCTCTCTCTCTCTCTCTCTCTCTCTCTCTCTCTCTCTCTCTCTCTCTCTCTCTCTCTCTCTCTCTCTCTCTGGCGATCCCCATATTACAGGAGCCTTGTCTGTCCCACTGTGAGTAGGGAAGAACCATTACGGGGAGGGAAGCGCTGGGCTTCAGGAAGGGATTACCCTAAGCCACCACTCCCCCAGCAGGCTCAAATACATCTCTGCAGCTGTTTTATCCCTTGCTTCGTTAGTTCCCCATCTTTTACCTGCTGGGCTCCAGGCAGCCTTGTTGGAACAGGGGTCTACTCGGGGGTAACAAGTGTGTGGCGCTCTCAAACCTCAGTTAAACTATATTTATGAAGTAGCAACGAAAATAACTTTATGGTTGGGGGTCACCACAACATGAGAAACTGTATTAAAGGGTGGTGGCATTAAGAAGGTTGAGAACCACTGAGCTAGTGAAAAATGTGATGGCATTTGATTTATGTAGGATGCTGCAAATATATAGTATTGGCACTACAGAGCCTACACTGGCTTTCTCTAGCCTTCCAGGCACAATACATGATCCATGTTTTGACCTAGAAATCCTTTTGACCTAAATGGCAAGTTACATATCGAGGAAATTTCCACGGCTGACCCACAGCGAATGGAATTCTTTCCTCTGGTTGATTAAAAATGCACCTACAACTATTTCATGAATGCACATGATTTTTGAAAGGATAATTTTCCAGGCAGGGGGATTTTAAGTGGTTTAACAATATGTTGAGAAGAATCAGCAAACTGCTTCTACTGCCAAAGACACTAGAGATTCAAGGACCTAGACAGCTGCTATATATTCAGATAACTTTATTTTTTTAATTATATTGTAGTTCCTAATTATGGATCTCACCATTCCATGGAAAATTGTGTTCTAAAGCATGCACATCAAAACAAGCTATAATCAATTCCTGAAATTTGTATTACCAGGATAGAAATGGCATTTATATACACCTGGGCTACAAACCATCTAAATGTGCTTTTTCTTACAATCTATTATTTTGCCAATACATGAAGTAGCAAAGAATTTCCATTCCTATAATGTGGTACAAAAGGTCTAATGTCACTATTATTCGTGCTGGTGCATCATTATATTTAGTCTATTAATCATGCCAACAATAAAAGAACCTTTATACAGCCAAATATCCTAGTATATTTTTATTATACCAATATAATTTGACCTGATGCCTGGAGGCTTAATGTCTTCAGAGCTGTGCAAGTCTCATTTCAACTAAATGGCAGAATGAACAGACAAGAGCAATGAACTCTGAGTACAATTTGGCATTCAGAGCCGATATCTCGAATGAGATCTGGGTGCTGCAGGAGAGAACTGAAGTTCAAACAGGTATTTTTCCCCCCCTTATTTATTTATTTATTTATTTATTTATTTATTTATTTATTTATTTATTTATTTGTTTGTTAGACTTGTATCCCGCCCATCTTCCCAAGGGGAACTCTGGGCGGCTAACAACAATAAAATAATCCTGGATAAAAACCTCATATCTAGTTGTGTATCTGCACCACAATCTTTCTTCAAACCCCTCTAAACTAGCTGGAGGAACATTCAGATCTGCATCTCCATTCCAGAACAAATTACTCCCTAACAGGACCGGGATCCCTGTCCCACTGCTCTCAGATGAAATTAACATGGTTCTACAAAATTACTGGCAGAGAGGGTGGGGTGGGAATGACATCTGAATCAGCACAAAACTTCTGTACTGGGATAGGAGAAATGGAAATATAACTCCACCCCACCAGGTTTACTAGTAAATGTCAGGATAGATCCAAGTGTTACAACCAACGGAAAGCTCCTTCTTAAGTTTCTCTACCATTTAAAGCAAGGGTGGGCGAAGTGGGGCCCCTCGTCATTTCAAACTCTCAATCCCCAGTTTTATTTTAAGAAAGTTAAAAATTGTTTTCTCAAAAAGTTTTGTACTTTTTTTTAGGGGGGGGGGACACTTTTTCGGGGAGTACCCAGCAACCTTAGTGGCGCGCCTCCACAATTTGTTTTTAAAAATGGGTTGCCACTAGAAGGCTTGAGAAAAACCTGGGGATAATAACACACATTATAGTAGACATATAAACAGAGAAAGAGTGAAGAAAGTTTTATTAGCAAATCCTATAGATTTTCTCAATTGTTTTTCTGTCCTTAAGAATTCTCCAAGTTTCTCTTAGAACTACAGCAGGTTGTGCTATTTTTTATATTTGTAAAATTATATGCACAGTGTTCAACTGGATTGTGTTATGATAAACAGTTAAATAATAAACTGCCACATTAATAAGACATATAGATATACTTGTTTTAATTTAGATATTGATACTTTCATGCTCTCGATTTTAAGGAATAGGAATAGGAATAAATCTTTATTGTCAATGCCCCCTTGCAGGAACAACAAAATTTCCACAGTTGGTATGTTCAACTCATAGAAAACATTCCACATAGATTTAAAAACAGCTATACCACATACAATATAACATAACATATAAGCACACATTTTCAGTTTTACTTGCATATCTGTTAAACTAATGGTTCCTAACCTTGGGTCTCCAGATGTTCTTGGGCTAAAATTCCCAGAAGCTTTCACCACTAATGATGCTGGTCAGGGTTCCTGGGAGTTGTAGTCCAAGTCCATGTACGGATACAAGGTTGGGAATCGTTGCACCATCAAAAGTCAAAAAGCTGGCTCACCTCAGGTGGCAAGAGAAACAAGTAGGAAACAAAACTAAGCAATAACCTAATTAGAGGAATAAATGTGGAAAGTTGGAAGACAAAAAAACTCTATCTAAGCTAACAGTGTTCAACACTTTGATAACCGAATGATCCAAGCAGATACCACTTAGGCCTAAAATAATTTTTTTAAAAAAATAGTAAGGAAAGTGTTAATACAGAAAGAACTTCTTAATGTAGAAGTTGGATTTTAAAAAAAGAAAATGTTTCAGAACTGAATGGTCTCTATTACTGTGATTCAAAGCTAAGACCACATCCAAGTATAAACTAGAAGTCACAAGGCCTGTACGGTCAATTTTGAAGCATCGAGTTCCAGATGATTAGAAAATAAGTCCACAAATAAAACTTTAAAAGGGTGGAAAGGGGAACTTAAAAAGGATAATTAGCCAATCTTCCAGGCCAGATAAACCATCAAACAAATTTAGGAATTAGAAAATCAGGATGTAGTCTTAACTCGCTAAGACAGCTTAGGGCCAGCTGAACTGACACTATGCCAAATGAAACTAGCCCCACCTTGTCCTAACTTTGTGCTGTCATAGCGAATGTGGCTGTGATCAGAGGAGGTATGGGCCTGACATAACTTCTTCCTTCTCCCTTCTTTTTCAGCTCTTTTGGTGTCACTAAATCTTCAAGATCAGCTTATATAAGGGACTGCTGCACGAGAGCAATTTTGCTGATGAAAGAGTCTTCCACCTAGCTAAATCCATCACTGCCGGTACATCTTTAGGACCAGTTTGTACACTAAGAGGGATTCCTCATTTGTTAAGCTTCACAATGAATTTACATGTGCAAGTCCACACACACACACACACACACACACACACACACACACACACACACACACACACACACACACACCTAGACTGAATATCAGCCAAAGTATTGTCATTAGTAGCATATATAATAATTTTTTATAAGTTTAAATTTTTGCAGGAGAAGTAGGGAGTGTGGCATTTCTCCGAAACACCACCACCACCGACAATCAGATTTTTTTTTGGGGGGGGGGGGAATACAATCGACACATCCTTTTGTATTTGATTAAATACTGACATGATGCCCACCCTTCAGGCATTTTAAGACATCTGGCTTCTTGACAAAATTAATGGAGGATTCCAAATAAGGACTCACCCAACGTGTCTTTCAGATTCTTAACCAAGGATCCTTTCTTCAAGCTGTTCTTTCTTTCAACATAATTTGATGGCACATATCCTGTTTTGTTGGCTGCATTTCTTACCCTCCACCATGTTTTGGAATCGTCTAGCAGCCAAAGGCGTTCGTTCTTCTTGATGTCAAGTTCTTGATCCTGTTGTGCAGTGTAATCCCACTTTGCTATAACAATAACTTCTTCTGTCATCTTTCATGGAGTCCCTCTGTCCTGAAACAAACGCATTCATTGAAATGGTCGCTTAAATGTTCAACACTGAAGCATGGAAACATGAAATAGCCTTTAAACTGTACAAGCCCACAAACAAAGGACAACACAACCACTACGTTTTGATGAGGCATTGAAGTACACCGGCTTCCAGAATGCACCCAACAAAGCACAGCCCAACTGCAGACAGCCCAACTGCCCCGTGGCGCAGTGGTTAAATGCCTGTACTGCAGATAAAACTGTGCTCACGACCTGGAGTTCAATCCCAGGTAGCAGGCTTAAGGGTTGACTCAGCCTTCCATCCTTCCGAGGTCGGTAAAATGACTACCCTGCTTGCTGGGGGGGGGGGCAATGTGTAGCCTGCATTACTGTAATTAAAAACTGTAAACCGCCCAGAGACTACCTGGTATGGGGTGATATATAAGCAGAACACTTTGTTTTTGCTCTTGCTAGGATGTGGCACTGTCTGTTCATTGCACCATCTGTGGTCCACTGATCCGCTTTGGAATTCTAAGTCTGCTTGAGCAAGCACAACCATGTTCATATCTGATCAGAACGCCTATCTTTCCAACCACTATCACACTACTTTCACTTCATTTACTGACATTTACCGACTCCTATTATTTAATCTGCACTATAGTTTATTTAACTACTGTTATGGGACTTTCTTCTGCAAGTAGAAACATTCATTAAAATGCCCATTCTGAAAATGTATCTACTTCACAGTCTCGTTGCAAAGACATCATATTGCAACAAATGTTATCAGACCAAATGGACAAATACAAATGCTTAGGTGTAAAAGAATACAGTACTTGCCATTTTCATGAAGGCATGAAGGTAATTTTCAATACAACAAGACAGACAATGAAAAGAAACACAGCAAGAATGCTAAAACCTGTCAATGCAGACCCTATGAGGTAAGATTTATTTATTTATTACTGAAAACCCCATATTACTGTACCTGAAGTTTAACTCAAGTCATAAATGTGGATATTTTCCAGAATACATTGCCTGTTCTTTACTGCTTAACTTGTTATTGTATTGCCAGTATACAGGACCCCAGTGTCTGCAGGGGATTGGTTCCAAGCCTTCCTGTGGATAATGAAAACCGGGGGTAAGAGAGAATGCCAGAATGTCTCCCAAACTGCTGTTTTGTGATAGTAACTTGCTTTACAGCTGCTGTTTTGCAACAGTAGCTTGCTTTACAGCTACTATTATGGGACTATTATGGGACGGTAGCTTGCTTTACGGCTGCTGTTTTATGACAGTAGCTTGCTTTGCGCCTGCTGAATTATTTGTTTATTCCTCTGCCAACTGTGGATAACTGAAACAGTGGATAATGAATCAGTGGGTACATTAGTCCTACTGTACTTAAACCAGGGTCTCTGTTGTGCATTGGTAAGTAGTTTTCTTAGTGTTCTATCTATATTTCTCTTTAAACAATTCATCAAATAACAGGGTTCCAGGAATATAAACCTGAATTAGAATCATAGGGTGTGTGGCACTCAGTTGCATTTGTTTCTCCTCTGGGATGGAACACATGAGCACAACAGAAGAGAATGTGATGTGGTGATATCCACACCTTTCAAGTTCCAATTGATTTTTCCACTGTCGTGTTAAAACAGAGAACACAGACTAAGCAATTCAAAAAACATTCCCTTACTAGCCGGGTTTCACTTAGTACTTTAATTTTAAAATAAGGTATTTGATAATTGCATGGGGATGCTGCAATAACCTACTATTTATAAGGGCAGGATTTCTAGTACAAGACAGTATTCGAAAACCTTTTGCTGAAAAATCAGTGTCGATGTTTTTTGTGCCATAAAGTGTCAAACGGTTGTTGTAGTAGTAGCAGCAGCAGTAGATGCTGTTAGCCTTAATAAGGTGTTGAGACTGAAAAGAAACGAGTTTCCCGTGACAGAAAAAGCAATAAAAGAAAAAGCAATAAAGAGACAGGTAAGGGTAGTGTGGCAAGGGAATTAGCAGGTAAAACATAAAATTTTGTGGCTATGAAGGTCAAAGCATCAGCCAAGTGTTATGAAAACATACAGAAGATGACCCACAAATAATGTTATCCCTTTATGGGAGAAATACGAACAAATCAGTAGAATGCCTCCAAAGGACCAAGCATGCAATCCAGCATCAGATCATGAAGAATTTGTCATCAGTAAAGGCAAAAGTGCCCATGAATCCACCCAACTGCTTGTTAACAAGCAGGAATGCACCACCGAGACTTACATGATTTGCCTCACACAAGCGTAAACCCACAACATTGATATATTGCAAATTGAAGAACTAAGATTTGCACCCTCCCCTGTAGTTTTTTTTTGTCTGATGTTTTTATGTGTTTTTTTGGTGTGTGTGTGTGTGTGTGTCTTGAAATACTTAATGAAGAATTTTGTCTTAGTGAACCTAAATGCTTGTTCATGTTTTTGTGATGTTTCTACAAGGTCCTTTCGCTTCTGGATAACCAACCAACAAAACTGGCAGATGAAAAAAATGGATGTGGAACACCGGGTACACAGCTGTACCCCTATTTAAATCAGCCAAACATTTCCGCTCTGAGAATTACGCAACAGCAAAGTTCAAGTTCTGAACAAAACCAGCACCCGGCAATTGCAAAACAGACAAACTGCAGGTCAATAACATGATCTAGCCATAGGGAGATTATCGCTGAACCTGCTCTGGATCCACTTATTGTCAATACACATTTAGATTAATTTAAATTATTCTGAGCAAGGGCAGCTGAAACTCCCCATTATCAGCAACTCTAGTGTCATCAGGAAGAGCTGGGTGATTATCATCGGTAGGGGCAACTTGGGGACAGGACCAAACACAACATTGATCATTAAATTGATCAATTCTCTGTTCGAAAAAAGCCAAAAGAAAGAAAAAAAGGAGAGGCCTTGAGACACGTGACAAGGGGCTCCAAGCTGCAACCACAATCTTACAGAATTTGGATATAGGAGGGCTAAGTAGGGTTTTGTCTTAGATATCACACATTTCTTTGAAAGTGTGAAAAACCCCCGCAGTGAGAACAGAGAAAAATAATGTGCCAACACGTTTAGAAGAGACATTCTGCAGAAATGCTGGGACTCCTGCAATACAGCCTCTTTGTTTGGTCAGTGACTGCCACAAAGTGACTGCAGAAAATACATGGGTAAAGTCCCGGAGTCTGCCAGTTGTATCTTACCTCGGTAGGGGTGAGTGGGAATTATGTTCACAGGCAAATGGCTGCTTTTGCACCTACTGTACAGAGACAAAAACCTATTTACTGTTCTGTGAAAAAGAAAACATACCTTCCTTACATATCAGGACATAATAAAAATCATCTGATCCTTAGCAAGTCTGAAAACTAGATACATATAACATCAGATGGAAAACAGCACATTGTCAATACCTGTAATTATTTTACAAAAATAAAGCTAAAATGGAGAAGCCATGTGTGGAAAAACTACCCTTATTACTTCCATAGGAATTAAGAGACTAAGTAGAAGCCAGGTTTGACAACGTCTGTTTGGACAAACTAAGGGACTTCTGCAGCACTGTCCTTTGAAAAGATGAATCTAAGTGGAGCTGTTTGGCCATAATGCACAACACCATGTTTGGTGAATACCCAACACAGCATACAAGCACCTCCTACCAGCTGTCAAGCACACAGTGGTGGAGAGATGATGATTTGGGCTTGTTTAGGTGCCACAGGATCTGGGCAACTTGCAGTCATTGGGTCAACCGTAAACTCCTCTGTACAGCAAAGTATTCTAGAATCCAACCTGAGGTCATCTGTCCAGCAACTAAAGCTTGGCTGAAACTGGGTCATGCAGCAGGACAATGATCCCAAGCACACCAGCAAATTTACAACAGAATGGTTGCAAAGAAAAGTATCAAGGCACTGCAAGGGCCCAGCCAAAGTCCAGACCTCAACCTGATTGAAATGCTCTGGCAGGACCTTAACACTGCTGTGCACAAACAAATGCCGGCAAACCTCAATGAACTGAAGCCACGTTGTAAAGAAGAGTGGGCCAATATTCCTCCACAACAATGTGAGACACTGATAAAGTCATAGAGAAAACAATTACAGTGCACCCTCGTATAACAAACAGTTTGTATAACATAAAATCTGTATGTATGTATGTATGTATGTATGTATGTATGTATGTATGTATGTATGTATGTATGTATGTATGTATGTATGTATTGGATAGGGGAAATATGCTTAACAGAATTGTCTATGGGGCGAATCCGTACAACATTAAAATGGTAGCGATTAGGGATTACTTCGTTTTCAGTGCATTCCTATGGGAAATTTGTATAAAGGAAAATTTGTTTAACATAATTTCATTTGGAATGAATTAATTCCTTTATACAAGGTACCACTGTACTACAAGTTAATGCTGCTAAAGGTGGTTCTACAAGCTATTGAATCATAAGGTGCACTTAGTTTTTTACACATAACTTTGCCATTTTGTCTTTATTTTTGTAAAATACATCATGACACGGTGTAATTTGTCATGTGGTTGTTCATCAGAGGTTGTATGCACCTGATTTTCAGACCTGCTAAGGACCAGAAGATTTTTATTACTTCCTGATACATAAAACCATAGAATTCTTTTTCACATGACCTTATATGAATCAAAAGCAAAACTGAGGGAATTGACAATGTGTCCAAGTCTCCAAAAGAGTCACACCTCCCCCCCCAACACAAAAAAATACCTGAGTCGAGTCTGAATCATGACATTGGTGGAACTTGAGTCAGGCACTAGAGCAAGTCAGAAGCATGATCACCACCTTCCTGCTAACAAAGTTGGAAGTCAGTCTCACCTTTGCTCTACCAAACCAATCCTGCCTAGGGCAACCCCTCTCTTTAACTGTGCTTAAGCAGGAGATTGGCATTTGAACCAAGGTTTTCCTAACAATGTAGACATTAATAAGTCAGACTGGACAACCTATGTTCAAGAAAATGTAACCCAGGCTGGGCAGCAACTTGCCCTAATTTTGGTCCCCGCTGTGTGGGGCTCTTTTCTCACAGGTCCTGCCGTAACCATGACAAAAAGCGGTTGTGACGGATGTGCGGGGGTGGGAAAGGACCCACCTTGAATCCTTTTGGAAAGAAAGAAAGAAAGAAAGAAAGAAAGAAAGAAAGAAAGAAAGAAAGAAAGAAAGAAAGAAAGTTTCAGAGAGGGTAGCCATGTTAGTCCTTTCAAAAACTGCAGGCAAAAATCAAAGAAAAATAAAACAAAACAAAAGACACAAAACATGTGCACCTTAAAGACTAACTTTCATATTTTAATGTAACATTTCGTGGACGTGTCCACGAAACATTACATTAAAATATGAAAGAAAGAAAGAAAGAAAGAAAGAAAGAAAGAAAGAGAGAGAGAAAGAAAGAGAGAGAGAGAGAGAGAGAGAGAGAGAGAGAGAGAGAGAGAGAGAGAGAGAGAGAGTCAAAGAATGAGCATATGCCATAGCTGGTACACCAGGCATGTTCAAACTTCGGCCCTCCTGATGTTTTGGACCACAACTCCCAGAATTCTAAGCCTGTATTTCCAATGGCAAAGGACTGTGGGAGTTGTGGTCCAAAACATCTGGAGGGTCGAAGTCTGGACATGCCTGTGGTACACTGATGGGCAGACTCCATGCTTGGGGAAACTTTTTTCGAGAACCTGCAAGCACACTCTCACAGGAACCTTGTGTAATACAGAAAATTAAAGAATTCTGAGCTGAAGAATTTGAACACCGTAACAAATGGAACTTGTTATCCTTTGGTTGGAAAATCCCTTTTGGGACAGTTACCTTGCATTTTCTTCATTTTAAGAGAACAATTTATCATCAGGGTTTAAATCAGGCACTGGTCCCCCAATGGTTAATCAACTGGCAATCAGAATTCCTTCCCAAGGGACAGTAAATCACCCTGAGGTAGACTAGAAGATCCAGATTTATTTTCTGCCCATGCCTGAATGAGATATGGAGTCCTTGTTTTCAAAAGAACTTTTAAAGCCTTCTCTTTGATCATAAAGCATTTTGTAGGTGGGCTGAACAGAACATGAAACATTCTGTGCTCATGAATTTGAAGATGGGACACTGTACATACACTAATGATTTTTTGCACACCTCACCAACTATATATAGCACCAACTATATTTTAGTGAAGTATTTTATTTGCTCTGCCTTGTTGTAAATACATACAAACTCCTAATTATCATAAACCTCGCTGTAACAGGATTATGTTCAAACCGTATCTTTATTTACAACTAAGCAGATACTATTTCAAGTTTAAATTTTTCTGAAAGGACATCACCCATTCTATAGCAATCAAGCCAAGATAAATATTGTCAAGTATCCTACCTTTTTCACATTGTTTTTGTGAAATGCAGCTGTGGGCGCTCACACCTAAAACATTTTAATGGCAACGTTAAGCAACACCTGCTCACTTATGCCAGTGTGCAAAGCAGCTGATGAAAACACAACCACTCCAAAGAACTTGCACATCCTCTCTCACATAAATCTGCTTACAGGAAACCTCAAGTCAGCGTGCCCTTGAGGCAACAACCAGCTAAGCAGCACATCTAGAAAAAGTCTGTGCATGCACCACTCAAGCTGAAGTACTTTTATGAACCTCTATTTCATATCCATGGTCCTAGAAGGAAAACCTCTGAATGTATTCAAAACATTATGTGAACACTAAGCCTTCAAAAACGGTTAGTAACTATATTAATAGACATAGTTTTGGAAGAGGTAGCCATGTTAGGCTGTGCAAGCATGTCAGACAAAATCCAAAGGGGGAAATACAGTAAAAACAAAAGAAAACAAACAAAAGAAAAGAACTTGTGGCACCTTCAAGACTATTATATTTTGAGCTTTCATTTATCACATCCACTTCTTCTGGCATATGGACTCAAATGAACTGCATTCTGCTTATTGTGGCTTTTCTACCTTGCAAGTACGACTGAAACAAAAAAAAAGACAAGAAAAGAGAAAAAAAGAGGGGGAGAAAACAAGTGAAAGCAGTATTTCACATATATCTTTATTGTTAACGTTTTATCCTATTTCAACCAAAATGTTTACTATGGGTTTCACCCATGCATGGTTTCAGCCAGCAGAAAGAAACACACCTTAATCAGCACGCTGAAGTCATGTGTGCCTGAGGCTACAAAACAGTCCATCAAGATGACAAAAACAAGTGCTTCCGAAAGAAACAACACCCTACCACTGGAGAAAACAAAAAACAGCTTTTCACTTATTTTAAGCTTGCTTTCCTTCCAGCTGATTTGGAATCATCATCCGATGGCCCAACCCGTAATTCTAGTGCACTGTTCACCGCACTGGCTACCTGGGGCCCACCAAATTTAAATGCCACTCTATGTTTCTAGTTCACCAGTTAATTCATTCTTAATGTACTGCAACACGACACTGAGATAGACAGCTTCTTTTAATCAATATTCTTCTCTTCTCAAGGAGCAGTTGAATTTCAGTAAACAATCATTTGTCCCTCTGCGGTCACTTTTTTGGAGTGTTATATTTTATTTTAATGTTTTAACATTTCTATACTACCTATCCCCTTTTCTCTCAATTGTGCTATCCTCTCCTGATACTATGAAAGCGATACATAAGACCTAGTATTCCCAGCACTGAATCAATGGCTACAAAAGTCAATAAATCAAGCAAACAATTTCAGAAAGCTGTTGTGCTATAATAACGTAAAGAATAACTGAAAGCTCCTAATATCTGGCTATGTTCTCAGGCAAAACATTTTTGAAATCTTCCAAACTTCCATCTTTGTATCTTCCATAGAAACAAAGAAATGCCCTTAAATCCCACACAAGACAGATGTTAGTCTTTTTTTTTTTTTTTTTGCAAATCTGTCTTTAAAAAAAATAAATAAAAGTACTTGTCTCTCTTTGACCGTAAATACTATGGGGACCCTACATGTTTATAAATTGGGCATTAATTTTTATACGGCAATGTTTTACTGAATCTGAAACATTTTTGTTTGTTTTTATTTTGGTTTTTAAAATGATGGATGTGGCTTTGCATGTTTTGTTAATAAGTAGAATAACTGCAGGGCAAGTGTATTGACCAACATAAGGAGTTCAGACAATCTTGGTGCTGTGTTCCAGTCTTCTCTCTCTTGTGCCCAGTGCTTAATACTTTTTCCTCTCCCAACACCCTCCCCAATACTAAAGTGCCTCAATTTATCCCTGCTGCTACCCAGTATGTATGTATGTATGTATGTATGTATGTATGTATGTATGTATGTATGTATGTATGTATGTATGTATGTATGTATGTATGTATGTATGAATGAATGAATGAAATTTATATACCGCTCCATCTAGCTGCACGACTTCTCTGGGCGGTTTAGAAGGTTGAACAAATATCATTCTGGATGCACAATTAATAAATAATCCAATAATAAAAACATAATAAGTAATAAGACCAAGAGTCTCCCTTGACTTCTTTTGCAGAGGGGTTTAGATCTAAAATTTATTCTCAAGCATAAAAATTGTCCTTTCCAGATTCTTGAGATCTCCAGAAAGCCAGAATGTGTCCCTGCAGAAGATTTACAATCGGAGGCAGGCACTGTCTCAATAGAAGTTCAGCTTAGTTCCTTGCTTTTAGGTACTGGCTTAAAGCAGTTTATGCTACTACAAGATAACTAAATCTTCTTGGATTGACATTTTTACCAGTTCATGGTATAAAATATTCTCCAGTATACAGTAATTGGGTTTTTCTGTGTATTTTCTATACAACCAAGAGTGAAGGGCAGTAACTTTTATTCTAAGAAAATGACTCTTTGATATTGACCTCCACTTATCATAAAAGGTTCTAAAATTTGTTCACCCTTACATTTCAGTTTAAATGCTGAATTTTGCAAATATGGCAGATATTTTGGAAATCTGACCATTCCTATGTACTGTCCTGCCTTCTCCTGAGTGAAAAAAGGTTATCAAGGCATCGATATTTATTTATTTATTTATTTATTTATTTGATTTATATACTGCAACAATCTAGCAAAAAAGCTACTCTGGGCGGTTTACAAACATATACAAAATACAGAAACAGATTAAACAACTTAAAATAGTAAATAAAAACTAATCTATCAAACCAAATAATCAAATCATAATAAAAAGAATGAGTTATGGCCTTGCCCTGACACAGATTCTGAACCTCTAGAGCAGGCCAGCCCAAAGTCCGGCCCCGGGGCCAAATCTGGCCCGTCCCTTCCTTCCCCTCCTTCGCCCCATTTTTTTTAAAAAAAAATCTTCTGCCAACACTGACACTGCTGGGAAGCTTGGGCGGCTGGGCGGTCTGCCGTCACAGACACCCCAGGGGAAAGTGTGGGGGTGGGCAGGCCAGCGGGCCTCTGCCACCGCCAAGGAGCTTTGAGGTCGGCTGGCGGGCGAGCCGCCGCCACTGCTGGGGAGCTTGGGGGGGGGTGCAAGGTCGCACAGATCACTTCTTCCAAGGGGCGACCTGCGGCCACGGCTCCCTGTGCTTCCTTTGGCCCCCCTTCCTTCTTTCCTCCCTCCCTTGGTCCCCCCCTCCCTCCCTCCCCCCCCTTGTTCCCCACTTTCCTTCCTTCCTCTCTTGGTTTCCACCTCCCTCCCTTGGTCCCTGCCTTCCTTCCTGCGGGTGGGGTTGCAAGGGGTCAGTGGGTGGGGCTTATGGGTCAGTGGGTGGGGCTTGCAGTGGGGTGGCAGGGTCGGGGAGCAACCGGCCCTTGACACATTCTCAGCCACCAAATCTGGCCCTCCTTACAAAAAGTTTGGGCACCTCTGCTCTAGAGAATGTTTTCATTATACGTAATTTTATATCATATTTCCTGGTAAATTCTAGACTGGTATCTGAAATACTTTCTGCCTAATTCCAACAAGCTAATCAACTTTAGTGGCCATGTTCCTCTTCGCAATTCAAAGAATGTGTAAGATGACTTCTTCCTTTGAATTATAATAATTATTTTTTGCGACTAATATCATCTGGTTTTGGTCTTTATCTGTTTTGTTGGGTCTATAATTACATCATAAAAGATCCAGCTGCAGGGGAGTGGTATCAGAAGAAAGATACTGTATCTAGTCTCGTGCGCTCCCAGACGCATCTGGTGGGGCCACTGTGAGATACAGGAAGCTGGACTAGATGGGCCTTTGACCTGATCCAGCATGGCTCTTCTTATGTTCCTGAGGGCAGGTTGGTTTTGTTTCTGTTTTTGTCGTTTCTTTCTGTCACACTGCTAAGTATCTCAGGCTAGATGAAAAGAAATTAAAAGTTGATAGGAAATAAACGAATAAAACAATATAGGGTTATTCAGATATTCTCACCTGTTATTTGTAAGATACTTGAATAAGAATGGACAGCTTAGACGGATTCATGATTTTTGTTTTATTCATATAACTCCCATCAACCTTAGCCAAAACAACCTAGCCTGAGGAACCAACGGGAAAGGATGAAACGAGCGATGGTCCACAGCTTTATCTGGAGAGCCAGACTGCCTACACCTGTCCTAAAGTAACTACAAATACATACTGGGTTGGTAGTACAGTAACCCCCTGCCATTTCACAGATCATGTACTGCGGTCCTGCAATACCGCGGACCACAGTACATGCTGGGGCTCCAGCTGGTTAGTGCTGGGGTGGCGGAGAAAAAACTTTATTCCCCCACCCCAGCCCCAATGAGCTGGAGCCCAGGGTGTGGGGAAGGGGAAAAATGGTTTTAAAAGCCTGGATTTTTTTTAAAACCTCTTTTTCCCTTCCCCAAGATGGACCGATCCCCTTCTGTCGCTCACCCGGGCTGCTCCAAGAAGGCTTGGCGCACCCCAGGTGAGCGGTGGCGGCAGACCCGATCCCCCTCCGTCACTCACCCGGGCTGCTGCAAGAAGTCGGAAATGATTTTTAAATGGGCGCGCTGCTTCCTCCTCCCCCCGCGGGGGCTCCGGAGAAAAGGCATGTCCATTTTAAAATCCCTTCCAGTCCCGGGCCATCTCCACTGAAATTCATTGGCTCAATGCATTTCAATGGAGATTGCGGGGGAGTGCTGGCCCCAAGCCTGCACCAAGCAGCTGATTGGCACTGGCTGGGGTTGGAATGGCCCTGCAGCAAGCGTGGTGGATCAGATCATCCACTTCCCTTGCACTGGCTGCTGGAAGGCTTTTACAAAAGTCTTCCCGCAACCTGGGAAGCAATGGTGGCGCGCCCCCCCCCCACCTGCATCCACATATCGTGGATTTTCAGTCATTGCGGGTCAGGTGGGTCCCTAACCCCCACGATAGGAGGGGAGTTACTGTAGTATAAGCCATGAAATTAACTTGTTTTGAGGAAGCAGAGTAAGAGCATACAGGTAATCAGAGACATACGAAAAATCTAAATGTTCAGAACCATGTTTAAACATCAAGAAGGTTTGAAGCTGAACAAATGCTAGAATTACACTGCAGCCAAGTACGCCTCTCACAAGCAGCACAAAACTGTACTAAAACATTGCTTCTACATAAAAATAACCTAACCTGTCCCGACCTTTAAGAGGGGGGGGGAGAGGCTAAGGCTAAAAACAGCACTCTAATATGAAGTGTAGGCAGAGAGGAGGTATGTGTAGTTGGCTGCGCAGTACTTGCAAGAAAAAAAAGCCACAACTGGAAAGACTATTCAAAGCAACCATGTTCAGACAGTCATTCTGAAATAAAAAGCAAGAGACAGGATGGGAATGAATACTGATGAAACCGAAAGTCCAGGGTGAGTCTCCACATTTATGTAGGTATAAAATAAACAGACAGCTAATTTGGAAAGCAACGTGGAGTGTGATATATTCTATGACAAGGCCACTACAGAACACAACAGAATCCACACATACAACACAGTGTTTGACTGGGAATACAAGTACAATAGCCAACCTTAAACCAGCTAAGCAGCACTGCTAGTTGCTTTGTTCAGAAAGTGAAGTGTCAAGCAATGGAATAAAACAGAAAAACAAATGGAAGGATTTCCCTGTTTTTCAAAGTTGCATTTGTCATTCCTGTCACAAAATGGAAATTTCATTCTCTAAATGAATCTCAGTGACCTGTCTGCACTTGCCATCCAAAAACCTGTGAGCAATCTGTGGTTTGGGTTTGTACTCTAATTATTCATCGGACAAATTAGAAGAGCACCCAGTAACAACGAAATTGTCAAATAGCGTTTCTCACTAAAACCGAAAAGCAACTGTACTGTATTTGTACCCAAAATGATTATTTCTATCTCTCCCTCCTAGATTTGCAAAACAACTGCTGAGATGGAGATGGCTAACTCAAGGCTTCCAGAGGAAAGTCTCTTCCCTTCCACCATAAATTCGTCTAGAAAGAACAGGGCATGATAAATGCATTTGTCATTGTCATTGTCATCTTAGAACTGCAGAGCAGGAAAGGATCCTATGGACCACCAAGTCCAGCTTACGGCCCTGTACTATTTTTTTTTTTTTTTTGTAAAGAGAGAGGTGAAAATTCCATACAGTCAAACAAAAGATCAGAATCAAAGAGAAGAACACAGCCAGTTCAGCTTGTAGAACTTCTCCAAAATATACCAACTCATGGTATGATAAGCAGTCAAGAAAGAAGTATGGTATGGCAGATGAAGCACTTCAAAAGCTCATCCAGATTTTTCAGAATCACAGAAGCTTGAAGTTCTGGCCAGATGAAAGGTGTCAAAAGGTCCTCTCTTCCTCTATCTTTCCCTAAAGGGAAAGAGAATTCCAGGTGCCTTAGCGATCTCCCAACGTGATCAACTAAAAGGCCCCTGACGCCAGAGGCAGTGGCAAATTCTTCGAACTATGAGTACAGGTATAAGCTAGTAAAGCAAAAAGCAAAGTGTTCTGCTTATATACTACCCCATACCACTTCAAGTAGTCTCTGGGCGGTTTACAATTTAATTATGCAGGCTATACATCCCCCCCCCCCCCGGCAAGCTGGGTACTCATTTTACCAACCTCAGAAGGATGGAAGGCTGAGTGAACCTTGAGCCTGCTACCTGGAATTGAACTCCAGGTAGTGAGCACAGTTTTAGCTGCAGTACAGGAATTTAACCACTGCTCCACAAGGCTCCGTACAATTCATTTTATTGCCTTATGATTTCTATATGTAAAAGAAATCATAATATGAATTTAACCTTGATCTTACATACAACAGCAAAACTCCGAAACTTCCTATACTTCTAGTTACAGATTCTCTAGAACAGCATTACTCACTTTCAACAGTATTTTACTATGCTGTCTTGAAATGATCAACTTTCGGTTCACTATAACAAAAGCCTGCCTTCTATCAATGTTGCAATTGCTATATCCAGGTATTTTAGAATGCAAATAAACCATAATTTGAGGAGGAGTACAAATCCTATGTGGATTCCATAGGATTACGTATGTGTACTGGATCACACACTTGTTTAAATTTGAAGACATTTCCAACCAATGTTAGAGACAACTGTAGAAATGTCTGGATACAAACTTCTTAAAACTTCTAGTTGATCATTATCTACTAAGACTTCTATGTAAGATCTAATATGCTGCACACTTGCCCCATCTCATTAAGCAGCAACCAGAAATTCTATTTCAAAGAGTCAAAGTCAAGCAGAAGCCAACAAATTGCTTCTAATAGCCTGCAGAGGTTCTGATTAACATGAAGATCAGAGTTGACCCATCCCAGAGTTTCCCTCCCATGCTCAAACAAAGACACCAAAGAATATTGCCTCGACAGCTGGAAAATACAGCTGAGCGCAGACAAAGAAACAAAGGCTGCAAGAAATGGATCCTCATCTTCATTTTGCACAAGGCACACAGATACACAATTTTCTTTAACTACTCCACATACTCTTGGAAGCAGTTGGCTCAGTCTGACTGCTTGATAGCCAGAAGATGGTGAAAAACAATAGCTGCCGACAGCTTGGGCTGGAGGTATCATGATGGTGCTGGCTCATGAGGAGGAGGACTACCCATACTCCACAGATCAGAAACAATATACCATAAGGGGATTCTATCTTTATGTGACTGACAGGGGAGCAAACCACTTTCCACTTTAGATTCTGCCTGATACACCAGCACTGAGTGTAGAACTCAGCAACAGAATTACAGTGGCTGAGGATAAAAGAGAATATGGTAAATACCAAACAGTAAATAAATAGAGAAGAGAATAAAGTGTTCTGCTTATATACTGCCCCATACCACTTCAAGAAGTCTCTGGGCAGTTTACAGTTTTTAATTACAGTATGCAGGCTACACAATGTCCCCCCCCCCCAAGCAAGCTGGGCACTCATTTTACCGAACTCGGAAGGATGGAATGCTGAGTGAACCATGAGCCTGCTACCTGGAATTGAACCCAAGGTCGTGAGCACAGCTTTATCCGCAGTACAGGCATTTAACCACAGCGCCATGGGGCTCCATACTATACTAGATATAGGGAAGATAAAAACTCTGGCCCAGAGAAGCTAATAATGTCAGACAATGGCTAGATTTGCCATAAGTCAACATCATGGCTTAAAGCACTAAAATAACACAAGTAAGGGGGGCTAACTGGGTCACAACCACAGTGTGAGGTAAGTGAAGATCCTGCTTGGAACCTTGGGGTGCAGTGACTAAACTGCATTATGATAGCCACAACTCTGTTCATGACCTAAGCTTGATCCCAGTGGGATCAGGTAGCCTGCTCAAGGTTGACTCAGCTTCCCATCCTCCCAAGGTCAGTACATAAGAGTACCAAGATCACTTTGGGGTGGGGGGTTAATGTGTAGTCTACAGAATTAAATTGCAAAACTGACCAGAGAGTGATTTAAGCACTATGGAGCAGTGTATGAGCAGCACACTATGATTTTTTTTTTGCTTATTGTATTTGTAAATAGTAAACAGAACAAAGGAGACATGTTCAATCTCTGGTCTGCTGAGGCAAAGCAGACTCTTCTTAAGGGCTAGGTGGAAGAGAAAAGGACCTGCTACAATAAAAAGAGAAGAAAAAGCCATTCCCATGGCTCTCATATTAGCACACAAAGGATTTGCTCTCAGTTTTGCAGGATTCTGTAGGATTCTGTATAGTTATCTTGGTTTATCTATCTTCCCTAGCTCTTAGTCAGTACCACACCAAAAAAACAGTTCTTAAATGGGCTTGTTCAAGCTCTGACTAACGTTATTCCTTGAGCTCCAGCCTCCTCCAGCATGACATACTGCTGGTAATTTTTGAATTTCCCTCTGTAACTTTGTGTAGACAAGGCCAAGCCCTGACCCCTCCCTCCCTCTCCAACAGCATACTTTTCAGTCCCTGCAAGGATCAGTGGAGAAAGGATGATTCAAGGCGGAGTCAATCTGGGCAGGCAAATCACAAACAATACTATAGAGTACTGTGGAAAATATGCCCAGTATTAAAGTGATGTCAAGCAAAAGAGTGCACTCTGAGGGGATGTGGGGGGGGGGGGGAGGAAACCCGTAATTGAGATCTGAACAGTATTGATTTAAATTAGACCCACCCAGTCTGCTAAAGATCGGCTTGTGAATTTGAAAGACAGAAGCTTTCTTCTAAGTCTTGCTTCTAGATTTGAGCCACTGCAAGTGGTCACCAGTTAGGACTGAGGTACTGACACACTCGAGAACTCACCAGTTCTCCATTTATTGGTAAACACTGCTGTTAACTTGATGAAAAAGCCTTTCACCAGGGTCTGAAGCAAAGCCAAACATCTGCCTGCAGCATGCTACAGACTTGGGGAGTTCCTAATGTTTTAAAGGTGATAACTCTTTGTAAATAAAGGTATACATTCTACAGTCAAATCAAGTTAGGAAGGGCACTGGGCAAGTATAAAGAAATATCACGGGACACACAAAAAATCCCCGCCTCAAACAACAACAACCCAAAACCCAAAAACACCCGGGCCACATCTTCTTGACTTGAATTGGTACACAGGGGCTAGTTAATTTTTTGTCATCAATAATCCCTCAATATGAATTTTGAGTAATTCAAATACGCAGCAAGCTTCTTATTTATTTATTTATTTATTTATTTATTTATTTGTTTATTTATTTAAGAGTATTTTTACCCCACCCTTCTCCTTGGAAAAGGACCCAAGGCGGCTTATAGTAATGAGGGAAAATATACAGTCCAATACAATTAAGACATGCTCAAGTATTTGAGAACAAGGAATTGAGGGGCATCTTACAGCATTAACAGACAACATTACATTAAAGCTTCAAGGTTATAAGTAGTTATAAACACAAAGTCTATGTCAATCTATAGATGCATATAAAATACACATGGTAGTCCATCATTCGGGAAAGGTTGCCTGAAGCGAAAAATCTTTGTCTGTTTCCAGAAGGACAACAGTAATATTACATTATGTACCATCAAGCTGGAAATGATTTATAGCAAACTGAAAAGAGCTCTCGAGGTAAGTGAGATGCCAAGGATTGGATTTACAAGTTCCACACACACTAGCAGAGATACGAACCACTGGGTCCCCTAAATTCTAATCCATGAATCTCTTTTACATCTGCCCTTCTCAACTTTCCCCCCCATAGCCATAAACATAG
Source organism: Phrynocephalus guinanensis (assembly GCA_037367245.1). Taxonomy (NCBI): domain Eukaryota; kingdom Metazoa; phylum Chordata; class Lepidosauria; order Squamata; family Agamidae; genus Phrynocephalus; species Phrynocephalus guinanensis. Next base: position 34,921,151 of record CM074736.1, read on the forward strand.
AACGAAAGAAATAGAGGCAGAATTAAGATTGTGTAAGTCACATAACAAACTTTATAAGGTGGTGTGGAAATAATTGCTTCCCATCTGAGTGGCCCTTCAAGGGGGCATACAGCCCCAGTTCAGAATGGCTGCTTTACACCACCCTGGGTGTGCTACACACTTCTACTGTAACATAAATTTTATTTAACAAGATCCGTTTACTGATATACTGAAATGGCCTTATGGCTATGAATGCACCTGAATTAATATACACCTATATGCCATGAATGTTGCTCTTTGGCACATTACAGAGACATCCGCTCAATAATATTCAGTTTACTGAATATTTTTATAAAAATGGATTTAAAAGATACAATACAAATAAAATATATTATCAACAGACAAAGAAGAACTTCCCCGAGCCTCACTTCAGTGATTATATTTAAGATAGGCTCATATGTTTAGAATCTAAGTGTCTTTTAAAGACAGATTAGAAAGGTTTGGGATGAAAATAGCCATATGTTCTCCTAAGTGTTGCTAGTCATTCTTTATATAATCTTCTTTAGATAATGGAGATTTACTGTGATTTTTTTTTTTAAAAAAAAGTATTCTACAGCATCCTTGTATAGAAGGAGCAAGCCTGAATGATGTGTCTGAATCAGAAAAAGAAAGGTTATTTTACCGCTTCTTCCCAATCCTCTAGATTGTGGAGCTGCAGTATTAATCAGTAAAAATATGCCAGTTGTCAACTGACTTTGTACACAAGCTGATCAGCAAAACTGTGCTTCGACATCATGGGTGGGTTTCTGTTGCAAAGGGCAGTGAGTCACAACTAGGACTAGGCCCACTGTATCAACGGAACCTACGGGACTGATTCAACAACCCCCCCCTCCTCCTCCTCTGGTTTGCTTCTCTGTTTAAGCTTCAAAAACATTTTACTGCGAACATGCCGCTTCAGCCTTGGATTCCTATAAATTTAAACTGAGAGCATTGCCTTCTGCCTACTGGACCATTATGTCCTTCTGGCTGGCTCTCAAGCTACAAAACAAGCAATGTATCACCACACATTCCACACACTCTCCTATGATCTTAGCAACTCCCCACACAGTCCCCAAATGCTAACAAAGGTAAAAACAGAGTATCAACCACCTGAAGGAAACCATGCTTAACTATAGTGATGTTAATAACAGCCAAGAGTCTTGCAACATCCTAGAAACAGCCAATCTCTTGGAAGCAGAAACAGCTGCTCTGACACCTTGGAGCAGCCATTCATGGCAGGGCATAGGGCCTCCTGGAGTATCTGACCGGGCCACAGGCTGGAAACAATTCTTCACATACCACAACCTTATAGGCTCATTATGCCACTTAGACAATCCTTGACTTGGCCTGTGTGTGTGTGTTGCGTCGTTACAGTCGTGACTGACTCTTTGTGACCCCATGTCCATGGAGTTTTCTTGTCAGGAATACTGGAGCGGCTTACCAGTTCCTACTCCAGGCGCCTACAGTGGTCTCCCATCCAAGTACTAACCAGGGCCGACCCTGCTTAGCTTCCAAAATCAGGCCAGATCGGATGTGCTTAGGGCATCTAGGCAGCTTATTGGACTTATGGCCATGGCCAAAATAAAGGTTGATAATGACTGCCTTGGAGAGGAACTGATTTATATAGTTCTCTTGATCATTGTCAAGATATAGTTCAGCCAGTGCAGGGCTGACCAATCAGCCCTTTGAAGGTTATAGCAAATGTTGTTAAAACAATTAATATAGGTAATATAATTGCTATGGTTAATATAATTGTCTATACAATACAATACAATACAATACAATACAATACAATACAATACAATACAATACAATACAATAGTTATATAATTCTCTACACCCTATTCCATTTTGCCCCATCCTAATAACCAGAATTGAAATTGTTAAATGTGACAGAAAGCTCAAATGCTTATCTTCTTATCAAGTCAGCCTCCAGAATGCTTGGGCAGTGTTTGAAGAGAGGAGAGTGAGAGAACAATTAGAGAAGGGTGTTTTGTGAAAGTCAGCATTGTGAGAGAGGAGGATATTTGAGGGAGTTTGTGAATTATGCAAATGTGAAGGGAGATGTGAAAGAATTCAGAGAAAGTCTGAAGAAAAAGAAACGTTAACAGTCACTGAATGTATTGACATCTAATTTGATGCATTGCTCCAGCACTGTAAATACATTGTTGCATTCTTTATGTAAGCTCACAGTCAGATGTATTGCTTTTAAGGTTCTGTCTACTCCTGCCATGCCTCTGTTGAAACTGGTAAAGACACACATGGTAGTTTGAGTTTGAGGGGGTGGGGCAAAGGACATAAGCAATAGATACCAGAAGTGGTGCTCAAAACATAGTTTTATACAACGTTCACTCATTGATCCAAATCAACACTGCAGCCAAGAAAACTGAGACTCGAAAGCGTTATGAAGAAACTAGAAAACATCCTTAAGTGTTGGGATGGTACACTAGAGACCAAAGACCAAGGTCATCCATACTATGGTATTCCCAGTTACTATGCATAGATATGACAGCTGGACAATGCAGAATGCTGATGGGGGGGGGACTCACTTGAAATGTGATACTGGAGAATTTTATGAATGCCATAGATGACGAGAAAGACAAACAGTGTATGCTAGATCAAACCAAGCCTAGACTGTCACTAGATATTAAACTAACTGAACTGAAATGTACTTGGGGGGGTCTTATTTTGAGAAGATAAGACTGAATTAAAAAAGCAATACTACTGTACTAGAAAGCACTGAAGGCAGTAGAAAAAGAAGACTGACCAAGACTGAATATGAGACAGCTTGACTCAATAAAGCCACAAGCTTTATTCTGAAAGACCTGAGCACCACTGTTAATGATGGGACCTTCTGGAGGTCATTTATTTATGAAGGTTGCCCTAAGTCTAAGTGGAAAACAACATAACAATAACTAGCATGCATAGGGTTTGAATATGGTGCTATAGACAACTTCCACATGCTCATTTCTAGGCTTCAGAGAGTTGTTCATGGAGTTGGTAGCAGCTCATTTCAACTTTTGCAGGTCACATGCATCCGGCAGGCCTCGCTGCATCCATTCCTGTTGTATTCCTGTATCTGACCTGGACTATTTTCTATGAAAGCTCACATCAAATGGAACATATTGCTTTTAAAACTGCCACAAGGCACTTTTTGGTGCAATAAATTAACATGAGGTTTTGTAACTGCTAGTGGGACCTTGCTACTGTACAATTATGCAATTTTATGCATATATTTTAAGACCATCCATGTAAAAGTTCTGAGGCTTTTTTTAAACTAAAGAAAGCTTCAAAACATACATACATGTGATTGTTTTCTTAATATATAATGCAACGGAAACAGCATCATACAAATAATTTTGTTCCACCCCTTAAAAATGTCAAGACTATAAATCTCCTCATTCTTTCCTTGCTAGGAATTATGATGGCAACATGAAACAAATAAATCATATCATAGTGACACTTAGTAATGATTTTCGTTAGCAAACCCCAAAATGAATACAGATGCAGTCAAACCCTGCTAGAGGTCTGGCAATGAGATACAGTACACTGAAAAATTCTAACTTCATCAGAAAGTTAAATATAAAATATAATCACAGAATCACAGAGTACAGTGGAACCTTCACTTACGTCATTAATCCGTTCCAAAGGTCTAGGCATAAGTCAAACATGACTTAAGTCAAACGAACTTTTCCCATAGAAAGTAATGGGAAAGTGGATTAATCCGTTCTAGATGATGAAAGACCCCTGAAAACAGCAATTTAACACAAATTTGACTGGGATAGGAGATTCCTTCCAGGGATGTAAATGAAATGTCTCTTCAAAGAGAGGAGGAGGCAGTGGAATTATAGTCTACAAGTTATACACCTCCACTTTTTAATGTTCATAGCAACAATGTC